>OX104134.1:60591820-60793242 GCA_944470555.2 Heterobilharzia americana
AGCATCATCCAATTTCAATGGAAATCCGCCAGATCACGACCAAGTCAGAAAGCTATTTAAAGTTTTCAATAGTATGCATCTATGCAATTAAGTTCGCAAAGTGGAAACTAATTGAAGAAGTACATCCAACTGAAACAAAATATTTCTTTGCTAGTCAACCTTAGAATAAGGTACCACAACAATAACTGAATTCCTTCGAAAACGTGATAAGAAACTGGAGAGCGACGAATCTCATGTTGTTTAGTCTTAAGTGCTGAGCAAATTCGATCTGTTATATTGTAATGTGATCACCAAGCTAGGAGGATTGCCATAGTTCTGTACTTTGAAAGATGTTAGTTAGCTATAGCCAATCAGCAAAAAGCCCTGGATCAAGGTTTCGTACGTACGGGTACTCATCAGCAAGGCACATCTGCGCATAAGAGGGGACTGATGTTTCTTGTGAGATTCGAGTGCAGAAAGCAAGCAATCACTGTATATATTTCAGTCCTAAAGAAGGTCAGTTGTCGCCGGAATAGCTCAGTGGTAACGTCGCTGACTGCAATGCTGAATAACATGGGTTTGAGCCTAACAGAGTGGTGATCAATTCCCTCAAGGCTGCGGATACACATTGCTGAAGAGTGCCAATATGCACGAAACCTGGAAGCCAGGCTCCCTACCAACTACTTTTAACCAACTAACATCCGTTTGTTACTTTTGTCACAGTTTTAAGTAGTAAGTTTCAGATAGACTCTATGACGAAATGGATTAAAATGCTTTACCCCTTAGCCTGGTATTGTAAAACTAAATTACTGTCACTTCTTTATGAATTCATGAACAGAATCATTCTAACTGCTCACCATGTGACATAAGTTAGTCGCTAATCAGGAAGTTTTGCTCATAGGTTTTTTCTGTGCGGAAATCATAACTTTATCAAGAATAATCAACCAGCATCACGCCTACAAAGATACATAGATGTTATCTTTATTATTTGTGATGAGAATACGAGTCTCGAAAATCTGCTTCAAACCTTCAGTAGAGTTGATTCATTCATTTACTCCAGAAGCAGAGTCAAATTCGAAATTCCCCTTCCTGGATGTCCAACTCCCAAGAAAGGTTGACAGATTAATCTAGAGATGTATTTACAGAAAGCCCCCTCGGAACGGTCTGTATTGATTTTCAAAGCTGTGCCCCCTGAAGCTGAGAGAGCGGAATCTTATCAATACGCTCACCTCAAGAATACGAACAAAATCTACGTAGGATACCATCTAATATGAACTAGAAAACTTTCGGGAAATCCTTAGGAAAGACGAATGATCATTAAAATCAATAGACAATAATTTAAGACCAAAAAGCATCGCTTAATGCTTACGTGTTACTCCGTAAAATATTTTTTACCGTATGACTAGAATTCAAGGGAGATAATACGGGCGGTATACTAAGAATGAGAGTATAAGGATCCCTTTTCCTTGCCAGAAACTCAGTCGTTAGTATGCAGAAGATAAGCTGGAGCATCGAGCCACATCAGTTTGCGTACACCAGATTACTTGCTCCTGTGCAGCCAAGCTAGCTTATGCAAGGCACCCACAAACAATACCCAAGTTAGCTGACAAAGACAGAATGGAATGCATCTTCGGTTGTGCAACATAACATTTAGTAAACTTATGAAATTTGGACCCTTTTATAAATCCTTCAAAATTTTGTACAAAGCGTGACCAAGCGACTAGAAAGGAGTGAGGTTGAGACACTGAAGCATTACTCTGGCATTAGTAAGTCAAAGTTCAAACCATCATAATGCCTATAGACATTACGCAACTTTCGTTTGTCGTGGATTTTACATTGACCTGTGACTGGAAATCCTTTATCCTTTCTACCCTTTATTCAAGAATGTACAGCTAAGACTATTATTCCGTCCTTTATGCTATCCTACGATCAAATAGACTTGCTTCGATATTTCAAAATTCGCTGAATGTTGTCATCATACAATGAGGACTAAGAAAAGTCACGTTAACTATGGCCTCTTTTGGTCATGGGAAGATATAATGAACGGATTACAATTCATGTAATCATAACTACGTTTAGAGCAAAAAACTATTTCAATCGTCAAAGATGCAGGACATTATCTCGCTACAGTACCATGAGGGTCTCTAGGTTAGGTAAGAATGACCTACAGTAACCTGTAACTATATTACTAAACCATGGAAGCAACTAACTGTTTACAAATAATTGTCAAGATAAAAAAGTAATTCGGTGGGTGTGTAAACATCTTAAGCATTCAATCCAGAATTTTGACATTTTATCTAAAAAATTTGAAAAGATCCTATAAACTTTTGAAAAGTAACTACGTAAAGTAAATCTGCTGTACCGAATTAAAATTACAGGTTTTTATGCCATGAACAAACATTCTTTACACTGTTATCTTTCTTTCCTATGAGCAATGACAAAAAATGTGACAAAGGTTTGTCCAAATCATTTTCGGAATGTCCGAAGCTCAGTTAAAATAATTTTTTACTACACAAAGAATATTTTGTAGTTTGACGACTTTGATAAAGAAGAATATTTCATGATTATCTTGACCACTCACCACACAGCCGAAAGTTCTTTTAGCATTTGAAGCAGATAGAAAATGTAAAGTGATATTAATAAACCGGGAGATTTAACAGTTTCGTTTTTTATTGAGTTTTTTAACAAAGTCAGTAGTTAAGTGTACGGAACCGATGTTCACGAGAATGCTCGCAGACATATTTTCACAAGAATGTTGAGATATTAAACAAATAAATTTACGGCGTATTATGTTATATGTTGGAAGTTATCTTTCAGGTCGACGGTAAACACTGGAGTGTTATTCAATCTTTTCAATAACAAAACCAGTTATCATGAACGACTGTTTTTTCGTCATATGATAAACTTTTGTTGGTCTTCACTGCATGAAAGCCAAAAATACAAATCAACGTTTTGAAGCTATTACATGAAAATAAATAATTTTTGACCTTCATTTTTGAAAACATATTCTTTCATAGTTATTTATTAGCTTGAGTGTAAAACATTTATCACACGGGAAATACAACTTTTGCTGTATAAAAAATTTGATCAATGTATTTCTCTTGCTGGAAAAATATCGTTACAACGACAGGATACTCTTGCATTCTTACGTTTAGTACTTACGTAAGATTAGGATGCCATCTCAGAGGTCAGCATGCTAGGCGATGTATTTCACGGAGTGCAGTCAATGCTTCCTTCCCAGTTGTCAATACAGTTATTATAAAAATATGTTCAGCAAAGTTTTTGAACTCCTACATCCAGTAGCTTTCATCATTCTCAAATTTCTTTTCACTAACCAATGTGGCTTATATACATGATTTAGCCATTTTACAGTAAACCCAACAGAATTTTTAGTATCAGTCAGAATTGCAAAATAAAACAGGTAGGTATGCATTTTATCATCTTTTTTGCATTCAGTCTAAGTTATGCGTAGATGATTATTAAGAAAACAATTGTAAGACTGCTGTAATGTTCTCAGTGTTATATATATATATATATATATATATATATATATATATATATATATATATATATATCAGTCTATCCCTTGTCTACTAGGTGTAGTCTTACCGGTATAGTGATTAAAAAATATTTTTAAATTGTGAAAAATTCCCATTCATATGCCTAATCACACGTGGCTTCACAGTTAATTTAAGCACCATAGCTTTGCAGTGTAAGCGATGATAACAACAGTTAGAAGGCGAAAAACGATTGAAAAAATGACGGCAGACAGGACATAGAAAACTAAGAGTTTAGGAAAATGGTATCGAAAAATATTTTTACGAATGCGAAATAATTTCATGCATTTAAGTACACAAGTTGAGCTTTTCTAACTTATTTGATTGATAAAATGACAAACTAAAAGTATTATGAAATTGCTTCTCTCAAAGAATGGCATTGAAAATGTAAGAGATGATTATTCACATTTTAATAAAATTGAATTCATAATGATACTTTCGTTTTGAATTTGGTTTTATTCATTCAGTGCTGTTTTAATGGTAGTAGGAAAAACAGTTATAAACAAAAATATTCCTTATAAAACCATTTGTTATAGAAACAGATTTAATATTCAACTAGCTGTCTGAATGCTTAGGCATTGGATGAAAAATCATTGTCAATTATTAAATGCTAAATACTTTTTTTATCCCAGTTTGCAACTATTCAGTAGCCATCGCAACTGCTTTGTTTGAGTTGATCAAAAAAGTACACTGTATAAGACTATTATTCAACTCATCATCAGGGCTGCTTATGTTTGGCCCCAGTCGGATTTTCACTGTGTTCTGTCAAGGCATACTCCAATCCGTAACACAACACTGATTATTCCAAATCCTCTTGTAGGTACCACAAGAAGAAACAATTCTTCTAGACGTAAAAAATGGAGTACGTCAACCTCAATCCTACTTCTCTTAATACTCACCTCTCTTCTGAACGTCATTTTTTTATTAGTTAGTTTTTAATCATTTGAACATCTCTTTTCGGTATTCCGACATCATCTTCAACTTCTTCTGACTCTACAACACATGATTATGATTCATTTTCGCTAAAGCATGCCCCTGATCTCCTGAAATAACACTTTAAACTATATATTTGAACTTTCAATACGTAAACCACAAAAAGCCACGTAAGCACGAAAGGTATAGCTTACCTGGTTCCCATACGGCAGTCACTCGTTTGATTTTCGGTCGAAATGGTGTAGCAGTAACTGAGCCCAAAAGCGATACACACTCGTGTTTTTAAACTCTCTCTTAACTTACTGACTGACCGTATTTTAAATGAATTGGAAAGTAAGTCTCATAAAAAACTATCTAGTCTCTAACTTATACCCACAAGTTCGATACTTCTACAGCTGTGTAAAGATAACAACCTATTTCTAGCCAGTAAGAATTTCAGACATAAAGGAAGACTTTCAATGGCGTGATGTCCACCCTCCTTAACCCAGTAGAGGACACATATTAGCCACGTTGTGATAATTTATCGCTGGTACAGATAACTGATAGATTATCACTTCTCAAATAGTAAGTTGTTACAGTGTTTGCTCATTGGAGTGAGGACGCATGTGCCTGCATTTAAACTAGTATCAGAAGACTAAAATCCATTTAGGGCTTCGAGTTGAGCTCATAGCTGGGGATCTATTCTAGTGAGCATTTTTTTTCTCTAGGAGAAACTGCGAAGAGGTGGAAAAAAATGTTCTTTTGAGCTTCACTTGGTATTCGGAATTCTTGTATTATGAAGTTACTCGGATCAGTTAATAACACGTCTGGCCTCCATGAAACTTCTGTTGAAGAAACAGCAAAAACTTATCAAGAAGTTAATTAGTATAAAATAAGATTCATTTCTATAATTGGATAAATCCATCCCTATGGCTGCTTCACCTCCGATGGTAATGTATCCAGTATCGTAGAATGTTTTGGCTATTTAGATGCTAATGTTAGTTAAGCAAATGGGTAACATTCATCCACATTTGGATCTTCTTCCAGTATTCTCAGATGCACATGATGATGCATTAGAAGTGCGTCAGCCCCTTCTGAAACTTGATTCAGTCGAACCTGAGAAATACTACAGCTTAGTTTTCCTGCCTATTCCACTCCATCAGAGCTTCGAAAATACCTTCAAGTCACTAAGTGAACAACCAGGGGATTATTCCTCATTGTTCTATATAAGATATTGCATGACGATTTCCATGCATATGTCAGTGTTGTCAATAGGAAATGCGAACACTTTCCAAGTCTGCTATGGGTAAGCGTTTCATAGCTCTAATATGCAGTCGCAGCTTCCTAGTTTACAAGAAATGTCAGTATGTTACTCAATTTACTTGTATAAAGTACTTAGGGATATCGGCACTTTCTAAGGTTCAGTTCATATCAGTAACATCGCTGCTCATCCCTATCTTAGTTTTTAAAGCGTGAAATATACCCATCAGGATATGAAAAAGAACAAGTATTCCAGTGAAGAATCTCTTTTCGACAATTTCATTTTCAAACCTGTACAATCGCAAATTTATACATTTTTTTTGGTGCAAGTGTAACGATTTGTCAAGCATGACAACGCAAATAATGTAAATAAATGAGCTGTCATCTAAATCCAAAAATCGAAAAACTGATGAGTAGTGAATAATAATCGAAATACGTTTGGACAAGAAGTTTCGTGACATGATGACATAATTGGAAACTGAATTGTGGTCAAAACTGACAAGAACAGCTAATGGGAAGTTAAGTAGATCAATTCACAGAAAACAAGTGTGGAATGATCAACTGATGAAATTTAATAGCTGGGTCCCTATGAGTCATAAGTGAAATGTGATCATGTCTCACACCACTCACATAGACGAATCTTCAGTCCCGATGTGTTAGAAGAGGAAATTTCTGTTCTAAAAAACGTCCTGATTAAAAACAGATTCCCACCACGCTTCACGAACAAACATATCAAACCTAAACCTCTAAAAGAGAATCTTACCACTGTGCTAAAAAAGACACTGTGAATGAATCTCAACTTTAAAGGTTATTCTGCTGCTGACACTAAAAACGAGGATATCAAATGCTCTTGTGGAGCCAGGTATGCAAGTCGTTCGATGAGACTGTAATCCAAGAGGGTTGAATAGAACTGCCCCGCATGGGTACAAAGAGGTAACAATGGAGCGGTAAGGAGTGCTATAAGTGAACAAATCGTGAAAACGAGCCACCCTATCTTAAGAGCCTCCTCGTTCAAAATTACCTATAAAGTGAAAAGAAATCTTCCGAAGACCCTATTTCTTCTTCGTTTTCTCTGCACCACCGAAGCTTTCGCCATCCATAGGTAGAAATCTGTGTGCGCAAAAGAAGATTGTTTAACCTCTTCCCCTTCATAGTCTTATTTTTCAGACTCTGAAATCTCCTCTAACTGTCCTCCCTTATTTTCATTTTCCTGTCTTGACACTACTCACTACTTAAGTTATTGCAACCCATTCGTGTTGCTATGCTCAGTCTGATAACTATTCAGTTTCCAATTATGTCATCATGTCACGAAACTTCTTGTCCAAACGTATTTTGATTATTATTCACTACTCATCAGTTTTTCGATTTTTGGATTTAGATGACAGCTCATTTATTTACATTATTTGCGTTGTCATGCTTGAAAAACTGTTATACCTGCACTAGAAAAAATGTATAAATTTGCGATTGTACAGGTTTGAAAATGAAATTGTTGAAAAGAGATTCTTCACTGGAATACTTGTTCTTCTTCCTTATCTTACTTAACGATGAAAAACGGTTTCCAACTAATGTATTAGTCTTTGAGTTTGTTGGCTATATGTGAATTGATAATAACAAACAAACTGGAATATATCTGTTTTCAGGTAAATAGATGTGAGGCAGGTTTGAAGCTGATATTGCTAAAACCCTTCAGAACGATATTAGTAAGCTTTCTGTTGCCATGCACTCATTTGATGACTACGCACACTATTTAACCGGCCGTACTATGGCGCATTTGTAGACTGCGTTTAGAGGTGTCTGTCATGGCACTCGAAATGAATCAAATTTTGCAGGATTGAATCTCTTTTTCTTTGTTTCTGTCAGCTGAAGTCAGCAAAGGATTTTCAGCACGGAGTAAGCTTCCAGGTAATGGTTTATTTTGTAACCGATTTAGGTTGTTGGAAATTCTAGATGAAATGACTTACACTCACTTGTAGTGGCACTGCTGCGTCCAAATCCTATTCTTATCCTGGTCATTGAATCACATTTAAGTAAATGCTTTCACCCTTCTATTTCTTCTTCCATAACTTTCTACAGTTTTTGATGACTTCATTTCCATTTCTCAGTGTTTCATCTTGTTGACATATTTTGACATAAGGATATTAAATCCACCACTTTCTGTCATTATGCCTTATGCTATGCCACTAACGACTAAATGAAAACCCAGTAGCTCTATCCAGGGAAACATAATTTATCTGATTAGTAGATAGTTAAACAACGTTACAGGTTCGTTAGTTGAGGGAATCGATGTTCCACTTGTTTCAAGTATTTTCCACTTAACCTGTTGCTTATTACCTGCAAAGAGAAAATACTGGATATTATATTTTCTAAGATGATTTCTAACATGGTGGCATATTTACATACCGGCTGAGCATATATGAGATAACTTAAATGGTTGAATGTAATTTAACTAAGGAGATTATTCATACAGGACACCCATGCTGTTTCGGTCGGTATTCTGTATGCTTTTGTGAGTAAGACAAAGTTGGTTGATTAACGGAACTTTTTTATTTATAATGGACGTTAAATTCCATTCAACCTTACTTAGCTTGTGATAGGGATGCACAAATATGGAACTGATTTAATCTACACCTTACTTAATTTATCTCACAACTAACGCTTGTGAAAAATAACCACAATAATTTGTCTGTGTTATCTCTGCTCTAGTGAGTTCTCAACAGTAGTAGCAAAGAGCTTTTGTATGTGTTTCTGTACTTATCTGCTTCATAATCTGAAGCCGAAAAAGTGTAAATATGGGCCTTAATACATGTGTATATTGTAGCTGAACCAAGAGTTAGGAGTTTTATAGAGGTAGTGTAAACCCATTCCCATTTTAAAATTACTGGAATTTTACGCATAGCTTGATAGTCAAGGCATACTCTTGTTTTGTAGTTCAGATTTTTTTTTCATTTATTGAGTTATTGCTTATAAATGCTGTTTCCCATCTTTAAGTAAACTTGATATCTCACACTTCCAAGATTGAAATTCTCTTTACTGACCTAAATTTTAATTATCATTGTATTTGAGCTGCTGAATGTTATTTAATGGGGAGACATCTAGAATAAAACGCAATTACAATGTTTGTTTGACTTTGCAAACACCATTAATACTCAAGTTAACAAGAATCAATTGAAATGAATTAAGATGAGTGAAAAATATCATAAACCGATACAGGCAGTGAAAAAGAAGTTCTTAACCAGTATGTTGATGTCTACTTGGTGAATATCAGTGAAATTCAGTGCGAGGATTTTGTCCTGTTTGCGATGCATCAGCTGGATGTGTCGGCACCCATTGAGTAGTGTTGGTTCCACTGGTACTCAAACACAGTAACTATCTGGGACTCAAAACTTTATCATACACACCACTCAGTGGGAGCAGCATTACTCACTGAAGGCAGGCACATCCAGCTGGAAAATCACAAATAAGATGAGATATGCTTCAAGCTGGATTCTACTGCTAGTCACCAAGCAGACCTCAAAATAATGAGTAAACAGGAATTATCGAGGCATCCATACAGAAACCTATCTGACAACAGAGGTTCAGTAATCCCACGCAGTCTAGTAACGAGGAATTACAAGTATTACAAGCGAATTTCTAACCAATTTTCGCAACAGTAAACGTTTTTCCTGGTAGCATAAAAAATGAGTACTTCTGATCAGCATTATTGTATGACTACACAGTTAATTCGGTTCTCAGTGGTACACACTAGAGATTATTTTCAGACTTAGAAGCTTCCTTAGTTATATTTCAACAATTATTTTATCAGTCCAACTGCTCCTTTGGGCCTAGTTACAATGGGGATACAATGGAGCAGTTCATCGTTGAATTTCTGAGCACCATCCATCATGCTTGAACAAGGGACAAACTAGAATAATAAAGAGCTCCAAACTTGTACACCTAATTGAAGTTATACGTGAAGTCAATACTAGAAAAACACTAAAAGTCATTTATCACATTCCACTTAATTTACCACTTGGATTACGCAAAGGTGATTGCAATCCATCTTTATAAACCCATCAGTTGTTCATTCACTTTTATTACTAATAATGATAGTAGTAATAATAATAATCACTTTTTTACAACAATAAGGAATTTTCAGTGTGATGGTTAAAAGTTTACTCTTTGTATAGTATTTTCAAGTTAAATAACCATCACAGTTAAATAATGTAAATAATAGCAGTGTGATTAGTAATAATACACAAAGATTGATTGTTTTTAGGTTGTCGTTTAGTTTGGTGGAAGGAAAAATGGAAAAGCACCAGTAGGTTTGGTGGTGGTGGATTATTCGGTCAGTATGATGTAATATATAATGGGGACATTCTGATGGCCCACATTTTAAGCAGGCTGCTAAGCCACAATGTTCGTCCACCGTAGACGTCAGCATGATGTAACTTTGAGTATTAACTCGTTGTTGTTCTATAAATATTCATTCTCTTTCTTAATTATTTGGTGTTTATGACTGACCACTCAAGAAAAAACACTCCATTTACGTTACCAGTAACTATGCGATTTACCTAAAGATAACCTGTTTCACATTAACCTGATTGATTATATACATCTTGATTTCTCAGACGTTTCATCTTCATGACTTACTTAAAACCTATAATTGTTATCTGTCAAACACGCCACTACGTCGCTGGTATTTTGAGTGAATCGTAAGCCTATATATTTATTAGTGTAGAGCCAAAGATGAAAACCTAGATGAAAAAGAATATATCTCTTCGCTTCCTTGGTTTTTTTCTAGATGTCAATGTCCAGTTATTTTTGATAGTTAATGTAAGTAAGTAGACCGGATAAGGATAGTTTCAAATAATAGTAGTTATGTACGAATACTGGAAATATTTTCAAAAACTAGGGAACTGGATAACTTTTTTGTTAAGGCTTTAGACGGTTCAGCAGTGAACACTCAAAGCACTTTTAACAATCAGAAGCGAAATCATTACTATTCTCATTGACCAGGCTGTTATTCATTTCACAAACTGTAATCCTAAGGTCTTCATTTTCCCTTTTTGGAGAAATTCGGAATTTATTATAACCGTCATTGAATATAGTGAGTGAGCAGTTGTTTTCAGAACCAACTCAGGTAATGAGAGAGGTTATGGTTTATTATTAGAACCTTGAAAATCAGCCTCAAAAACGTCACTAGTGAGAACTTGAATTAATTCATTTGAGTATTGAATGTTCCTAAGTTTTCAGTGCTTTTACAGCTGGTATCAGTCTTCATTTCTTAAACAGTGTTCTGGAACCAGTGTGCAGACGTATCTGGAAAATAGAACCTACGCATATTCAACCGTTTTGACGGCAACAACATTTTCATGAGGTAGCGTCTAACCATAGGCTGTACAGTCAGTGAAAAATAAATTTAATACCATGGTAGGTAGTGAATTAACTCTCATTCTTCTTCCTTGTTACTAATTCACTGTTCTACACAAATAAAATTCTTTACTTAAGAATCTACTTCATGTTGTTCGTGGAGTCACTAAAATATTTTCAAATACATTCAATTGAGTATTGAAATGAGTTAAAAGATTGCGTAGGATAATGATTCCTCAAGCTTAACGGTATAGTTCAGAATTGAACTAACTGTACTCATTTAATAAAGGTCGCATTCATCATGGGCTGACATCAGCTGTATAGTGCTCGTTAATGACATGTTTGAAGACGGATGTCCCGAAGTTCTGATGTGGAGCCGTGACCAGAGAAGTCAACCAGTCAGAAGTAGTAGACTGTGGACCACTAAATTCAAACACTGGCTGAATAGTTAGTGGGTTTGCCACAAAGCCCAAAGGTCTTTGCTTGACCTCTGACAAGGACGTGTGTGCGTACTGCTGTTGAGTCCCATTTAAGGACTTCAATGACTCTGTAACTGACATCGATTTGTGAAGAATGATTCCTTAAAAATAAATTCCCAAAATACCAACAGTCATATTCCACAACACAAGAGGGTGTATCTGTTATAAAAAGTACTAGACAAGTGAATTATTTTCGAATTCGACATGGACACGAACAAATCGAAACAGTCTAAAACCTTAATTTGTTAGATAAAAACTTTTGCCCATTCCAAATTGTAATAAATCGTTAAATATCGTTAATAATAAACTATGTTCATGAATATGATAAATATCCGTGTAATATTTCATTGTTGAATCATTAATTAGTATACTAGGTATAAACTTAATCTGTTTGTCGACTGAAGTCATCATCAGCATTACCATCCCATAATCAAATAATTGCCAAATCAGCAGTAGTGAAAGGCAGTAAATTATTAGGTAGTTATTATACAATTGGCTTTGTTCTGTGTACGTTTGTTTTCATAAATTTAGGTATATGATGGGATTATTATTGCACTTATCATATCACTGCTAAATTATAACATCCACTCAACTGGAGCATAGCTGTCAAACAACTGAAGGGCTTCCAAGTGCAGTGCTTTTGTGTCAGGATAAGGCTAATCGCTTTATTAAACATTAAATGGTGTTAAGTTATGCTGATTTATGCATGTGTAAGTGAAGAGTGTGTGTGTGCAGGTATTCGTTTTTTGGTTATTAAACATATAAGTGTAAGTTAAAGAATCCTTTAACTAGTTGATAGCTTATTTATACAAGTCAAAAAAAAAACAATTAAAAGCAAATGCAACTTTCACAGTTATTAATGAAATGGTTCACTAAGCAGCTTGCTAAATAAAGATCACTTCAATCATAGATATTATTATTAACATTACAATTATTATTACTAGTAGAAGTAGTAGTATTACTATATGTCCCTTGGGTTAATAGTGGAACATAGGGCTTCAGAGAACGTCTCCATTTCATTATCTTCTCTGCAGTCTGGCTGCACCTGGCTCTATGACTGCCGTAAAACTTTCACTTCCACCTCATACCATCTCCTCCATGTCACCCTCAGCTGGGACGCCCAACTCGTCGTTTCCCATGCGGGTTCCACTCTAGGGTCTGGCCTGGCACATGATGCTACAATCGGTCTTCTCAGGGTATGCACTACTCGTCCACACTTTCTTCTGCATATTTGTTGGGCAGTGGCTTCTCGGTTCGTTCGTTTGTTGAAAATTCAGTGTCCCTTGCTGCTTATTCTTATTATTCTGTCCATCCATCTGATCACCAGTGTCGAGTGAGCGTGGGTGGCATTTATTGATGTATGTTTGCAGTTTGTTGGAAATGCTTTTCGTGACGCTCCAAGTCTCTCAACCATCACATAGAAGCACTAGTTTGACTGGATGGGTGTTGAAAATCCGGATATTGTTTACGCTTTATGTTGAGTGCAGTGCAGTGCAGTGCAGTTCAATAGATCTCCACACTGATTTCAGATTAATGAAGGCCTATCTTGGTGTCTTTCTGATCGTGGCTGGCTCTGAGATCCTCATCTGTGCTGCCGCCTGTATTTGAAGCGATGCTGCCAAGCGAGGTAGATAAAACAGGTAACTTCCTTTAGATTTCTGCCGTCGATGGTGATTGGTTCTTGTTGTGGTTCTTGTTGTTGTTGTTGTTGGTGGTGGTGGTGGTTGTGTATCTTCATCACCTTTGTTTTCTCTACGTCCCCTTGAAGAAAATCTTGTCTTCGCTGCCTCACTACGCATCGCCTTGCTTCTTCTGCCAACTTGTTAGTTTTTGCCTGTAAATTTTCGAGTTTGTGCGACAAGACATTAGACACAAATCTTCATCGGCAAAATCCAAATCTTTTAAGGTCTCCTCATCGGTCCAGCCAGCGTATGCCCATCTTCTCACTCCTCACAGTTGTCGTTCGCATGATCCAGTCCAATCCAGTTCACTAACATCAGGAAGATCATCATCGGTGATAATAGGCAGCCTTGTCTTACTCCTGTCTTCACTTCAAAAGCATCAGTGAGCTTTGCATTGTGAATCACTTGGAATAAGGCGCCTTCATATGCCATATAGCTGCTGACTGAGGTTGATAAAGGCTTGTGGCACTGAAACTGCAGTGCCGAAGCAGCTGCCTATGAAAGTACTTTTGGGTCGACGCAATGAAAGGATTTTCCAAATCGGATGAAGTTGAGGTAGAGAGTTGACTGCCATTCTGTACATTGTTCTATATTAATGCCGACTCCTGCAATTTGATACGCACGTGATTTGTTCTTCCAGAACCGAAGCAGCCCGTTGCGATTGCAGTATTGAATTCAGAGCATCGTTTAATCCCTCTAGGATGATGCGGCCTAATATTTTGCTTGTGATGTAAAAGGAGTTCTTGCAGTGACTTAGGTCTCCCTCCTTTGGAAGTTCGACAAGGAAGCCTTTCTTCCAGTCAGTCAGCAGGTACCTTTCATGCCTCCCTTCCAAACCTTCTGAAGTAGTGGTGTGAGCATGTCCACTACAGATGTCTCTGTGTCTGTTTTCAGTACTTCTGGTCGGATTCCATTCGGTACTGCTGCTTTCCCGAATTTCAGCAGTTTTATGGCATTCAGGACTTCGGCTTCTGTGGAGGACTTGTGTTCTCTGGTAGTTCTGTGGTTGGGCTGCTGATGGTATTTCTGGACGAGCTGCAGGCGGTGGGGCTGGTGGTCGATTGAGCCCATCGTTTCCTTTGTTTCTCCTCTTTGGTGGTAACTAAATTTCCATCACAATTTTTCCACGGTTTAATCTGTGTTGATCTCTCCCCTCCCTGATTGTCACCTGGTTATTTGATATAATGTTGTTAGGTCTCTGTGGCTCCTACCTGCAGCCTGCTCTGCTGCACTTGCCAGTGTGTCATAGAAGTGTCTTTTGTATTTGCGCGCACTCTTCTTCACTTCCTGATCTGATCTTGTGTCGAGTAGGCTGCGTCTCCACTTTATTCACATTCAGATGAAGTCGATCTGATTTTCAGTGTGTCACGGTGTCTGGTGAAATCAAATCCATGTTGCTTCCTTGTCGATATCCTTGTGCCTGTACACACTACCGCCAGTCATCAAACCACTAACGGCACAAAAATCCACAAACAGTTCTCTGTTCTCATTCATTTCACCGAGTGCCTAACGATCCATGATGAGCTTTCTTCCTGTGTTGTCTGTCGCCAGTTTGGCACACATGTCAGCCCACCCATCAGAATGAATTGGAATGTAGCCATCTGGGATGGGATCTTGTCTTTTACTGATCGCAGTCATCTGTAGAACTCCTCCTCCTTCTCCTCCCCATCTGTATTAGTTGTAGGTGTGTTGTATTGGCAACATTGTATGGTCGTGACTTTCTTCCCGTTTGAGGAGTTCAACCTTGCTGTCATGATCCTGATCCTGATCCTGATCCTGCAGGAGGAGATTGGTTACCACTGCATCAGAGTCTTCGATGTTCTTGAAGACATGATAGCCACTCAGAAACTCAGTGTGCTCGTCGTTGTCGTCTGCATGACAATATTGGAGTAGATTATTGACTATGCAGTTGACAGTTGGGAGAGTCCACTTCCATCCCAACCTACTTTCGCAGATTTCCAACCTGCCACCTCCATGATATACCTCCTCATCCTTTTTGTGATTTGGACAGCCTCACCAGCTAGGTTCACACATGGTGTGGACATTCCATGTCTCCACGTTCACTTTCGCTTTCATCGAGAGATGAGAAGACAGATCGGCCAATTGGCTTCCCGAAGGCTTTCTCCAACTGGCGTCATTTCGTCTCTTTGATTCCAGCAAGGAATAATTTTGTCTTTATTGTTTATAATTTCTGTGTGTTTTTAGTTTCTTCGAAGATTGGATTGGTTTTCCGGGGTATGGTTGCTAGCTCTTTTTGAAACATTTATCAATCACCCGGGCTTGGGACCGGCTAGTTACTAGTGAACTAGTTAACCAGGTGAGATTTATCCACAGGCATTATAATCTTTACGCCCTTTTAACAGGATTCAAATTGCTCATGAAATGAATAATTGTTTGCATGTGATGACGAACGGTAAAAACGGCGAATTTCGAGGCTTTCAAAAAATGGTTTAAGAAATGTTTTGCGATATAATACGAAAAACGGTTGCTCAGTTTGATTAAGGAATTGTTATTAACCACATGTAAGTCACTGCCTAACATACTTTGGCTTCATTCCCAGTGAAGTTTACTGACAGTAGGAAAACTGCTGATACACATATACCTAGACAGAAAAAAGACAGAAAAACACGGAATCTCATTCAAAATGTCATTATTCAATGTTCCACATTTGTTAACAGCATAGGTGAAAAATAATAGTTAAGTAACAATAATGAATTGTATGAGAAGGACATCAGTGAACAGAGAACAACTAGGTTTTGAGTTGCACGAAGTAGAATATTTTCATGAATTCACAGGCACTTATAGTTTTTCATTATATAGGTAATTTTTTATATAATCCCAGCGTGTTTAGAAAATCGAAAGCAAGATTCGGCGCTCAGTTTCTTTCAAGACATTTTGAAAAACTATGGCCGGGATGTTTATAACTAGTAGTTTTTGTTTTGATTTGAGCGGCTCACAATCTGTAGCCTGCAATTTTTAACTCTTAAAACATTCAATCGCTATATTTTTCATATTCAGTCAATTGAAATGAACAGTGAGAGCATGTAAATGAAGTGAACATTTTCAAGACTTTTACTAACATAAATGAACTTGACAAGCAAACAATTTAGCAGGTTTACTTGAATAATATAGTTCGATAGTCAGCTTCCTTTAAGAAGTTAACCTAAGTTGATGTATCTTGATAACCGGAAAATGTTGATCCATATTTTCAGTAAAGTATAGATATCTTATAAGTTAAAGACTATCTAGACTAGTGTATCCAATGAAATTCAAGTTCTTCAATAGTCCTGTTTGTCCAACATATATTTACTTCATTTAATTGGTTTTGTTTCAAAAATTTTACCAGCTGTTCTCAGCTATGTATGCGACAGCTTCCTCTCTATATATTTTTTTTACAATAATTTACGACGTATCTTTCCTTAAACCAGTGCTCTAGTGAAAACCATTTTTTTGTCACTAAGTTAGGTCTAAAAGTTGGATTTGTATAAGCACTGGTATCAGTTGAGTAGTTTTTTTCACACATGCATTTGTGCAATTGCCATTCTCTTGTGTGAATATTCGCCTTTTTACTAATTCAAAAAGGTTACATATAAAGACCACAATGATTAAAATACGCGAACGGGTAAGGTACTGATCGACACATAGTTTTTAAAGCAGAATCATTACAAAGTTCTCATCATTTGTCGGAGTGTGTAAGAATTAAGTGAATAGCACAACTGTTCTATCTGATCTTCGAGCTGTTCTGCTAAGAACACTTGAAACTTCATGAAAGATCGAAAGTGATTCTGTTATTTGTTGCAGTTAGCATTGCGGAATTCAGTCATCAAACTGTGATCCAGTGATTTACGACTTTTTGCGCTGACATTTTGTGACATATCATAACTATCATGAATGTCACCATCTTGTAACGGATTTATTTTAGTTAATCTACTTGATTCAACTTCACGAAACACTCCATTCACTGTTCAGTGGCTGGAGGTGATTAGTGTAAATAATACTAATCATCTTAATCTAGTAAACACTTAATACAGAAAAGAATTTTAAGTACGTTATTATTCTATCAATGTTTTCTCTTTGTACAGTATTTGCATAACATCTCAGTTATGGTATCATAATAGTATTATAAGTCACAGCATGTAAGAACCAGCTACTGTTACGCTTTTAGTCAATCTGTGCGGACGTAGTCGCAAGAGGACAGGGTGAATGAAAAGATCTAGAAAATCTTGGGAACGGAATTCTAATTAACTAACTTGGAAACTCGCAGTATCATCCAACTACTTGAAGAATTGTTATGTAATGCATTGTTGTGCGGTTTAGAGTCCAGTGCTTGCTGTCTTGGTCTCTTCTAATTTCTGGTGCTAAAATGCAAAGCATTAAATCAAAAACACTCCGTAAGTTTTTGCAACCATATAATACAGTTTGGGTAGATATTTTATTCATTAAAGCTGCTTCGAAGTGAATCATTTGATGTAACATACTTGGTGAAAGCCTTTTAGTGGTCCAAAGTTTAGAGATTCCACCAGGTTACTAGAAGAATGACCTTGATGTTTATGTAAAGGTTATTGCTGTTCATCTGAAAGCAATGTCTGCGCACATGAATCTGTAACTTCGTCGTTATACTTTTTACTTAGGAATTGTATCATCTAGTATTCACGGAGATTCCCCTCATCGATGACTGTTGACTAATAGGAAATCAATTGTAAACCATCTCTTACACTACTACTGATCACCTAATATATTGATACAGAGTATTGATTGAAGTTGAAATGAAACGTGGAGGCTCCTGTGGAGTTCAAACTAGTAATCAACGGGTTACCAGTCTTGTGATCTACCAAACGAGGTACAACAACCGACTACTGATCAGATTTTTATTCTAGTTTAATCATGAACCTAACATATATATATATATATATATATATTTGATACTCACACAATAGAGTAATATTATTCTTACTGACTGACTAGTCCATGGTAGCCTTATGTCACTATATGAATTTTCCGTGCATTATTACTTCTATTTCCTTCTATTTATCTCTTAAAATGGAACTATTGGGCTCGAAAAGGCTGACGATGATTTCTTGATGAGTTCTCGTAAGTCTTATCTGATAGCTTTTCCTACAGTTTGTGATTGAAGCTTAGGAAAACAAGATACAAAATAAACTGACTTAAATCAATTAGTTACTAGAGCTTTTTGATAAATAGCTTCAGTTTTTAAACATAGACAGTCATCAGTGTCATTCCATGTCCACTGAAACTTAAACTTTCTGTATCTGACATCTGAGACAATCTCTATGCATATTTAGTAACCTTAGTAAATGTCTTTATGTGATATTTACGCATATATATATATATATATATATATATATATATATATATATCAATTCATAGCAAGCACCAACCTTTACTTAATGCCTAAGTGAATGTTATCATGTGAAAGCTGCCTGTCTATTTGAAAGTAAAAACATATAATTTCCATTAATATTTTCTTGTTGAAATTTTATTATAAACTCATAAATTCAGATACTTGACGTATAGTTGCAGTGTTCCTTAAGTAATGTAAGGCTAAATAAGACTTTAAACATTCATTTTCCTGTGTTCAATTCAAACTTCAGTGGAGGGTTATTTGATTGTTCTGCTTAAATGTCACATTAAAGAGATGTAAATGTCAACTGATTCTTTTGATAACAGTTTTACTGTATATAGCGCCACACAGGAATCACTAAAACGTGGGGTGATTCTGTTTATTAATTAATATTTTTTTAAACGCCACTATCCGATTCCTACATACTGAATTTATCACTCATCAACAGAAGATAGGGCGCCAGTCATTTGTAGCATGTGTCATATTGTCTAAATTGAATATATGTTGCCAAACATGAACCAAGATTTATTCAAGATTTTGAAAGTCAGGTATGTTATCTTTTCGTTATATCTTTAACATCTGCGTTGTTAATCAGATGATAAAATAAGCTTATGGTAGTCAGTAAATACATACTGTCGAAAATTGACTAGACCTAACTTTGAATAGCTTATGTAAAGGATAAAAGTGGATGGAAAATCAGAATTAACTAATCTCATAATACGATACGTTATTAACCTAACACTATTGACATCACAATGTGGCAATTGAAAAACTATTTAGCTGTGAAAAAAATCGACATGAATCGCACAGTTTGTAAATAATTTGCAAACTAATCTCCCTAACTTGAGAAGTGTTTCAACAGTTTCTGTTTATTATTGTATTTTCTCTTTTGCAAGAAAGGGAAACGAGAAAGATTCAATTGCCACGTATATTTGAATGCAATCATCACACATGATTATCTTCAGAACTTTTTCAATATAGCAGTGGGAACTTATTTACTCGCTGTTGACCACCATATATTTAAGCAGAGGACTTATTTTGGAAAAAAACAACAACTGGAAAACAGATAAACTACATACTAGGCAAGGACAGTTAAGAAAAGATGACCTGTTGTTTTGAAATTATATGTGTATATTCTTTAAAATTGCAATTTTAGTACTGATATGTACTTCAAATACTTGCTATTCGCTACCTCAATAGCTAACTAAAAACAAAACGTACCTCAAAGAAGAATGTGAAGAATTTCTGTATTGCTGCGTTCTCTGATAATCAAGGTTCAATCCTTGGGCTTTGATTACCATTCTAGATATCATCAACAGTAAAGACTTCGGAAAGAATTGGGTTGTGATGCTTCCTTTACAAATGACTTGGTAGCTTTTCGTGAAAAATTTGATCGCAGTTGGTTATGTCTGGTATGATCTTGTCATTGTCACGGCAATGAAAACTTGATGATTGGACCACTCATCTCAGAGAACACAATATTAAATTGTCCTCCAAAGCTACAAATATGATCTATCAACTCAAATTTGGAAAAAGGTTTCATATGAAGGGCTTGGTAAGTGAAACAACAGCTGTAAGATAATATTAATGTCAAAGAAATTATTCGCAATTTTATGAAGAAATCCCAGTTGTTTTTTACCATATTCCATTGAATTTTAGATGGACTGACTAATTATGCATACATTTACTTTCCTTCTGTGGGTTGTACAAATTGCCACCTGATAATTTACCTTTTATAATTGTAGATATTTGGTTTTCATTGAGTGTTTATAATTAAGAGATGTGTTAATTTAGTATAAGTATTTCTGATGGTCTTGCACAGGTCTTATCTGAAAAACTTGAGTGTGTGTTGGTTGCTGCTTGGAAATCCTATCGTTTAACTCATACAAAGTTTTAAAGCTTTTAGACAATTTTAAAAAATGTTGACAAACGCTTGAATTCATTTTTAAAATGTTCATTCACACATGAAAAAATTAGTGATCTTATTGCTCACCTATTTTTTTCTACAGTATGTTTCTTTCACTAAACGTTTTCTTTTTTAGTATCTCATCCTGGAATATCAACCCATAAGTTATATTTCGAATGAACTACACATGTATCTGAGCTGAAAAAAGTATGGACCACGAATAATACCACTGGAATAACTAAGAGCAACTTAGATGCTTCATCGAAGTAAACTTTTCGAAATCTTGTATAATATACTGCATCCATACTTTCGCAAGTATTCCTTGACTGAGCGCTCCAGTGAATTGTGGATACTGGTCAGTAAAGCGGTAGTAATGATCTTAAAATGTTCGTTCCCTTCAATTTTGATGAATAGTGAGTTTTACAAGTTGTGATAAAGACAATTTAAGGTTGCGTCGTAGGTTGGAAATGAAGATCACTTTCGTGAATAATTAACAAATAAAGAACTAAGTAGTGTAGTTAAATGGAAAATACGTCAGTCATAACACTGATTACAAAGATATTCAGAAGTGATTTATCTTAGTGTAAGCTTAACTATCTCCACTAAAACGTTGTAAGGAATGAAGAAAAAACACTATGATTTATCGATTTCATGTATCTTTTATGTAGATTAACTGACAGTCAATTTACTCGAATGTATTCCACTAATAGTATTTTTAGAATTAATGGTACTTATGACAATAATGGTAATCTAAATCCCATGGTAAATGTCTGATCTTGAATGTATATTTCATTATTTGAATTTATTTCTTATCAAAATATTTCTATGAATAACAACTATGCACAGAATTTCAAAGCATTTATTTTGCTCTGCAACTTTTTCTTGCAGTCCTGTTTTTTCGATGAAGAGACAACGTTTTAGGTTAATTTTTGTCTCTCAAAGAATCAGACCTCCCAGGTTCAGTAGATTACAGCATTCGGTTGCCATAACAATATATATATATATATATATATATATATATATTATATATATATATATATACATATGGATTATAGCACGTTCCTGTGTTTATACCTAACTAATGGACACAGACATATGTAAATTTACACTTTTACGAATACACATTTAGGTACAAACAGCAGTTTCACACATAGAAGTACTTACATAGAATATGCTACATATTCTGCCCACCTGGAATTCAGCTCACCAAAGATGGTTTAAAATTGAGCCTAAAGACCACCCAAAGTAATCTTAAAACGCGCTCGTTGTCTAATACAATCTGTCTGCTGTGAATAATTTTTTTACATAATAGTTAGTTTATTTACGCTAAAGTGAACAGAGAACATAAGTTCCATTCATATACATATATATAAAGCAGTCCTGGTTTCATTCTTCAAATTCTGCTTTTGTTTTGCTACTAATAAAATTCAGGTGCCTTTGGATCAAAATATTGAGTGGAAGCTACATATTGCTAAGTTGTCCAAACAAACAAGCACTAGATTTTACTAGCTTCAAGTTAAAACAGGCTCTAATGCATCTAAGTATATTCAAGTTCACACATGATGTGTGGTACTTTGCCAAATTTTCTGAATATGGGGTATAGGTGAATACAGAAGAACTTAGTTGTCGATAGGTGTTGATATAAGAAATCTTTATGGCTCGTCAGCTGAATACATCCGCATTCCAGTGAAGGATATTATTCCCTATAGGACTGGAATCCAGAGCCCGTATGAAAATGGTTTCCTGCAGAAATGTTGTTCATGCGATTTTTCATTTTTAATGACTATGAGCAGTATTTGGTCACCACAAACAAAACTCGGTAATATGATTCCTTTTTACCATCACATATATTTGGCTTCTAAATCAGGTATTATTTGGTGAATGTGTTTGAAATTATAATGAAAAAGGTAATTATCTAATTCTACTTAAAGTAATGTACGGTAAGCTTTGTACAACATTATAAACTGAAGTTGTAAAGATCACTACTTTTTTTGATGTTAACAACACTGAATATTGTTTATTGCTTCGGAATGCTTTTACTTATACTGGGCAATTTCGTTTGAAAAGTAGATAATTTCGTTAATTTCATTGAAAAGAGTGACGGTAACTCGTTGCTTGCATTATTCTACTGATAAAATAACTTCCGGTATGTATCAGTATTCAACTTAATGTCAGCAAAATGTAAGAATTTTTGGAGTAAACAATAATTAAGTTGAATGGAAAAATATCACATGAAGTAAAACAGAAGGTATTTGAAAACAATCTACCTGAGTCCATCTTTCAGACAACAAACTAACTCTTCACAAAGTAAATGCAGTTATAAACTCAATCAAGTGGAAAAATCAGTTTCTGACTTTTCATAATCTCGTGGAAGCCACTGATTTAGAAAACAACATCTTTTCAGGTCGTCATATGTTTAGATGGTCTAAGGAGACAAATCAGATCACACTATTTATTCACGCATGCAAAAATGACAACAGGATCACCAATGATTCGTATGTGAGTTGAGTGGAAAAAGTGAATGTGCGCATATGTTAATCAATGTAAATGAGTGTTAGTGAAATAATATGAACAAGAAATTTAGTTTGTTTATGTACGTGTACTTTAGTTAGTCACAACGTGTTATTTTGGATATCGTATCTAAGTTGGTTAAATATTCCTCTTGATGTTTATTGCATCTGGATTCAGTATGATAACCTTAAAGGCCACCTCAGTAACGGTTGAAATAAACAATTAGTTTTCACTTTGACTGCAAGGGCAGATTTTCACTAAGTAGGGAAGTCTCATTGGCCATTTCAGTTGTTGCTAGGGTGACGTTTAGCGCTACTCCTTAGGTTCATTCTCTGTTTTTTCATTGAAGTTTGAAATATTTTCTGAACAGTTTTGATATTTTCAGTGTCAAGGTCGAGGTTTCAAAGATGGATAAAATAGCATTTAGACATTTGATTTGGTAAGATATATCCAAGATAAAACAAAAAGAAATTGTGGGTTGAGAATTCATTCTCACCTTTTGTTAAGTGGTAAAGAAGTTCACCAGGAATTAGTTCACACTTGTAGTCAACAAAATGTTAGTCAGAAGAAAGTTAGAATTACATAATTAACCAACCGTGTTATTGCAAGGATTATTGGAATATTGAAATCTTTTCCTTTAAAGGAATCAAATTTGTGACCGGTTGTCATAACATAATTGTTACATAAAGGTATTCCATCCGAACAGGAAGTGAATGTTTAAAATTGGTCTTCCATTGCCTCCTTAATAGATAACTCGATGAGTTGTCACTTACTTTGTTGGAAGCTACGCGAATTCAATTTTAATTAAATAAAACTAAAGCTAGTCAGAAACTATGGTGAGTGATTTCTTGAATTTCCATATTACTCAAAATTTACCTAAATTAAAATGCATAACAGCTAATAAATGTATTCAATGAATTCTACTTCCCTTTACTCAGTATATTTACGCAGTACAATATGACTTTTCACTATCTAACATGAACATACACCACAAGAAGATGGCAAGGATGGAACGCAGAAGAATGCTTATTATGAGACTTTGTACATTACTGTTGAAATATGGTAACCTTTCCATTGAAATATTTATTTGCGCAATGTGTTTCACTTCATCATCTTCTTCTAACTCGTTTTGCTTTTCATAAGCTCGTGTTGTTTCCTACGATTCTCTGTACAGAATATTTACTCATGGCTCTTAATTACCTGTGACCTCTACCCATCTCCCATTATACTACTCCCCACCATACTACTTATATCCATTCTTATCAGTAGCACCCCTACAATACTCCATGTACGCATAATTTGCATTTATTTTCAGTGAATATATTTTTCTTGATCAGTCGTAACTTGATGAATCCAAAATTTATCGCATGGGCCTATTTTATAATCAAGTCCGTTGGGTAAATCCAGTCCACTCTGAATATAACTGTCATCAAATATCAATATCAACGAAAAATCACTTAAATGACACAGTTGACAGGTAATACTTCCCAGGCTGGAACTCCCCATTAGCTCTCACTCACAGGGTTGAGTCAAGTTGTTCATACTTTCATTGATTGGTCACTGGGAAATAACCGACCAATGTATGCAATCCAGTCTTACAGAAGATCAGTCGAGGCCCGTATAGCTTAGCGGTAATGCATGGGATTGTGTTATGCAGGTCCAAATCATGGAGCGGGACACCAGTCTCGTTAAAACTGCGGAGAACCCTTCTTTAAGAATGCCAGAAAGCATGAAGCCAAGTTGCAGAGCTTTCTGACTGTTGCTTCCATCCAACTAACATCTCTTGAGGCTTTACAATTTCCAAATTGGTAACTAACATGCTTCAGGAACTAATGATTTCTGAGTCTCTTCCACGTCTAGGATGCAGGGTGAAATACTGAACAGTTAAAAACGAGGATAAAGCTGCTGTTCAATAAACACACTAGTTTATACGTGTTAAATCGACCCTTTCATGAAAAGCCACTTTGTATATAAGTTTTCCTTTTCAGTCCCATTGGCGCATAAGTTGTAACTATATTTTGACGATGACTAGACGAGTTAACTGTAACAATTAGTCAAACTTACAAGTAGAATAACGGAGCCAATAAAATACTGAATGCATAAAAATGTATGGAATAAACAAAGAAATAAATTTCACACCCAAACAGTTCTGGTTGTCAGTTATATCACCCCTGTAGGTTTTATTCGTATTGAAAGTTATACTAACAACTTTTTGACGTCATCAATGTAATCTTAACTTTAACGAAGTTTATATAACAGGGAAACAAGTATGATTCGATAAGTGTAATTTGAAGACGGGTTTTGAATAAAATACATCACAGTTTATGCAGTTTGCATACTTTAATAAGACCACAGGGTTTTTCTTAAAAATGTGATGTATTTATGCACGACAAATCAAGTACACACCTTTACCTGTCATGGTACTACATATTATTATTATATTATTTGTCCCTTCGGTTCCTAGTGGAACATAGGGCTTCAGTAGCATGTCTCCACTGCATTATGTTCTCTACAAACTTTTAAACCGGTCACCACGACAGCCCACAAGCTCTCATTTCTTCCTCACACGACCTCATCCATGTAGCCCTCAGCTGGGAAGCCCAACTCATCGTTTCCCATCCACGTTCCACTTGAGGGCTTGGCGCGAGATGTCCCCAGTCGGACTTCTCAGTGTAAGCCCAATCCAACTCCACTTCCTTCTGCATATTTGTTGAGTGAGGGGTTCTTGGATGGTTCGTTCCCAGAGTTCCTTGTTGCTTATTCTTATTATTCTGGCAATTCATATGATCTTCAGTAAGGAGCCAGCGTAGGCAGTTGTTCATGAATGTCTGTAGTTTGTTAGAAATTTAGTGAAACAAACAATGTGAGCGAAGAAATATTTCTTTTCAATTCGCTCACATTGTTTGTTTTACTAAATGTCTAAATGGGAATTTCGCATTTGTTAGAAATGCTTTTCGTAACGCGCCAAGTTTCTGAACCATACAAAAGCACTGACTTGAATGACGTTGGTGTTGAAAATACAAGTGATGTTCTTTATGGTAAATGCAGAAGATCTTCACACTGGTTTCAGCCAAATGAAGGCCTGTCTTGCATTTCAGATCCTGACCTTGACGTCCTCGTTTGTGCCGCCGCCTGTAGTAAAAACAATGCTGCCTAGATAGGTGAGAGAGGCTACATCCTTTATGTTTCCCCTATTGGTGGCGATTGGAGCATGTTATCGCTGTTGTTGTTGTTGGTGGTGGTAGTGGTTGGGTATATTCATCACCTCTGTCTTCTCTGCATTCACCTCAAGGAAGTCCCTGTCTTCGTCCGCCTCGCCTCTTCTGTGCAACTCGTTAGTTTTAGCCTGTAGATATTCAAGTTTGTGTGACATTAGACACAAGTCATCGGCGAAATCTAAATCTTCTAGGATCTTTTCCGCACTCCGGCGTACCCCCTGTTCTCGCCTCTCACCGTCTGTTGCATGATCCAGTTCACTACAACCAGGAATATCATGGGTGATAGAAGACAGTCTTGTTTTACTCCTGTCTTCACTTCAAAGGCATCACTGAGCTTTCCATTGTGAATTACTTGGCTGGCATGTGGCGTCTTCATATAGTTGTTGAATGAGAGTGATAAAGATTTGTGGCACTTAAAACTGTAGATGTTGAAGTAGCTGCCTGGCAAATTACTTCTCGGTGGACGCTGTCGAACACCGGCCTCTTCAATGTCGATGAAGTTGAGTTAGAGTGTTGACTGCAATTCTATACTCCTGTTCTATGATGATGCACTGAAGTAGGCGTTGGAATTTGGTCCGCAGATGACTTGTACTTCCTGAAGGCAGCCAGCTTGTTCTGGTCGTAGTTTTGAATGTAGTGCATGTTTTAGTCTCTCCAGGACAATGCAGCCTAATATTTTGCTTTGGGTGGACAGGGACAGGAGTATGATTCCTCTCCAGTTCTTGCAAAGACTAAGGTCTCCCTTCCTCGGGTGTTTAACAATCCCCAGGTACCTTCTCTTCCTTCCAGACTTTCTTCATTAGTGCTGTGAGCATGTCCGCCACTGTTGTCTCTGCGTCTGTTCTCAGTGCTTCTGACGGGATTCCATCTGGTCCTGCTGCTTTCCCGCATTTCAGTAGTTTTTTCGTAGCGTTGAGGACTTCGACTTTCGTGGGAGAATTTGTGTTCACTTGTAGTTCTGTGTCTGCTGTTGGTGTCTGCAGATACTATTTCTGTATGTGTCGCATGTGGCGGTCGATTCAAGAGCTTTTTGAAGTGGTCAACCCATCGTTTCCTTTGTTTCTCTTCTTTCGTAATTATATTTGCTTTATCATCTTTTATTGGTTTTATCTGAGTTGATCTCTTCCCAGATAGTAACCTAGTTATTTTGATATAATGTTGTCAGGTCTCTCTTACCTGCAGCCTGTTCTGCTTCACTTGCCAGTGTTTCGTAGTAGTGTCTTTTGCATTTGCGCGCACTATTCTTCAATTCATCATCCAGTGTTTTATACATTGTACTCAGTTTCCCTTTTCGTTGTTCATTGCTGCACTGCATTGTGCTGGTTTATCTTCTGCTTCTCCATCCTCTTCTCCCTGCTCCATTAGCTTCCATGTGGAGATCCGTCGACATCCTTTCCCTCTTAATATGGTTATGCAGGTTTATTTCCACGTCTCTTTCACAGAGTTCCAGTGCTCATCCACACAGGTTTCTTCAGAGATGTTGCTCCATATCTCCCATTTCGTCTAGCTGGCTGATGTGAAGATGTCCCTTGTAGTTTCATCCTTCAGTTCATTTTGTGTTCCGTATGTTGAACTTTGAAGTATGGTCTATCACCAAGTTCCTTGAAGGTTTTCAACTTGATTTTGAAGGTAGTTATTTTGCACTATATAGTGAGTTGTGTGAACCACCTACATCCACTCCTCTTCTTGATCTGATCTTGTTTGTGTCGAGTAGGCTGCGTCTCCACTTTATTCAGCATTCAGATGAAGTCGATCTGATTTTTCAGTGTGTCCGGTGTCTGGTGAAATCGAATCCATGTTGCTGCCTTCTCGATATCCTTGTGCTTTAACACAGTGCCTCACCTCCAACCACCAAATCGTCGAATGTAGAGAATTCTTCAAACAACTCTCGATTCTCCTTCATTTCATTTCACTGAGCGCTACTCTACACATAGTTAGTTCACTTCCCGTGTTTTCCGCTCTCAGTTTGGCTGGCATTCATGTTCCCCATTAGAATTTTGATGTCGACATCTGGGGTGGGATCTTGTCTTTTACTGATCGCAGTCATCTGTAGAACTCCTCCTCCTTCTCCTCCCCATCTGCATTTGTTGTAGGTGTGTTGTATTGGCAACATTGTATGGTCGTGACTTTCTTCCCGTTTGAGGAGTTCAACCTTGCTGTCATGATCCTGATCCTGATCCTGATCCTGCAGGAGGAGATTGGTTACCACTGCATCAGAGTCTTCGATGTTCTTGAAGACATGATAGCCACTCAGAAACTCAGTGTGCTCGTCGTTGTCGTCTGCATGACAATATTGGAGTAGATTATTGACTATGCAGTTGACAGTTGGGAGAGTCCACTTCCATCCCAACCTACTTTCGCAGATTTCCAACCTGCCACCTCCATGATATACCTCCTCATCCTTTTTGTGATTTGGACAGCCTCACCAGCTAGGTTCACACATGGTGTGGACATTCCATGTCTCCACGTTCACTTTCGCTTTCATCGAGAGATGAGAAGACAGATCGGCCAATTGGCTTCGCGAAGGCTTTCTCCAACTGGCGTCATTTCGTCTCTTTGATTCCAGCAAGGAATAATTTTGTCTTTATTGTTTATAATTTCTGTGTGTTTTGAAGTTTCCTCAACGACTGGATTGGTTTTCCGGGGTATGGTTGCTAGCCCTTCTCGAAACCTTCCCTCTCTATCCAGACTTTCGACCGGTTAGTAAACTAGTGAACTGATAAATTAGGTGAGGTTACAATCAGCATTAAGCACATACAGTACAGACGGTTCAAGTTCTGTTGCAGACGTATGGAAATTTCTTCTGCCTACATAACAATGAAGCAGATTTTCAGATGTGTATAAACCATGTCTCAGTGTCTCCACGGAGACATGAACAATACTTTCCACAATACAATTCATCGAATGAACAAAGTAAGATGTAACTACAATTTACCGCTATTGCAGTTTACACTTGCATAGTATACTTATTTCACTTCTCTATGGTTGTCAATATTTCATTCTTTGTAATTATTCTTTTTAAAGCGTATGTTATTGATAAATCCTTATTATTTTTCATTTCACAGAGATACATGTTAAGTGCTATGCAATTCTGAAATCAATTGTATTACTCATCAACGTTTCCGGGATTTCCGTCATTGTCTACGTAACATTATGCCTTATAAATCAAATGATTCAATCCTAACAACTTTATTGGAATATAAATTTCAAGCTTATTCGATGTTGAGGAAAGGATTATTTAAGCAGTTCAATAGGGACCAGTAATTATGCTTTCACAACGTGACACTTGTTTAGAAGTAAATATCTCTTTCAGTTTATAGTTTTGAACTCAATAACTTGACGATTATTACCTTGACTTCAGTGTAGGAATACTAATTTGTGTTCACAGTTGACTATTATTCTCTTTATAAGTCACCTAGTAATAATTTCAGAGTGAAAGTCAGAAATGACAATCTGAGCTATCACAATTTTCAAGTGTTTACTTTTCAAGGAATTTGGAAATTAATTCATGGCTTTTAACCTGTTTGTTTAGTAGCGTGATGTATTTAATTTAATTTCCATATCAAATTCGAGGATTTTCTGTTTTCGATTTAATATAAAAATATTTGTTAACTAATTTCTCCTATAATTCAGTAGTTTTAGATATAAATTATTATTATTATTATTATTATTATTATTATTATTAGTCCCTTGGGTTCCTAGTGGAACATAGGGCTTCAGTAGCACGCCTCCAGTGACCTCTGTTCTCTGAGATCTTTTGAACCTGGTCCCACGACAGCCCACAAGCTCTCATTTCCTCCTCGCACGACCTCCTCCATGTCACCCTCGGACGTCCAACTCGTCGCTTCCCATGGGGATTCCACTCGAGGGCCTGACGCGTGATGTCCTCAGTCGGCCTTCTCAGTGCATGGCCAATCCATCTCCACTTCTTCCTGCATATTTGTTGCGTGATAGGTTCTTGGTTGGTTCGTTCCCAGAGTTCCTTGTTGCTTATTTTTTCTGGCCATCTGATCTTCAGCAGCGAGCGTAAGCAGTTGTTGATGAATGTCTGTAGTTTATTGGAAATACCTTTCGTGACGCGCCAAGTCTCTGAGCCATACAAGAGCACTGACTTGACGTTGGTGTTGAAAATCCGTATCTTGTTCCGCATGCTGAGTGCAGAAGATCTCCACACTGGTTTCAGGCTAATGAACGCCTGTCTTGCTTTTCCGATTCTGACTTTGACGTCCTCGTCCGTCCCGCCTGTAGTTGAAACAGTGCTTCCTAGATAAGTGAAGGAGGTTACTTCCTTCAAGTTTCTCCCGTTGACGGTGATTGGAGTTTGTTGTTGTTGTTGTTGATGGTGGTGGTGCGGTATCTTCATCACTTCTGTCTTCTCTATATTCACCTGAAGTCCCGTCTTCGCTGCCTCTTCTATCAACTTGTTAGTTTTTGCCTGCAGATCTTCAAGTTTATGTGACATTAGGCATAAGTCATCGGCGAAATCCAAGTCTTCTAGGTTCTTTTCCGTCGTCCAGTGTATCCCCCTCTTCTCGCTGCCTACTGTTTGCTGCATGATCCAGTCCACCACAATAAGGAATATCATGGGGGATAGTAGGCAACCTTGTTTCACTCCTGTCTTCACTTCAAAGGCATCACTGAGCTTCCCATTGTGGATTACTTGGCATGTGGCATCTTCATATAGTTGTTGAATGAGGCGGATAAAGGTTTGCGGTACTCCGTAGTATTGAAGCAGTTTCCAAATTACTTCTCGGTCGACGCTGTCAAAGGCCTTCTCAAAGTCGATGAAGTTGAGGTATAGAGCTGATTGCCATTCTACGCTCTGTTCTATGATGATACGAAGCGTTGCAATTTGGTCTGCACATGATTTGTACTTCCTGAAGCCTGCCTGTTCCGGTCGTAGTTTTGAATCCAGTGCATCCCTTAGCCTCTCCAGGATGATGCGGCTTAATATTTTACTTGGGGTGGACAGGAGAGTGATTCCGCGCCAGTTCTTGCAAGCACTGAGGTCTCCCTTCTTCGGCAGTTTGACAAGGTAACCCTTCTTCCAATCGTCAGGTACCTTCTCTTCCTTCCACACCTTCTGCAATAGTGGTGTGAGCATGGCCGCTGTTGTCTCTGCATCTGTTTTCAGTGCTTCTGGCGGTATTCCATCTGGTCCTGCTGCTTTCCCACATTTCAGTAGCTTTATGGCGTTCAGGACTTCCATTTTCGTTGGGGGATTTATGTTCACTTGTAGTTCTGTGGCTGGGCTGCAGGTGGTATTTCTGGACGAAGTGCAGGTGGTGGTCGATTCAAGAGCTTCTTGAAGTGGTCGGCCCATCGTTTCCTCTGTTTCTCTTCTTTCGTAATTAAATTTCCTTCTTCATCTTTTATTGGTTTCATCTGTGTTGGTCTCTTCCCTGATAGCAACCTGGTTATTTGATACAATGTTGTCAGGTCTCTCTTACCTGCAGCCTGTTCTGCTTCACTTGCCAGTGTTTCGTAGAAGTGTCTTTTGTCTTTGCGTGCACTCTTCTTCACTTCTTTGTCCAGTGTTTTATACATTGTGCTCAGTTCCTCTTGTCGTTGAGCATCCTTGCACTGGTTTATCTTCTGCTTCACCATCCTCCTCTCCTCTATCAGCTTCCAGGTATCCGTCGAGATCCATTCCTTGTCTTCTTTCTTCTTCCTTCCTAATACTGTTGTGCAGGTTTCTTTCCACATAGCTTTCAAAGACTTCCAGTGTTCTTCCACACAGGTTTCTTCAGGGATGTTCCTCGATGTCTCCCATTTTGTCTTGATGGCTGCCTTGAAGATCTCCTTTGTAGTTTCATCCTTCAGTTTCCGAGTGTTGTACTTGAATTGAGGTCTATCACCAGCTTCCTTGAAGGCTTTTAACTTGATTTGGAAGGTTCCTTGCACTAGGTAGTGGTCTGAACCTACATCTGCTCCTCTTCTTGACCTTGTGTTAAGTAGACTGCGTCTCCATTTTCTTGAGATTGAGATAAAGTCGATTTGATTTTTAGTGTGTCCATCTGGTGAAATCCATGTCGCTTTGTGGATATCTTTGTGCCTGAACACACTGCCTCCAATCACCAAATCGTTGAATGCGCAGAATTCTGCAAACAATTCTCCATTCTCATTCATTTCACCTAGCGCCTCTCGACCCATGGTTAGTTCTCTTCCCGTGTTGTCCCCTCCCAGTTTGGCATTCATGTCGCCCATCAGAATTTTGATATCGCCAACTGACGTCTTGTCCAGTGTTGATTGAAGTTGTCTGTAGAAATCCTCCTTTTTCTCTTGCTCTGCATTATTTGTAGGTGCATAACATTGTATGATTGTGACCTTTCTTCCTTTTGAGTTGAATCTTGCTGTCATGATCCTGGAGGAGATTGGTTCCCACTGCATGAGAGCCTTCGATGCTCTTGAGGACATCATGATAGCCACTCCCTCAGTGTGCTCGTGGTTGGCGTCTGGGTGACCGGAGTAGATTATTGATTCTCCAGTTGACAGTTTGGAGAGTCCACTCCCATTCCATCTGCTTTCGCAAATCCCAAGCACTTCGATGTTATACCTTCTCATCTCCCTTGCAATCTGGGCTGCCTTACTGGGTTCAAACATCGTGCGGACATTCCATGTCCCCACGTTTACTTTCGCTTTCATCGAGAGAGAAGACACATCGGCCAATTGGCTTCCCGAAGGCTTTCACCAACTGGCGTCATTTCGCCTCTCCGATTCCAGCGGGGAATAAGTTTGTTTTCATTTTTTATATTTTGTTTGTGCTTTGAAGTTTCTTTAGCGGTTAGATTTGTTTTACGGGGTAGGGTTGCTAGCCCTATGCCCAACCTTCCCTCTTTACCCGGGCTTAGGACCGGCTAGTAACTAGTAAACTAGTTAACCAGGCGAGGTTAGTGTGTGTTCAGTATACTAATCGAAATTTGACTAGCACCTTTTATGTTGTCTTCAGCTTTATATATCTGTCACGTAGGGCTGTAGAAAGCCGATGCACTGAAGGGACAGGAAGAAGAACCTGAATTGCATTTGCCGAACAAGTTACTCAGCTATGGTCATGTCGAGGTTTTTTTCAGATTCTATAAAAAGACTAGTTGAACGGCTCAAAAGGAGTTCGAATGTGTCACGTATGTATTATAGAGGCATCGATAACCTAGTAGTTGAAAGCCTGAACTCAGAATGGAGAAGAATCGTGTTTAATCTGTAGTTTCATTTGAGTCATAAACTTTCCTTGATTTTCCTCAGTGCTCCAGTGTCCACATTACATCCATTGGGTGGTTATTATTATTATTGGTTTGCTTTGTGATATAGTTTCCTAGGTCTTTACATGTTAGTTTCAATATGTCATTGCAATCTTGTAACGTTTTACTCCGACCATGAATTATTTTTCCTGATCGAATGGTCATCATCATGAATTGACCACATATTTTCGATTATGCACTTAATGATTACACAATCTCTTTCATACTGTATAAACAATTCACTGTTTCCTCCTAGAACATTCCTTTTTGATGAGATAATTCCGACCTCTTAACTTGTAACCTGATTCACTTTCTTGTCATTCTTATAAGTACATTTGTGCAGCTTTGAAAACGATTCATCGGACAGAAATTTTTAAGCAATGAATTACTTTGTACTCATTTAATTAGTTCAAAATGGGAAAATATCTTGTTTGAGAACATAAATGCTTCATATGAAAGTAAAACATCTGCCAAAACAATTGGTAAGTACACAATCTTCACTCATTATTTAAATCTCTTTCACCCCACTAGACTCGATCCTTCAATAATACAACAACTTATAAAAGCATATAAGATTATATCTAGAGTATCCATACACTTGATAGATCTTACTGATATTATTGGTCATTTGAAATTAATGCACTGTCGAATGAACTCCTCCAAGTTGTTTTTGCAACTAGCTGCCTTACTCAATCACTGGGTGTCTGTCACACATTCACAAAATGTATCAACAAAAAAGCATGCTAGTTTAACTTCTGAAATTGATTAAAATCCTATATATATCAGTAAACAGTTGGTGTATTTTAAAATGACTGTGTGATGAGTCTTCAACCTGTGAAATGAGTTTCGCAACAACTTGTTTTCTTCAGAGAAACATATACACTCAGGTAGTGAATAAGTGCCAATAGAAGAAAAGAAAGATTCATTTGCAGTAAAGTGCTACTTCAATGTGTCAATCAGTTCCCCTGTTCTTTCATAAAAATGTTTTGCCACTGTAGCTATCTTAATTTCTTTATACAAAAGGATTAAACTAATAAGTATATGAACAACAGTTTGGTGGAAACCTTTTGTGATTATTATTTCTGTCAACCAAACGCCTGAAAATATAAAAAGCTACTAAAATGATGAATAACTTTCTTCAAAAAACAAATGTCATTTGTAATGTTTCTGTTTGTAAAATTAAAAAGTGAGGAATGAGTATACAAAATAACATTTATCATAATATTTTTATATTCTCCACTTTCAAACGAAAGTTGTGCTGTTCAAATATGAATTTGTCACAGCTATGTCCTTCATCATAAGCATACTCAGTTAAAAAATTAAATGTCTTGAAGACATGATTGAGAATTATCATCACTATTTATATCTTAAACTACTGAATTATAGGAGAAATTAGTTACAAATATTTTTATATTAAATCGAAAACAGAAAATCCTCGAATTTGATATGGAAATTAAATTAAATACATCACGCTACTAAACAAACAGCTTACAAGCCATGAATTAATTTCCAAATTCCTTGAAAAGTAAACACTTGAAAATTGTGATAGCTCAGATTGTCATTTCTGACTTTCACTCTGAAATTATTACTAGGTGACTTATAAAGAGAATAATAGTCAACTGTGAACACAAATTAGTATTCCTACACTGAAGTCAAGGTAATAATCGTCAAGTTATTGAGTTCAAAACTATAAACTGAAAGAGATATTTACTTCTAAACAAGTGTCACGTTGTGAAAGCATAATTACTGGTCCCTATTGAACTGCTTAAATAATCCTTTCCTCAACATCGAATAAGCTTGAAATTTATATTCCAATAAAGTTGTTAGGATTGAATCATTTGATTTATAAGGCATAATGTTACGTAGACAATGACGGAAATCCCGGAAACGTTGATGAGTAATACAATTGATTTCAGAATTGCATAGCACTTAACATGTATCTCTGTGAAATGAAAAATAATAAGGATTTTATCAATAACATACGCTTTAAAAAGAATAATTACAAAGAATGAAATATTGACAACCATAGAGAAGTGAAATAAGTATACTATGCAAGTGTAAACTGCAATAGCGGTAAATTGTAGTTACATCTTACTTTGTTCATTCGATGAATTGTATTGTGGAAAGTATTGTTCATGTCTCCGTGGAGACACTGAGACATGGTTTATACACATCTGAAAATCTGCTTCATTGTTATGTAGGCAGAAGAAATTTCCATACGTCTGCAACAGAACTTGAACCGTCTGTACTGTATGTGCTTAATGCTGATTGTAACCTCACCTAATTTATCAGTTCACTAGTTTACTAACCGGTCGAAAGTCTGGATAGAGAGGGAAGGTTTCGAGAAGGGCTAGCAACCATACCCCGGAAAACCAATCCAGTCGTTGAGGAAACTTCAAAACACACAGAAATTATAAACAATAAAGACAAAATTATTCCTTGCTGGAATCAAAGAGACGAAATGACGCCAGTTGGAGAAAGCCTTCGCGAAGCCAATTGGCCGATCTGTCTTCTCATCTCTCGATGAAAGCGAAAGTGAACGTGGAGACATGGAATGTCCACACCATGTGTGAACCTAGCTGGTGAGGCTGTCCAAATCACAAAAAGGATGAGGAGGTATATCATGGAGGTGGCAGGTTGGAAATCTGCGAAAGTAGGTTGGGATGGAAGTGGACTCTCCCAACTGTCAACTGCATAGTCAATAATCTACTCCAATATTGTCATGCAGACGACAACGACGAGCACACTGAGTTTCTGAGTGGCTATCATGTCTTCAAGAACATCGAAGACTCTGATGCAGTGGTAACCAATCTCCTCCTGCAGGATCAGGATCAGGATCAGGATCATGACAGCAAGGTTGAACTCCTCAAACGGGAAGAAAGTCACGACCATACAATGTTGCCAATACAACACACCTACAACAAATGCAGATGGAGAGGAGAAGGAGGAGGAGTTCTACAGATGACTGCGATCAGTAAAAGACAAGATTCCATCCCAGATGGCTACATTCCAATTCATTCTGATGGGTGGGCTGACATGTGTGCCAAACTGGCGACAGACAACACAGGAAGAAAGCTCATCATGGATCGTTAGGCACTCGGTGAAATGAATGTGAACAGAGAACTGTTTGTGGATTTTTGTGCCGTTAGTGGTTTGATGACTGGCGGTAGTGTGTACAGGCACAAGGATATCGACAAGGAAGCAACATGGATTTGATTTCACCAGACACCATGACACACTGAAAATCAGATCGACTTCATCTGAATGTGAATAAAGTGGAGACGCCGCCTACTCGACACAAGATCAGATCAAGAAGGGGATTAGTTGTGGGTGGTTCACACAATTCACTTTCCAGTGCAAGGAACCCAGCCTTCAAATAAATTGGTAATGATAGACCACAATTGAAGTTCAATACTCAGAACAGAAACTGAACTGAAGGAAGAAACTTCAAAGGACGTCTTCACGTAAGCAATGAGGAAGAAGTGGGAGACATTGAGCAACATCCCTGAAGGAACCTGCCTGGAAGAACACTGGAACTCTTTGAAAGAGATGTGGAAGGGAACCTGGATAACCGTGTTAGGAAGGAAGAGGAAACAAGACGAGACAAGACAAGGAATGGATCTCGACAGACACATGGGAGCTGATAGAGCAGGGAGAGGAGTGTGGAGGAGCAGAAGATGAATCAGTCCAGTGAAGTGCATGGATGAAAAAAAGAAAAGCACAGCTGAATACAAAGTATAAAACACTACACTGGATAAGGAAGTGAAGAAGAGTACGCGTAAATACAAAAGACACTTCTATGACACACTGGCAAGTGCAGCAGAGCAGACTGCAGGTAGGAGCCACAGAGACCTAACAACATTATATCAAATAACCAGGTTACAATCGGGGAGGGGAGAGATCAACACAGATTAAACCGTGGAAAGATTGTGATGGAAATTTAGTTACCACCAAAGAGGAGAAACAAACGAAACGATGGCTGAATTGACCACCAGCCCCACTGCCTGAAGCTCGTCCAGAAATACCATCAGCAGCCCAACCACAGAACTACCAGAGAACACAAGTCCTCCACAGAAGCCGAAGTCCTGAATGCCATAAAACTGCTGAAATTCGGGAAAGCAGCAGTACCAAATGGAATCCGACCAGAAGTACTGAAAACAGACATAGAGACATCTGTAGTGGACATGCTCACACCACTACTTCAGAAGGTTTGGAAGGGAGGCATGAAAGGTACCTGCTGACTGATTGGAAGAAAGGCTAGCTTGTCAAACTTCCAAAGAAGGGAGACCTAAGTCTTTGCGAGAACTGGCGCGGAATCATGCTCCTGTCCCTGTCCACAAGAAGCAAAATATTAGGCCGCATCATCCAGGAGAGGCTGAACAATTCTCAGAAGAACAAATCATGTGCGGATCCAATTCCAATGCAACGCTTCATCATATAACAGAACATAGAATGGCAGTCAACTGTCTCAACTTCTTCGACTTTGTAAAGGCCGGCGTTCGACAGCGTCGACCGAAAAGCAATTTGGCGGACATCTGCTTCAACACTACGGGTTACCACAAATCCTTATCAATGTTATTCAACAGCTATATGAGGATGTTACATACCAAGTGATCCACGATTGAAAGCTCAGTGATGCCTCTGAAGTGAAGACAGGAGTAAGACAAGGCAGCCTACAATCATCGATGATGATCTTCCTGATTGTGGTGAACAGGACTGGATCATGCAAGAAACCGTGAGGAACGTAATGAGGTGCATACGCTCACTGTAGCAATGAAAATAACCTAAAAGATTTGGATTTCGCCGATGATGTTTTATGTCTAATGTCTTGCTTGTCGCACAAACTCGAAGATCTACAGACGATAACTAACAAGTTGACAGAAGAGGCAGGGCAGCGGAAACGGGACTTCAAGTGAACGTAGAGAAGACAGAGGTGATGAAGATACCAGCCAATAACAACAACAAGCACCAATCACCATCGTAGGGAGAAACCAAAAGGTAGTTGTCTCTTTCACCTGCCTACCTAGGCAGCATCGTCTCAACTACAGGTGAAACAGGCACAGATGAGGATGTCAAAGCCAGCCAAGATCGGAAACTCAGCAAGACGGGCCCTTCTGCATTAATCTGAAATCGGTGTGGAGATCTGCTGCACTGCACTACACTGCATTCAGCATAAAGCATGAACAAGATCCGGATTCTCAACGCTCATGTCAAGTCAGTGCTTCTGTGTGATGGCTGAGAGACTCGGCACGTAACGAGAGGCACTTCCAACAAACTGCAAACATACATTAACAACTGCCACCCACGCTCACTCGATACTGAAGATCAGATGGATGGCCGGAAAGAATAAGCAGCAAGGAACTCTGGGAAGGAACCAACCAATAATCTATCACCCGACATATATTCAAAAGGTTGTGGAGATGGATTGGGCATTCACTGAGAAGACCGACTGGGGCCAGGTCAGACCCTCGAGTGGAATCCGATTTGGAAACGATGAGTTGGGCATCTGTGTGTGACATGGAGGAGATCGTGTGAGGAAGAAATGAAAGCTTGTGGGCAGTCGTTGCCCCAGGTGGAGCCAGACTGCAGAGAAGAGAGTGAAATGGAGACGTGCTCTGAAGCCCTTTGTTCCACTATGAACCCAAGGGACAAATTACTATAATTCTGATTTTACAATTTCACAAACTAGGTAAGTATTTTATGCTGTTGCTCTATCCCATTATGTGGTGTAATTTTTGACCGCATTTATAGCTAAAGCTGACATTTTCCTTCGGCTTTTTGTTTTATTAGTGTCTACCAATCTTGTTTAAGGTCATTTTTAGTACTTGGAAAGTCTGTCTGATTCGAGTTAACTACTTCGATTTTTACGGCGAATTGGGAGAAGTAGTAGCCAGGTGGCGCGTGAATGCACAGAAGAGTGTTTATTGGAGGCGTGCTACTGAAGCTCTATGTCCCACTACTGAGTTTATTTCCTTCCCAATGAAATTGTTGCATGATATAGTCTTTGCATTACAAAATGCTGACCAAATACTTTTTCCTTTGGGGATACAGAACCTCTCTTATGATCTAAAAAGGAAAATTGTTATGTTCTAAACTCCATAAAAGGTAAATAATTTAATGAACATTATTCATTCTGAAAATTTTCACAATCTTATGAGCTAATTTTGTAAGTACATAATAATAACACTGTGCACGTAGTGATCGGCATTTTGTATTTTTGATTAATTAATTGGTAATTTATTCCCACAGAATTGGATAACTACGTCGTACTGAACGCATATTATTTGAATACCTTGTTTACTGGAGCATGTAGTGATGATGACCCCTCATTGAATTGAGGATTCGTTTATCAACAGAAATGTAATCACATTATTACTCTTCGTAATCATAGGTACATTCGCTTATTTTTGGTCCAAACATGGAAGACATATAGATGATATTTTGAGGTGTCTGCACAACAAAGATGATGAATTAAGAATGTAACTAACACTTCTCAAATCGGAATAACATACTTGAGGTATATTAAGAATGACTGGAGATTGACCAGGTCTTTGCATAACTATTCAACTGGATTAGTGGAAAAGTAAGTGGGTAAACTTATAAGAAAATCATAAGATTTTCTGATTTGGTATACTCTGTGATTTTCGTCGATCAATAAGGCTTCAGGATACGAAGTTCTGATAGTTAAAACTTCGTTTCATCTTAGGTGTAACTGCAAAAAACCTGGTTAATCAAATATTTTTGTAATATCAAATGATGTTTCTTTAGTAAGGTGCCAGTTATTGAATGGGTACGCTAGCAATGAGCTCTCTGCATCCTTCCTTCTTAGTAAATTGACATGCATTAAATATTCATATCGTTGTCAGGTGAACAATGTATGGATCGATGTTATTTCTAATGGCTTTCTGTTTAGTTCAGTGTGAACTCAATGCTTTTTGTTCAGTTATCCGATACTGTAGGTCTATTTTTTAATGGAGTGTACTAAATGAAAAAACTGTTATCGTGTTACCTGTCTTCGTTTTCCTAATTTTCGCTTGAGATGTACTTCAAATCATATATTCAGCGGGTATACAGAAAACTTTTCAACTATCATTTCGATATTTTGAATGCAGTGTTTTACAGTGAAGAATGCGTTTAATTTTATTGCTTACTTAACTTAAAAATAAGGCCCATAGATGTTGATATGTCAACATTTCTACTTTTGACTTTTATTTCCTGTTTTACCATTTACATGGGAATGCATATAAGTAGCGCTTTCTTGAAACTAGACAATAAAAGAACTACAATCGGCCACACAAAATATATTGTTTAGCATGCATATAAATCTCACTGTCAGAGTTATTTTCGCTCTGATCACTGATATTTCATATTAACTTTATTTCTTTTACGTAATTTATGACACGCTTTCACCTGATAGCAAAGCGTATACTTCTACAAGGAGGTAGTGAAAAGAAACACTAACGATTTTACGAGTTAATGATTGAACAAACAACAAGTGAAATTTGAAAAATTTAGATTTAGTCAGACAAGTTTTTGAACAGTTTGTAGGCTATTTAATGAACCAATGAAACGATTAGTTTCCCAATCTTGCCTAGTGTGTGAATACTATCTTGGACTTTATATATTAATAATGGATATTGGCTAGCAGTGGAGTTCGAGACATGCGTTTCGTCCTATTTGGGACTTGTCAGCTGCATGTACTTATCACCCAGTGAGTGATGTTGTTCCCACCAAGACTCAAACATGGGACAGACCATTTGAATATCTTGGTCTGTTCAGGATTTCATCGTTTAGTCATTAGACAAACTGCCTATTTATCCCAATACCTAGGACAGAAGTACAATGAACTGTTTGTTCATTCTCATTCTCATTTGTAAATGATCATTCACAGTTGTGTGTTATGTCTTTTATATTACTCCATTGGTTAAAACATGAATTTTTATTTGCATATATGCTCACATTTTTCCTTATTGTTCGTTAACGGATGACTGGACTGCAATGCATGGAGTTTTCAAACATGAGATCCAATATTTTGTGACAGCACATCTAATGCAATTGATAAATAGAGCTTAGTTTCAGTCAGATTAATTTGGAGTTAACAAAAGCTGAGAGAGTGATAACGCTTCCACTGTTAAATCTTAATTTACACAACATGATGTCAAATCAACACTTCTTAACACAAAACATTTCGATGGTACAGTGGATACAGAAAGTTTGCATGTGTCTTTCATTTGTACTTGTCTTATTCAATAAGAAGACATAACGATCTCATTTTTACTTTGGGTATTATATTTATATATATATAAAGTGAATATCAGCAATAATGACTTAATTAGTAATTCCTTTGAATAACATGTGTATACATACATCTACCGTGAACGTCCATGTTAATTATGACGACCGTTTTTCTAAAGCTTTCAAACAACGCGAAAGGTGGAAGCAAATTAAAATTTATTCCACTTAGGAATTTCAAGACAGTGAACAATAATTCTACCATGTATTGACACAATGAATGAGAAAGAATATTTTTAAACTTTTGCACGTTTTCTATAGTCATGTAGAAAACATGTATAAATTACTAACTTGGCGCAAATCTTACAAGTTAATTCCTGTTACCGGTAAGTTCGAAAATATCTGTCAAATAATGTTGAGAAGATCAAGCCATAAACAACTTGTGTAAGACGTTCTACAACTCATGACAGCAAAATAATTTCAAGAACCACATTAAACTGCAACAGTTAAATAAAGTATAGTGTGGTTCTGCAGTCAGTCGCTGCGGTGAAACTTCGTTTACACTACATGGAACTGAGGAGCAGTTAATTACAGGCCTACTTATTTGGCGATTTGATGCGATGAGTTGAAATAGTATAAAGTTAGAGAAATAAATAAAAGTAATAGAGTATGTAGTGAGAGAATGATTTAAAGAAAACAGAGTTGTTCTATCAGTTCCGATAATAAAAGTCGGCAAATATTATAAAGGACTGTTAAAGGTAGGAATAACGTGCTTGTGAACACATTAAACAGCCCAGAGTATTTTAACGCTAAATATTTGCTGATTTATGTTGGAAAACAAGCGGTCTTGATATACATATTATGACCTGCATCTAAAATAGTTTTACTCATAAAGGGGGCCTGTTGTCCAAAGATATTTATCAGTGTATTCAAGTGCATTGATCTATGTCTGCCCTAATATCAATTTTCTATATCTATATGTAATACCTTGAACCTCACTTGGTCAACTAGATCACAAGTTAATAGCCGGTCCTAAACCCGGGTAAAGAGGGAAGGTTTCGAGAAGGGCTAGCAACCATACCCCGGAAAACCAATCCAGTCGTTGAGGAAACTTCAAAACACACAGAAATTATAAACAATAAAGACAAAATTATTCCTTGCTGGAATCAAAGAGACGAAATGACGCCAGTTGGAGAAAGCCTTCGCGAAGCCAATTGGCCGATCTGTCTTCTCATCTCTCGATGAAAGCGAAAGTGAACGTGGAGACATGGAATGTCCACACCATGTGTGAACCTAGCTGGTGAGGCTGTCCAAATCACAAAAAGGATGAGGAGGTATATCATGGAGGTGGCAGGTTGGAAATCTGCGAAAGTAGGTTGGGATGGAAGTGGACTCTCCCAACTGTCAACTGCATAGTCAATAATCTACTCCAATATTGTCATGCAGACGACAACGACGAGCACACTGAGTTTCTGAGTGGCTATCATGTCTTCAAGAACATCGAAGACTCTGATGCAGTGGTAACCAATCTCCTCCTGCAGGATCAGGATCAGGATCAGGATCATGACAGCAAGGTTGAACTCCTCAAACGGGAAGAAAGTCACGACCATACAATGTTGCCAATACAACACACCTACAACAAATGCAGATGGGGAGGAGAAGGAGGAGGAGTTCTACAGATGACTGCGATCAGTAAAAGACAAGATCCCACCCCAGATGTCGACATCAAAATTCTAATGGGGAACATGAATGCCAGCCAAACTGAGAGCGGAAAACACGGGAAGTGAACTAACTATGTGTAGAGTAGCGCTCAGTGAAATGAAATGAAGGAGAATCGAGAGTTGTTTGAAGAATTCTCTACATTCGACGATTTGGTGGTTGGAGGTGAGGCACTGTGTTAAAGCACAAGGATATCGAGAAGGCAGCAACATGGATTTGATTTCACCAGACACCGTGACACACTGAAAATCAGATCGACTTCATCTGAATGTGAATAAAGTGGAGACGCAGCCTACTGGACACAAACAAGATCAGATCAAGAAGGGGAGTGGATGTAGGTGGTTTACACCACTCACTATATAGTGCAAAATAACTACCTTCAAAATCAAGTTGAAAACCTTCAAGGAACTTGGTGATAGACCATACTTCAAATTCAACATACGGAACACAAAATGAACTGAAGGATGAAACTACAAGGGACATCTTCACATCAGCCAGCTAGACGAAATGGGAGATATGGAGCAACATCTCTGAAGAAACCTGTGTGGATGAGCACTGGAACTCTGTGAAAGAGACGTGGAAATAAACCTGCATAACCATATTAAGAGGGAAAGGATGTCGACGGATCTCCACATGGAAGCTAATGGAGCAGGGAGAAGAGGATGGAGAAGCAGAAGATAAACCAGCACAATGCAGTGCAGCAATGAACAACGAAAAGGGAAACTGAGTACAATGTATAAAACACTGGATGATGAATTGAAGAATAGTGCGCGCAAATGCAAAAGACACTACTACGAAACACTGGCAAGTGAAGCAGAACAGGCTGCAGGTAAGAGAGACCTGACAACATTATATCAAAATAACTAGGTTACTATCTGGGAAGAGATCAACTCAGATAAAACCAATAAAAGATGATAAAGCAAATATAATTACGAAAGAAGAGAAACAAAGGAAACGATGGGTTGACCACTTCAAAAAGCTCTTGAATCGACCGCCACATGCGACACATACAGAAATAGTATCTGCAGACACCAACAGCAGACACAGAACTACAAGTGAACACAAATTCTCCCACGAAAGTCGAAGTCCTCAACGCTACGAAAAAACTACTGAAATGCGGGAAAGCAGCAGGACCAGATGGAATCCCGTCAGAAGCACTGAGAACAGACGCAGAGACAACAGTGGCGGACATGCTCACAGCACTAATGAAGAAAGTCTGGAAGGAAGAGAAGGTACCTGGGGATTGTTAAACACCCGAGGAAGGGAGACCTTAGTCTTTGCAAGAACTGGAGAGGAATCATACTCCTGTCCCTGTCCACCCAAAGCAAAATATTAGGCTGCATTGTCCTGGAGAGACTAAAACATGCACTACATTCAAAACTACGACCAGAACAAGCTGGCTGCCTTCAGGAAGTACAAGTCATCTGCGGACCAAATCCCAACGCCACTTCGTGCATCATCATAGAACGGAGTATAGAATTGCAGTCAACACTCAACTCAACTTCATCGACATTGAAAAGGCCGGTGTTCGACAGCGTCCACCGAGAAGTAATTTGCCAGGCAGCCACTTCAACTCTACAGTTTTAATGCCACAAATCTTTATCACTCTCATTCAACAACTATATGAAGACGCCACATGCCAGCCAAGTAATTCACAATGGAAAGCTCAGTGATGCCTTTGAAGTGAAGACAGGAGTAAAACAAGACTGTCTTCTATCACCCATGATATTCCTGGTTGTAGTGAACTGGATCATGCAACAGACGGTGAGAGGCGAGAACAGGGGTACGCCGGAGTGGGGAAAAGATCCTAGAAGATTTAGATTTCGCCGATGACTTGTGTCTAATGTCACACAAACTTGAATATCTACAGGCTAAAACTAACGAGTTGGCAGAAGAGGCGAGGCGGCGAAGATGGGACTTCCTTGAGGTGAATGCAGAGAAGACAGAGGTGATGAATGTAAACGAGCAACAACTACAACAAGCTCCAATTACCATCGATATGAGAAATTTAGAGAAAGTAGCCTCATTTGATGCCGCCAATTGAGGTGTTGTCCGGTGTTGAATGAATTTGTCTGCTGAACTCCTTCTCCTTCTCCTCTCCATCTGCATTAGTTGTAGGTGTGTTGTATTGGCAACATTGTATGGTCGTGACTTTCTTCCCGTTTGAGGAGTTCAACCTTGCTGTCATGATCCTGATCCTGATCCTGATCCTGCAGGAGGAGATTGGTTACCACTGCATCAGAGTCTTCGATGTTCTTGAAGACATGATAGCCACTCAGAAACTCAGTGTGCTCGTCGTTGTCGTCTGCATGACAATATTGGAGTAGATTATTGACTATGCAGTTGACAGTTGGGAGAGTCCACTTCCATCCCAACCTACTTTCGCAGATTTCCAACCTGCCACCTCCATGATATACCTCCTCATCCTTTTTGTGATTTGGACAGCCTCACCAGCTAGGTTCACACATGGTGTGGACATTCCATGTCTCCACGTTCACTTTCGCTTTCATCGAGAGATGAGAAGACAGATCGGCCAATTGGCTTCGCGAAGGCTTTCTCCAACTGGCGTCATTTCGTCTCTTTGATTCCAGCAAGGAATAATTTTGTCTTTATTGTTTATAATTTCTGTGTGTTTTGAGTTTCCTCAACGACTGGATTGGTTTTCCGGGGTATGGTTGCTAGCCCTTCTCGAAACCTTCCCTCTCTATCCAGACTTTCGACCGGTTAGTAAACTAGTGAACTGATAAATTAGGTGAGGTTACAATCAGCATTAAGCACATACAGTACAGACGGTTCAAGTTCTGTTGCAGACGTATGGAAATTTCTTCTGCCTACATAACAATGAAGCAGATTTTCAGATGTGTATAAACCATGTCTCAGTGTCTCCACGGAGACATGAACAATACTTTCCACAATACAATTCATCGAATGAACAAAGTAAGATGTAACTACAATTTACCGCTATTGCAGTTTACACTTGCATAGTATACTTATTTCACTTCTCTATGGTTGTCAATATTTCATTCTTTGTAATTATTCTTTTTAAAGCGTATGTTATTGATAAATCCTTATTATTTTCATTTCACAGAGATACATGTTAAGTGCTATGCAATTCTGAAATCAATTGTATTACTCATCAACGTTTCCGGGATTTCCGTCATTGTCTACATAACTGTTTGTCAGGTTTGCTAGCCATTTCCGATACGTTCCAATGCTGCGCTTCATCATATAACAGAACATAGAATGGCAGTCAACTGTCTCAACTTCTTCGACTTTGTAAAGGCCGGCGTTCGACAGCGTCGACCGAAAAGCAATTTGGCGGACATCTGCTTCAACACTACGGGTTACCACAAATCCTTATCAATGTTATTCAACAGCTATATGAGGATGTTACATACCAAGTGATCCACGATTGAAAGCTCAGTGATGCCTCTGAAGTGAAGACAGGAGTAAGACAAGGCAGCCTACAATCATCGATGATGATCTTCCTGATTGTGGTGAACAGGACTGGATCATGCAAGAAACCGTGAGGAACGTAATGAGGTGCATACGCTCACTGTAGCAATGAAAATAACCTAAAAGATTTGGATTTCGCCGATGATGTTTTATGTCTAATGTCTTGCTTGTCGCACAAACTCGAAGATCTACAGACGATAACTAACAAGTTGACAGAAGAGGCAGGGCAGCGGAAACGGGACTTCAAGTGAACGTAGAGAAGACAGAGGTGATGAAGATACCAGCCAATAACAACAACAAGCACCAATCACCATCGTAGGGAGAAACCAAAAGGTAGTTGTCTCTTTCACCTGCCTACCTAGGCAGCATCGTCTCAACTACAGGTGAAACAGGCACAGATGAGGATGTCAAAGCCAGCCAAGATCGGAAACTCAGCAAGACGGGCCCTTCTGCATTAATCTGAAATCGGTGTGGAGATCTGCTGCACTGCACTACACTGCATTCAGCATAAAGCATGAACAAGATCCGGATTCTCAACGCTCATGTCAAGTCAGTGCTTCTGTGTGATGGCTGAGAGACTCGGCACGTAACGAGAGGCACTTCCAACAAACTGCAAACATACATTAACAACTGCCACCCACGCTCACTCGATACTGAAGATCAGATGGATGGCCGAAAGAATAAGCAGCAAGGAACTCTGGGAAGGAACCAACCAATAATCTATCACCCGACATATATTCAAAAGGTTGTGGAGATGGATTGGGCATTCACTGAGAAGACCGACTGGGGCCAGGTCAGACCCTCGAGTGGAATCCGATTTGGAAACGATGAGTTGGGCATCTGTGTGTGACATGGAGGAGATCGTGTGAGGAAGAAATGAAAGCTTGTGGGCAGTCGTTGCCCCAGGTGGAGCCAGACTGCAGAGAAGAGAGTGAAATGGAGACGTGCTCTGAAGCCCTTTGTTCCACTATGAACCCAAGGGACAAATTACTATAATTCTGATTTTACATTTCACAAACTAGGTAAGTATTTTATGCTGTTGCTCTATCCCATTATGTGGTGTAATTTTTGACCGCATTTATAGCTAAAGCTGACATTTTCCTTCGGCTTTTTGTTTTATTAGTGTCTACCAATCTTGTTTAAGGTCATTTTTAGTACTTGGAAAGTCTGTCTGATTCGAGTTAACTACTTCGGTTTTTACGGCCAAGTGGGAGAATTAAGAAAGTGTGTACTGTTGGAGTGAAACTTTGTAAGTGAATAGTAATTTGCTTGCCACAGAACCTGAAGGTGTTTAATTCGTTCCCTGGTGCGGATCTGGGTGTGGACTATCAAGTAGTTCAGTGGTAGCACGTTAAATCTGTTTGGTACTGTGATATTTTCAAGGGTTCTTCAATCGTTGTTAGTGCGTGAATAGGGACACCATAAAAATTCTAAGGTCTATGTATAATAAAATTTTGATAAATGTTTCACTGAGGTTAACGAATCAGACTTACATTGAAAATTTATTTCCCACTACGTGTTAGTGTTCCCACCAAAATACTAAGGCAATGAAATATATAAAACAGAGAAAGGTATTTAAAGTTATTATATTGATCTTAGTGACTAGCAGAGGAATGCTGAATGCGCGTCTCGTCCTATTTGAGACTCACCAGTTGGATGTACCTGCACCCTCAATGGGTGATGTTGTTCGCACCGGGACTGGAATTTTGAACCCTTCGATTCAAACTCCAGTGCGTTATCCAGCTGATGAGTCCTAAACAGGACGACACGTGTATCGTGAATTCCCCTGCCAATCAGCAACATCAATATAACGTCATGAATATCAGCAGTATAGAGGCATCCACACAGGAAAATAATCTGACACCAGATGTCGAGCGATTCAGTCCTGTATAGCAAAAAGTAATTATAAGTATCATTACAATATTTATGTTAATTTATAATTATTGTTCTTTTGGTCTGTAGATAATATTGTAATGTGCTGGCAAAGTTTGTAAATAACGAGATATTTCGCTTAGAATAATTTCGTACAGTTGCAACTAAGGTGTTTTCTATTTTCTTCAGAATATTAAGCTTGATGAAGACTATTTTTGTAATATTAAAATTAAGTCGTAAATTATTTATCAAACACTTTCACTTATTTTCACAAAATGTCTCATGTTTTTTTCCTAAAAAGTGTTTTGTAAAAGCATTTTATAGCGCTCAGTAGACAAAATTAAGATATACAGTTCTTATGACTGTAACTCATCTGCATCTCTTTGTATTCTAGCAGAGAGAAAAATACAACATAAACTGTGAAATCCATGGAATGTAATAGTAGAAAAACTGAGCTGCTTGAAAGGTCAATGTAGTAACTACCGGGATAACCAATTAGGCTTTTATATATTATGAAAACCTACCCTTTTTAGCCAGAATATTGAAGTCTCTAGACTTTTAAAGACCACCCTTGCAACTGCTAAAATGACCAATCAGGTTTCCGGATTTTGCTTGAAAAAGTACTTTTCCAAAAAATTAAGGAATGTGATTGATTGTCTTACCAGTTAATAGGGTGGTCATTAAATTCACTCCCCGTAAAGTCATCCGAAAAACAGAGGAATGAACTTAAATGCCACCCTAACAACAAGTGAAATAACCAATTAGATTTCTTTATTTTTATGAAACACTATCTTTCGAGCCGGATTAGAGAAGCTTGATTGGTCATTTAGATTGTTGCTAGGGTGACCTTTATAGTCTCCCGAAAAAGTAGGGTGACTTTTAAGGCTAGCCTAGCAGCTGTTGCGAAAACTAATTACTTTTCTTCATTCTATAATAAATTACCTTCTCAGTCGAAATTAATTGGTTATCTCAGCAGTTGCCATTATAGTCACTCAAAAATGGGAGACTTTAAAGGCGGCCCTAGCAACTACAGAAATAACCAATTAGGTTTCTTTATCTCTTCTGGAAAGGCAGATTTTCATAAGACATAGAAATCGAACTGGTCATCTCAGTTGTTCCTGGAGTGACCATTAAAGTGACTCAACAATTATAGACCAAGGAGCAACAGTTAAGTTCTCCTAGTAGTCTACATTCTTGACTTATGTATGCGGTCCAATTCACCACATTTGAGTATCCTATGATAGAATTGCTTCTCTACTGTTGTTCTGAAAAACGTTTGCACTTCAAAATTCCAATTAGTATGTTAGAAAACGCAATCATCCTCCACCATAGACGAATTCTAGTTAGTACATAATGAATAATCTAAACGACATTAATGGGTCACATCTTGTTATGCAAATTTTCTCATGGTAGTAAACAGTGAAGTATTGAGTGGATAATTGCTATTTGCAGCATTTCAGGATCATTCGCTTCTAGAATTGCTAAAATGATGATTTTGAAAAAAAAACTTTAAAGGTAGTGAAATTATATTTAACCTGCCAATGTTCTCATCATCATCTAGCTAACTCCGACTTAGACTTTCTGTATGAACAACATTAGTTTATCGTACAGAGAAATATTGTGAAGAAAAGACCTTGTTCCCGTTAGGCTCTGTCGGCCTAAAGTAAAATTTCGTTTCCACACTGCTTGCCTGATTTTATTATGTAAAAGATTTTACATGATGTATTATAAACGCAAAGGAATCTTCAGTTCAATATGATTATGTATTTATCGTACGTTGAACGTTTGTACACTAAGATCGATTTTCATACTCGAACTGTTGTAGTGATTTTTCCGCATTAAAAATTTGTTTTGAAGAGATCGCATTTTGGTAATTTCTTCAAAATTCACTATTGTGTCTGGTAACAGTGTTGAAGATATGCATTACCTTTACTACCTGCATTCCGTCTCCACTTTTGTTAGAAATGGAACACATGCCTGCCATCTTATCAAAAATAATGTCAGTCTTCTAAACAAATTCGTCACTAAGACATAGTTTTGGGTATTAAAGGAAATGAACTGAAAAATATACTTAGGACGTAAAAGCCACAGACAACTGCATGATGTAACAGTTGAACTCACTATCAAAACCACTTTTGATGTATCATTGTGTGTGGTAACATGAATAATGTGCTAATTTTATAAGAACAAATGGCAGCGTAATTGATTTAAGTTTGAGACTTTCTATTCGAAATTCTCCTCACTTTAAGCTTAACAAGGTCACTCAATGGTCATTTGAGGTGCGAGTTACAAACTGAAAATTATTCAGCCAGGACTTATGCTCATCTTACGTTTATGGGCGTTGATCTACAGAACCCATCTGTTACTTTCAGAAAATTCATCTTACTTCAAAGATTCACAGGTTCATTATTCTACAATGTTTACCCAGTGGATATGCAGTTTCTTACAACAGAATCTGTTGATAAATAAACGATATTCAAAGGTGGGAAAATTACCATAAGCCGTTGTCTGATAAACTCTGTATAAAAGAGAATGATCGCATAATCCATTAAAACAGTTTGTTTCAGTATTTATATTTCAATATTGGTGACAGATAAATGTCAAACTTATCATATCTCCTAAAGAGTTATATGAGCACTTAAAAAGAACGAATTTCTAGGGCAAAGTAGTCAAATATGGTAGAGTTAATAATTTCGTTGCAGCTTCTCAGATGAAAATTACAAAACCATAAGGAACGTATTTCAGGATTTAGATCGTTACTTTAGAAACTAATGTCTTTGACCTATGATTTATGAAACAACAATTAAAGGTTTAGTGCAGACGGCATATATGGAAACCAGCATTTTCCAACTGCTCAGATTTTTCAGTTGTGCTTGCTCACTGTAGCCAACTAATGTAAAACTAGGTGACCCCTCTATCTACAAAAAATTACTATATAAAAATCATTTTATATCCTGACAAATAAATATTCGAAATAATTTTCAATAAATATCTTATGACCTAGTCAACTGTAGGTAACAGGGTTAAGAAAATCGAACAAATAGCATAAATTCTTCTAGTCATGAAAAACTAACTTATCAACTTTCTAGTTTCGTTATTACTTATTAACAGAAGGAATAACCCTGATTATGCAGTTGCTACTGGTGTTCACCAAATTAAAATTATTGGCAAATTTAATTAATAAGAAAAATACTTCACCTAACCTAAGGACGTGAATTAATTCACCCTAATAGACTGGGCTATATATGAATTAGTAAACTTTGCAAAGGCTGATCTATTGAAATCAACAGAGAACAGAAACATTGAGTCTAAAGAAAGCAGGTTACGTTCAAGTATGCGAAGCACTTCGAGTTCCTCGTCACCTTTTCGTATTGCATCATTAAGATTTCACACGTCATACACACTTTCTTAATTAGCTAACTAGTATACAACGCTAGGAAACTAAATCAGGTAACATCCTAGCTTCCATATGTAGATCATGATATAAAACTGACTGCATCAACTAATTAGAGAGAAGTGAAATAATGTTAAGTACTTCTACTACAACGTAACCAGTCACTCTGGGACTTGTTTCTGGTTGAATTAAAAGTAGTTAACTTAGTTGATTAACTGTCAGTCTCTACCAGTGCCCACTTAAAAGAAACCAGGGATGAAGAGAAGTGACGGTTGACTTGTTTTTATTTAGTGATCAAATGATTTATGCTCACAATATGCAAGGCAAACATTATTAAGATTTTTAAGCGCAGACTGAGTAAGAACATGTGATATTCACAACGATATACAACTGCTGTATCATCAGTGGGCCAAAAGTATACCCATAATGAAAAGATTCTGGAGAAATATAAGTTATAGTTTAACAGCTAGAGAAGTGTATGTAAACTTTTTAGTAGAAATTAAATCCCGTTATCCACCAGAAGAAATCAAGGACTAGGAAAATGCGCTAGTTTTTTATCCATTTATAATTTCATACATTTTATTCATAAAATCTATCTTTAAGCAGGAAACGTGTACATGATGTGTATGATTTTGTTGTACTTATTTTGATCAACCATATCAAAATACAGTATGAATGTTTTGTAAATTCGATACATCTTAGTGGGAACAATAAAAACGAGCCAATAAATCCATATACCCATGTAAATTTAATCTTCCTCAAATATACATAAATTTAGATTTGATGCTGTCAAGAAGAACAAGAGATGGCGTCACGAGAAATCCGTAAATAATCATATCAGACAGTTTATTCAAAAGTAACTTTCATATCTTATCAAGATCGCATGCGAATTCATCAGATATAAATACATGCCTATTGTTCCCTGATTTAATTCACCCATGATTATATTATTACCACTGCATTAAATTCAGATTTTCGGGTTCAGTTTTCCAAAGTTGTAAACATGTCCTCTCATTATCCATTGAACATTGAACTTATAAACTATTTTTTTAAAATAATGTTAGTTCATAAAAGAATGTTGATAGGATGTTGCATGTAAATGTTTCCTGAAGGACCGTCAATAAACTGTTTATTTGCCGGAAAGCTTGCATTTTCTGAAATGCATTTTAAGCAGACATTTTGAATGATTTGCAAAAATATCACAAGATATTACTGATATATTATACGAATGATTTATGGTGAGACTGAAATTTGAGAAGCTGCAATTTTTGTACAAGATAAGCAAACTGTGTTAAGTTGAAGACAACTGATTTGAAAAGAGATAAGTTTCCAGGCAAGGTAAGAAAATCTATGAATAACACTAAACCATTCCTCTTACTAGTTTATGAACGTTCGAAAAATATGATAACATTTGTTTGACTATAAGCTATGAAGGTTCTATAAGGGTCTCCTAAATGATCACTTTAGTGATGTAGGTTGGGATAAAGTTGACTAAAGAAAAGTAAATATAATACACAAATGAAGATCAATCACTACAAAATGATTATTGATTTGGGAATATGATTTAAGAGAACCAAAAATACATAATAAGATGTGATCCGGAAAAGCTGGATACTTTCAGGTGGTTACAAAAAAATTACTTTTTTGAATTCACACGAATTCAGGATAGTAAAAATAATCCTTCAAATCATAATATGTTTCTCTGTTATCCGAAGTATATTAAAAACATTACCAGATAACACAGAGGTCTGTAGAAACACTGTTATTGTTCTATGACAAAAGATGCAGGTAGATTGTTTATGTGGTCAAAAAAGACAAAGAGGAAGGTTTGTGCTGATACGAATAATGCGCAAGAAAAGTGACTGTGTATAAAAGAAAATGTATAAAATGTAATTGGATAGTTTTAGTTGGTACGCTTCTTGTGAAACTTCTAATGTGAAGCTACCAAACAGTCGCTTAAAAGTGATGAACGATGAGTGAACCATTAATCACTGTACCCTTGAGATAAAATTCTTCGAACAACTTTGTATTTATTTAACTAAATGTGCTAGAACAAATAACGAAGAAATTGATATTATTCTTGCATGTGGTAATTATTTAGGCAAAATAACTAATCAGTATGCATAGGAACAATGCTTGCAACATATCCCTTTCAGTCTATCTTACTTTATATTGCAGCAGAATATAAACTGATTTGCTTGACTTGCTACTTTAACATGTGATAAATTGTATCAATTTCTCCCACTAAGATAGTGGGTCCCAAAGGATTTCAGGAAGCCTGAAACTGGAGGCTAATATGATATAATTATTTACCTGAAATTATCTAATGTATTAACTGGATAATAGAGAAACATACTTGTACTGTAATTCTTTTTATTTATTGTTAAACAGTATTCGTTATTTAGACATACATTTTGTACGTTAACTGCCAACATGGAACCTGAAATTTAGTACAGTACTGTGTATTACACACTTCGATAGACACTGAGGTCTTGGCAGTTCATTCGCTAACGGTCCTGTTACTTACTCATCTTACGCGTGTCTTCGTTCAGTGTCCGATATAATAAACCGGAATCTCTTTGAAAAAGGAATTAAACATATCCTAATATTGTGGTATAGAATGATAAAATACTTAGAAGCATTAAGTAATCTACCATGAAAAAATAGTGCACATGCATTTTTCATTTTTGATGCTCTAAATAGTGGATTATTTATCCAAATAACTACAACATTTTCTCAAAAAACGATTGAAATTTTTTTTCGTAAATGCTAAGTGATACCATTTTCCAACCAATGAAGCTATAAAATGTTTCAAATATTCAAAATATTGAAACCTGAATATTTTTACATTGATCTTGGTTTTAGCAAGTAGTCCTTTTCAAACGAAATTTCTTCTTGTTAGTATTTCTTATTATTCTGTATATTAATTAAAAAAGCAAAATGCTTGTGTTCATATGCACATTTCCTAAACAATTAACAATTAATCGAGAAAAGTTGAATAGATAAAATGAAATTTAGGTTGATTGTTCTCGTCTTGTTCATATAGGCATTAGGTGTAACGTGTAGAAGACAAACATGGAAAAAAACAGTTCTGCAGCTTTCACATAAAGTTAGACAGTATACCCTGAATTCAATTTCAGATGGCTAAAAAATTTCTTCCGAAAATTACCTGCGCTAGCGATTTCACCATCTGTATAGTGTCACTCGTCAAAAAAGACTGTTTTAACGAAATAAGCGAACTTGAGGTGTATTTGACCTCGAACTTGAGGCTTGGCAGGTTATTTTAACATAGTCATAATGTGAAGATCAGGAGTTACAAGGGATTTAATTCTTCAAGTGCTGATTATAGGTGTATTGAATTCTGCAGGCACTAGAAAAATTGTTGCATGCAGAACATTTTGTACTCTAGATAAAGGATACAAACAGAATCGAAGAGCCTACAATCCAAAAGTGTTAAGACAGATGATAACTTGTGTAAGATCTTCGTGTTACCATAAAATTATAGGAGTGGCGGTTTGACACAATCCTTTTTATTCATGCAGAAATGTCTAGACAGCACTCATGAAACCACAGGTAAGCACATCAGACTAATATGATGCAAAATCTAGCAAAAAAAATCAAGAAAATAAATGTGGTGCACCAGAATTTAAACTTCTTAATATCCAGCTGAAGTAAAAGTTCTTCGTGCATTAAAAACTTTCTCATGAGGATAAAAAGATGCATAAAATTCATAGAAAAAGGAAGGAGCGTACCAAAACCGTTTGTAACGCTTTTTAGCAATTTCCTTGACAAGGTTTCTGGTACTGCATTGCTTTTGAAGCTAGAAATTTTTGAAAATCACCAAGAGATTGCTTGCAGTGAACGATGGATTTCTTGTTGATAGGAAACAAAGTCGGAAAATCAACTCAAAACTCAATACTTGGCTATCGATTCAAGCTGCACTGATGCAAGCCAAAGTCTTAGGTCCGTTTGTATGTGTCTTCCATATGAACAAGTGACGGAGTGTCACCTAGTTCTCTACACTGATAAACAAAACTCCAATTGATTAAAAAGTGATTCGCTTTGCTTTAAACACTAGTACAAGTTGTGGCATCGGATAATACAATTATTTCGCAAATGTTCTATTACTCAGCAACATAACTTATTTTGGCATAGTTACTCTCAAGTCTTTCTATCATTCTAGTCATCATCTCCAATGTCATTCCAGTTAACTTAATATCTACTTTGAGAAAACGCTGTATGTATGTTACGAATCTTCTAATATTTCCTCAGTATATTTGTGCTTGAAACTATTAGTTAGTGGGTCAGAATTACGTGGCATTGGGATCTTATCATTTCAGCTAGTAACCGTTTGTTCTGACGTAAGTTTGACGTAATCAGAAATCATCTCAGGTTGTAACGTAGGTCTGTAACCAAACCTATAGAACGTATGGTGATGAGGACATACAACGGTGAAGTTTCTATGCCTAGGATGAAATAGATGGCTGAGTAGCAAAAAATTTCTCATCATGACCTCAACTTAAAACAAATAGCGGAGGAAATCTTATCCCTACTGTTGACCGATTCATTGAAGACAGGCTTGATAAATACAAAGACCCATCGTAAATGATCGACAGAGGCTGCCATAATCTTTTGTCTTCAAACCTACAAAATGGAAAAAAAGGTTTCGTGACTCCCCATCAAGTAAATCGTGGTTATTGTAGCCTATTTGATGGCTAGCAGTGGAATCCAGAAGGCGTGTCTCGTCTTATTTAGGACTCGTCAGCTACATATACCTCCACTCCTATAAGTGATGATGTTCCTCCTGATACTCGAACCCAGTACGCATCGCCTCAAATGCCAAAGCGCTGTCCTCTAGGCCACTGGAGCACGATAGCCACCTCCTGTGCAATGGGTATCAGATTTTGTTGATTTATACCCCCTCGACCTTTGTTAGTAGATGGCAGAGGTAGAACAATCCGACCCAGTATTACAACGGAAAGCCCCAAGAGTCAATAAACAAAGAAGCATGGTTACTTCAACTTTATTTCATAGTTATCCAGAAAGCATGAAGTTTATTATACTCATTTTATTCTGTACTAAGATGTCCAACTCCTCAAAATTTTAAAACCATTCGTTTTTTCGCTCCACCAACTCACGAAAATACCTTAAAATTAAGGAAATTAACGATAGTTCTTAAAACATTCGATTTATGAATTATCATTTTGCCGTAGGTCTATACAGGTCTATACCAATTTACTTTTCCTCAAAAGATAACGTTTTGAAAATTACGGTGATATAAAAAACTAAACAAGATATTGTTCTTTAAAACACTGAAGTAACACTGAATTAAAAGGTAAGATTGTTATCAGATCTTGAGAACTGATCTCTCTACTCATCATGTTTCGTAGAAATTTTAGCATAATTATTCTCTCACAAATTCTTAGCATAATTCAAAAAAATATATTTTTGACCTCGAAAGTGTCCCACAGTCGAAGAAAAATTAGAAATTACTAAATGACTTCATTTCCCTTCTCAAAACCTTTCAATAGTCACAGCCTCAGTTGCTTACATTGTGCTCATTTATTACTATTGTCACTCATAAAATTGCTTCTTAGTCATATAAAACTGCAGTTCTTATATCAAACTTCACTGAAAATAGTTTTAATTAAATGACTTAAGTGATTACAGCACATGGTACAACTGATTTCATGGTGGTAAGTGATTTAAACAATCATTCTCTTTATATATTCACCTTGCAAAATTTACAGACTAAACTAGTCGAAAGAAATATTCAGAAGTGAAGCATAAGATACTTTATTAAAATGGTTGACCAGATGCACAATAGGGATTTTATCTAAGCTTACAATGACTAAATTTCATATGTGAACAGAAGGTACTGGTTAACTTGTTTACTGCAGTACTAGGTAAACAAATCATTTCAACTTTATCGGTATATTCCAATAAGTCCCACGAGTGAAGCCCAGAAACATGGTAGAGTTACTAAATCAATAGACGAATGAAGAAGATGATATGATAATACTAATGTATGACATTTACGGAAGAAGTAAATATAAGTGTACTTTAATCACTATGACAGGACAAAAATAATGAAATTGATAAGTTTCCAATGCTTGATCAATAATACTGAACACAAACGTTGATAGAAACTTTTTCATTAGGAACGTTTTGAAATGCGACTCTGTTGAGTAGTTCTTTCATTTTTATTATATGATGCATAAAGAGAAAACATAATAATAATCGCGTTTTGTTACTGCATTTGTCATGTTTATACGCTAAGATCGATATTAGACTAGTAGGTTTTGCATTTTCTTCTCAGCAGACTTAAGATTTTTGGAAGTGGTTAACAAGAAGTACAAAATCACATTTCATACTAGTTTGGAATTCTTCTTAAAGTGTACCAACCCGAACGATCTGATGCACCCTTCATGGTTTAAGTACCTATCACCAACAGCTACATTCATAAATGCTGTCATGAAAGTATCTGGACTACAATATATGATACTCAAATTTGGTTTTCAGTCGTGATATAAAATTTATCAGTTAAGCATCTTGACACCAATCGATGCTGTTCTTAGGTCTACTGTAAAATGAATGTCACTTGAAATGCAAGAAGCTCAACCTAAAATAATTTTGGTCTAAAGGGGACTCGGATTACAAGTAAGGGCAGAAAAACTGAACAGTTATCTTTATACTCCCAATAATATAACTTTTTTAACCGCTACGGTTTTTAAAAGTTATAGTTAATGGTTCTGATCAAACCATATAACCCACCGTTTTTATGTGAACGCCTCAAGTTAAGTATTATAAGTGTAATTTCATATGAAGAATCCATATGAACAACAATACTTTTATAATTCTTGAACTGTATCATTCTAATATACTCAGTCATAAGAAATACAAATGACATTTAGAAAACTTTCGTGTTTCTATGTATCAGTAGATACAAAAATGTCAGCATTAACTCACTTGTTCAATTCTTCATTTTGTAACCTCCAATGCCTACAGTCAAATCCAAGGGTATGTTGAATTTCATAAAGCACTATGGAAGAAAACTTTGTGTATCCAGTTCCCTAGAATCCTAAGTAAGGTTTAAAAAAATTTTCCACCTCTGAATACAGCAAATTACTATCTAAAAAGTCTACAGACGGGGATTGACTGTAATAACTTCTATCTCAGTTTGTTTATTCAATGTGTCACACACTGAAAAAGTGTTATTTACTGGATAAAAAGGTTGAATATATCATGATTTTGTGCATCACGTCATGCTAATCTTCTTTGCATCTTTTCAATTTTTGTATGTGGGCCGCAGAATCACAAAGATCCCACACGATGTTATGAAACGTTCCATAATTTTTTATTGAGTAGGTAATACTCTCCACTGTTTGACATACCTAATAAGCAAACTAGACGGGAATTACAGTTGGCAGCAGTGACAAAGTTTTGCTTCTATAGTAATGTAATAACTTTATTTTGAATGACGGGTTGGTATTAAAATGTGTAAAAATCGCTGTGATCGTAAGTTAAGTGCATTTGATAGACATTCCTTACTTTTGAAACATAATAAGCAGAAGAAAGTTTTTATTTTTCATGAGTTTGCTTGGGAATTCGCTGTTTCTGAATACCTTCACATGGCCCATAAATACAATGGAATCTCTTTATACGGTATATTTCTTCAATCCCGTGAAATATTTGCAATACCGAAGCATGAGAGAATGGAAGTATGAAACTGGGAAATTTTCAGTTTTGCAATGAAATTGAGAGACAGTAGAATGACACCCATAACACTTAAGCTCGAAATTCGAAGGGTTTTCGGAGTATCTTGTTAGATAGCTCGTAAGTAGTATATGACCCAAACGTATGATCACTAAATTCATGATTTGAATTTGAATTTCATGTTAGCCTGCTTAGATTTCCTTCAATGAAAAGATGTCGCTCCACGTTCAACTGATGTATCTAAGACATGTAGTTCTCCTGAACGTTCAGAATCAACTGTTGACGGCTAAAATGCAGAAACACTTTCCTGCATAAACACTGCAACCGAATGCTTACACCTACTGTCTATCTTTGAGGTTATCCATTCACAGTATCCTACAGAAAAGCAGCCTTAACTTTTGCACATCAACAACGACTTCCCTTATGAACATGCCTTGGATACTAATGTAAATAACCAGGGTTTTTGAATCGTTCAGTACACTAATAATATCTGTATAAAGCATCGAAGATGGATACCTTCCACTTTCAAAGGTTTTAAACTCAAATCAGTAGCACAGAATCTATAGCCCGAACGCGTTACTCCAAAGTGTCACAGTTCGTAGTATCACGTTGAAAAGGAATGATTAGAAACTAAATGTCACAACAGTCAACAGGTTTACGAGATTAAGAAAGAAAAAGCAATGAAAGTTAGTGAAAATATTCACCATTTTTAAGAAACAACAAAATATCTTCCGCCAATGGTGAATAATATCAAAAATGTAGTATGCAATCATTGATTTCTTTCACTTCCAGAGCTTCAAACAAGCAGAATATATCTGAATGAACAGAACTTTATAGATTTGTGCCGTGTACTTATGTGGCCATCAATAACATTCAAAACAATCAAATTTCGGTCAGCTGCATGAGCCGAGGTTGTAAACGGCTTGGCAAGCTCAAAATAGTCTCCCAACGACCTTCGACAAAGGTTAATAACTCCATAAAAATTACTGACCCTACTCGCCTAAAACCTCAACATTGTTCACACGGTAAGACCACCATACACAACCAATATTAAGAAGGAAAAATGTGGTTAAAAACCTGTAAACTCTTCATGTCTTCTAGTTTCACAAGCCATATCTCACAACCATATAGTAAAACAGAAAGGAATGATTTACAGTATACTCGTCCATGAGTAAGTAGTCGGATATATGGCCAGTCGGTGCCAGAGGTGATTTAAGTCGGCAAATATCAAATCGATTTTTTGTATCCGAACTGAGATTTTGTCAACAATCATCCCATTTGGGCCGATACAACTCATCGAGCAAGCGAAGTGGTCAATGTATCCCACCACATCAATACATATAAGTAAACTAGAAATCGGCGCAGACCAGACTTGGTGCATCATCCTACATTTGACATTTGACAAACCGGATCCAAGCAAAGTTCAACTTTCAGTCTTCACAAGACTGTATTTTTCAATGTTTTTGCCTAACAGAACTATGTCGTCTGCATACTCGAAAGCAGACAGGTGGCCTTCAGACAGTTACTTAAGCCCTGAGAAGTTGGAGGTACTCAGATTCAACTCCAATAACCCACTGTTAAAAAAAGTTAAATAGAAGTGGTTGAGGTGGTTAGGCATGTCGGATACAATTGGTTGTCATCGCAGATGACAAATACAGATAAGCCCTTATATGATTCCATCAGTTGAAGTAGAAACCTGCGATAACCATTACATTCTTTCTCCTTACTTCCTTTTTTTAGTAAGATATTGATTGATACGGGACACCTGAGTCGATATGACCGGATGTCATATCCGCATCAAGAAATATTGGAAATATTGGGTGCCAGCAGGTATGTTTGTGCTCCAAGGCCTGTCGAGACATGACGATCTGATCGATGTACTTTTGCCCTTTTCTTGAACCAGTCTGGTTTCCGCTGTTTCTGAGCTCCAGTTAAGTGTAGAATAACTATTCTCAAGGATTTTAGATACAACCTTAGTTAGACTTCTTTGCAGTTGTCAAACGAAAAAAAGTTCCAAATTGTAATTAACTGTGATGATCAGCTATTTGCACCATTCTGGTAGGTTGACCTCTAATTCCTACCCACCGACTAATGCTTCCGGTGAAATATTGACTAGTTTTTGACCTCCGTTCTTAAAAATCTGTCGTGGCAAACTGTCAGGTCATGTCACTTTGCATCCATCAGTTTATCTACAGCATATTCAACTTCAGTGAGAGTTGGAATATATATGTTGGGCGACTAAAGCGAAGTTTTAGACCAGTTGAGCAAATCTTCAAGGTATTTTACTTAAAGTTTCAGCCACCTGTCCTTGGACGCTATCGAGGTCCTATAATTCTTGGTAATAGTTCCATTGATATTTTTTTTCCATTACTACATGAGACTGACGATTATGTCAGTCTTCAGTTATTGCCAGTGAATAACCGTTCGCTGGAATAAAGGACTTCAGAAACTGAACAATGCTCAGGAACTCAATGAGTCCATTCACTTCGTATGGAGTAAACATCTCTTGAATTCTCGCAGTACTTGCTGGGTATGCTCAGTGACCACCACAAGTCAAAGGAAATTTAGTGCTTGTTGAAAAATCACTCATTATGCCATGCAAATGGAGCCAAATCTGCTAACTTTGGAAATTATGTTGCTAAGATGATGAAAACATACATCACAGTTCTGTTTAAGTTATCTTAAAATTCTGACACACCTTATGTTCTAACTGTCAACTTATCCGTTGATTTTAAAGTAATGATGGATAGTGACCAGAAGTGAAATTCAAAATGCACACCATATCCTATTTGGGACTCGTCACTTGAATGTATCTGCTTCCCAGTGAGTGTTGTTGAAAGTGGTCAGAGTCATTTTAAGAGTTAAGGGTGATCTTTGATATTACTACTAGGCTCTGTAGGTAATACTAGGCAAATGTTCCTTCCCGTTTCTGTTCACAAACAATTATTCAGCAAATAGGTTTTTGCAAACTACTCTCTTTCATTAAATTACATGAAAGTATCTTCTGGGACAGGCGATGAGTTTCAGCTATCTTGCAATGCATCATCCAACCTAGTAGAAAAGTTGGTCATATTTGCATTTCTCCATTTACCCTTGCTGCCTCAAATGATACTCTCAAGGTGAAAACTTTTGCTAACCTTAGAACACCAAATGACTTCAATCTTTATAACTCTTGAATGACCGACTTCAAGAGTTCCAAGGGACAGGACTCTTTGATTCAGGAATTGATTAGGCTTTAAATAAGAGACCTCACCTAATCTTCTAGAATGAACCTAATCCTAGAGTCATGTTCAACCCTGTTTAGTGTTTTTAAATTCAGTGACGTATCAAAATATTCACGTGAGCATCAAAAGACAACTGACGTTAAGGACATACTTATAAACAAACTGAATTAAAGGAAACGATCTTAAGCGATAGCTTGATGATTTAATTTAAACCCAGAAGTTCCAGATCATGATTATTTGTTGGGTAAAATGAACCCATAAATTTTCTTTGAACTAATTGAACATAGCAACTGATCATCAAAAAAACTTTACTGGCATGAGAGTAAAACTTGGCCACTGTGGTATCCAGTATACAATACTGTTTCACTGTGTGAGGCATCTAATAACCCCACTCACATAGGACTTCAGCTTTGCTTGATTTCCAGAGACTTTTCAGGCAATATGACAGATACTTCAAGCTGGTGGTTATCCAATAGCACACCACGCTGTTTGAGAAATCATGCAGTGCATCAAATTCCAAAGGATTCTTATAATTATCCACTTTCTTGGCATGCTTTAATTTCGTATGTCACTTCCTGAGACGTCACTGTAGGACATCATTACTGGAAAATAAAATACTTGGTCTGATTTCTGCTTCAGTTAAGGTAGAAAGTCATTAGACTGTCTCTTGCAAAGTTTGAAACGATTGTAGCAGACACTGGAATAAGCAAAACTGCTCCTTGATTATTATAGTCAGAATCGGAACAGCTTCCTGAAAATAGGCGTTATACGTGATATGTTTACTAAATCTAAGCTTGTAAAACAGTACACTTAATCTTAGCGTGCTGTCAAATTCTACTTGGAATAAATCTTTGAAGCTCTCGGACCATGTGTCAGCATCTACTTTGTCGATGAATTCTGCACATGACTTCAACTGAAAGTTAATTTTTCCCAGTATGCGAATGACTGTATGGTTGCAGAAGGGTTCTATGGAGGAGCGTTTCCATCAACTTAATTCGAAATTCTTCATACTGCTCCTGTTGCTGCAACTGTGACTGAACTCACTTGATACTCAAAGGCATGATATAACAATCTATCAAAAATGAACTAGTCAAATAATACTCAACTTCTGAACTGATCCTAACTGATTGGTATACAAATTACCTATCAGCCTTGTACCCGCATAAGAACTTTGATTAGTGAAAATGGGTAACTTCTCATTCAAATGCTACTGAGATCTGCAGAGATAAAACCTATTTAGTGCGACGATTAAAATTGATCTAATTATCAGAATATTTTTTTTCTGTCCGTTCTCATTCTGCGCTTATAATAGAATATACCGTTGAGAATGAATCATTCAGAAGCTCAACATGTATATGGAAATCTCTGACCTGTTTGTCAATCTTTAGGAGTTCAAAGTTAAGAGAATGGAATCCTAACGTGGCCCGAATTTTCATTTACTTTCAATCATTACTCAGTATAAATAAATTAGTATTAATTAAATTATTGTGCATCCATAATGTGTATAACACTTTTTGATATGACATCAAATGGCATGTTTCTTCAAACATTAAAACAATCGTAATAGACTGACTGTATAGCCTAAAATGGTATGACATACACCTGGTACTTTAGACAATCAGTATTTTATGTAAAGCCTTATAGTTAGTTAAGGGAAAGAACTAGAAGATCAATCAGATTTAGAGGTGCATATTATGTTGCCTGAGAATTTGATTAAGAATAAAAATTCGTTCTAAACAAGCTATACTAAGTAAAATATTAATCTGATGCATTCAGATCTGTTGTCTGTCAGTGATGGTTAGTTATCAAGTAATGATCATTTGTAAAGTTCAAATTAATTGCTTCTTGAATTTTACAAGATAAGCTTCATAACTGGCTACAGATTGGGTTAATGGGTAAAGGTGATTTCTTTAATGAAACTTAAAGGTATAGCAAATAAAATACTGAATATCACAAAGCTCACCTAATGCATTACAGGTTAACAAGAAATGTCTCCAATGGTTTTCTACTTTCTCAGTTATCTGCTATGCCACAGTTCTCGAAATGTTTTACACTTGTAAATGACGGCAGTTTGTTTGCTGAATTCATAAATATATGTTTATAAATATAGGCGACTATTGTCAATCTATTAAAGCACAAAACAAGTGGGAATGTTTAAATGCAACTGTTAATAGTGAGAGAAGAAGAAATACGACCTATACTACTGAGGTGACCTCTGTCATCAAAAGTTCTTGAAATATCTAAACTTATGGATAAAGATGTCAGCCAAAAAGCTTTCTTTTATTGGTAGGTAGGTGATCTCTATTACAAGATGGTTGAATGAATTTCTGTTCTGTTAGACCGAAAAGAAGTCCTCTTGCAAGCTTCCTTTTCACACCAGGTATAACAGATTTCGAAAGGAATATCCTTCTTATTTAACTGAACGATATGCGTTAGTGATAAATTTAGGAAGAAGTATTAAACTTAGATCCTCTTTACGACGAATAAGCACATTGGGAATTCAAACATATCACTTGAAGAATACGTACTCAACCTGAAAGATAATAACCAACTTAGCTTACAACACTTTATGTTGATCAGTAACTGAAAGGTAGAGCACAAGAAAGATACTAGAGTTGCATATACTTGTCACACATAAACTGGTGGAGAGTTAACATACTGGACCCCAACACAGCTTTAACGCTAAAATGTATTGTATTCATGACAAAACCTCACTAGTTCAAACATAGTGCATTGGATCTAGTTTGTCGTAAACGTTCGCTTAGGTAGATCCTAAAGACGAAGAATATTAAGGTGTACAAAGATGACCAAAGAGTTGTTTTGCGCAGTTAAAAATGATTCACCGTTTGACAGTTTCCTTTATATGCAGTTTTATGCATTGGACTTTGAGTAGAACCTGACACAAAAATACGACCGTTTTTATATTAGACATCACTACACATGTTGAGCAGTGAGACTGAACAGTAGTAAATCAAGTACCTAGGCTTTAATTTCGATCATTAATTATTATAGAGGCATCCTGTTACCATAAGATTGCTCGCCCAGTGATTATGATGAAATGCCTAAGTGAAAAACATTAAAATTGAACAGTTTACAGTGTCATTTCGCAATACAGTGATAAGTTGAGTCTCCACTAGAGATTCGGTAATACCACTAACGATGCAGATAATGATTAGCCTATCTTCAATTTTCTCTACGATTAGAAGCAGTTTTCAAACGTTAGGCTTACCGTGTTTAGAAAATAGAAAATATATACTAGGTTTTAAGAAGTGAGTCACTACCGTTTTATTCGTAGATGTTATTCATCAGATTATCAGACTGTTATAACTTTCTGCATAGCAAGAATTTTCATGACTCGGTTATAAACTAACTGGGTTGGATTGATCTGAATCTTGTGTCAGTATTTTCTCAAAAACTATGCCAAGCTGAATGGGACTGAAAATCCACATAGTTCACTTGAATAGCACTTTATTAGAAACTAGTGACTGTTTGACTTTGGAAACAAACTATTTTATTTATTACATTGATAAATAAATATCAAATATGAATCCATATATGACATTTAAAAGTGAAATTGTTCATGGTTAGGCACTTTATAAGCTAAGTTTACTCTTTTTACGATTACCGACTTGATATTCATTCCAAATGCAATCTGATGAAGGAAATTTTCAAATAACTCGTACAAAGTGTTAGAGTGCTTAAAGCTTACATACTGAGTTAACTGTTTCTTCAATGGAACACGAATATTGAACAGTAGCAATATTATTGAAAATTGAACCAACAGAAGAGTGTTTTAAAGCGGTTTAGAAACAGGTTTAAAAGATAAATAATACTATCTGATCTTTTGCTTTGCACGTTCAATTCTATATGATCCTGTGTACAAAATTCATGCGAAAACAAAATTTCTGAAGTAAATGATATTAGTGAAGAAAGAATTTTATCACTTTGTTTTTTCTCGGACTGAAACACTCTTTGACTACAATTGGCAATCTGCTACTTTATGCAACCATCAAAATATGGGTGGCCTGAGAAAAATGCAGCTTAGATATAGTTACATGAAGAGTGCACTCAAGGTCAGACATATATTTATTCCTTTGTCACATGATGGAATACTTAGACTCCTAAGGGAATACCAATAAATCCACTTAATAGGATATAGTGAATGGTTGCTAAATGCTAGTTAGCACCCAATAGTTCTCGATAACTCACTCTGACTACTTGTAAGCGGGATTAGATAAACGATACGAAGACCAACTACGAATTCGCATGACGCATACAAAGAACAGAATTCAAAAATAGAAATGTTGATGATATTGGCATTTAGAAATAAGAATTTATTTAGTTTGGCTGACACGTATGCCTTATCCAACACATACACTTCAATTTTATGAGTAAACGATTTAGATATATCACATTAACTCAAATCGGTATGCAATCCGATTATATAGACTCTTTTTAAATTATACTATAAATGCCTAAGTCACATTTGAATAAAAGATAATCATCTGTCTGTAACAAAAATGTGCTGATAAGAGAAAGTAAATGTTCATGAGCAACGTAAATACTGGTAGGTTCCGAATTATCTTATTCACTCCTACGGACTGCTAATTCTCTAGAAATGTTTCTGAAGATTATCCTTTCTCTTCACGGTCTTGAACAGTCATTTACTTCTCCTTATTCGGTAATTTGCGGGCTTGACTTCTCTTTATAACTATCCAAACAAATGAACATCCCATATTGAGGTAGAAGTGACCTGAAAACCTACTTAATAAATGTGAAAGTCACCACAGTTAGTGGTGCTCCAAGTCACTGGAACTTGCAGTAAACCTGATCTGAGATAATTATATCTTCTGAGTACTCTTAATTGAAAAGTCAGTCGAAAGATACTGAAGATACTGAAGAGATAAATTGTATCACTTCCTTGAGTACTTTCATCAGTACTCTTCTACAAAATAGGTGGTTGGCACATCGCCTGCGGACATCGGCTGTTGATTTTATTGAAAATACGAATTCGAACTGACACTTCACCAAGGAAACATGATTTAACGCATTATACTTAGTAAAGCAATAAACTATGCCAAGATTTCCTAAAAGATGGAGTTAATTACTATCATAATCTTCTCAACCAACCTAACTGGAGATATTCAAAGATCAACTAAAGCAGCTTCTGAACATACTTTGCCTGGATTTTCCGCTTTTCAGATATTTGCATTTCCGCAAAACAACAAGATGTAGCTTGTCTGAAAAATGTGAATTATTAGAGTAATACAGAGGCCAAACAATTCTACCCTATATATCAACGGGAAATTACAAGTATCGATAAAACAATAAGTGATGGCTGTCGTGCCTCAGTAAATAACGCTTCGGAGTTTGAAGCGACGGGTACTGGGTTCGGGTCTCAGTGAGTACAACATCACTCAGTGGGTTGCATGTACATCCAGCTGACGAGTTTGAAATAGGACGAAACGCGCAACCTGTATTCCACTGCTAGCCATCAAATAGACTACAATAAAGGGTATTACATTTTGAACAATCTAGTCAAACACTCATTTCTCATGAAATAATGGAAAAACATTGTTACTCAGAATGACGATCGTAATCAATCAGTTTTCTTTGAGCTTTGGTATTTTTTCGTAGACGTTCAGTCAACAGGCGTCTTAGCATTCTCAACACCAACTGAGGACGTTACCAAACCCAATGATGCAATGCCCAGGAAAAGGAGATTCCAAAGCTCAGAGAACACCAAACCACCATCCCATTCATGTCATGTATATTTATGTTACAAAACAAAAGGTGAATGGATTCATGGGATTATCGAAAAAAAATGGGTAAAATTGTTAGTTTATAGCGACCAAATCACTACCAAAAAGACACACAGTTTATAGTAATCTCCCTTGATGTTAATGAACTAGTTTCAGAGTAACAATTTGTTTCCAAATATAAAAAATAAGTCTAAACTTCCAGATAGCTGCAGATGCAACAAACCTAACTGTATGTACACATTAGGTTTTGTAAATTGGTTTCAAAGACGCACACAAATAAGCTGTGTGACCCTTTTCAACGACATGTTTATCCGTAGACGAAGTTGGATGTCAATAGCTCGTATCAGTGGGATTATTCGTTTTCATTTGTTGCTGCGGCCATTTTGGAATGTCCTCCGTCGCTCTTACTTGCATAGACTGACGGATGCTAGCTATGTATGTATATGCGACCACACTCACATGTAAACTGTCAAATCCAATTGAATTTGATCCCACTGTTTAAATGTTGAGGGGGGTTTACAAAGGTAAAGAGATGTCATTTTCTCAGTAATGTTGACTTTTGCGGTATATTTTGTTCATTGAATGACTGCCTTAAGTATTTGTTTGGCGGTCAGACTTATTAAATCATACATATTTAGCAATGGGATGTAAACATTTTTCACTAAAACTAACTGGACAATGTCTGTCAAGCACTCAGCATTTCTGTTATGACCAAAGATTTTCAGGGAACACTTATTGTCGCGTGATATTTGGATCACGTCTCACTTTTTATTTTTGAAAGTACCATCAATGCATATTCTTTGTAATTGATTGAAAAGACATTTTACTAGTGGTTGTATATACTGAACTGGATAGAAACTGATCACTTAGTTCTTGATCTTTCTGTGTAGCGTTCCTATAAGTGGGTCATTTTAGTGACTCGTGCCGGAGAGTCGTGAGAATGTCTAGGAATGATAGAGAGTCATCTCTTTCTTTCCCACATTTTAAGGATGTACTGCTGTGTTTCATTCGTGCGACTAAGAACCGAAATACCACATTGCGTCTTACACATATAATTATGTCATCTGTTTATAGAACGGAACTTTTACAGTCAAATCACCAGACAGTAAGGTCTTCTCGTGGCTTTATTATTAATCTGGTGTAAATATTTAAGCTTAAACGTAAACTTGATACTACTGGGTATATAAAACTTCTTTTCGTTTTTCAGAATGCACGACATATTCCTTTTGTACTCACTTTTATGCATAGCAACAATACATAAGCTTCTATTTTATCTCAAAACAATCATATATGTTATGCTTCACTTTCTTTACGTTTGAGAATTTTTAAAACATGATTCTATTTCAGAGGACCTCAGCAGAACTTAATAGCACTATTCACTCAGTTGGATTTAAATAAGCCACAATCTTCAACACCAATAGGTACAAGAGATTTTAGTTGAATTTGCACTCGTCAAAGCTTTCTCAGCTTCTGTAAGAGTTGAATTTCTAAGGTTAGCATCGCATTGACATTGTCAGCGATTTAAAATTCTCTTCAAATAGTTTTACCGATTATCTCAGCTGCCTCTATATAGAGTTTACTTATTATTTATTCACAGAGACAATTTTGTAAACTATAGTTTAAAATTCTTTTGAGAAACTTAATCATGTATTCATTTACATTTAAATTTGCTTTCATTCTCTAATCAGCGTTCATCTTCACTGTCAGCTCTGTTGTTAAGTCGTTACATATTCGCCATCAGAGTTGACGGTCTTGGACTTGATTCCTCTTACAGCTGTTTTCACACTGCAGTAGGCTACTGAATTCTGACAAAACAGTTGCCCAGTAATCCTACATTTTTTCAACCGAGTATGACTCACTTACAGCCATACATTCAAATCCTCTAGTGAGGAAGTCCTGCTTACTGGACAGTGTGAAATGCCTGCACTTACTATCAAACAGGAGGTATGGTATCCACCTTCGAAAGTTGGAAGCTTCTGATTACAAAACAGTCGAAAAATTAGACAGCATCATCCAGAATGCATGAATGGCTCAGTAGCCTGACTCGGTGATCGGTGGCCATAAGAAGACAGCACGTGACATCGCTGTGATATCTTATGACAAAGAAGAAATCGAAGCGCTGAAAAAATTTCCCATTGCAAACTAAGTTCACTATGTAACGAACTTACTACTCGGTCATTCAATTAAATACCTTTAAATCATAGTTACTTTTGTGTAATAAATCCGGCATTGTTTGCATTTATTTTTAAATCTTGTTTATAAATGTCTCCTTGGTTGTACAGTTTCCACTTGTTAAACCAGTGGTTCTACAAATTCATCCTTCTGTGTGATATCTAACCCAATTATACTGAAACCATGAGCCCTGCTTAGCTTAGACTGACTGTTTAAGAGTTCAATTTCATGAATTGTCTGAAGATAAGATCCATAACCACATCTATCAATCAATAAAGATTGATTTGCATTATTATACGAGTTACGCAACATAAAACACTAATTGGTTCTGCTAGAGCAAAAACAATAAATATCAAGTCACTTATGTAAAAATAAGATATATTATTTTGTTCAATGAAAGAAAAACAAACAAACAAATGCTTAGTTGAACAAATATACACTAGGCTTTGCAGAAAATGACATACTCGCATATACACATTTTCCTAGCGTCTGCGAGAAAAAATGAGGTCAAACGGATCTTAGAATAATTGAAACAGCTGAAGACGAAACGGGTGAGAAAATGCATTGAACAACGAGGATTATTTTAAACGAATCTGCTCAAAAGCCGAGAGTAGAGAAAGAAAGAGAGTAAGAATAAGGGAGACATAAAAAGAAACTACGCTGTGAAAGCATTCATATAACCCTAACCAAGACGATTCACTAAGATCAAAAAGGATTTGTGCTTAGTTTATCACTCCTCGATTCTGTTGAAAGAAATTAGTGTAAAAATCCAGATTGAACTAATTAAATGTACAAAATTCCAAATGATAAATCCCACAAAATGTACCAGAGGTTATGCATAAAAGAATGTGAAAAGTGTAAAAAAAAAAAAAAGAAGGAGAATACGGGCTTTATGGTAATTTACTATAGGCATAGTTTCAAATTTTCAACATAAATTACAATGAGATCGTGTATTTTACCCAAATCAATGTTGTTTTATTTAACTACTAAATATACTCATTCTTCCTAGAGCAATAAAATTGGCTAAAACTGTTGTGGGTAATAGCGAAAAGAAACTATTTCTGTTTTTTTTTTAGAAATTACAGAACGTTTACGAAACATCGAAAAAGAAGTGGTAACCTTTGCCTAATAATGCTTTGTGTATATATACACAGATACTGATATAATGTTTGAACTAAATAAACGTGTGATTGACAGTAATGGCGCTTGAATGTAAAAATAATTAAGTAATATATCATAATAAGAGAAGAGTAAGAAATAGTAAACAAAGGCCAGCGCACACATGAGCGTGGTTACAAGATATAAAAAAAAAAGGTAAAGGAAGCTACTTTTTACCACTTTCTTAGAAGTAAAATGAAATATAAAAATGGAACAAAAGAAATCTGTACAAAATGCATACAGGTTAAAATTATAAAAATGATAAAAGACAAATAAAAAATACGACATAATTGTCAAAATTATTACATTATTATAGACAGATATGTTTCTTGCAAATATGTATGCATATATGCAATTAGCATAATTTACAGGTGAGTAGTATTGATACTTATTGAATCTGAACATTGTGTTGTTTCTTCTTCTGACTATTTGAATGCGTAGTTAATGGTGAACTGTGACTAGTACTTTGCTGACGGTGAATATAACTGATGTTATAACCATAACTAGTGTTACTTTTGTTTATACACTCTGTAGTACACTGAGTATTTGAGAAATCAGGAGAACCTTGCTTATAATGATGATAAATTTGACGCATATTTACATTCGAATTCGCAGTTGATGAAGACGAACCGGTAAGAGGTAATTGTGAAAGTTTAGAGACTGAATTTGAATCGATTGGTGCACTCTGTTTTATGTGAGTTGAATAAGAGGAAAGTTCGGTCGGTACAGTCTTCTTTTTCACCTGATGATCATCAGGTTCACAGGTTTTGGATGATAATGATGAGGTAGCATAAGAATTGGACCGACGAATATTACCTGGAATAGGTGACTGAGAATTATATTTATGTATGCTGTGACTACTCCCATGTGATTTCAGTGAGGTCTTTTTGTCTGGTAGGTGGGTTTGTGTATCGGATAATGTACACAACTTTTGCCGATATGATTTAGGCAGTACATACTTTGAACATTTGTCAGAGTCATTAGAATATGGTTGACTAATCACACTAGAATAAGGTGGTGGTGGAGTATTCTCAGCTTGACCGTCGCAAGATAATTCTCCAACTTTTTTATATGCGGCCTTACAATTAGTTGCTGTTACAGCAGCTAATAATGAACACGCTACATCTGGGTTTAAAACAAACTCTTTGCTTTTGCTGCCTCGATTACTTCTTGCTGATGTATGACTGTTAGAAGAAACGGGAGATATAATAGAACTATATAAACTTTCGCAAATTTCATTAGCTGATATATTTGGATTCAAAAGTTTACTCATTGTGATAAAATCAACCGAAGATACAAGACTTAGTGGCAAATTGTGAAGAGTCAAATCATGTTTGACTGAATGATGAACACATTTAGATGGTGAAGTAGGGTTTGATGGGATATTTGCATTTTCTGTAGTTGGTAAAAAGCCAGTATTACTACTACTGCTGCTATTACTTGCAGATACCTGTCCAGTATTAGATGGAGTAGTGTGATTCAAACTCACAGTTGAGTTGGAATGAGAAGGTTCTTCTGAAATAGTGCTTAAACTAGGTGGTCTAGATCGAACAGACGCTGCTGCTGCTGCCGCGACAACCACTGCAGCCGCTGCTGCGGTGGCAGCTGCATCTGATGAACACTGTTCAGATGTAGAATTCATCCACATTGAATGATGACTTGGATATTTCAGGCTATGATGTACGATATCCTTATTTGACTCTCTCAAACCTGAATAGGTACATTCTTTATAGGATGATTCTGTTTTACAGTACGGTTTTGTATTCTGATTAATTTCATCAGTAGGATTGAATTCTGACTGACTATATGAACTGGATGAGCGAGATGAACTAGGTGAAGACGAATTTGGCGACATATTAGAAGATGATGAACTTGAAAAAGAAGACTGAGAATCATTTATTACATTGATTTGCTGATGTTCTTGATTGCCATTTACTCTAGAGGAAGTAGCAGCAGACTTGAGATATTGGTGAATATGTTTATCCTCAGTCAAGTGACTATCTGATTTCAATGAAGATTTGTATGGAGTAGAATTGTTTGATATACTACGTCGTCCACCAACTATGAACTGATTTTAAAGTAGAGTTACAAAAAACAAACATTCATTAATAATACACAATAATAATTTGATATCGTATAGTTCGTTAATTATTCTTAGGCAGACAATTAACATGTGAAGAAAAAGTGGAGTAACCCATGCAGTTGTCACCTGGATAACCAAGTGTTAGTGTTATCAGTGACCATGAGTGTAGAGTATTGCATAATTATGAGATTCATATCAATTCGTAAACAGACGACTTGGTGAAATGAAATGGGAAAAAAAAACAAGTATGAATCGTATTTTAGGGAAAAAGATAGCTGGAACTCGAATATTAACAAGATGTTTTGGAATAAATCGCATGCACTTTATAACAAACTATTATTAAACAGAGGTATGAATTAATATTTCTGACTGACATGTTCATAGAAAATAACCCCTTTTGAAAAAAAATAGTTAATGAAGTTTTATTTCACCTAGTTCACTTATATATGAAGCCTATAGTAAAATATAATCCAAAGATCAAGCTGACAGCATAAGATATTTTGTTGATACACTTCACCATGAAATGTATAAAAGTTGTTTTCATAGAGATATACTTAACAAATACAAACTTGATCACCTTTCTAACTGTAAAACATTATAATTCACTCAACTGAGCTGACGTCATTGTACATAAATTAAAGATCAGTTGACATAGTAATCTACATCAAAAGTGAACAACACAGACTGACTGACTGACTGACAAAATCAGCGTAGAACACTGCACACAACTGGATCGGCTCAAGTTGCCATGATTCACAGTAGTATACAAAGAACAGGAGGATAGAATAAGAGTGATAGCAAAGTAGACAAAGTTGTGTGAGAGAATAAACAGTTTGAGGATAATGGTTAGTATGAATATTAAAGCTGGACCTCGCTGTTACCAAGTTTCAACCAATTGCCGGAAAACTATGGATCCTAGGATCTTGGACACAAAATTAGTCAAACTAATTCCTCGATAGTTGTCACAGGAAGACTTCTCTCCCTTCTTATATACTGGAATGATCAGAGAAATAGACCAGTTTGACGGAACTACCTCTGATACCCATACGCTATGCAGTACTTCTGTCAATCCAATCAGCAACTTCCTACCTACATCCTCGGATGCAAAACTGTCAGGCACTGCTGCTTTGCATCGTTTCAGGTTCGATAAAATACACCTGAGTATTTTTGCAAACCAACATTAACATTAAAAAATAATAACACTTTTGTAAGTATCATCTTTCCAGACAGACAAAATACAACCAAAGTAAGCTTTCTTTCCCTTTTGACAACATAAAGTGTTACCGCAAGGTAAAATAAAATCCCTCCTTTGATCATTCTTTATATGAAAGTGAAATTAGAACACACAAACTGACTGAACCAGTGATGACTTGCATAGTTCTCAGGCTGATATATGTATATATGCACAATTATTGCGTAAACTGGTTAGACGATTAAACTGAAATCTATTGTGTAGGTAGCCAATATGGGTGATAGTGAGATTTTCAAGAAACTAAATCTACATGAATATAATACAGACGGGAATCGATTTAAGCATGAAATGTGTGATACAGATTGGCCTACGTATTCATCAAGAATTCTTTAAATATATCTCAGAAAATAGAAGAGAAAAATCTTCAAATCTATCGTTGCGATTGTAATTTAAATGTGTTTAATGCACCTCTATCAAAGTATTTCATCGATATAAATATTATGTCACAATGAAACAACAAAAGACCACAATGAGTTGTAGCTTTGAGAATGGCAGTCCAGTCACTAGTGTAAAGTAACCAGATGACGTATTCTTTATTTAAGGATGATAAGTACCTTCAACTATCGATTCATAAGCTATTACGTGACAAGGCTAATAACATTTCTATCACATTAGTATAATTGTTTTTATATGATACCGTCGTTGCTTGGATTGAATTGATAGGTCTCTATTGGCATATGGGCTCCTGTGCGGATGCCTCGATATTGCCTGCGTTCTAATTGTATTATTGATGGATCGTGTCTAGCAGTGGAATCCAGGATGCGCATTTCGTCCTATTCGGGACTCGTCAGCTGGATGTACCTGCTTCCCAGTGAGTATTGTTCCCACCGGTGGTGTAGTGGATAACGCTCTGGCGTTTGAAGCGTTCGCTCCCGAGTCCGAATCCCGGTGGGAACAATATCACTCACTGGGAAGTAGATACACCCAGCTGACGAGTCCCAAGTAGGACGAAATGCGTATGCTGGATTCTACTGCTAGCTATGATCCATCACTAATTTCTATCACAGTTATAATCACATCATTGCTCACTTAGCATAATCATTGAATAACCTATATTAAAGTTGTATCCTGTATGAGAAACGCGAAGTTTACTGAAATTTCTGAATCTTGACAGGTATTACACAAAAGCCGTGTCAACGACTATTGAGATGTTTCTTTAATCGAATCAGGAAGCAGAATGAGTTACAATATGCGTCAAAGTACCACAATTTATCCGTTTATTTACAAGAATACTGACTGCTAGTCTTCGCAACATATGGAAATGAAGAAAACTTCAGTTTAGCTGAAAAGGATATTTGTAATGCAGGTTTATTTAACTATAGTAGTGTTATGAGACAGTGTTTCAAGCTAATTCGTTTTCAACAATATCCCCTTCTTACTTTTTGCACTCCATTGACATTTTCGTATTAGTTTGTCAAGAAGCTACCGTGTTAAACACATAATTCCAAACGGTAATATGATGTTCCTTTTTGATTTATCTTCAGATAAAGACACTTAACTTCACCACCAACCATCATACGTGTGGCTCATTGGTTTAGGTAGCTGCCTTTGAACCAATGGGCTATGAGTTCAAACACGGCCCCACCTGCTAATGTTTGGGCAGTCAGGTAGTATCATACGCTTGGAAAAAATGGAGTGACACATTGCACACTGCATGAATGTGCTCAAGGTTGTTAAGAGAGTATCAATTTTGACCTGCTAATTACAATAACGGAAAAACGTACTTGATTTCGGCTTCGAAGTCACACACATTACGGTATCAGAATGACCTATACAACTTCGCATAGGTTACGTGTCTCATCATAATGAACAGTGATAATAACGTCACTTAGTAACCATGCTAAGGTCAGTGGAAAAAACTGTGTGATGACCATTGTCACCAACTGAATGCTAAGATCGAACTCTGTGAAATACATCTTGAATACGTAATCTGTATAATAAAATCCACGTGCTGTTAACATCTACCGATAGTCCTTGTGTTCTGATCAGCATTACTATATATATATATATATATATATATATATATATATATATATATATGTATATATATATATATATAGTCCTATTTACCTGTCTTTTAATCGGTATGCCTAGCGTTTTGTAAAACGCACCACCTGTTCTAATATTCATAAGGTAAACGAATATAAGAAAATATGCGAATCTGGGTATATTAAAAGAGACTGGAATAATTTATTGCATAGTATATTCTCCTGCCTGTCTTTTAGCATTTTAATAACAGCAAATTGAATTAATCTTGTAAAATTGATAATGTGGTCGAATAGAGATACACTAGTAAAAGTCCATGCAAACTAGACTATTTGATTCTATTATAGAAAAAAAAAGAATAACACTGAACAATAAAGGTACCATTGGAGTTACTGTTCCAGTATTTTACATGACTTGCAAGTAATGAAGAGCATCTGAGCCAAGTAAGAGTGGAATTTTGGGTGGTAAGAACAGGATGCTTAGGTTTTAAGAGTCTTATATTTATGGCATAATTCAGAATTTCTTCTTCATTTTTGTTCAATGGAGACTAAAATATACTGACTACTTAGGCAGAAGATTATATAGCTTATACTTGCTAAACTCATCATTTTAGGTAACTCCATGAACAAATGATAAGATGGTGATGATAACAGTTGCAGGAGTTAGCGAGGAAGCTCTTTTCTAAACACAAAAAAGCAGCAACAGGAAGAAGAATCATTTATTTACATCTATAGTGTTGAATATATTCACTTGTGGGTCTGCTACTTAATAGTCTCACCTCTATTATTCATCTTAAGTTCGTTAATTTTTCACAAGAGTAAACGAGGAGAAATATGCACTGCTGGTATCCAGCATGTTGCTAATGTAGGCTTAATGTAACGTGACTGGTCATTATTTCGTTTAAATAAAGCGTGAAATCTTCACTTATTGGAATATTTTTACCTAGAGTGTCACATTAGGCTACACAGCAAAATGACAATTACCGGCAATGGAAATATGATACAATTGTGTCCTAATGCTTTCTATCATGTTCAGCACTAGCGAGGACTAATCAGGCGGTTGATAAAGTATTATTTCTCTTTGGCTTTTATTAAAACACAAACACACACAAGGAACAAAATAAACAAACTATTCAAAAAACGATAGACTGAAAGCACACTTTCAGGAAAATATTGATTGTTGAGTTTTTTGTCCACATACAAAATATTTTAAAAATGAGGGAATAATGAAAATAAAAAGGCTAAATCAAATTATGGTATTCAAAGGTTACTGACTACTGAATTTAAATAATTCACTTACTCGACTGTGTAAAGGACCAATCAGATAACATATAGTCGGTATGAAACACACAGCATTGAATAAACAGATGAAGCTGACAATAACGATGAGACGAAAGAAGTAACTGAAAAAGAAAAGTATTTGTCGATAAGAAGTGAGACAATAACAAAAATAATACACTTGAGACATTTATCAATAATTGACAAGTAACCCAGGTACATCTAAACTTATTCCAATAAATAAAAAAAAGAAATTGATATCAATTGTGTTGTGTTCACTGAGGTGAGTGGTTTAATTGTGAAGCTTTCATTGTCTTCATAGACAATATCATCAGTACTAACTTCATATTGATGTCAGTGCTGATGTTGTCTACCGAGACGATGAAAGCTTCACGATTAAACTAAGCAATAAGGAAGAAGGTAACACAACCAAGATCATTCACATGAGCTATAAGTATTCTCCACCTATTCAAAAACGAATTGAGCACAACTCAGTAAACATGTACAGATACTTGTAACATACGCTATAGATCAGTTACACTGTATATTTCTGGAAGTTAACGAACCAGGGTTTACAAAGTGAAACTATCGTTGAAATCAAGTGACCGTAGTGTTAAAGTATAGCTCCTGATCTGTTAAAAAAAGACGTCAGTAAATCAATATTCTCAAAACCTTAATTAGAATACAAAACTGAACACAATCAGGTGATTTACAATTTCGTACCATATTCTCACATACAGCATCAAAACATTTTTAATGAACACATATTTCAATGGTGGTCATCATTAAACTAGGAAATCAACTTCGGTTATTTAATCCTTGAAGCTGAAAGTAGTAGTACTACAACATATTTGATACTTTTCTCTTCTCTGATATTGGAGCACGTAAAAACTGGTCGTAACTCTTCCCCACCCATCATAGCGGTAACTGGAAACTGCGTTTAAACCTAAATTAACACATAACTGGTACAGTAGACAAATAAGTAGCACTCTTAAAAATAAATGAAGTTGATAGCTACTCAATTCAGTTAAACTCATACAGGCAGTTAAAAGTAAAAATATTCCCTGGTAAGGTTCACTAACTTTGCTCAGAACTCAGTAAGCCACAATTGCTACTGTGATAAAGTAGCTCAAGATACTCATTCTAAAGGCAAAAGTTAATTAACTCAGAAGGTAATCAAACGAATGAGTGTATATGATTGCGAAAAGTACCACTACTGAACAACTTGAGTAGTTGGAAACTATGCAGGCTGATCTGTAGTTTTTGGCCGGCCATATCAGAGTGACCTAAACACTAGACAGCCGTTTCACTCAATTAGAGACGAGCTCATGAGCTGTGTACCCGGACAAATCTGGCCAATAAAGACGAATTAGTTCAAATCACTTAAATCTGGCTAGCTGACTTGCATGAACTAGAACATAGATGAGTGGTTTCTCAGCTACATGAAGGCAGTGTCCACAGGTTTTCCGTTGAAAACTATCCAGCCAAGGTCACATGGTTTCATTTCCGACATAATCGTCTTGTGAACTGTTAAAAGATGCTATTAATGAATAACTTGAGGAGTTAGGTGGCTTTTTCACGTGTTTTGCGGCAAGCTTATCCACCAGTGTACACGGACAAATTCAGCTTACAAAGTCGAATTACTTCAGATTACTTAAATCTGGCTGGCCAACTTGCACAGACTGGTATGCCTAAAACAATCAATTTGCAAATGACTTATAAGTCGAACGGTCGACGTTGACATTTCTCACAGCTTGAGTTAGTTTTTCAACTGCTAAACTGTGGTGTCAGGACGGCTTTTTTCTGCTAGAAATTGGTCAGCCGAGATCACAAGGTGTGATCTATGATCTCTGACTTGAGTGTTTCCTTGACCCATTACCTTATTGCTAATTCGGAATTTCAAATCTCTATTTATTTGCAAATATTTAAAGTATATTATACCATCATTACTACTGATACTGTTAGCAGCTGATGAAAGGCCATGAGCTCACTTAATTCTGAGCATATCTTTGTTCTTGCATTGTTCAAATAATTGAATACACCTTATTAATCAATGTATCCAACAATTCAACCACTAGATGAAGAGATGTCCAGATTTTTAATGTTGTTCTTAGTAGACTTTTTAACTGTCATTTCAAGAAGTGGATTCAACAATACTTAGAATATGAATCGCATTGCATTTCACCTGGTGCAATAAACCAACTACTGTCAATGATGTTAAATACTAATATAATGTAGTATGACGGAGATTTGCACAACACACTAAAATGTTACTCCAAATAGTTTTAACAGCTGAATTATGCAGAAGCTTTGCACTAATGTAGGAAAATAAGAAATGAACTAACTGCTGTTTAATTACAAGATTACCAATCAAAAAAAAATGCGAAAATTTCTCAAGATCACTTGATAAATGGGTTAAATGATGATTGCCAAATTAATAATTATGTTACTGAGGAAAGTATATACAAACTTACTCAGCAATAAACTGAACACGTGCTGCAACCAGTAAAGATAATGCTAACAAAAGTCCCACCGTAGCATGAAAAGCTGGAGTAAAGTGATTAATCAGTATACGCACAATTTGAGCTCTAACAAGTTGACGACGTTTAGATATATTAGTGATTGTTTTGTGTACAGATGATGGTGATTCAGACAATATAACTTGTTTAGGCTCACGCTTCCCACTCTCAACGTGTGCACAAAACTGACCTGCATCAGAAGGACATCCATATGACAAATTAGATTGACATAGACATAATTTACGAGTTGATCGACTTGGTGATGAATCCATATACAAATGAGATACAGGCCATAATCCAAGAAAACCAGCTGAAATTCTAGCACCCAAACCTCCAGACAATAATAACAAACAAGCAGAAATAGGATTTAAAGCCAAATCTAGTAAAACCAAACCAATGATAGCAGAACATGTACCACCTACTGCACCGATTACAACTAAGAGCAGGACAGTAATAGGGGAAGAAAATAATATCAGCCCAGCAACAACAATGACACCACAAAATATGCCAAAAGCAATTGCTGTCTCTCGAACCAAGTAAATATAATGTTCAACAAAAGTAAATGGTACACCGGTAGGAAAAGATGGAACGCCTTGAACTGTTGCAGTTTCTGTAATGTGTCGAACTTTCTAGAGATCAAATGGAAAAGAAACAAACAGTAAAATACTAAATAAGTTTTAAGAAAATCTAAACATAATCTGCAAAATATCATCTGCGATCAAAGAGTCTAGTAAATTTTTAGCTAAAGATTACCACCTAATGATACATGCTTCGGAAATAAATTCTAGTGTTTGTGAAACTGTAAGTCAAAATGCCCAACGTTCAGCAAGTTACATACATATATATCAGCTTCAAATTACTCACCTGAACTAAATCAAGTTGTGAATCCATTTCACTAACACCGACAGCATAAAACTCGTCTGAACAAATTCAATTGGTTCAGCTGGAGATAATATATGTAAATCAGAAGGACGTCCAGGACCCGTTAGACGACCTACATGCACTATACTTGGTTCTGGGTAAATTACACAAGGTAGTGATGAAAAGTTCAGAGCATCCTTGAACGCCATACACGTAAAAGTGTATAAAATGCTGGAGGATCTACTATTCCACCACGTACTATACGGCCAGTATTAATCTAAACAGAGAATAAATAAAAATATAATCACAATTATAGATATACCAAGATAAATATTTTATTTTAAGAATCATCAATTAGTTAAGAAACTTACTCTACTCAACTCAGGTCCACGATCCGTTTGAACAATTAGACGCAAACCAAGAACACCAAGTTCACTTGTATTAGCATTCCAATGTCCGCTGTCCATTATATATCCTTTTTTACGGTCTACATCAAATGCATTTTGCACCTCCTCTAACCAATCACGCATTGCATCCAACCATACCTTACGTCCTGACAACATAACACCTGAAATGCCAGTCAAACAGTCGTACATCCAACGAAGACGACGCTGTTGCATAGGAAAGTCTATTCCCCGTCCTACAGTAGCTAAGCTTACACGAGATCTAGTAGATGTTCCACTAGAAGCTGATGCAGCGGTATACTGGAACACTGATTGACTAGAAACTGGCCGAGATCCAGGGAGATCAGAACCTCGTGCAATTACATGAAAGTTACTTAGACCAAAAGCTTGTCCTGCTGTTTTAATAAATCCATATTCTATAGTATCCGAAGGTGTTAGACTTGACCAATCCAAACCTAAGCGTATCCGTAAGGCGGCACAAAGCACAGCTGTGCAAAACAATCCACATCCCAATAGGCAAACACAGAGTTGTACAATCCAATGACCTGTGAGGAGTAGAGCAAAATGTCGAGCAAACCGTACAAGCAGTGGAGAGGGAAGAGTTGTTTTCGATTCTACACCAGGTTCTGATTTATTTACACATTTCTGTAGATCCTTTTGATCTGATGTTGAGATTTCATTTCGACAAGTGGGACAGTCATTTTCACACTGAAAAGGAATAGTTTTATAAAACTCATAACAATATCACTTTGAAATAGGAATTATAATTATTTAAAGTTACAAAACGCATTTAAAACAAAATCTTTTCGCAATATATTAAAAACAATATCGTCAAACAGATAACGGCTAGAAAGAAACACTACACAGGCTTCATAACACTTAATAAGGTGACTAAAAGTAACCAATAAATAAGTTTACTTCTCTTAGACATAAATTCAATCACTAATTCTAAAAAATGGCTATAACCGTGGAATCATTAAGTTTTACGAATAAAACTAACTGTGGAAAACAGTAATAATTTCATCAAAATGTTTATGATTATTGATAACTTTCGTTTGAAAAAAAAGGTACATATTCTTTTGTGTTATAATCCCAAATGAGTTCACTAAATCAACCAAGTGTTTTCGTTCTTATAGAATTCTGTATCACTTATTGCCAAACTATTTCGAGAAATGCAAACATATAACATAAAAAAATTGTTTAGCGGTCTAGAGTAATAGTGTTTATTGACTGACTAGTAATCCACCTAATACTGCTACAACTACTATTATCATTATTACCACTACTATTACCATTACTACTACTACTATTATTATTATTATTATTACTACTACTGCTAGGTGAAACGGAATCATTAACCGGCTAGCATTATTCATAGTGTAAAATTATTCGATATTGAAACAAAGGAAACAGTGCATTGAAAAATGCTTCAATTAACATGTATGCGAAGTTCAAAAACATATGCACCTAGTAACAGAATAGGTAAAATTTGGAATAAGATATTGTCAAATATAACCATATTGATGGAAATTATGTTATCAACTTTCTGAAGGATAGTTAAAGCATTAAACTTCTACTAACTTACTAGACAACTCTGTCTATTCAGGGAAAGATGATAAGAGATAGATTACTTCCGGACTAGTTTGTCTGAATAAACGAATATGTTCATAAGGCATAAAACAACTACTGTTTAAAACTCCACTTCGTTCAACGAACGATTCAAGTAACCTTGACATATAACTACACTATATAAGTAGAGAACCGGTGACCATAACATTCATGAAGAATAGAAACTATCCTATTGTTATACAAAATTGTAAGACAACCAGCAGGTATAAGGAGTTTTAGGTTTATTAGCTATAATAGAATTTAAGCTAGTGTATGTACCATCATTCTGCTGTTGCACACGCATGTATATATATATATATATATATATATATATATATATATATATATATATATATATATGAACATATTTCTTTTAGCTAAAATCCTACTGTCCGAAAAAAGATTTTTCTCGCTTTTTTACACACTAAAAACACAAAGCGGATCGATAACGGAAAAAAATACCAGAAAAAAGAATCATGCTTTTTCTCTGAACCAATGAAAACATTTTGTGACATTTGTTGTATACACAAACGTGATTGGACAGATTAGACATTCAAGTTGTTAAAAGCATACACATATATAAATATATCAGTGTTTTTTTTAAAACTTGTTTTCGTTTCTTAATCGTGAAATGGATGGTTGTTTTCGCTACACAATGATATTTGCTTACTGACAGACAAACACATACGTAAGCTATAATCCGGCGAAGAAGAACACTTACACTATGATCAACACCTACCTACCTACATCAGCGTTTAACGAAGAAGGAAAGATAGAGCAGAGAAAATACGGTTGTTTAAACAACACAAGCATAGTTCACAAAAAAATAGGCAATGATAAATGTAATGACTGCTAAAACAAGGAAAAACCACAGTTAAAAACTTGACTAAAGGTCATTTCTGTATGAAGCACATTCAAAACACAAAGATTTTCGACGACGTATTGAGTAGACTGGACCCATATATGCACTGCTGAATGTCATAAATACCTTATTACATCGCAACTCCATATATAACTATGTTATAACTGTACTCTAGTAAATAAGTACAAAGCTCAGTAACATAACCCAACAAATAAGCTATCTAATGAGTCTCTTCCAACAGATAAAATAAAATTTACCACAAAAATTTATGCATAAGCTCTATTCTGCGTTCATAGAAAATTACTGCATTTTGAAAGCAATTTTTTATGAGTTCGTTACTTGACATATATAAACATTCTCTTACTCTATATTAATGACGGGTAGTGGCTGGAAGTGGAATCCAGTTTGATGCACGTTTTATCCTATTTGGGACTCGTCAGCTTATGCTTTCAATGTGAAACAGGTAAACAGGGAAATGTTTTGTATCAATACTACCTAATTTAGAATTCCGTTTTTTTTTCTCCTTTTTAGAGATTAAAGGAATTCAACTGATAACATTATCAAACTTCGACATGTGTTGATTAATGTTAGTACACATTTAAGTAAACCTTTATGCTTTCAGAAATGATTGTCTGTCTGGTCTCAGGTCCAATTCGAGCTGAGTTTATTGTTATCGGAACATTAAATTTTACTTTTGCTATCTTATATAGAGCAATAGCCCTAACTCAGAGTATATCTTCTTTTGAGCTTTTCTCAACTCTCAGGATTAATTATCTGAACTCTACAAATTTTTATTCCCATATATCATCATCATTCTTCTAAGGTTTACAATACTTTCTTGAACTAAAGTGCACTACATGATGTCACTGTAATCATTTTTATCATATGATAAACAAATCACTAAACACAAAAAGCAACCCTGAAAAAATGTCTAAAAACATCATACTTTAGTAAAAACCAACCTCAAAACTTGTCAGTTTTTCGCCACCAGTTGGGTCGGAAGAACTGGATAAACTAGATTTCTTATCTTGATTACCGGTAACAGTGACCGTAGTGTGAACAGTATGAGCATCCGGGTTAGTAACCGTCTTCACAACGGCTGCTGTACCATCATTATCGAAATGTGAAACAGATGATAAACGCTTGATCCAGAAAGATGGTTGACTACATTAACCTGTATTGTTGGATGTGAAAAACTGGAACTAATGTGTGTCTCTGCTAAGTTGACAGAAATATCACGGTTAGTGCTTAGTTTTCTTGATTTTGAACAACGACAATGCCGACAATGATGGTGATGATGATGGCGATGACGATTAGGTATTAAATTTTTATTACCAGAATGATGACTTAGCGTTCGTAGATGGCATGATTCAGAATGGCAAGCAACAGTTGACCTGTGAGGATTTGTAATTATTGCCGTTTCCACATCCGGTTGACGTAGACAGCATAAAACATCTAAACGCTTTTGACTACGACGAGTTGCGTCAAGTTGTAATAGAGCAGGGAACAGAATTAATACACTGACTGACTGTACAAGAGTAAGAATACCAGCCTGAAAGAAGATAATATAAGTTGCATTTATACATCAATATAAAATTACTAAACGACGAATAATCAACGATGACATTGGGTTGCAGTGGAGCTGTCATGAATTGACAGAGGTTGGAAATGTGAACCATTAGATTCCGACCCAGTGGCTCAACAGCAACGTACTTGCCACAGAACCTAAAGGTTGCGGGTTCGATCCCTGGTGAGGTCATGGGTGCGCACTCCTGGAGAGTCCCATACTAGGACAGAACAGATGTTCTGTGCTTCTAGGCTTCCATTGTTCATCCAACTGATATCAGTCCACCATGAATACCAAGTTGAAATATCTCTAAATCCCCACAAACCTCTCAAATTTAATAAGTTCGAACACCGCTATCACCCCCACCAATAGAGGTTTGGTTAGACAGATAGGATTCGAAACATCAGCGGCTTGGTGCTGTATCAAATGATCTACGAAATTTAACCCAGTTGAGCAGGGCTTTTTGCTGATTTCCTCCAAGCAACTAACACTCGTCAAAGCGTACCACAATGATGACCCTACTAGTTTGGTGGTCACACTGCAAATGATCGATAGAAATCCACCAATACTCAAGGCTACTAACGTACATATTCCATTATGCAGTAAAGTTACATACATATACCATTACTCCCTAATTTCCAACCAAAAATAACAGAAAGATTCATTGGCATACTTCAATTATCCCTCACTACATGAATCATGGAAGAATAGTCCAACAGATTTATTTTATTACACATACAGTGTCATATGAAATGTCCAGGCGGTAGGCTTATAAAATCCTGTTGAAAGGACAGTAGACAATTACCTACGAATGAATTAGTGCCTGTATATCCTACAATATAGTGATCAGATACATAAGATATTTGAGTACGTAATTATAAACTTATTAGTTATTCTTTTAGGGAATACAATAAGTGAAGTTGTACTTCATTTAGTACGAGTGTTTAAACACTTGTCATTAGACTTGTATAAACTGTATGAATTGAAAATTGGTTAGATTGCCTGAATGCTTATGACTCCAAGATTACAATTACAATTCTCATTCTTTCTGAGCAAATCTGGGTGTACATGTTTTTACTAACATAAATCATAAACACTGTCGCATAATTCGGTTTCGAAAATAGTATATCAACTTTCATATCCCATCCAAATTGGCTATATTATGCTGATTAAACTGTGCCTTAGTTAAATCAGCCTGAATAATCCGTGATTTCTGAGTTATAAACACACTACTAAACAAGGTAACTCAATAATCACATATAAGTTCATGCACAAAGCAATGAGATATACCTACTGTATAAGAGCTAGTGATACTACTTCGCTGTCCGTACCTAGATATTGGGAGTGGGCTACGTACCCATGACCCGCTGCTTAACAGGCAAATGCCTAGGACAATGAGACAGTTCGACGCAGACTATCCCGAAGAGCCGCTGGTTATCTACATAATCAGGCTAATAATGTGCTGATCAGATGGAAATAAGTAAAAGAATCACATTAACTGGGAATATTTTCAGTCTTAGAGATGATAAAAGTTAAAGTAACTCAAAAGTGACCATACAGAATCAACCCAAATGGAAATTATTACCATCGCCTTAAGTCATGTTCTTTGATCTCTTTATTTCTAATCCAGCTGTTCGGCTAGATACTCTGTGAAGTTCTAAATGCCTATCGTGTGACAGTTAATAGTCTTACCTACTTCCCCAAACCGCCTTGGGTGTAACAGGTCCCAAATGCAGAAACTACTGTTAGTCAACGGTCAGATATCAATCATCCACAACTCTACAAACATTATTACGGTATACAACTTGCCAATTTAATTTTTTTTTTAAATAACATATGATTGAAGGTTAACAAATGTTTCTTTCTAGTGTGAATTGTGAAGTCTTCTGGACACCTTGAAAGGAAATTCGAGAATGTTTGGAATGTGTTTCTCGCCACCTAAATGCAAATCGTTGCTCCAGGACTGGCCTCCAACGGTAATCTAACTAACAATAGAGAGTGAAGTGGTTGAGCGCGTTGACCAGTTCACTTACCTGGGAAGTCAGATCAGCTAAGGTGGGTCAGTGGCAAACAAAATCTCTCCACAGATACAAAAGGTTCAGTTGGCTTTTGACAACTTACGCCATCTCTAGAGCCACCGCGATATCCGGTTGTCCGTTAGAGTGTACTATGTTGTAGTCCACTCCGTTCTAATGTATGGCTGTGAAACATGGCCGTTAAAGGCAGAAGACATTAGCAAGCTTCAGGTGTTTGACCGCCGCTGCCTTCGTAGTATAGACTCTGTTTCATGAAGTCACCACGTGAGTTACGCAGAAGTCAGGGGTAGAGTTTTAGGGAGGAGAGGTAAGACGCTTGATGCGGTTGTGAACCTTTTATCGACTGAGATGGCTGGGATATGTGTTAAGTATGCCTGGGCACTGTCTACCTCGTCACACAACGCTGGACGAAATAGGTTCACGGTTGAAAAAGACTCGGGGTGGCTAGATTAAAACATAGCATCAATTCATAAAGTCCTTGGTTATTCGTCCGGGCCGTGCAGGGCGATTCAGACTAACCGGTTGCGGTGCGCAGGCCAAGAGAAACTAGTGTTTAGAGACTCTAGGTGATATGGCTTAGAACCGATGTCAGTGGCGCAGAGGCATATACACCTCACCTCAACCGCTTTACTTAATCTCATCATCTTATCCTTCCTTCCTCTCTTTTACTACTTCTACTTCCTTTGACTGATTTTCCTTTCTTTCTTCATCTTTACTTTATTGCTGTTTATGTATATTACTTGGAGGTTAGCAGACTATCTAGTCTTAACACAACCGTCATGAAATATTAGAGAAAAGTTAGTCACCGTAAAAGGTACATGTTCCCAACCTCAATGGCAGACTGCACTGTGTTAATAACATTATATACACTTAAATTCAACATCGTTCACTGGGTAATTTCCTCAGACGCTTTCACGATACTTAAGACAGAGTACTTGATCGAAGATCATTCGAAGCAATATGCTGGATATGAATCTATGGCAACACTAATAATCAATGACTTCAAATGCGAGCACCTGGTAAATCCAAAAAAGTGGATAAAACAAGTGGTCAGAATTTCACTCTCTACCACAGTTAAAATAAAATCAAGTCTCTGTGTGACTTAATAACACTCTACAATGAAATAAGGGTTTGCAACTGACAGAGAACACGGATTATTTACATGAATTTGAGTCACTTCCATTTAAATCAACTGAATGTTATAAGTGCCTATTTCAGAAGTAGTAACACAAATTATTGAATTCAGCTGTGGAGTTGATTAAAATTATCTTACTGACCTTATAACTTGTTAGATTGAATTATAAAACCGAGCATATATCAGTAACGTCTAAGGTTATATATATATATATATATATATATATATATATATATATATATATATATATATATATATATAATATATATATATACATATATATATGCTCTTCAAAGTAACCACCTATGCAGGTGTGCATACAGAAATGCTTTTCATGTAAAGGTAGATGTAAATGTCCGAAACTTGACAGTAGACCACCAACCATGCGAAGAAAGATTTCCAACCTACAGCTAAATTTAAAGTAATTAGGCAGTTGAAGAAGATTTTCTCATACGTGTGTGTATCTGTATAGTGAAGTGATGTATATGTGAATCACAACCTGTGTGGTAGGTAGGTCATAACACATAGTAAATTAGTTGCCACATTAGACGACAATTTAACAAAAGTCTTTAAAGTTATTTCTTTATGTGAATGAAAAAGACGGAGATAAAACTGGAGAGAGATAATGGCCAATGAGAGATAAGCAACTTGTAGGGTGGTCTTTATACTACATTCGAAAGATAGTTTTAAAAAAACTCTTTCAAAAGAACTGAAGGAAAAGAATGCGACCATGTATCAGTGTCAAATAGGTTTCATATAAACTTGTATATTTCTGTTTAGTCTTAATATAGGTTACTTTAACAACATCCTAAAATGCCTCAAAAAGTGTATTTTAAGTATTACTGGGTGGTCTAGATGAAATTTCTCGTGTGGTCAAAATAATGCATGCTAGTACACAAGCGTATATTTTTTTTTGTCGTCTGTTTAAACAGTATATTACAAAGGTATGCTTAAAACTTTCAATGGAAAAAATTGGAAAGAAATATATTACATAGCATTTGCGTTTTGCAACTAGATCAAACTTTACAATGCGAAAGAAAGTTGTTAAACATAGGCAGGATTCAAAACATTCAGTAGTGTAAGCTACTTTAAAACTACTCTCACCTGTAAACAGAATTGACGTACCAACGGGACGGGAATAAATGCAGCAGAAAAGAAAGCACTAGTTATAGAAATTGCACTAAAAAGAAGGCTTGGACCATGTACAGATAGTACATGAACAGGAGAAGTAGATGACTTTGATGACCACGAAGATAACGACACCGTTGAAGACCAGGTTGTCTAGACATCAAAGATGGGTAAAAAAAATTCAGAGTCTTAGAAATGCTTGAATATTACTTTAAAAATAATTTTACATATATATATATATATATATATATATATATATGTTCTTGACAATTTCGTCAACGACGAACAAGATGTAACTCTGTTGGTTTCATTTTCAATACAGAATATTTTAACTTCATTCAAACGAAAAGGATTAATGTAACAAATGAACAAGTGAAAATTCCCTGAGTTGAATTTATTAAGATAAATAATGTCAAACAACTTCATAATCATAACGTGTTAAAACATCAGGAAACCTATTTGTCTCTTTGTACCATTCATTAACTACTCTCAACCAAAATAACTGATGAATAATACAACCACACAAGCTCTAAGTCACACAACTAAGGTTAGCCTAAAGTTGAAGTGTAACTGATTTGACTAAATTGTCTCAACACCGATAAGTCATTTTTATACGTCACTTGAAAATATCTGCGATATAGTATCATACTGTAAAATCAGAAACCAATCATAATTCTTAAGCTAAAGAATAAAATGAGGCTTTCTGAAGACCTCCTACATTAACTATACACGATAAGGTATGAACTAATAGCAATGAAGTACTACGCAGTAAGCAGACAACTTTATGTCTTTCATCATTAAGTAGATGGTACATATGGATCAGAAAACGACAAGATCCGAGTACTCAAAGAAGTGAAAGATAAAATAAAATAAAAGCAATACTTTAAGAAGGAGACCGTGTCCTTACATTTATACAGTTTTATGAAAGTTGGTGTGTTATGATGAGAAATTCAAAATAAATTCAAAACACTTACGGAGTCTGAAGAAGTTGGGTTAGTTAATGAAACTGTGCGGCGAGCAATACAACACTCATGACAGCTGGTTAAAACAAATATACTATCCACACCCAAGCCAAGAAGTAGAAATGGTAATACCTATAAAAGTAAGAATAAAATAAACTAAATCATCTCATTATGCTATCAACAATGTGACTATTTTGAAGACAAAAAAGTTTACAACAAGATACTTGACCAAAAGCTGAGACGATTTTTGATGAGATTAACTCTCAATCTGTAACTTAATACTTTTGCATTGTTCAACAAATTCAGCTGATACCAGTTAACTAGTGTACACACTTTCCTAGTATGCCTTGCATTTTCATAATACTGACAAAGTATAACGAATGAACCGCCAAGCTTCACAAAATCTGCACTTCAGTGAATATTAAAGTGACTTTCATTCACTGAATAGCAATCAATTCATCAGACAGACAGACAGATGGACAGATATCTAAATTATAGAATTGTACTTTCATCAATGACTAATTTACTGCCAGCTGAAGAGTCCTAAACACTAGATAACAAAGCATTATAAGTCCAAAATAGAAATTAGCCTGGTTGGCATCAATTTCTGTTGAACTACTCTCGCATACTTCACACATCAATATAGTGAGGTAAAACTAAGAGTTGGAAAACCAACTACAAAATAATAACACTAATAGGCACCACCAGGCAACTAAGTTGGAAAAACATCGACATATTTCCAATTTTGAGGAGGATAAAACAAGAGTAAATCTGTGCAATTTAAACGGGCTTTGCACCATACTATCTTAAGTATATGAACACTGATTTCAGTTAATATGGACTACACAACCAGAAATTTAATATTACTCAGCACACACTGAATCTGAATCGAAAACTTAATGAATCAGTCACTAGTCACGTTTCTGATCACTATCTTGGTGCTTTGCAGTTCTATAACCAAAACCTACTGGTATAACGAGCTGAAGAAAGATACCGACGCAAATGCGTAACTCATTTCTTAGCATTTTTGTCGAATGATGCAAAACGCCTTAGTTACTGATACTCTATCCTGCTCTAGACTATTCGGTGGTTTTGCCATGTATGAGCCATTTTGAAGTTATTTTATGGTATACCACCTGATTTATGATACTCGTAATTTATTACAGCTTAAAATTATCTCGCTTCAGAGAAAAATTCGATGTATGACTCAGTCATTTAGGCTGTAAACATTAGGTTATCACACCATCCTTTGAGACACCATTTCATTTATTTCGCCCCTCATAGCATAACAGGCTTTACTTGCAGTTTATTTTAGTTTTGAACATTCAAAATGACTGTGTGATCATGCAATCATTTCCTGTTAGTTTGGATAACTAATAATTGACTAAAGGTCAAAACATTTTTGGTTATTTAAGAACTGGTAATCTTGTCCGTAATCTAAAGGATGGGTAAACACGAGAAAAAGACCGTGAATTTACACTTATTGCTAAACAAAATAACCCCACCTGAATAGTTAACACGTTGAACGGTATTCCAACAGCTGCACAAATCCCTAGTCCAGCCACTGATGATAACGCTATAATCATCAGGCCACATAACGCCAACCAACACTGAGAACGAACAGGATCCCTCCAACCAAGGAGACAGACAACTCCATAAAGAAACTATCAAAGGAGTGGGAGAAAACACGCATACAAAACAGCGTGAGAAGAAAATCAAACAGAAAAATAAACTATATTCACTCTGTCAATCTACAAGGAACATAAAACAGAATAAACATAAAACTAGGGGGAACAGAAAACTTCTTAGTCATATGATGACAAATAGATTTTGTTAACTGCCGAGTCAATACAAAATTTGATCGACAGATACACGTTAAAGAAAGGATATTGTATATTGGAAAGTTGTTCATCGGATAAATAACTTCACTGTGTGATTAATCAGAATCTCAACATTCAATTTCACCTATTTTGTCCTGTTATTCTAGCCCTGGAAAGTAAAGGCATATATATATATATATATATATATATATATATATATATATATATATATATATATATATATATATATATACTGATTAGAAGTTTAATGACACCATAAAAAAACGTCTAATAATTTTCTCATGCGAAAAGAATGTACCACATAGGTACCAACTGGCATACCAGCATGCTTATATTTGTTTTGTCCTGTTCAAGTTGAATATAGTTGTGATAGATGTAAACGCAAATCTGTATGTGAATACTCAATGGTCAAAATGCTGATTGACAGGCTGAGAGATATGACTAGAAGGTAATACAATTCGACCAAATGGTTAAACTTTAATGGAAAACTAGATTCAAGATTATCTTTTGTTCCTTAATTCCTCTAATAATGCCAAATGAATTACAACTGATGGAAATGTTTGAATGTAATTTTACCGACTGGAATCCATTCGTATCACTTTTTCTTTCTAAAGATTACTAAAAAATATTGTCAAAACAGTGATTTTGCTACCGAGTAGTGTTGGAAGATTCTCATGAGCTCAATGATGTAGGCATAGCAATAAATTACTGAGCAGACAGACCACTTCTCAACTCGATACCATTCGACAGACATCTGTGTCCTGTCCAATAGAATGGATCTGTAAGAACTGGGAAGGATCGTGACATTTAGCCAATTTCCATTCACAGTATCCACCGACGAGCCCACCGACTGTAGTTCTCATAATAAAACAAAGAAAGAATCCTATTAAAATTTGTCAATTTCCCTATATAAAGCAAAACATTCACTAAACTCAATAGTCGGCAACTTTAACGCTCAAGTAAGAAATCTGAACCAATTAGAAAGGCATCTTGGAGGTATCTAACCAAAGGTTAAATACTCCAATGGATTCCCTCAAACCTCATCTCTACTGAAAAATGACGACAAACTCACTTCACGCGGTTTTGGCTGGAGTGAGGAGCGAAAGGAGCTTAAATGTAAGTTGATAAATAGTCTTCGTAATGAACGTGAGCACTGGTGAGCGGTGGTAGCGAAAGCGATAGAATAGACATCAGTAATCAGTAATACTTCATAACTATTTAGGCTTATTAAGGATACCGTCAAGAAGACGATGGTCGAAAAGGCCATCATATGAAAGGATGATACCCTGATAACTTTCTCAGGATAGACGGCTAGGACTCTGGACGGAATAATTTGAAGAACAGGTCACTGGTCCATAAAAATGCTTCAGTTGCTCAGAATCCAGCCAGGACCCGAGTTGGACGTTGCTGTCAGTCCTTCAACTATCATCGAAGATGAAGAGGCTGTTTCAAACTTGAAATGATGACTTTCTGTGCACTAGACAATAACCCATATCTATTATGAAGGCTAATCATACCATTTAGCTGTGACTCACTGGCTGAAAACCGAGTGCATAAACAAATGAGCCAAAGTTCCATATTAAGACACTTTATTAAACTGAACTTTCCTATAACTTATAAACAGGTAGTAGAATACTTCGAATAATCTACAGGAGCTTAAAATTTAATTGAAGTGCTCAAATACCTTTCAAAAGAACTGCCTTGAAAATAACCTTAACTTCAAGTCTCTTCTCTTCCATAGACATTGCCGGAAAACCTTCAACCACCACTGCATCCAATACTAGTAAAATTTTATCGGCTGCTGTAAAGTCAATGAACGTTCACAGACCACATAAGAACTTACATATCAAACCTTTGAAATTAACTGGATTTACTTAAATCATCCTCATTTTACAAAACGTATACCGAAAATATCAACGGTTACTTCGCAACTCTGAACCAATGTAGTTTCTTCTAACAGAGTAAATACATACTGGAGGGAGGACAGCATAAATTGTATCTGTGAACTAAAGCTCTTAACTCTGGTTGAAACAATATTTTGAAAGTGAAAATAGTTTCTATAAAAATATAAAGCGACTTCTTACATTACTAATAAACCTACACCAAAAGATGCATTATAATTATACAAGTACACCTGAAAATCAAAATCAGTTGATAGACAGCTTTTGAATGAAAAGAAAGCATTTTCTAATTGTAAAGGAATTCAACACAATACTGTAACAAAAATGCTTACCACCAGCAGCACACAGCCAATTACTGTGATAGGTCCTAGACGAAGAGTTATCTCCTGTAAGAGATCACGTAATGAAGCGTTAGTAAAAGCGAAGAACTGCCATCTAGTTGAAGGCTGCAAACCACTGTTGTGTTCAATAACCAACTATGGAAGAAAAAAATACGACAAAGTTTCATTACCACACAAAAATTGAACAATTAAACTAGATAACTTTTTGTTTTGGAAGGAATACAGACATCCTATTATTAAGTTTTGATAAGTATTTTAGCCAGAGAAGATAAAAAAGGAAACACGTCAACAAGAACTAGAACTCATTGTGTAACGCACGATAAGTTTAAAAAATCTGGCAGCAACAATGAAGTGACGCATGAAGACTACTTCTTCACAATCACTGTGAACGTCTCCAAGTCGAAGTAAGAATGTATTTTAATAAGGATATAAACAACTTACACGTCTTAGGTTGCGCCTCCATTCACGTAAAACGTGTCTAGCATCGTCTAATGTCCAGTCTTCATGTTTGTATGGATCACTTCGCCTAACTGCTTCATACAAATCTCTCGGAGAGCGCAGTAAAATAAGTGACTGGAACGAATTAGCTTTCAATAGGTGCGCGATTTTCTGTGAGCCTTTACTACTTCTGTTGAACTCAGTGGATGAAAATATATGACTAGATAACTGAGATGAACTGGTATCATTTTTGTCTGCATTGACTAAAACAGTTTGCAATTCTGTACCAGGTGATATATCCAAACTGCTGTTCGAATGCACCCGACCACCAACTATAATTTGCTCCGGCCAATGGAGCATGTTAGACGCAAACCCTGAACAGCCGCCACTGAGTATTCTAGATATATCTGGAGGCTAACCAATCAAAACGAAATGTATTATTGAAAATAAACTTATAAAATATTAAAGAAAAATCACTAAAAATATACTTTATTTACAGTTGTAATAGGAACCCATGACAAGTAATATGCGCAAAACTTGTTTTTCTACAAGAAGGAAAAATATGAACTGTTTTTTAATCGCCCGAATATTGTAACATGCCGATTTCAAATCTATGTGACTTCTATATTTCCCCTGATTCTTAATTCAATTAATAATAAAGTAAAGGATGACAGACAAAGAGAATTTACAGAGAACTACAACCAAACTTAAGAATAATATAAAAAACACAGTAGTATGATACTGTATAATTGATGTGAACTTCTGATTTTGGTGTATCAAGCTGCAATAGATATTATTGATAGCTATTCAGAGATATTGGTTCGCAACCATAACACATGAATTGCTTATCAGACACTAAATACATTATGGGATGTACTTTTAATTGCAGTTAATTGAAATTAGTGTAATTCTGTGGTCTGACAAAATAGAAAAATTTATAATGATTTTTCAAGTTGATGTTTATCGTGGACGGACATCAGTTGGAGAAACACTGGAAGCCTAGGAGTACTGGACAGATGTTTCGTCCTAGCATGGGACTCCTCAGCAGTGAGCACCCACGACCCCACCAGGGCTCGAACTCGCGACCTTCAGGTTCCGTGGCCAGCATGTCCATATTTCCAACTTCTGTCAGTTCACGACATAGCACGACCGCCATTCAATGTCATCGTCGAGTATTTGTCCTCTCGACCACCAGGTTTGCCCCACTGGTCACGACTTCTCACCGGAACTTCGGGAATCATTTCTCGAAGCTAGTCACCAATCAGCACTAGTTCAATTGAATTCGGGGGTTTGTGGGGATTTAGAGATTTTTCAAGTTGGCATTCATCTTGGAAATATGGACCATTGAATTCCGACTCAGTGGCTCAATGCTAACGTGCTGGTCATGGAACTTCAAGGTCACGGGCTCGATCCCTAGAGGGGTCTTGGGTGCACACTGCTAGGAAGACCCATACTAGGGCGAAACAGCTGTCCAGTGCTCCCAGGTCTCTAATATTCCTCCAACTGATGTCAGTCCACGATGAATACCAACTTGAAAAAATCTCTAAATCCTCACAAATCTCGAAATCCAATATAATGATTTTACTGAAACCATTTGAAACATAAGTAATGCATAGTTATAAGAAAGGCATGTTTATCACTGGCATTAATAATCTTACAAATAGGAACTTCATACATAAAAATGACTTCAAATATATACACAGTTATTTTACAGTCGGTCATGACAACTTGACAATACGTTGGGGTACTCACTTTTCCTCTATAATTAGGAGCTGATATTGGGCAAGCAGGATCTGAAGGGTCTAAACAAGTACGATTTAAGTAACCATGGTTTATGCCAGCATCACGAAATAAACTAATCAGATTTTTAATTTCAGTTTGTGAATAGTTCCCATAACGTCTTGAAAGATCTTGGAGTAATCCAACAGGATCAATGTTTGTCCATTGAAGGAGAGTACGTTCATCGAACCTTTTCATATCGAAAAAAACGAAGCAAAATACAAATTTATATTATTAAATCATTAAAACATGACAATAATAGTTTTAGAACATTTGAAAACTACCATCTAAGAATCAGAATCAAGACTCAACCTAAGAACATATGATACAGCAGGATACTTCTTTTTTGAACCGGAATACTTTGCAGCTGTAATAAATACTCATTACTTCTGTCGCCAACTTTTTTTCGCCCTTATTATTTTTTATTTCGCTGGTAAACTTTTATTGTAGGAATATCATATATGATAACTACAGCTACTGTATATATGAAGATAAGATGGGGACCCACAAAAAAAACACCTTTAGTTCAAGTACCTACACATAGTAATATACAAAAAAATATTATTAAAAAAAACCCCAATTCAATCATAAAATAGGTGATGATGGAACAAATATATTGGAAGAATCATAACATCCGGAAATTCAAAAGTAGCTTAGCAGTGAATGGATCAATTCTCAAGCATACTGCTGATATGATTTGATAGAACGGTTCCATGAACAGAAAACAAATGAACCAAGATTGAAAGATTCACAAACTATAAATTTGTTTCTGTTTGATATCGAAATCGTATGAGTAGGTGAAAACAGGAAATCCGATATGTCCTGAGACGCCTAGGTCATTATTACACAAAGGTACCTTGTGTGTATTTTAAACCAAGATTCATGTTTATCTTTGCATGAGAAACATATTTATTATCACATACTATCCGTGCAGAATCTATTCAGAACCATTCACGAAATAGTACTAGCTAAACCCAGGATACTTGTCTTCAGAAACTGAATGGACCTCTCAGGTAAAACGCTAACCACAGTACATGGAATGAAAAAAATCTAAACATCCTCTACAAATTACATTGACGACTGAATAGGATGCCGAAAAGTTAGGAATAACATCGCACTGTACACCTTTCAGGTAGCATGACTCATAGGGTAAATATGATAAAGTAAAACTGAAAAGTAATGGACAAAATCCAGAAGAATAAGATCATCAGTACTTACGGTGACATAAATGGATTTATTTGTGTGGTTTTGAACCATATCGTCTAATTACATTAATCGCCTAAAGTGCTGCATACATCTAAAGCAGACCTTTAATTAAATTATTTATATTTTAGTGATATGTATTTGTGTATATCAATGACTCAGTAGTTGACAATTCAAACGTTTGCGTTTCGGATCGACGTCTGTTTTGACATATTCTTCAACTAGTTGATTATTATTTTGATTATCAGTGGTTATTTAAAGCGTTAATTTTTACCTGGCTCTAGTTTGTATATGGTAGGTGTATATTGTTGAGTCGTAAATTAACTTCTTCGTTACTTACACATTACGCCAGCTACAACACAAACACAAAATGTTCAAGTAGACCTGTCGTTGGAATATATGTTTCCAAACACTAGCACGTCGACTAATTCATCTTTAGGACTTATAAATTTTGAACCTATCCTCCAAATTATTCTTTCAATAATTACACACAATTAAATGAAAGGATGAAGGAAAAAATATCACCATATTGTATCGTCTGACACCTTATCATAGTACGTATTATCATAGTATACGTAGAATATTATTATCGAATAATCTAAGCATATGCTTGAAGCATAGTAAAAAGCAAGTATTCTAACTATCATCTCGATAAATTTACGTACCATAAATGAAACGCATACTCTTTTTAACACTAAAATCAAAAGTAAGATTATGTTAAACAATATAAACATCGGAATGAACAAGAATTTAAGATATTTAAGCACCTGTAAAGATATAAGCCATTAAAAAATATCCTTACGTTTATGGTTAAATAAGAACAAAGAGAAATGGTACATGATTGTCATGAGTATGCAGAACATAATACACGAATATAAAACCATCTGGTTTATTGTGCGATAACAAACAGATGTTAAATAGTTTACTTCATCTGTGGCCATCATAATCATAAAAACCGTGACGAATTACTTGTATGAGTACATGCTTACATCCACTTACACAGGATTTTTAAGTGAAATATACAAAGAATAGTATTTCATCAAAGGATGACTAAACATTGTGAGCTTTGATTAAGTTGTCAGAAATCTGCTGAATTCAGGTAAACCTACCTGATAAATAAATTCAGTGAATTCTTCTGCGAGTTGTTATGATGTTTGCAATTCCCCGTTGCTATACAGCGTCAAATTGCTCGATCTCTGTTGGCAGATGGGCTCCTATGTGGATGCCTCAATACTGCCGAATATTCAGGACGTTGTATTGATCTTGGTGACTAGCAAAGGAATCCAGGATGCGCGTTTTGTTCTATTTAGGACTCGTCAGCTGAATGTACCTGCAGTCCAGTGAGTGGTGTCTCCAAAAAGGCTCGAATTCAGTGCCCATCGCTTCAAACTCCAGAGCGTTATCCACTAAGCCACCGCGGTACTATAGCCACATTAGTCGAGCGATTCGGCTCTGTATAGCAATGGTGAATTATAAGTGTCATAACAACAACTGATGCCCGTTGCATAAGAGATGGCTACCGCGCCCCGGTGGCTTATTGGATAACGCTCTGGCGTTTGAAGCGATGGGTACTAGGTTCAAGCCTCAGTGGAAACATTACTCACTGGGATGCAGGTACATCCAGCTGACCAGTCCTAAACAGGACGAAACGCACATCCTGAATTCCTCACCAAGATCAATATAAAATCCTGTTAGTCACTATAAGAATAATATGATGATTGAACAAACGTGCCCTGCATATAAAGAATTTTGGCTGGAATAACCTAAATACAGAATCTAGAATATCTGTAGTTAAAATAATGATCACAAACTGGAACCTTCAGATCGAATAGTACTGAGGAGTTAACACATTTTCTTATATCGTAAATCAAAAAACAACGAATTCATAGACTGGAAAAAACAACTAAAGACTAATATCACTACTGAGTAAAAATGAAATCAGATTGACAACTAATTAATTATCCAGTAGCTTAAACTTAGTTTGTAACAGCTATTATTGGTTAGTCAAAGTAGAGCAGTTTCAGGGTTCGATAAGAAGTTGTAGCCGACTAAATGCCTTTGAAGAGTACATCGAAATAGCATCAGCAACCAGGATTGATTTTAGTGGTTTAGAATCTCATGTAATATAAATAACAACAACGTAACTCAACCAGATATACGTTCACGTACTATGGTATGAGTTATAGTTGTTGTGCGAATGTTTACAAAAAGTACCCAGTTGCTCAAGACGAAGTAAGTGGGGCAGGGGTCGAATCTGGGACGCACTGCTTGAAAGTTGAATCGGTAAGACATATCTCCGGAACAGAACACACTCAAAAGACATAATCAGAGAACTTTTCATTTGATCTTTGAAGGAGAGAAGTGCGGTTACTGTTAAAATGTTAAAATAATACTTAACAATTGTCCAGCACCCCTTGACAAAAGAAAATCGTTTGACTGATAATCACTTTCGAGGTCACCAGTATAAGTTAGTGAATCAGTCAGTAAAAGTAGAAACTTAGTTCAAGAATACGTGAATAGTGGATACGAGGTTAGAAATACTCAGTATCCGACACAATAAAAGTTATAGTAATAATAATAACAGTGATAACAATACAATAGCAGTACTTACCAAGGGACCCACATTGCTTCTTCCGGTCCAAGGACTTTAGCCCCCTCCCAAAAACAATCCAATGGTGTGATAATGATGCATGGAATAATCATATCCAGATAAGCCTAGTGAAAAATGAATAATACACCCATATGTATCAACCAATTTTAAAAATATCAAGATTGACAACTTTCACTACTTTGGAAACGTACTATACAATAGACTTGTGACAAGTGAGAAACACCTAGGAGTCGAACTTGTGGGAAATGTATTATACATTAACGTGACGGTAAACAGTCTTACATTGCAATTAAGAAATCTGTCTACTGTCAATAAGTTTCGACGGCCTATCCGAGATAAGCAAAATAATACTGCATAATTTAATAAAGTATGCATTGCATCATAATTATTATATGATAGCTAATGATCTTATCCCATTAAATTAAATTAAATTATCAACCCTTGCAGTAGATTTAAGTTCTTAGTACTTGCCCAGTTTAAAACAAAAGTGTACAAATATACGACAGAAGAGTAAGAGTGATTACATAAACCAAAGAAACATTTAGACACCAAAACAGTAAAAGTAGAAAAGACAATAAATTTAAGCAATATGATATTATCGTTTCTATTCAATTTATGAAACTAATTTTTTGTTTGTTTTTTGTGGGATGCAGATTGATTGATATGCTAAAATAATGAAAGCTCAACTTACGAGAAGACTAACTAAATCAGAAACAAATAAGATTAAAAAACAATACATACCTGCAAATGATGCATTTCAACACCAAACGGTAGGCTAGCACGTTGACATAAATCTTTGAAAGACCACTTCGATGATCCTACCGTTATTGTAAGTCGCCTCACTTTAATAAGGAACTCCATATGATCTAATAACGCTTGAGGAGTTAGAATATCAGTGTAATCATCATCGTTTATGCTGTTATCTCTATTTTCAGTAGTACTCAAAGGAGGGATGGTATTCGATTTAATTTTCTCCGTTTGACTGATAGTAGGTGAAATAGTAGTTTGCAGTATAGTTTCCATACTGCCCATAAATTCACGGCTACTCAAAGATGAATCCACTTCACCTTTTGATTTTGATAATGTTGATGCAAACGAAAGCATATCAGCTTCTTTTTCTTCCATCTCTTCCCTTTGTGAATGAACTACCATTCTGGATAATTTGGAATCCCGTGAAAAATAATACGAATCTCCATATAACGACTCTGCATGAACATTTTGCAGCGCTTTGGTCAGATACTTCCACTCAGAAGTAAGACGATCACTTTCTATTATACAGAATATGGAAGGGCAATTGAAATGATAGTAAATTTTATCAGACTCAGCAAATCAAACGTAAAATTGTTAACATGAATGGATTATATATATATATATATATATATATATATATATATATATATATATATATATTGCAGAGGGCTAAAGAGTTACTCTAAAACGTCCATATATTCTACTTAGAACTAGTGAATCATAAGTTGTACTACTGCGTCATCTAGTTAGACCAATAATACCTGGTCCAAAGATTCGAATCCTGCTCAACCCACCAAGGTCTGAACAGTTAGGTATTATCTATAGCTTGCAAAAATAGGCCTTGTCCATTGCCTAGTACACAAACATGAACGTAGTTTTTGAGCTACACTTTTCAACAAGCACTGAAAAGGTGCTAAATATCTCTACTATACTCGAGGAAAGACCTACTATGAAAAAATGTTAAAATAAGGTAAATTAGTCATTAGTAATTTCTGGGGGCATAAAATCAAAGCAAATGTTTTATTAACACCGTCATTGCATCAACAGTGGTATGTAAAAGAAACTTTCAAGTTATTAAGAGCACATGCTAAAAGTCTTTTTCGAATTCTAAGGATACAGAAGTCTATCGATGCAAAATAACATTCCAGTGAATATTTCATGTCTTCTCAAAGAATTTGTTCTCCGATGGAGAACAGCGCGCAAAATTTCGGTCAGCATTTTACGACAAACATACAAACGGCGCCATTCACATATCAAGGTACTGCGCTGAATGTCAACCGCAAGCAATAACAAAGTCATATATTATTACTATATATTAAACGTTTATGGTTTAATGTTTTAAACCATAAAATTTTGGAAGGTAAACATTTTAAAAATCATTAAATTTGCGGACCACATTTGGCAAGCTAGCGTAATAAATCGGATAATAAGCGTATGCGTGTGTATATACACACATACATTCCATTGGCGCCAGCGCTGTTCTCCATGTTATGTGTTCTTATATGTGTGTCAAAAAAATTAATATGAATAGAAAGACTAAGAAATGTGTCCTGTGATACACTATGCAGAATGGCGCCATAGTTCTGAACCTAGTGCACAATGTGGTAGGTCTTCAAATTTGTACCACACAGACACATATATCCATCCTTTTCTATAATTCATAATAGCGGTTGTAGCAGAAGTAGTAATAGTTATTATAATAAAATAACATATGGAAGTGAACAAGCTAATGCACACAAAAATCTATACAGGTATACATGAGAATGAGGAGAGATGATTCAAAATACCTAGATGAGGCGTGGCATCACATGGTATGCAGAAATAGCAATAATCACTATCATATGTATTCAAATTAAAGCTCCGGTCACCAAACAAATCAAGGGATAGTACTCAAGAAAACAAACTAATTAATTGATTCATGTTGTGTGCTGTCACTTTGCGAGAAAAAACCAATAAACTTTAATCCCTAAAATGTATGAAACGAGTATTTTGCTTTTTTGCCAAATAAGGTAAATAAAATGAATTTTAAACGTAACATGTCAGCGAAGAGAAGTTTCATTTCACTTACATTCACACACGAGAATTCAATAACTCTCTGATTAAGAGTCTGATTGAAATGGCCATCATCGCCAACATTCTGGGCAGCAAGAATACTCAATTAGGCGACTCGATATGGTGAGATATTTTTTTAATGTCATGATTGGAAGCTATAGTTAAGAAACTTTAGATATAAAGGGGTATGGCACTGTATCACTTAGATTTTTTGACAAATTTCAGACACTCGCTAGCAGACTGAAACGGGTAGAAATAAACAAAATAGGAGTCTACGTGATTACGTATAGATCCAATTTGTCATTTTATCCATATGCACCGGAGGAGAGACTAACAAGAGGAACGTTAAAGATATAATCAACAGTCACAGATAACATAACTTCCAAAAAGTTGCCTAGATACTTTTGACCTATTAACTTCAAGTTTATTTAATACAAGATACAGTTAAAAAAGACGCATTTCCAAATTTTATCCTTAAAAATATTCATCACCTGAAGAATAAAAGCTACACCAAAAATTGAAATTCTTCGGAAGAGAAACACACTAATGCAAAGCCTGGAAGATAAACGCATCCACAGCAGCATTCCAAAACAGAAAAGGACAGAAAGGAATGACCCTAAAACAAGTGGCCTACTGTGAGAAGTAGATAAATAAGCAAAAACTAGTAAAAACATTTGCAATAGAGTCATGCTGCTTTGATCAAGTTCGAGGGGTCTGTAAGTATTGTTTTCTATCATCTCAAAGAACGCAACCAAGCAACCTGGATTCCTCATAAGATTTAAAAGAAAGTTTAGGGACCTAAACAAAACTCTCACTACATCAACTAGACAGACAACTCACAAAAATCAGTAATTGTACAAAAAACGAACTTTAAAGCTTAATTGAATGTAGGACCATGTACAACCTGAGAACCTAGACTCCAGAACATTATTGGTTAGTGCTACATCTTGGTTCAACCACTCTCAGTTTCCTTATAACTTAATACTAGTTGAGATAACAACGCACGTCGAACCTGAAGGTGGCTCAGCACGAGCAACACACCTGAAATATTGCCTGAAACACAGAAGGTTCACAACCTCATCCACTAACTTGTCTTCCCTGCCTTGCCCTGCCCTGCCCTGCCTTCCATAATATCATATGGGTAACATCGACATCGCTCACATGGTGAATTCAACAAACAGAAATCATATCACAAACACAAATGTGCTCCGAAACTCATAAACTCTTCATATCCTCTACTTCCTCAGGCCATATCTCATAGGCCTAGAGTAAAACAGAGTGGAATAATTTACAGTATACTCGTCCATAAGTAGTCGGATATATGGTCAGTCGGTGCCAGGGATGATTTAAGTCGGCAAATATCAAATCGATCTTTTGTATCCGAACTGAGATCCTGTCAACAGTCAACCCATTTGGGCCGATACAACTCATCGAGTAAGTGAAGTGGTCAGTGTATTCCACCATTTCAATGGAAATAAGTAAACTAGGAGTCGGCACAGACCAGCCTTGAAGCTTCATCTTTCATTTGATAGTTGACAAATGCATGCTAAGCAAACCCAGCTTTTCACTCAAAGTTTTCAGACGACTGAATTTTTCAATGTTTTTGCCTAACACAACCATGTCGTCTGAGTATTGTTAAGCATGCAGATGCTCCTTGGAGAGTAAGTTAAGGCTTGAGAATTTGGAGATACCTAGGGTTGTGTTCATCAACCTCATGTGTAACAAAGTTAGGCAGTAACTGGTGTGTTACTCTGCTGTTTGTCATCTCCTATATGCACTTTGGCTTCTTGGATAGGCATGCCGTGGTTATTGTATGTTTGCCTTCACCCTTATAGCTGTTTTACACAGTTGTGTGAATTCGAGTAAACAGCTTTGATTAGTATTACATACTTGCTCGTTGCTTTCTCGCAGTAAGCTACTGTTACGAGAAACCTGAACCGACTTGATGGAATGCCACCTTCACGTTAGGAAATATGGCAAGTGGTGAGTGGCAGTAAGTATTCTTGTGCTCCATAATCCATCACAGCTTAGTTACTGATAATTCCTTTTCATCGACACCAACCCTGTGAACACATATACAAAATAATGTATGATCTCTAGCAAACTGTCATGACGATGTCATCAAACTTTTTAAATGCAAATTAGCTGACTTTTGATAGCTGTCCATAAACCAGACGTATACGCACAGACAAAGTGAAACCTAACTCACAAAAATGTTTAAAATATTCATGTATGTATTATTATACGTGGTTTTCGTCTATAATTCAACATAAACCACAAGTAATAGAGAGCAAGCACTTAAACCCTTAATTTTTCAAACCACCAAGCATTTATCTGATATGGACTTTCACAAAGAGTTTGTTCAGAGTGCTGAGTTGTGACTATTAGAGAGCACCAGGCAAAACTTAGTTATGTTGGATGACAGCTACATTTTGATCACCAAAAAACGAAAAATGCCAACATATCTACAAGTATAAAAGGCTACATTTAAACTGGTCACACACTAATAGAATGTTTGCTTGTATTTAAGAGTTCCCATATCTAGGTAAAGATATCAGAATAAAGCAAAAACTACCTACTTATAACTCGTAAAACACTAACGATGTTATCCTAATAACCGATACAACTGAAGTCATTATTACACTTGTTTAGAGCTCTATTTAAAGTACAAACAGTAAATTACTTCGCGACGGGCTCCAGACAAATGACACTTACGGGGTACAGATGATCAATGCCAATCCCTTTGAAACAGCTCTTCTCACTTGATTTACTTAGCATTTTATTCACTTTCTCTGGTTTTTTACTACGATTACGTTTATAACGGTCAACTTTCTCGTTTTTATTTGCTTTTAATACTTTGATTGTTTGTAATTTGAACCACAGTAACAATTTGTCTTATGTCTTGTCTTAGTCTGTGCTCAGCTATCTGTCTGCCTATCTTTCAAGATAACCATACCAACCCAACCTACTCAAATAAGTGTAAGCGGCAATTAAAAATCATCATAACAAAGGTTCACACAAATAAATGAGTGGTAGGTTCGCAAGTAGACGCGGAATGGCTATCGTTATATGCTTTAGCATAGTGGTGATATGCTTTATTTAAAGAAACTATGACAAAAACCTCTTTCAACTGAAAATCAGAGAAACAAAATGACTAAGCAGTTCAGCACATAACACTTGGTCACATGAATTGTACACCATATTCATTTTTTGCTTTTCCTACAGAATACTGATCAAGGTAACAGATGACTAAGTCTACCATTAGAACAGAACAAGTATATTATAAGTAGGCCACACATAATTTTAGCTAGTTCTTCATTGACCTTGAGATGCGATTTGCAAACACGTACATATGCATACTGACACATATATGGTGTAAAGCCAATACCTCACACCCACTGATTCTGTGTCCATGTGAAGGGTAGACACCTATTATGAATAACTGTTTATCGCTTAACAGATAGTGGGTGGTCGAGTGAAACTTTATCTTAAGGTGCACAATCCCAAATCGAAACAGGCAAACAAACTACTTCGATAGAAGACTTTCATTAAGGAATCAACTGATTATGACCATCTGTTAACAGAAATAATTCGTGAAAGGAGTTTGAAAATTTTGCTCGAACAAGGATGTATTAAACTTATTGGTGAAACTAATCACTCCAAAATATCGATTGTTTAAATGGATCTATCAGAAAATGTAAGGTTAGATTATACACCCTTGAACCAATTGAATTACTTTCGAGATAATATTTACATGAAATAAATCTATTCGTAAAAATGTGTGCATCAAGTTACCAAAGTTTACCATTTCCACACTAGATGTGCACTACGAAATTCACAACAATCCCCTCAACAACCTTGTGTACATTCGTGCATTAGGTAACGAGCCAAACCTATTGATAATACCTGGTTGTCTAAACAATGGTAGGTGGGGCCATAGCTCCACATATATACATCACACTGACAATGCCCAACAATGAATCTTTTCCATAAAATGCAAGAGTGGTCCGAAGAGACCTTTACCATATGAATGAAGATGACTTATTTATTATTATTCTGCGCTTCCAACAACCACCTCTATCGTAAACAAGACTAATAATGAATAAGGAAAGGTATGAGAATCGGTAATTACACAAAACATTACCATGTGGGATCATCAGCATTTTCGTTTTCATCGTTAAAGCGGCTATTATGTAACAGTCAGATTCACGCTTGTCTAGAAACTGAGATAAATGTAACCAGAAACCATGCTCATGAACATTTTGAAAGCGACAGGTTGAAAAAACGTCACAAAATAGGATTTGGCATTACTGCACAATATACACTGGCATGTAAAGGTTTAGGTGAAAGAACGAAGAAGTAGGGATGAATTTTATGTAACGAGAAGTAGCAAAAAGCCACCAAATGAAGACGTCTGATGAACAAAATAGATGAAAATATTAAGGAGATATATCTGTACCACGATAACCAACTCTTAAATATACTGCCTAGAGCTTCCAAACATTGATTTCAATTATCTCACGGAACTTCAAGTAAGAATCTGACATTCTCCCATTAAAGTTTCAACCGACATTCAGACTTCGTGGTCCAACAACCCTTCTTTATCTTAAAACCTAACGTTTTACCACCTAACAGTTTCTTAATATGCGAGCTTTACTTCGAAGGTAACATATCACTTATTATACTTTCCATAAAAACATACATGGCTCTTGATATATTTCTCACATTACGAAGGAATGTGAAGCAGTGGCTCTTTGGTTTAAAAACTCGACTTTTAAGAAACAGGTCTTGAGTTTAAACTCTACTCCATTTACTTTAACCTACGCAACCTGATTGCATAGTAAGACCCAACACAATATGTGGTCTATAGCCTAGTAAGGAAAATATGTACCGGGTTGACTTAGATTGAATCAAATTTCAAGCGAACATCAGATGCCTACATGTTTTATTGAAAAGAAGGGCGCTTCTTGAAGTTTATCAAAGTGAATAAGTTTGTCAGTAAAAAATATTTGTACATGAATAAGAACAAGACTCATATCAGAAATACTTATCTAATTTACACTCTAGCTCACTTAGAAAATTAACTAACCAAATTGATGAACAAATATTTTGTCTCAAATATAAGGTATAGATATATACTGCAGTTCTATGCCCTTTTGACTCGTATAAATTCAACAATTAATAAAACCACCATTAGCTTAACAGGATCCAAGATCCATATACTAGCAGACAAAATGGTTCACGGTAGGAAGTTTTCAGTTGCAATTATTGGAAGTGAACAAAAGTAGTCCTCTTTTTTAAGTTATTTTACATTTTTAAGAGAACTGTATCGTACCTCAAAGGTAGCGATGGTAAGCAAAGTTTTCGAAAAAATGACACAGCTCACGAACTAGCTTGCTGTGTGACAGAACTACTCTGATTTAGGTTGTTGAAGCACTGCGAATAGTGACACCCATCGACTAAAAAAATATAGGAGATTACGTCCCATATCAGCACTTTGTTTTAGAGAACAATGAAAAGTTAAAAAGTAAAACAAATTGATTTCACAAATAAAAACAAACTTATCAAATACAGACAGAGAGCCTAATAAGTAATGATCAACAGCTTACATTATATATATATATATATATATATCTTATATAACGGAAGTTAATCGACAGAAAACCTTAAAAATAGATTTCGTGCTAGTAAATAGTTATCAGCAAGGCATTCTTGCAACCGTCATATTCCTTTGTTGATTTGAACCTGAGTCACTAAATAATGAATTCCAAGACTTTACAAAAGGAAGCAATCCAGGTGTAGGTGAGTTGAAAGAAAGTTCAAATACAAACACATGAATTACCGCATAGGCTGTTAGAAATGATTATTGTGTGAAAGTTAAAATTATCATTCCCATTTCCGAATTATGACAAATAAATTGAGTTTTTAAACAGGGCCCGAATACCTAAAATTACAGTGTTCAAACTATTCAACCGCTGTCACTGGTCTTAAACGACAGAAAATAAACGTATAAAAGAATAGATAAATCTTTGACGACAAAAGGCAGTCATTAATGTGAATATAAACTAACAGTGACCACGGGAGGCTTATCCACGAAGGAAATGTGCGAGTAGATGTCAAACAGCAAAGTAACACACTAATTACTGACTAAATTTGCCAGATATCCGACTACTTACTCATGGACGAGTATACTGTAAATTATTCCACTCTGTTTTACTCTAGGCCTATGAGATATGGCCTGAGGAAGTAGAGGATATGAAGAGTTTATGAGTTTCGGAACACACTTGTGTTTGTGATATGATTTCTGTTTGTTGAATTCACCATGTGAGCGATGTCGATGTTACCCATATGATATTATGGAAGGCCGGGCAGGACAAGGCAAGGCAAGGCAGGGAAGACAAGTTAGTGGATGAGGTTGTTTTAAATATTCAGTGTTTCAGGCAATGTTTCAGGTGTGTTGTTCATGCTGTGAACCTAGCTCGGCGTGCAATGTTAGCCGAACTAGAATTTAATTGGAAGAAGGCTATGATTGACTGCATTGGTGAGAAGCTCAGTTCGTTGAGGTTTTATTATGCAAGATTAATTTAGTAGTGATCAGACAAGAAGCAGTCACCCTTATGAGGTAGAGCGATACATCGTAATGAGAGTTCGAGGGTGAAGTTATGCTACTGGCTGGATGGAGCATGACACCAGGGATATTTCCTGCCGACGGTCAACAGTCCATACTAACGCCCTCTTCGTTATAGGAAGAAGAGGGGGGGGGAGTAATTGGCGAACTCTTTCCTGCTCCGTGACCTTTCGATGACAGTATACTTTGCATTAGTTCTCTTTACTTTACTATAGGGTTGTGAAGGTTAGGGGAACTATTTTCACTTTCAAAAATTTCTAAGAGTAAATACATCTGCGCCATTGTGAACGACTTTGAGCCATGTCTGCAAGTTTCCAGTCACTGGATCTTATTATCTTAACCATCCCAACCAAGCTGCCGAATCCTCCGTACTCTATTCAGATCAATAGTCAATAATAATAGTAATAATATTCACTTTATTGCAGACAATTTTGGTACAATTTGGAATTCTCAGCATGATATATTGCAACACTAACCAAAATGTATGTATGTATATATTCTTTTACAACATTTCGAACTGAGTTGTCATAAAAGTTTAAGTAATGTAAAGAATATTTAAAAGGAGAAAATTTTACATTTTCAACTAGATTATTGAAATGAAATTGTTAACTGTTGCTAAGTTGATATGTGAGTTCTCTCATAACACTTTTTCCTCACATAATATGCTCACTAGGTTAGGTACAGTCGGATTCTTTTACTTGGCTGTACGAGCGTACGTTCTTATATAGTTTCTTCTTGTCCTCCCTGAAGAGATACAATGAGAGAACTGTGGATGAAATGGATGCTCAGTGTCATTCAAAATTGATGTAGCTACTTGCTTGCTAGAATTTAAATCTCTGTAAATCAGTTGGACCAGAGACAACACATCCTACTGACGGCTTTCAAAGCTCTACACATCATAACATAATCCTTTTTTAGAAAACCAGGAAAGATCAGCTGGGAACAATAGAGAAAATAGGTAAAATGCAGGAATTAATACGTTAAATCAAAGATTTTTTTTACAAGTCAGCAAGATATGAGACGACCAACAAAGATCAGAAGTAAAACTCAATCCAAGATAGTTAACACTGGATTTACGTTTTGCAGAAATAATGTCAATGTAGCAAGCATCATGAGACTTAAGCAGCTCACACAAGTCTTGTTTACGCCTGAAGCTAAAATTAACAGTCTGACATTTAGAAAGGTTTAATTTGAGATCATTTGAAAGAGGTCATTGCTGATGGTACATTTCACTTCAGTCACGCCTTTTGCTTTGTATGCTGCCGGAAGCATGCAGGTGGCTGGAAACTCCCTGACTTCCCACACCATTGAAGTCATTTCTGAAAGGTATCTGAAATAGAAAATAGAGTGGTTTTGTGTGGTGTTAGGCTCCAACGGAAATCTGCTCGAGACCGGTTACACAGTCTTTGTAAAATTTTGAGTCCTAGGATTCTATATTTTGAATCCAGTTAAAAAAAACAATACAACCGTCATCGAAAGGTCACGGAGCAGGAAAGAGTTCGCCAATTACTCCCCCCCCCCTCTTCTTCCTATAACGAAGAGGGCGTTAGTATGGACTGTTGACCGTCGGCAGGAAATATCCCTGGTGTCATGCTCCATCCAGCCAGTAGCATAACTTCACCCTCGAACTCTCATTACGATGTATCGCTCTACCTCATAAGGGTGACTGCTTCTTGTCTGATCACTACTAAATTAATCTTGCATAATAAAACCTCAACGAACTGAGCTTCTCACCAATGCAGTCAATCATAGCCTTCTTCCAATTAAATTCTAGTTCGGCTAACATTGCACGCCGAGCTAGGTTCACAGCATGAACAACACACCTGAAACATTGCCTGAAACACTGAATATTTAAAACAACCTCATCCACTAACTTGTCTTCCCTGCCTTGCCTTGCCTTGTCCTGCCCGGCCTTCCATAATATCATATGGGTAACATCGACATCGCTCACATGGTGAATTCAACAAACAGAAATCATATCACAAACACAAGTGTGTTCCGAAACTCATAAACTCTTCATATCCTCTACTTCCTCAGGCCATATCTCATAGGCCTAGAGTAAAACAGAGTGGAATAATTTACAGTATACTCGTCCATGAGTAAGTAGTCGGATATATGGCCAGTCGGTGCCAGAGATGATTTAAGTCGGCAAATATCAAATCGATCTTTTGTATCCGAACTGAGATCCTGTCAACAGTCAACCCATTTGGGCCGATACAACTCATCGAGTAAGTGAAGTGGTCAATGTACCCCACCACTTCAATCATATCCGCAAAGTAAATGCGGATTAGTCTTCAACACAAACTTCTAGCATCCGTCTAGAGACCACTTTTGAACAATATAACAGTGACAAAAAACTTGGTATCTGACGCTGAAAAGATTTCCCGCTATCTTAGCTCGCATATTCATTGCAGGAATAATGGACAGTGAAAAATTGAGTCATAACCCCCCTCTTGAAATATAATAAGTCACTAAACTTTATTCACTAGATGACAACAACACTATACAATCATTAAAGACATGATTTAACTGTAGACGCTAATTGCAAGCAGCAAACTTCATCAATAAGAATGACAGTTCCCTGCCAAAGTTAAGTAGAAAATTCTGTTTAGTAAGATAAAACTATGCAGCAACCCTTTGCTGAGCATTGTAACGTAAAAACATATAGGTACTAAAGTCAACGTGGGATCTGGTACAAAAGCATCAGTTCAAACTGCCAAACTTCACAGCAGCATCTACAAAGTGAATAAAAATGGTAACTTTACAATAGATAATTTCTATGAAAAGAGAGAAGATAAATAAATGGAAGTTAGTAAAAACGTCCAAAAGTTTGAATATGATATTGTGTACACATCTTCCTCATTATGACCAATTTTGAGCCATATCAACAGGAGTCTACAAACATTGGTTCTTATCATTTCAAGGCGAGCAACCACCACAGAACCTAGATTTTCGAAATGGCTCAAAAGAAATGTTAGATCTCAATGAAACTCCAACTATGTCAACTACACGGACAACTCACAAATCAGTGGTCATATAAACAGATGAACTGCAGCCCTAAACTAAATGCAGGATTGATGCACACTACAATTGTCCTTGAATAATAGTCCGATACCTTGCCAGTCGGTGCCAGAGATGGTTTAAGTCGGCAAATATCAAATAGATCTTTTGTATCCGAACTGAGATCCTGTCAACAATCAACCCATTTGGGCCGATACAACTCATCGAGTAAGTGAAGTGGTCAGTGTATTCCACCATTTCAATGGAAATAAGTAAACTAGGAGTCGGCACAGACCAACCTTGAAGCTTCATCTTTCATCTGACAGATGACAAATGCGTGCTAAGCAAAGCCAGATTTTCACTCAGTTTTCAGATGACTGCATTTTATGGACAGGACTGAATGCCACCTTCACGTTAAGAAATATAGCAACTGTCGGGTGCATATAGGTATATCTGTGCTTCAAGACATCTCCAGAGACGATCTGATCGATGCACTTTTGCCTAGGTCTTGAACATGCTTGGTTTTCGCGACATTGTTGGTTTGGAGCTCCAGTTGGGTTTGGGATAACTATACTCCAGGATCTTAGGTACGGTTTTAGTCAGACTGACTTCTTTGTGGTTGTCACATACAAAGAGGATTCAGTTTCTCATAAACTCCAGTGATTAGTCATTTAGACCACTTAGGTAGGATGACCTTTGATTACTAGACATCGGCCAGTATCTCCACTACCATATTAAGTAGTTCTTTTACCACGGTCCATAAAAACGGATAGCGGCAAACCATCAGATCATGCTTTTTCGCGTCATATTAAGTTACCTAAAGCCTTTTTAACCTTCAGTGTGATTGGGAGATGATAGTATCTAATGCTGGGGATTCTTGACGACATGGCTTTAGAGCAGTTACCATAGTTCAGACGTCTTCAACAACGACACCTCGGTACAGGTTTATGTACTAGACTATTAGTCACACCAATTGTATGAGCTTATTATACCTCTCAGTTGAACAGCCTAAAGTAGGCATTATCGGATGTGAACCCGGGATTCATTGCTTAAAAATCTAGTCATCAAATCAGTGAGCCAAACTGCCACATATGTATACACTTTTTGTCATGTTCCAAGTATTGAATATCTTCATTAGGTATACGTCTCATCCACCTGGAACTGTAGTAATAAAACTCTCTATCCCTTTATTCTTTACATGCTGCTATTAAATGTGTTAGCTTGAAATCATGCACTTATTTTCCAGGTCCTACTTTGATTTGCCTACCTATACTTTATCATCCCGAAAACTCCAACCAAAAAGTCTATATTTCTCTACACGGGCAAAACGATAAAATAGAAAGTTCAATCAGACTTTAAAGACACTTAAAAAAGTATGAAAAAAAGTAATTCAATGCCATATCGAATGCAAGCAAACTTTATTTTATAATGATGACTCCATTTCTGATAACTGTGAAATTTCTACAGCTGGATGTGATATTGACGAACCACAGTCATTACATAAAACTGAGGCCATAAGCAAAACGTGAGGTTTTAAATATGGTGAAACACAAGAAAAATGCCAATTCAAACAGACGACTCCAAAAATGTTCAACTGTGTTAAAAGTACTTCGGTGAATTAGCAGAATATATACTGTGCTTTCACAAATGAAGTGCATTGGTGACTGACAATTACCACAGTAAAACTTACAGAAAACTAAATCTAAGTGCATCATACTGAGGAAAAGTGAGATTCACATTGAGGATGTCAGTTATGCTCTCCCACTCAAGATATAGGATTAAAAACTTTGATGTGAAACCCAGTGGTTGTTCATATCTACATGGTATTCGAATGAGTGGTTATTACTTTCGGTTAGCAAACACACACACTTCCGCCATACATTTTGTGAGCCAATGATACCAACATGTTGTTTTGACCCCAGAAGGTGGAGCACGATCTGAAACCATGGCCAACTAATTCACAGTCCAGTGTTTAACTACTAGATAACAGTTCCATTTATGAATGCTAAACAAAATATACAACCTCGCCCAAGGTAACTAGTTCACTAGTTTGCTAGCCGGTCTTAAGCTCGGGTAAGGAGGGAAGGTTGGGCATAGGGCTACCAACCCTACCCTGTAAAACCAATCTAACCGCTAAAGAAACTTTAAAGCACAAAGAAAAGACAAAACGCAAAAGTAAACATGTTCCTCGCTGGAATCGGAGAGGCGAAATGACGCCGGTTGTTGAAAGCCTTCGGGAAGCCAATTAGCCGATATGTCTTCTCTCTCTCGATGAAAGAAAAAGTAGACATAAGGACATGGAATGTCCGCACCAAGTTTGAAGCTGTCTGGCAAGGCTACCCAGATTGCAAAAGATATAAGAAAATATAGCAGAGAAGTGCTAGGAATCTGCGAAAGCTGATGGAATGGAAGTGGACTCCCCAAACTACCAACTGGAGAGTCAATAATCTACTCCGGTATTGTCACCCAGACGACAACCACGAGCATACTGAGGGAGTGAATATCATGATGTCCTCAAGAGCATCGAAGGTCTTCATGCAGCAGAAACCATTCTCCCCCTGCAGGATCACGACAACAAGATTTAACTCCTCAAAAGGAAGGAAATTCACAATCATACAATGCTATGCGCCTACAAATAATGAACTGCAAGAGAGAAGGAGACAATCTATAGAAAACTGTAATCAGTACTAGACGAGACTCCAGTTGGTGACATCAAAATTCTTATGGGTGACATGAACGCCAAACTCGGGGCGAAAAACAGAGGAAGAGAACTCATCATGGAACGAGAAGCACTCGTGAAATGAATGAGAATGGAGAACTGTTTTCAGATTTCTGCGCATTCAACGATGTGGTGATTCGAGGTAGTGTATGCAAACACAATGATATCCACAAAACGACGTGGCTTTCACCAGACATCAGGACACACTAAAAATCAACCTGATTTCATCTCAATCTCAAGAAAGTGGAGACGCAGTCTACTGGACATAAAATCAAGAAGCAGACGTATGTTTAGACAACCATCTGGTGCAGGGAAACTTCAAAATAAAGTTCAAAGCCTTCAAAAAAGCTGGTCATAGACCACAGTTGAAGTTCAACACACGGAAACCGAAGGACAAAACTATGACGGATATTTTCACGTCAGCCAACACCACAAAATGTGAGACATTGAGCAACACCCGAGGAAGATGCGCGGAAGAAGACTGGAACTCTTTGGAAGAGCCGTGGAAGGAAACCTGCATAACTATATTAGGAAGGAAGGGGAAAGAAGACAAGGAATGGATCTCAATGGACACATGGAAGCTGATAGAGTAGGGGAAGATGGTGAAGCACAAGATGAACCAATCCAGTGCAGAGCATGGATGAACAAAGAAAAGAAGGAACTGAACACAACCTACAAAACACTACACTGGACGAAGAATTGAAGAAGAGTGCGCATAAAGACAAAAGATACTTCTACGACACACAACAGAAGCAAAACAGGCTGCAGGTAGGAGAGACCTGACAACATCATACCAAATAAGCAAAATACTATCTGGCAATAGATCAATGCAGATGAAACCAATGAAAGATAGCGAAGGAAAGCTAGTTACCAAAGGGGGGGAACAAAGGAAACGATGGGCTGATCACTTCAAAAAACTCTTAAATCGACGACCACCACCACCTGCAGCTCGTCCAGAAATACCACCAGCAGCCTAGCCACAGAATTACCAGTGAACACAAGCCCTCCAACAAAAGCCGTCATAAAGTTGCTGAAATCCGGGGAAGCAGCAGGACCAGATGGAATTCCTCCAGAAGCACTAAAAACACGCAGAGACAACAGCGGACACGCTCACACCACCATTGCAGAAGGGTGGAAGGAAAGGTACCTACCTGCTGACCGGTTGGAAGAAGGGCTGCCTTTTCAAACTTTCAAAGGGAGACCTAAGCCTTTGCAAGAACTGGTACGGAATTGCATTCCTGTTCCTATCCACCCCAAGCAAAATATTAGGCCGCATCATCCTGGAGAGACTAAAGGATGCGCTGGAATCAAAATTACGACCGGAACAGGCCGGATTCAGAAAGTACAAATCATGTGCGGATCAAGCTGCAACGCTACGCATCATCATAGAATAGAGCGTAGAATGGCAGTCAACTTCATCGACTTTGAAAAGGCCTTCGACAGCATCGACCGAGAAGTAACTTGTCAGCTTCTTCAACACTACGGATTCAGTGCCACAAACCTTTATCAAACTTATTCAACAGCTATATGATGAAGTGATGCTACATGCCAAGTGATTCACAATGGAAAGCTTGGTGATGTCTTTGAAGTAAGGATAGGGGTAAGGCAAGGTTGCCACCTACTATCACCGATGATCTTTCTGATTGTGGTCGACTAGACTGAACCGGATCATGCAACAAACCGTGAGGAGCAGGATGAGGGGAATACGCTGGTTGTACCGATGAAAAGACCCTAAAAGATTTGGATTTTGCCGATGATGATGTGTCTAATGTCGCACAAACTCGAAGATCTACAGGCAAAAGCCAGTAAGTTGACAGAAGAGGCAGCGAGGACGGGACCTCCTTTAGGTGAACGTAGAGAAGACAGAGGTGATGGAGGTACCCAACCAGCAACAACAACAAGCACCGATCACCATCAACGGCAGGAAACCCAAAGTAAGTAGTCTCTTTCACCTACCCAGGCAGAATCGTTTCAATTACAGGTGGTGGCGCAGATGAGGACGTCAAAGCCAGGATCGGAAAGACAGCAAGACAGGCCTTCATTAACCTGAAACCAGTGTGGAGATCTACCGCACCCAGCATAAAGAACACCCGGATTTTCAACACTAATATCAGTTCAGTGCCTCTGAATGGTTCAGAAACTTGGCGCGTTACGAAAAGCATTTCAAACAAACTACAAACATCCATCAACAGCTGCCGCCTACGCTCACTCGATACTGAAGATAAGATGGATGACCAGAAAAATACGAATAAGCAACAGGGCAACGAACCAACGAACCGAGAACCCATCGCCCAACAAATAAGCAGAAGAAAGTGGAGATGAATTGGGCATACACTAAGAAGACCTTTTGGGGACAGCACGCGCCAGGCCAGACCCTCGAGTAGAACCCAAAGGGGAAACGACGAGTTGGACGTCCGAGGGTGAAATGTTCCACTAGGAACCCAAGGGACAAATTATAAAATTATAATAACAAATTACATGCAGCGTTAAGATGGCAGCATCAAGTACAATAAGCTTTCTTCAACGAAACAGTACATTAAACTGTGATCATAAGTCACTTATCTAACTCTTTTAATTTGAATACATGAAGGAAGTGATTTTCCCAGAAAGTAAGTAAATCACACTTTTTGTAAACTAGTAATTTGTAAGTGAACTTCATACTCTAATTGTGAGAGGAACTAACTACTAATAAGCATAACCTCATGAAAAACAATCAATAAACTAAGGAGTTAGTCTTGTTTTGGTCTAGTTTTTTATACTGTATATGTAGCACCTAGTACAACAAATGGAGAATGGGGACGGTTTGGCACATGCAAATATCACAGCTGCAGTCAGTGCATTTATCAAGTCGACAGATTTGTTCCCGTTACTAAAAATTCCATGGTGAACTTAAAAAGTTCTTGTTCGGTGATTTCATTAAATGTGGATGAAACTTTTTTTTAAATTATTGTTCAAAAGCCTTTTCATACCTTTAAACTAAGAGAGAAATACTTTGCTACCATAAAAAAAAGCAAAAGATGGTGGATCCTACATCAGAGATGCTATGCCCGTAATTCATAACATTCTTCATGACCCAAACGTGACACAGGCTAGTACATATGTAAATAATCCCTTAAAACCCACTAAGGGATTTCATCGACCACCAGTGTCATGTAAGAGACATAGCGGTGAAAAGTAGAAGATATGAAGCGGTTGCAAGTTTTTTGACCATAGGTGTCTTTCAAGCATTCCTCGAATATACTGGAACCATTATGCTCAGGTCAAACGAAGAGTACTAGGCAACAAAGGCAAGTGAGACAGTGAGGTTGTGAATCTCCACCTACTGGGGTGGATTGAACATGTGTTGAGTATGTCGAGCTACCGTCTACCTCGAAGTGCAATGATAAAAGTTGGATTGAGTTGGAAGGCTTATAGTGACCAGACAAACGTGGCTACAATCTATGAAGTCTTTAACTCCTGGTCTGAGCCAAGTAGGGAGGTAAGGGCTACCTGGCTGAGGGCCCGAGAAGATAGGAACCACTGGTTGAGACCCTTGGGGAAATGGCTGGAAATAACTCACAATGACGTCTTCTAAAGTTTGAATATTTCCGAAAACTTTGTCTTTAAATTTTCTCTTTCCTCATACACCTTTATTATTTAATATCATTCTTTTTCTACTCACTTGTTCCATGCATACTACTTTGAAGTGTAGCAACTTGAACCGATATGTGAGGTACTAGGTTGGTTTTGTCTGTTTATCTGTCTGTCAGTGTGTCACGGCCAACACAATTCACAGCATCCAACAACAATCTTCTTATTGTCAAACGTCAAGTTGATGCTCACTAGTTCCAAATGAAAGTTTCGCACCTGCTACACATTAAGCTCATCGTTATACTTTGCATCTCTATCTGACAACTCCAAGTAGATCGGAGGCGGTAGGCAGATGTCTGCCATGTGTATGACCAACAACAAGCACCACTTTTCGATTCAAAGACGTGTAACGTTGACCGCGTAGCAAGTCACCACCAGAAATGTTTGGGGATGCGCAACACGTCTAAGTTTCTTCGACACTGCATGTCCATAATACTTACTTTCGAACGAATCTTCCCCACCCTCTACTTGAAACCATAGTCATGCAGAGATGCATCACCAAATAAAAGTAATACTATTGTTTGAAGACTGCACCTATAATAAACTTAAGTTTTTTGGGCCTCAGTTCCTGAATTTCGAACGTAGACACCAGTGCACAAAATACACAGTACACACGTTTCAGATATCCCTCAGCTGCATAACACCATGCTACAAAGCCCATCCTTCATTATACAATACTAGTCGCATACTGAATAAAAACACGAAAAGATATAAAAACTTACCCTCAATCCATAGCCTATCAAAATCGGTATCGACAGTAACTGCTTTCAAACCAAAGCAAAATAGGCCAAGTAACACAACAGAACCGAGTACCTTCCAATGATACAGGCAAATAAACTCCTCCAAACATAGGAATTTTGACCTCCACCACCAATGAAGAGTTGTGCGATAGGCAGGACCATAAAATATATTCTTCAAAACTATATTTTTAAACTGAGAACCTACCTCAGAAAACTCTCCAGGGTTCTTACTGTTCGCACTGCTTGGCGACAAAGATTCCAAGATAGTTTTGCTGCCAGAGCAGCTTGTGTTTGGTCTCGAAGCACATTCAACCGGTAATCCATCAAAAACAAACTGTCTAGCACTTTTCATATCTCATATAAAGTTTCCCTGAGAGTTACTATGTGAGAACATTGTAAAGGAAAACTTTTTTGAGGAATTCCACTGAGATATCATTTGTCTACAGGAAATACATGAAACTGGAAAACAACTGTAACAATGACAGCAAAACACAGAACTAATAATTACAACGCCCGCTGTGGACCTTGAAAGAAATTTACGCCGCTTGGTAGTTCAGTATGAAATAGAGAGTTAAAACAACTCGTCATATGAACAGGCTGACATGAAACTGTGAGTTTCACTCTCCAGCAATATTCAGTAATGGCTAACTCGTTTCTTTTATGAGTAAAAAACTTTCCAGTGAGCGGCTGAGAAATTCTCTAGTAAAGTTCAACTCTTAATCACCTTTTAAAGTATCACCAAAGACATCACTTAACCTGATGCTTCTCAAGCTCATTTTAGTCTTACGAATGAATATCAATAAAAAGCAGCCAAAAAGTAGTGTTTAGGATTTTCGACTAAATCAAGGCTTAAAAACAAGATATTTTGTCAAGAAAAAAAACATTATTAAAAGTATAGAAATTAAATTTCGATGCGGACCAATAAACAAAATCGTTTTCCTAGCAGACATTATTTGATTAAATACCTTTATGTCGACAGTTGCACACATCACTAACCAGACGTTGGCAAAAGTTCGTTTTCACTGAAATGGCAGTCAGCATTCGTTCTAAGTTTACGTCAAGTCAGATGCTATCTTGATCTTTCAGATTGGTTACAATCGTTTCGATGAGGGGGATTTAACAGAATCCTGAACACATATTCCCACAATGACGCCCTAGCCTGCAAAGAGTTTTAAAGCACTGTAATCAGTGAAGAAGGGCCCTACGTAGAGTCCACCGTGATGCAAGACGAAAATAACTCTTTAAAACTTGAGCTGTTGCCATTCACGTAAAACAATTGGATCCTCGGTGGCTGCTTACGGCTTGGCTATCAGAAAGGGGTGGTTAGTACCCTCCGTGCATACTTAATGTTTGCTGGAGGGACTCAGCGACCAGTCCACAGACGGATTTTGGAAAATGCAGGTTCATGCAAAACCATAACCAAACAGTTCTCCACGAAGTGCATCACCGATGCACATTAGCTGAGTTACTACAAATCACTGTAGATATCTTTATGGGGTGACTGACATATGGTGACAAATTAAATCAGTCCGCGTCTCAGACCAATGGACATCCGGGCTCCAGACAGTAAACATTTGGATTTCAACAGTTTCAGAAAAATGAGGCTATGGCTTGATGACAGATAATGATTAGCAATGGTTTGTTATTTAACTAGTTCATCATCATTTCGTATTCCTACTACTGACTTATAAGTGATTGTTTGACGGATTCTATCAGATCACTCTATTATGGCGTTTCCGAAGACATTCGACACACCGATATAATTTTTTATGCACTGGATATTGACTAACGATAACCAGCAACAAGTTTCCAAATTTCTTGTCTTTCATCCCTCACTCTCCTTTCTACTGTTTGTGTACTGTTGGTGGTTTTGGTCAGAATAATTCAAGCGATGCGAAGTCTCCTATCCTCTCACAGCTGGAATCAAATACGTTACAGTGCTCACACTGAAGTCACACGTCATAAGTATTTAGATTTGACTGCAAGTACCCTTATTTAACTATGTTTCCGTTGATTTTGTCCATTTCAGAAATGTAATCCGGGCACTGAAAGCTTGCTGAAAAGGCACGTTTCATAGTCCAATTTTTCTACACATTCGCTCATGGTTATTCTATAAGGAAAGTATCAAATGTCTAAATAGTGCGTTGGCAGGTTTTGAGACATTGTACTATTCCTACATGGCAACTTACAGTTAAGTGGTTCAGCCATCCTTAAAAGCTTCCATGAGAAATATCAACCTGAATCGACTGAAGTGACCAAAATAAGTCCTTGGTCGTGTCTTAACAGGTAACCTGCTGGCTAATCGATATCCGACCAGCCTATGCTCGCTATTGGCAAATTTCTAACAGATGACGCCTTATTAAAGCCGCATATAAAGCATTTAATATGTAAAAACAAAATATCACCAAGATGAATTTGATGAAGGACGATACAACTGAATGGATCTCTACCAGTTTTCGCAATTCAAACCTGCTAACGGAAGTGGGCGGAAATGTAAAGACAGAAAGGGAAAGTAATTCCGATAAAAGATAGTTTCTTAGGATGCTCATGAAATCATTTCAGAATCTTAGTCACATCCATCCCTTCGCCAGAATATTGTCATCGAACCACCCTTGACTCAGAAGTTATACAAGATAGACGGCGAGGAGAGGTGCCAGGGTTAACGTAAAGATAATCGACGTGACTCGTCGCCGTACCACTGTACGCATGAGAACGGGACGGCCTAAGTGCACAATCAACATGTCGGATCAGTCTATCAGCCACTAATTGCTCTGATCACGTTCGTTCATGCCCATCTTATTTGGGCCGCATCTTTCAGTTCCCAGAGAAGTGAGTTCAAGTTCATCTCAACTTTGTGATGATTCCCAATTTCACCACGATGCTCAAAGTCACCTCAGTACCGTGTTACGTATCTGTATTGTCTTTCCAGTTTTCCGGCATACACTTTAGCGTCCTATTTTCCTTCGCATTTTAATGACGAGGGTTTCTAAACAGCATGCATCTAAAAGAAGGAGTTTTTATCAACCTGTTCAGACTGACACATAATGGGATCACCGGGGCTTCTAGATTCATGACCTCTTCAGAAATCTGACGGAAGCTTGGCACGTTAAACTCAGCAAGCCAATTTTCAAGTAGTATCTCCATTTTCGACCAAGCACATGGTTAGCTACCGGACGGCGGAGTGAAGTACTGCAACAAGACAAAACATGTCGCTTTGTTGTAAGCCGCGATCTGGGGCTTCGGGTTCGTAGGAGCTGCTTAACGCAGTTGCACCACTCTGCTAACAAATAACAGTAAGAAGAGGAGATATGCAATGAACCTAATGGTGGCGAGTGTGCCTGGATGAGACAACTTGTTTAACGTTTAGATGATGCTGCATTGACCACTATTTGCAAATGTTGAACGTGGCGGCTGGCACACAGCATATAAAACTATATGTCCTCCAGATCCGGGAAGATGCGGGTGACGCTTAGAAGCTGCAGACGATATGTAATACATACGATAGCTCAGCTGACGATCTCGTTTATGATGACGGGTCACCTAAAGAAGGTAGTCAGCAACGTAGGTTCCACTGAAGATGTAAACTATTGTAAGGTGGCTCTTGGGTCATACGTGTTCCAAGGCATGTACACTAGGTGCTCAACTTCCGTCCTCTTTTGCCTAGGTGCTCGCGCCAACAACGGATGCAGCACGCACTTCCGAATGTCTTATGAGTGGTTGTAACTCCTCATCAGAGAGGGCTAAAAGACTTAATTCCAGACTTCCAGGAGAAGTTACAGGCTTCTACGTACACATGTGTAAGTGCTTAAGAACGAAATATGTCTCTGTTTTCGTCATGTCCCATTGTGTATAAAATTGCTATTAGATAAATATTGACATGTTTTTTGTACTTCTATTTCTGAGACTTCTCATGCAAGGGTTGTTGGTAGGAAGCAAAGAATTTTCATTTAAGTAAGTTTAAGTAAGATAATAGTATGTTTCAGTCGCATAGCAAGCAGGACAATCGGTGTGCTTGGCGTTTAGGGCAGAGGCACTCAGAAAGCCCGTTGAATTTTGGGCCAAAGCTTATGTGCTGCGAGTAATCGGTTGGGGTCACAGATCTATTGTAGGTATGAGCCTCTAAGTGTTGACTTAGTGAAGCGATGGGTGTTCATGTGATTCATCCTTTACCTGTGTGTTTGATATTGCTCCAAAAGTGATAAAAAATGTAGTACAATTTGGTCCTAGTGCATTCCGTTCATTCAAGGGCGAAAACGACTACCGCAATGACGTACGCATCACAGGTGGGGAATTTGTTCACATATTTAAAGTGATCTACAGCGATATGAATACGGCCAGCTACCAAATGAAGGTTTTCAATTAAATAAAGCATATACTGTTTGAAAGCGCATACAGGCTGCCTTACAACCAATCCGTAAGTAATTTCATCGGGCTAACTGACTACTCAATGGCGAAGCAGTCACTTATATAAGCTAATGGTGTGCGGCATTAAGTAAACCTCGAGCGCATAAAAGTTGGATTTATGCATTCGGCATAAGATGGAAGAAACAGAGTTTGATGTTAAAAAGGTTCCGAAAAAACAGATACCAGACAAAGATTTTAAGAAGTTTCGGGCCAAAACGGTATTCACTGGATTGTTTCTGGAGCTCAAATCTAACCCACATATTCGCCCCTGGCAAAGACCGGATAGGACACTTACTGATTATTACTATTTCTCCCTCAGGTTCCTAATGGAATATAGGGCATCAGCGGCACGTCTACACCTCACTCTCTTCTCTGCAGACTTTTCAACCCGACTCCACGACTGCCCAGAAGCATCCATTTCTTCCTCACATGATCTCCATGTCACCCTCGGACGTCCAACTCGTCGTTTCCCCTTTGGGTTCTACTCGAGGGTCTGGCCTGGCGCGTGCTGTCCCCAAAAGGTCTTCTTAGTGTATGCCCAATTCATCTCCACTTTCTTCTGCTTATTTGTTGGGCGATGGGTTCTCGGTTCGTTGGTTCGTTGCCCTGTTGCTTATTCGTATTTTTCTGGTCATCCATCTTATCTTCAGTATCGAGTGAGCGTAGGCGGCAGCTGTTGATGGATGTTTGTAGTTTGTTTGAAATGCTTTTCGTAACGCGCCAAGTTTCTGAACCATTCAGAGGCACTGAACTGATATTAGTGTTGAAAATCCGGGTGTTCTTTATGCTGGGTGCGGTAGATCTCCACACTGGTTTCAGGTTAATGAAGGCCTGTCTTGCTGTCTTTCCGATCCTGGCTTTGACGTCCTCATCTGCGCCACCACCTGTAATTGAAACGATTCTGCCTGGGTAGGTGAAAGAGACTACTTACTTTGGGTTTCCTGCCGTTGATGGTGATCGGTGCTTGTTGTTGTTGCTGGTTGGGTACCTCCATCACCTCTGTCTTCTCTACGTTCACCTAAAGGAGGTCCCGTCCTCGCTGCCTCTTCTGTCAACTTACTGGCTTTTGCCTGTAGATCTTCGAGTTTGTGCGACATTAGACACATCATCATCGGCAAAATCCAAATCTTTTAGGGTCTTTTCATCGGTACAACCAGCGTATTCCCCTCATCCTGCTCCTCACGGTTTGTTGCATGATCCGGTTCAGTCTAGTCGACCACAATCAGAAAGATCATCGGTGATAGTAGGTGGCAACCTTGCCTTACCCCTATCCTTACTTCAAAGACATCACCAAGCTTTCCATTGTGAATCACTTGGCATGTAGCATCACTTCATCATATAGCTGTTGAATAAGTTTGATAAAGGTTTGTGGCACTGAATCCGTAGTGTTGAAGAAGCTGACAAGTTACTTCTCGGTCGATGCTGTCGAAGGCCTTTTCAAAGTCGATGAAGTTGACTGCCATTCTACGCTCTATTCTATGATGATGCGTAGCGTTGCAGCTTGATCCGCACATGATTTGTACTTTCTGAATCCGGCCTGTTCCGGTCGTAATTTTGATTCCAGCGCATCCTTTAGTCTCTCCAGGATGATGCGGCCTAATATTTTGCTTGGGGTGGATAGGAACAGGAATGCAATTCCGTACCAGTTCTTGCAAAGGCTTAGGTCTCCCTTTGAAAGTTTGAAAAGGCAGCCCTTCTTCCAACCGGTCAGCAGGTAGGTACCTTTCCTTCCACCCTTCTGCAATGGTGGTGTGAGCGTGTCCGCTGTTGTCTCTGCGTGTTTTTAGTGCTTCTGGAGGAATTCCATCTGGTCCTGCTGCTTCCCCGGATTTCAGCAACTTTATGACGGCTTTTGTTGGAGGGCTTGTGTTCACTGGTAATTCTGTGGCTAGGCTGCTGGTGGTATTTCTGGACGAGCTGCAGGTGGTGGTGGTCGTCGATTTAAGAGTTTTTTGAAGTGATCAGCCCATCGTTTCCTTTGTTCCCCCCCTTTGGTAACTAGCTTTCCTTCGCTATCTTTCATTGGTTTCATCTGCATTGATCTATTGCCAGATAGTATTTTGCTTATTTGGTATGATGTTGTCAGGTCTCTCCTACCTGCAGCCTGTTTTGCTTCTGTTGTGTGTCGTAGAAGTATCTTTTGTCTTTATGCGCACTCTTCTTCAATTCTTCGTCCAGTGTAGTGTTTTGTAGGTTGTGTTCAGTTCCTTCTTTTCTTTGTTCATCCATGCTCTGCACTGGATTGGTTCATCTTGTGCTTCACCATCTTCCCCTACTCTATCAGCTTCCATGTGTCCATTGAGATCCATTCCTTGTCTTCTTTCCCCTTCCTTCCTAATATAGTTATGCAGGTTTCCTTCCACGGCTCTTCCAAAGAGTTCCAGTCTTCTTCCGCGCATCTTCCGCGCATATTTCTCCATGTCTGCTTAGGGTCTCATATTTTTTCTCTGCTTGCCATTCTTTTTTCTCAATTTTGTGTCGCGAAAATCCTGCCGTATCCGACGTTTGCGTTACGTATGACCTGGTTGGCTAACCCCGCGTTGTATTTTTGTGTTTTGTCAAATAAAGGTTTATTTTAACATGGGTTCACATATTTTCATTATCACTGTCTAACGAAATCCCGCATCACCTATTCCAGGTATTTGTAAATGCAAGCATAAGCATACAATCCACGTGAGCATATAATTCCTTGCACTACCCAATCGCAGTTTGATCTTACTCGGCAATACAGATGTATTCCATCAGAATTAGTCTTTCCTTCACAAAGAAATAAACATTTAGTGGACCATTATCCAATGATGACGGAGTTTTGCATATTGAATCAGCATTGAAGCATACAACATTATCAAAGAGGTTTGTTGACTGTTAATTGTCGTCTATGAAACAGGTTCAAATGAGGTGAAGAACTGGAGAAGTTCGTCTGCAAACATGCTCCACTTTAAGTCGCTAGTAGCTGAAGCAAGAATGCACAATTAAATTTAAGCGACCAGTTAACCTAATGACTCTGAAGGTAAACTGTAAACAAAAATACTACACAACAGGGCTCCCAGAACTTCAATTCATGTTGAGACAATGGGCAGCGTATATACTTCCTCTATAATGGTGCATATTTCTACATTAAGCATATCTTAATTCCATCCAGAAGCCATCTCCACCTAGATGAAAATTTCTCTAACGCCTATTTCTCTGCACCACGACAACTGTTTCTAATGAAATACATATATATTGGTGTAAACTGTAAAGCTAAAGAAGGGGAAAGCTTGAATTCATATACTCGCTTGGATTGTGTAGTTATGTGGATTATGCGGAGTTCCATCTGGCCGGAGGAACTCTAAATATAGGAATTTATTTGAAAATGGGCACTTATGTGGCTAAGCGTCGAACCATACAAATGAGTCGAACATGCACACCATTTGTAACGTAAATATCAAATAATACGCGTTGTTAATGCGAAAAAGGGGTAGTAAGAAAAACAAATCAAAATGATACAATTCGTAAACACTATCTATGTGCTGAATATCTATGTATTCCTGTTCATTTTACGGTTTGTAAACACGTTTCCACTGGAATGCCTCCCGCACCTCCAAGGACCGCTCAAGAGTTGTCTTCTTCTTAACTGTCATTACTTTGATGAGGCGTACAGAATGGTTTCTTTCAGGACAAATTCAAGATGCAGGGACTGAATGACTGATTTATTTATTCGAATTAAGAAATAGGAATCACTTCTACAACGTCAGTGGTCGTGAATTGCACAAGAAGTACCTAGTCTACCCGACTACACTGGTGAGATGGCCGCTCAATAGCATTCACTATATATACTCCTAATGACTGTTGATTCCATGTTAACATATCGATCGCCAAGTGCTAATTAATGTATGGTCTTCAGTTGGTTGTAAGGCCCTCAGGAGCCGCTGAATTCTCCTCAACAGTGTGGTGGTTCCACAATGGGAAAATCTAGAGAATATCTAGAGACAACTGCACAACGGAAATGTCTCAGGCACGCTGAAGTGGAAACCAATGGGTGGGAATTTGAGGATAATTATCTCCTGTGACTACAGACACTGGCTTAGATTTTCATGAGATCAACCTGTTGTGACAACGGCGCGTCAGATTCTGCTGCATATATATTGATCTGCATTGTGACCTGAAAAGCTTTGGCGAAACGACAGGTAGCCTGGTGAAAAAGTACCGTTTTTAACCGCTTCCCGTAATCTGTGTTTGGCCAGTCACTATCAAAATAGCTTCTGTCATCTGTTCAGCATAGTATTATTACAGGCACATAAGCCATGGCAGCTGAAACCAGCCTGGATACTTCCTTCAGCGAACCACTACATGGACGTCAGCCATCTGTCAGGAAAGAGTTAGAGTACTGAAGTTGCCTGGTAACGACATATAATTTTAGAATTCACCAACAAGGGTGACTTGGATTCTAGAAAATGAATTGACGAAAATAAGGTGGGGTACGGAATGTATGCATTTCACCGCGAATATGAAGTCTTGGAAATATTCAGCTAAAGTGCTTTCACCAGGGCCCGCGTGTTATTAGTGAAGTGTTGTACCGGTTATGCATCTGAGCATTTAAAATGACTATCAGTTTCTACCTTCGTGTTCCACGGCCACAAACTTATCCTTAGACAGGAAGTCATTGGCTTGTTATCACTGCTCAAAGCTTTCTGACTTGGGTGAGGTGTCTACGGCTGCAACATGGGTCCTTATTCTGTCGGATACTTTGGACTGGCCGGATAATGACTAGAGAGGCAATAAAAAGCCCTTTTGATGATAAAATGCGAAGATCCTTCTCCTTCTGTCTTCAATAAATACCTTTCAGGTTTGCCCACAAATTTTTCTCCTCGATCATTTGTTGCAAGCGAAAGAGGGGAAAACTTAAAACCTGGATGGAATCCTGTCCGCCAGATTTCAGAGGTGTTGCAGGAGTAAACCTGGAGTGCACCTACAAAAATTTAGCGTGAATATTCGTTGTAGGTTGACAGGTGGTTACAGTGGTGCGACACATCCAGCTAACGGCTATCAAACAGGACGGAGAGTACCCCCTGCATCCCTTTGCTGGACAAAACCAAGTGAACTGTCATAATAAATATTCAAGCGACAACGAGGCATTCGCACGGAAGCTCACCCGTCGACAGAGGTGGAAATACTCGATCCAGTATGGCGGCGAAGAGTTACACGCGCATTAACATATGTCAGTAGATCTTACGGTATTCCACACATTTGTGTGACCTTCCCCGTTATACCAAATGCATTTGTACACCACTCTTGCCCAACTTCCTCTCCGGAATGTCCGTCTAATATTCAGAAAACTTAGTTCAGCAGGATTGTTCCGCATACTTATCCCCTCTGTTGTGTTTTCAGTTACTTCACACAGATGTTATCTTTGATCCAAGGTGAAAACGTTCCATGAAATTGGCCGGAGTATGTAAAAATCCTGTTTGCATCGTTTTACGTTGTAAGTAGCCGAAAAGATACTATGAAATGAGGTTGATCCAGTCCATCCTGTTAGAGCCGTTGTTCCCGCTCCGTTCAAGCCGGTGAAGGGGAAGAGTCGCACGTAATTAGGTCTTGTTCTCCTGTCTTTGGCAGCCTTGAATAATCAACACTGCGGCCTGTTTCTCGCACTGCACTGCCCTGAGCTTCTTGCCTCAATCCGTTTCACCGTCAACCGCTGATCAGTAAATGGTTATTGTATGTATAAGTCAGCGATGGTGGCTTCAACCTATCAATAGCTGGATAACGATTGTGGAATTCTTTGTATGCCACATGACGCAGAAACTTTGGTGCCCCTATTCCATCCTGAAGTATGATACATGAGTACACATTCGATGGAGGATCACGCTGGTGATATTACCATTAAAACTACCGTGCATGACGAGACAATGCCCACTTTACTCCGAGGAACCTTCGGAGAGTTTTCAGTCCTATGTTTTTAGGCAGATGCTTGTATGTATCAGGAAAGAAACTAGGGATTGACACCTATGAGATTGTTGAATCTCAGTTTCCATTTTGTTGGCTGAAACCTCAGTATTTTCTTCGGCTGAGTGTCACAAACTAATGGGCTCAGAGACAGCACTAGATTTACGAAAAATTGTCCGTGGGTTGATACCGTACGTTGACGTCACGATCAGGCTGTATAGCAGCCCAGTACTGAATCTGCTTCCCCTCGTACCCTGGAGCACCCTTCTGGACTCAGCTAATAACCTGAGCCGTCGTTCTTATATCGTTCTGTTGTCCCCCTAGACCGAGAAAATCATAGACGTAACTTCTAAATTATGTGTGTTAACGACTTGGGGGCATGATGGAAGGGTTTTTGGAACCGTTTGGGAATATGTGCGACATTACTGTACCAGTATCGCAATTTGAAGCAGATGATGCTACCAGAGTGGACAGTGTCATGTCACTGTGCTTGATACGCCGACCTGAAGTAATTAACCTAACAATCTTATAAAATGCCTCCTGACACCCAGCAGACCAACACAACCAAACGCTTCTCTTACCAATGCCTCCAAGGGTCATGGGGGCGATGGATGTCAGTCAACAAGGCAAAGTGGAGACTTAGTGGGCCCAAAAATTGAAATAATGTTGTAACGTCTGCCTAATGTGACACTGATTTCATTGCTTTGGCACTCGACGGATCCCAGAGTCTTCCGTTCTTGTCAACAACAAAACCAAGATTGTTCATTTTTTATGTGAAAAAACCGCATCTGCCTGTTCCAGCTATGACAAACAATTTGTTGCACACATCTGAACCGGGTCGACCTTGGGCGACAGTTCCCCCCTACCCACCCCTATTAGGATCTTTTCATTCAATGCACGCTGCTAATCCAGAGATCAGGCATCTACCCCTTGAGAGTGCCGGTGCTCAGTAGCTTTTGTATTCCCCTTCCGCCAGAAATTGTGAGGACGCTTCCTGCAGGTTCACTTTCAAGCAGTACTTGTGATCATTCAATTTGGCAGACAGGTGGCCATGTGCCGACGATTTTTACCATCTGCTCTCAGTTCCTTGGAGTAATCTGCCTTTCCTACAGCTATTATTGGAGCTTCCCATGAAAAATATCAACCAGGTGAACCACGTTTATCGGTAAGATGCGTTTGAGTGCTTGCTCCACGATAAACAAGTCAGACTGTGGAGCCAGATCTTGGACCTAAGTGTAAACGCAGCTTCTGAACGGGAGAGGCCAACAGCCTTGACGCTTGGGCACATCCTCATACCAACCAACGGCACTTGTATTTTTCACCCAGGATAGATCTGTAAATTTCAGATGAATAGTCGATGGTGTGATGGGTCCTAGTTGCGTGGCAACTTGTATCTGGTTGCTGGTGGGGTTTCATGGTTTTTCTAGTGGCTTCGTTTTCTTTCTCCAATTCAAGTCGTGAAGGTTTTAGGATCTGCGGTCTTTCCAATGCACTACTTCCTCACGACATGCATGATAACTGGGAGCTTCGCCGGCAATGCGCAGCTGACCGCATGATGCACCTGGAACCTCTGGCGAATGGTGAGTGGCTTATTTACTACCGTTTCCTTTCTATTAAGTTTCGCATTTCGCGCAGCTTCGACTCGCAGAGGAACCAGCTGTTCATCAGTTCCTGAGGGATTACATTTTCATCGACACGTTGATTTTGTTCTGCCTAATGCTACTATCGTGTCTCATGAACAGTGTCTAAGTTTACATCTGGAACGCTGCTGTGGTTCACGTGGTCAATCATATTTAAAATAATCCCCTCCGGCATACCTGCATGAACACACCATACCACCATGGTGGCTACGCGGACACAAATTTCATGAGATAGCAGTGATCAGCGTCAACGCGCAGAAAAAGCTTTTGACTTACAATTTTCATTATCAGAATGGTTAATAGTCTTGTGAAGTTTCCAAATGACTTCCTTGATATTGAACTGATGGTTACCACTGAGTCGTGTTTAAGGCTTGCTGACATTCATATGTAGCTTCACTTTTGCTGCGCCCAACCATGCACAAGAATGCTTGCTCTCGACGCGTCACCAGGCACTCTGAGATCCACTTGGGATGAATATTCATACTTTTTGCACCATAATGAAATGAGCTGTTCAGATAAGCACCAGATCTTGGACCAATTGACCAGTTAATTTACTTCCGCCTGAAGTGCAGCTCTGCACGTTTCACCCTCTACACTTTCACACCATCCACATATCACGACACTGGAGAGTAGAACGCTCATACGTTCATCAATATGCATTAAAAAAGCGGGACCCACAGCCACACCTTCACGAACAGGAGCGGTTGCGGGTATCTAAGTAGTCCCCTATCCTATCGAACTTTTTAACCCAGTCCCATATCACGGAGTCGAGCTCGTAACTAAATGCCTCTTCTAATAATCCAACGCCAGAAACCTTGTTAAAAGGTTCACTGAAGTCCGTAAGCATAACGTATACCAGCAGCTTGTTGTCACGAGCTGCCATACATTCTCCCCTTGTTATCAGGAGGTAAGTGAGGCATGAGCAGTCAGGTAGGAAGCCATTTTGTGACAGTGTAAGGGAAATGTTTTCAAACTCTGAGCGCTCTATTCCTGAAAATCCTCACGAGTACCTTAATAAGTGCCATGATTAATCCGATAGGGCCATAGTTCGATGCTTCCAAGTATCTGGCTTGAAAACTGAGTTGATTATTGCGCTTTTCTAATCTCCCAAAACTCCAGCACTACCTAGAGATAAAGTGAACAGCTTGATTGTTGGACTGGCAATAATTTATGTCAAGAAGCATAACAACCTTAAGTTAGTGCCACAAAGAGATTTTTTCGGGTTGAGCGCGTTCCAGCAGCTAAAATATTATGTCCCTGTTGATGTACACTAGGCCAGTCAGTTGGGCATTTCCGGAGCAGCTTGTCGGAATAGTAACATCTCCGTCAGCTGAGAGAACTTCACTGAAGTAGCCAAAAGAGACTATATCATTGAGGAGATCAGGCTGCAATAACTTATCCGAGTTTTGGCCCAGAAAAGGAAACGGAACTCTATCCTGAAGGTTAGGTCTCAGCCGTTTTGGACAGGCGCAGCAGGCAACAACAGGCTGCTTTTCGTATGTTAATATGTGCCTAATAATATTTGGTTTACACGTGCCCCTAACTTCCGAATACGCATTCTTAACCGTCTGACGACATATTTCGAAAAATGAATCCCCTGACTGTTTTCTTTCACTCAGAAGTCACGGGTAACGATCCACAACAAGGTGATGAGAATGACTAAGTAGTGTTGGCTATGAAGTAAACGATACAGTCACATCGTTAGCCGCAGCTTCGAATTTTTCCCAAGCCCTCCTCTTAGATATGCACCAGTCTACGGTCAGCGTTAATGTAAGCACATTGTTCTTTAAGGCTAGTATATCCATAGGTCAAGGATTCCCTGCTTGCTGCACCGAGTTATAATCCTTCTTGTGTGTAAAGCCTGGAGTGCATTACAACGTGGCTGTTACTGGCAAGAATGGTAAGTTGCAAGAGGTCTGTTTCTTTCTCTCCCTGAAGGCAAGCGGCCAGGTCTAAAGGTAGTACTTTACACTTTGGATCCCAATGAACTGCAGTGATGACGTACTGGTAAAGATGACACCCCACCCATTTGAACTACTACGAAAAAACCACATTTACCTCCACCTAGCACCAAGCCAAAAAGTACAGAAGGAAATATTCTATTCCGGGACATCATCAGGCTTACTATTTTCGTCCAGTTATGAAACCACATGCTCTTAAAATAATGGTATGGTTAACGGTGATTACACATCCGATGAACCTCTTTTGCGGTCAAACTGCTACAGTTACGCCGCTTGCAAGCTCTTTATTTGAAAAAACTCTCACTTTACAGGTTCTGAAGTCTTTGTGCTCACACTTGGTTCTAAGCCTTACTTGCGATCACTTGCCATTCTGTAATGCTGGTAGTGAATCTTGTGGACTAAGCCGCCCAGTGCCTCTTCCCATTTCGCACTCATATTTGTGTTTTCTCATAATTAGGATTTAGTGAGTTGCTACTTACTATGACGTTTGACCAGGTTGTCATCGTGGTATAGATATTCTTTTTTGACCTCATAAAACATGGTTACTTAGTTTTGATAAATTATATGGTATGTGTGTTATCGTCTCTCTGTATTCAGTAAGATTTATTTCCAACGAAGCATGCAAGTTGTTTCCTACATTTCTTTCTTTTCAGGAAATACGAATGAACTTCATCCTCATGGAATGCTGACATGTGTGGAAACTAGATATCCATCATCTTATTCTGTCCCGTACCGTAATTTTACTGGTGCGAACCTGCTGATTATCCTTCAGCAGTAAGGCTTAACCGGCCAAGTGTCAAACTGGTATGAGTAACCAACCACGCTCCTCAATCGGTGTGTAGTTTTATTTGTAAAGTGAATTATCATTATTATTATTATTATTTCAGTCTGAATTTTAAGAATGATTTGGTCTTTGGGCCACAATTTCAGTTAGGGAAGTTTCACCTTTATGTTAGTTGCCTTCACCAGTTCACCGGAGCTTCATAATAAAGTGAAGCAATTGGTTATGCATGGATGATTATGACGGACGGCTTCACCTTGGTATAGAGTGACTGGTCGCTTGATGTCCATGTAAGCATGTGTTGAACCTGAGTGGTCGAACTTTGCCTCCATTTTTCTTGGAGGCTTGTCCAGTTGTGTAACCGGCTGACTTTTCTTGTTTGCCTCGGGCATGACGAGGTCAATTCCTTGTAACTGCTTAGTTTTTTTCGTTTGAACCAACGAATGACGATTGCTTTGAGCTGGTCGGTCTTATCGGAGTAATGAAGGTAACGTGCAACTGACTGACCAACTGACTCCGGTCAACTAAGGCTAGGTGCTTTGTGTTGATTCGTTGATCGATTTCAATTAATAGAGCGTTCATCGTCATTGCCGGCTACTTAGTTTTTACCGGAGTGATGGCTTTTTGTATTGATAAATCATCCGCTGGGGTTCGGTTAGACACGTGTAATTTGTGTTGGTATTATTTCATTGATGGGTTCCCTCTTAGTTACGTTAAGGGTTCGACATATCCTTGAGGTGGGTGTTCATTTATGTAGTTATATAAGAGTGGAATGTTGCAGAAAGCCTTAGGCTTCATCTTCGATGGTTGCTGGGATCCCAAAAACAGAAAAGAAGCGGCAAAAAGGTTAAGGGTTCATTGTCTGGCGGAATACACGCAAACATTAATAGTATATATAGGTTTGGTGATGGACTTGAAGAGTTCTGCACACTACTAGAGAGCTATTTACTCAATCCGAGTCTCCCAGGTGTAGTCTCGTTGGTTTTCGCAAACGTTTAACATGCCAGTAATGAATGAATGGGCCCAATAGGGATTTCTAGGCCCCTTTGAGTGGTCTAGAGGATATTGGTGCGCTCTATAACATCTCGCTCTTTAAAATGACTATGTTTAGCAGCGTTGCCTGCAGTTTACTTCGAACTTGTAAATGGGTTTCCTGAACCAAGTCGTCCGATACTATGGTAGTTTCGGATCAGCATAATTCTGGCGGATCACCTTGCGGTTCGGAAGTCATGAATAATCTCCTGACTACTGTGGACTGTCCAGTGACATATCAAGTGGTAATCTGAAAAGATTATCACTTCTGTCGTGGCTATGACGTCTTCGTCGTAGCTGATTCACATGCCACACCCAGATTTCTGGACCAACTCACACTTCACAGGGAACACCGATTTTATTTGTCATCAATTCCGTTTCCTATAGACTTCCACCCCGGTGGTTTCTGATCGTAACCTTGTCAAAAGGTTGGAATTTCCTGCGTCTTTGTGTCCGCTCGCTCCTTTTTAACTTAGATGTGGGCAGCACAAATGCAAAAACAGTTCTTATCCGGTAACCAAACATACCCATTGCAGAAGATTTGGTATTCGATGTGCTGGGATTCGGAGTGCTTCTGTGGCCTGCAGGGAGTCTGTCAACTCAAAGTTCAGCGGCGTACAACATCGACGGTGCGAGCGTAGAAAAATGATAGTTTTTGGTCCTCCACGTTCGGTTTTTGGGGCTTGGCCAGTCTCGTTCGTTTCGCCCCGTAGTGGACAAAGAAATCAATTACGTCTTCATGCCCTTAGCAGCGGTGAGATAAATATTTCTGTTGGTTAGCGACTGCAATTTTTAGGAAGCTACTGTGATAGTGTGAGGCCTGGATGCGTAGGTGCCTGAATAGGAATGGCAAGGCAGTGTGTGGGAATCACCTGAGAGGTAAGAGTAGACAGCAAGGGTCTAGTTGCTGGAGGATAGTTAGCAATATAGGTGTATCAATATGGGAAGTATTGAGTGGGAAGGAAACGATGGTGAGCCGGTGAGTCTGGCAATTCCCTGAGATCATCTGTGGTTAACCATGCGAAATATCATGAATGTCTAGCAGTCTTTTGAATGAGTCTACTGAGCAGGCTGTGACCACGTCCCACGGTAACGCTTTTCATATAGAGCGTACTTTTGGGGAGAAAAAGTTCGACCCATCCAGATATTAGCTGACTCATGTGCTATCCTGTTGGGGTTTCCTCTTGATGGTGGTCAGTGACATTTCGATGGAGCGCGTTTAAATGTATCCACAAATTGTTCTACCTGGCCATGTGACTGCGGGTGATGAGGCGATGATAGTAAGCACCGAATCTCATTTCGTGTGGGAAAAGATGAAAGTGCTCTTGAAGTAAATCGTGCGCTTCTATTAGTTACCATGGTCCCAGGAGCCCCCTAGCAGTAAAACAAACAAGTCAGTTTGGCGACGGTGGTTTCCGCGTGTGTTGCAGCAGGTAGAAAACTTCAGGAAATTTGCTATGCGTATCAGTAATGGTAGGCCACGCTCTCCCCTGTATTAGCTACGCAAAGTCAAAACTGATATGTTGGACGCTCAGCTTTGAGAAGCCTTTCAACGACTCTTAACGTATCACCTCGTTCAGCAGCAGCTTTGATATCTTCAAAAGTCACGGACAAGCCACGTAATCTGTCTCTCAGGGCTTGTCGAATGTCCGTATCAACTTCCACAGCTGCAATAAGGATGTCTTCTTTTGGTGAGTGACGACAACTAATTGGTCGGGAGAGAGAACCCACCTGGCCGAAATTATCAGTAGGTTGGTGGCGAATGTCAAATTTACAACCCAACGGTTTGGTAGCCCACCGTTGAGAACGACCCGCAGCGTAAACTGGGACGCCCTTTTTCTGACCAAACACTGTTAATAAGAGATTGTGACTCACCAACGAAGTAAAACGGTCTTCCGCATGTCATTCTATCGAACTTCTTGACTGCGGAGATAATGGATAAGGCTGTTCTCAGTGTGACCATCAGTGAGTCGGAGGCATGAGCGATAGCTCAATATCACCGCATCAACACCACAATTTGAGGCAGCAGATGCAACTACAATGGCTTGCGGTGGGTGGAGCGCACTCCCAACATGAGTAGGCTCTTAATTTTGACGAATATCCGCTGGCAGTCACTTGACCGATTCTGTTTTGCACTTTTTGTTACCATTACATTCAAAGTGCAGCAAAGACGGTGGATATTGGATAAGAATAAGCTGTACTGACTCACAAAGCCTGGGAGTGAACTTAAGGTTGTGAAGTCTTTCGGGTGCGGCATCCGTCTTATGGCATCTTTTTGGCTTAATATGAAAGTCTTCTGTTTTTGACTACAATAAGTACGAAGCAATGGAGGCCGTTCATAAACTTTCTGGCTTTCTTGAGGAATCTAGAGGATATTGTCGCGCTGCGAATAGATATGTTGGATTCAGATGGTCCCAGTCAAACTATCAATTCAAAGAGACTTGTACACTGTGCTTAGGTAGACGCGACGATTTGTGGGCAAATTTGTGGAATCTTCAAAACTATTCAGGGCGTTATCAAGTGTGCAAACGCAAGTATTATGCATTTACTGTAATCAACTTGTGTTTGCTAGTGTCTCAGTGTGATGAGGTGAGATGTTTCATGCCGCAATGTTTGACGGCTGGTTTGTTTCCAATAAGCGCAGTAATACTTATTTTTGTTATCGAAGTCCAAACTTTTCGGTCTGAATGCAGGAAATCATCCAACGGAACCAAGCTAACGCGATCGAGACAAGTTACTGCTTTCTGTATAGTATCTCAAGCTTACTTGGATTAGGCATAGTCAACGATTATGTCTCAGCAAAATCAAAACACGACGTGATGTGGTAAATCTGTGGTACTATTAAACAACAACACGTTATATCGAAAATACAAACGTTCTTCGACGATTCCAGTGAGAAACCATATGGTCCAGGGATTTTTCTGGCACAGAATGGGTATTATACAGCGAAAAACAAATCATTAAATACAACTGTTAGATACCTGACAATCCACAAGAATATTCCAAGCAAAATGGCATCGAAATCTTGTCTACAAAATCAAATCGAACAATAAGCGCTTCCAGAAGACATTCAGGAGACAAGCAGTCGCTTCACAGTGCAGTGAGTTAAGCCAAACAAAAGGTTGCGAGCAGTGGAACAATACCATACAGAAGACAGTCCCGCAATGCAAAAGTGGAGCGATAAGGATAAGTCGCAATTGAAATAAAGACAAATAATGAGTGTCAGGCCAAAAGATGGGCAAGTGATAAAATAGTATCATATGGTGCTTGTCTTGGCTACTGTAACACTGCAATTTCAAGCAGATGTAGTAATCTGCCTTCCGTTTACAAGATATTCCCGATGTACCAAAAGACGATTCTTTAGATGAATTTTTCGTAGATTTTGAGTTTCCCCGTTTGGAAAGACATCTCTGGGGTAAAACTGACTAGAAAGGCATTGAGCTGAAAGAATCCGAGCAAAAGTTTCTTCTCAGATGTTACTGATAGTATGATAATAAAGCATGCACCTCTTAAGATTAGGAACAGACATGGCCTGACTATTTTGGGGCTCTATAGTAAACGTTATCAACAACCAATGAATCACGATGTTGGTCAAGATTCACATGTGTGATTATAACTTTGCTAAATTAACGCAACCACTTTCCACGGGAACATGTTTTTGATGCATTCATACAAAGCAGCACTTCATTTAAACGAAACGGTACTCATAGCATGAGATGTATTCACTGTCCACGTAAAGAATTGACGAAGTCGTTAGACTTCCGTTTCGTAGGTTCTGGTTTCAATGAAGTGCATGTATGTCCAATGAAGAGGTCTCTAATTTCCTAGGAGAAGCTGTTTTGCAAGATTAGAGGGCTTCAGGAATGCCAGATTTGGATTTCAGGATCTCCATTAGTGCATCAGTGACCGAATAGGTTAAAAAATGAGCATAAGGAAAGGTCGACAGGCGAGTCTCAATCTGCATGTGAGAACACAGTCTGCGCTATTGGAAATGAGTGATGGTTCAACTATATCTAAACGTGCCTGTATATTCAGGAACAAACATTATTATTATCATTATTATTGTTATTATTACTGAATCCAACTGCAGCGGTATCAAAGTGACTAAATACACAGGTTGTATACTGATGATTTTTGACATTTCAACTGGTAGGCAAAACTCGAACTCACTGTTTTCACGTTCTGATTATTGTATGGTAACACTGACAAATCTATGACGAAATGATAGAGGGACGGTGACAGTGGACATCTCTGGCGGAAATCAATAGTTGTCGTCAGCTGAGATGATAACTTCCCACGCTCCCCTACATGGATGCGTGAGTTCGAGTAGGGGGCTATGAATAGCGTTACATACATCCTGGATACTCCCTCCACAATCAAACACTCCTAAAGTTCCTGTGTTCAGGAACCTGTGATTTCATATCCCCTACGTTCAGCAGCCATACCCCATATCCGCAAAGCAGAGCTAAGTGGGTTGCAGAGCAGTATACTCTTACAATAATAGGCCGTTAGACATCCGCCAGCAGGCGCTAGACGTGAGGCAATTTGGCAAATCCCAGCTGAGGTTTCGTCAGCAACCAGTCCGTTCAGGCTGGCACAACCAGAATGTAGGCGAAATGATCACGCATTCCACGACTTCGCCTCCTGTCTGCAAACCGATAGTAGTTGAAGATCAGTCCTGGAGCCTCATGATACATTGAATTGTATGCATGCCAAACATACAAATATTTTTATCTAAGGGGTCTATATTAGCTCCATCGTGTTAGCGTCTTCACTCATCAAGATGATAACGTCTGAGAAATCAAGGTCAACCAGATGCCCTACATGACTTTGCAGGGAAAAAGCCGAACGTTTCTTAGGTTGTATCCATTAATACATCTGTAGAAAGATCAAACAGGAACGATGATGGCGGGAATTACTGTAGAGCTTAAGAGGAGGGGCTCGGATCCAAATAAATGTCTGTAAGGCGGCTTCACAATTGTAAAGGTGTAGATAGTAAAATTTATCAACTATAAGAACTGGAGCATTTTCTTAAGTGAGTTGATATAGGGTAGTTTTTTAAGTCTGGTAATGCAACAAGAACCTGTTTCGGGTCCTGGTTGTTAGTTACCTTTCCCAGTAACTCACATGATGTTTTCAAGAATGGAGACATTTCAGAGTTAATTAATACTCGGTGATCACCAAGTCTATCAAATCAGCTTCAGGATTTGTCCTGGTGCGAACTTGACAGACGCAAAGACCAATCACTAATTATTCGAACTTGTTATATACCCACGAATTCGAGACCAAGGAAGAGCACGATAGCGTAATCGGATGGAATAGTATATTTGGATGTTTATGCCAAAATACCGATGCGTTCCAACTAACTGGCTAGAGAGTCGAGTACGAGCAATGCAACGTAACACGACAGCGTGCCAAATGGCGAGGATGCTTGACCGGGTGCCTTCAGCTTAGCGAGTCCGGTTAAACTATCAGGTCAGCATCAATGTCAAAAGTCGTCAAACCCTAGGCTATTGATTTTGGGGAAGTGTGTGACGCTATACAGCTATCAAATAAATCATATGCTGTATCTAGTTAGTGATGAGTTATTCACCAGTGTATGCAGAGAGAAAAGGGAAAAAATTAGTCGATGATACTCTGGAAGTTTAGAGGAGCACTCACGAGTCCAATAGGTGTGCAGGCGAGTTCATGTAACCCATAATAGTGATAACCTTCGTCTTCGTAATGTCATAGGGATGAACGGAAAATAATGTCAAGCTCCGGTAAGGACTATTGTTGAATGGCATCGCTGTTGCGTAGGTTATCAACAAATCATGGATGAACGTGAAGCATGTCTATTTCACATCATCCACTTATCAAGAGCTCGGTAATTGGCAAGTGGGTGTAGGAAGAGGACAGATTTTGAACTGTAAGTACACTATGAGTGCCTTAGGTGTTGAAATTCAAATGGTTGGTCGATTTCATTGACTTATACTACACCATATTTTCGGTCAGTTGGGTCATAGGCAGGTTAAGGTGGGTCAAGAAAAGAGCGTAACAATGCGATATTTAGACAGACAACTGTTAGTAACTGTGCCAACGATGGGAATTCTAGTATTCATGTAAATCAGTTTCCGGCCTGAAGGTCTACCAGTATTGCATGAAGTAACTTCCAAAAATAGGTAGAGGTACCTCTGTCAGTTAAAAAAAAGAAATTTAGATATCAACTTCCACATTATATTTTTGGACTGTGGGCGGAAATATTTAACTTCCTAGCGGCTTCAAGAGAAACAGCTTGATCAGGATGTACATGTTCAAAGTTATGAAACAAAATATACTGACTTCCACCAATATGCTGGCTGGAAAATTAGCACTATCATTTTTTTGCAGCACCAAACAAAGAACATCAGATTTACCAGATAGAAGATAAATAACTATGATTCACCCATTTCGCGAAAAATTCGTTGATTGGGGTTCTGTAAACCATTTGGTGTTAATGGATGATGTGTATAGCCCCATACTTTTTAAAGTACTACTCAAGTTCTCCAAAACATTTTGATAATTTGTATATCTATGATCTCCGTCAACACTATGAATTTCAGTACCCATGTATCTCACTGTAAGGGATGCCAATTTTTCAATCAAGAATTCTCCTTTTTCTTTGAAACATATTTTTCTTTTGAAAGTCATAAATGTAAGTAGTCCAATCAGACATCTTACTTGCACAGATCCAACTATCGCCGCCATTTTATCTATGTCACCATCACCACATACGAGAACCTGTTAAATGTTTCCTGGTACAAGTTGTAGCCACATCGAGTAAAACAATCGTCTGTCTACTTCTCAATCTGCGAATAGGCTTTTCATGCACGTCAGAAGTTGTAAACGGGTTTTTCTGACAACTCTACTTCGCTTGAAAAAAAATTATCCAAGACTTGTCTGCCAAATTATAACCGCTTAGATAGTCTTACATACATCGAGTCTAACGTATTAGTGTACTTGATTTACGATGTTATTCAGTAACAGTACCGAAAACCAAGTTTGACATTCTCAGAGATAATTTCACTTAGCCAGTGATTCCCATGTATATGGTATGGTCCTAAAATAGTTCATTGTTGCACAGTAGTTCAAAGGTAAGTAATAAGAAGTTAACTCTTTCCACTTTTGTAAGTCTGCACATAACGGTAAATTTCCTAAAAACTCTGAACTTCACGGATGGGTACTCAGCTTGGTCTGAGTAGAAAAAGAATCAGAAATCGCAGCAATCTTGTGCACATTCGTATTTTCGGTAGTTAGTCACACCTATTGGGTGAAGGCTGATGATGCTACCTAGCCGCGCAAACCACAGTAAGTGGAACTCGGTTCCAATCCGAATGTCACATGCCATGCATCCTGAATAGCAACACAATGTATGGCAGCGGCAAGAGAACCAGAAGATGAACTTTTAAAGTTATAAGTTATATTAACCAATATCCTTCCAATGTTTAGACTTCGTGTGCGACTATAGGACTAATGGTTAGTATTCACCATTACCAAATGACTTCACCTTGAATAAAATTGAACTAGAATAAACGACTGTCTATCCCATCAGTTTCATAAGTATATATATGTTAATGAGCAACAGATTCTGCTGGAAACGCCATCAGTGAATATTACTGTTTCGCTGAACGATGGAGCTTTGTCATTAGTCCATGAACCCGCAATGTCTGATCATTTAATATAGGAAAGGAGGTTACTCATTTATTCCATACTGAACTAAAAGTCACCCAAAAGGATATCACATCGTAGAAACATAGAGGCAGAATGAATGCCTCAAACATGTAGTATAGATCATTAGTTACATAATAAGCTTATAAATTACGCAGCAATAGAAATCCTGTCCTATCCATAGTTGTTCTTACTATAAGTTACCTACGCATTTTCTACTAGTTTTATTTCATTTGAAAACCAAGTACTAATGTTAACTTTGCCTGTTCTTTAAGGAAAGCCAAAGAAACTGATGCTTAATAGGCTCAATATGATAACGAAACAGTACTTGGAATGCTCGTTTTGTACTCAACTACTGTGTTGCAAACGAGACATGGGATGGTTACGCTTTAGTATCGAAGACCGGTAAATATCTAATCACCGCGTGATATAATTCTTTTATTTACACCTAAATTTCACGATCGGTTCAGATAATCGTGTTTTACATTATAATCTACAAGCGTGAGTATGCAACATGATAACTAGGAAAATGCTAAAGGTTTATATATATATATATATATATATATATATATATATATATATATATATATATATATATATATATATATATATATATATATATATATATATTATAAACTGACTTGTCAAATAAAGCACAAATTTACTGAGAAAATCTTTGCGTACCAACTTCCACAATATATATGGAAAAAGTCCAGTAGATAAGAATGTTAAATGAGATCTTGGTGCCAAATGGTAATCTCTTACCTCCACTACAGATTTCATTGACCTAATGTCCTACATAGGCGTGATGTATCATAATAACACAGAACTTAGAATACCAGCTTCTTGTTAGGAAACCAATTGTGCGAGTTGTGGATCAATACTATCTATTCACTGTTATCACTACATTATTACGTAATACTATGCTTCAGAGACCTCCGGAACTACGTTATATTGGTGCTAATCATAAGTCCTAGCATTGAAGCAAGTCTTTTGAAAATTACAGCTTTGTAGACTTTTGCTGTCGCAGTGCATAAAGTAATATGCTACATCGATATACTCTTTCGATGTTAGCAATACAGTATTACAACTAATGCATCTTTTGATGCATGTTTCGAAAAAGTTGAAAAAGGTAACTTGATAAGCTTCAATTTTTCTTGATAAAACAGTCATTTAAATAGCTGAAGAGAGTAATTTCAACTGAAGTATGCGGTTTTCTCATATTAGTAGGACCAGTTTGAAACCGTAGCACTTTGACAATGTTCGGAATAAATATTGTTTATTATCATCACGAAAGTCCAAAAAACTCTATTTTTATACACCATCCAAACGATGAAAGGTGAGAAAACATGAATTTCCTGAAGTCTGTAGATACACCTTGCTCATGAGCGTCAAAAAGAATGTAAGCTAGGACCATGGATACCTGTTGACTAAATACTAACATCTAACACCGTGTATTTCTGCAACATGTTAAATATTTGTAGATAGGGAGCTCCAAGTTTCGTGTTGTCAGCACTCCTCAGCAAGTTGATATGCGACCTCGAAGGAAGTGATGTATTCTCCAAGGTTCAAAGTTGCATCACCCGGTGTTGCAGTCAACACAAGCCAATATACTGACAATACTTCTTAACCGTTCTACAAGAAATATGTGTTTTAATAGCGTTTGCCAGAAACATGGTAGACTAATGTGCCTATTATCGGTCTAGTTAAAGTGATATACACTTCTGAAAGTTTTATAAACCGAATTATTTGAACTTGATATGATCCTATCATGAAGTGCATCCAAAAAATGCCTGATAAAAACTGGAATATTGCAATCTTGACCCATAAGAAATGTACCGAATTAGTGTGTTAGGAATACCATATATTTTAAATTGTATGGTTGTTATATGAAAAACTATGTAGCAAGGTGATATTATTAATGACTACGGAAATGTACAGCGCTGAATATGTTAGACGGAAAGTTCCAAATAACATTTAACCAATCAGAAGTCACGCCAGTTTGGAGCTTTTCTTACATGGTTTCGTTCATCTGACTGCAGATGAAAATGTATTACTCGCTAGGTTAAGAATAAGATATTTAATGCACACAAAATAAACGGCAATGGTGATTAGATTGTTATAGATCAATTCGAAGTCAAGAAATAGCTGTTTGTATATTGTTGATATAGGCTTAATTCCGATGATACGCTCTACTTCTAGTTTTCACTCTCAATACAATGTGACACCGAGTATTATATGCCAATTTTGTGTTTCTGCAAAAGATGGCCTTATGAACGTGGTTTGTCAAATCACTACCTACATGCTTCTCGTCGTGATATACGTTGCATGTACTTATTAAAAAAGAGGCAATGACTTAACATAGGGGTTGTCTTAAGTCTCCTCTAACTGTGACCTAACTGCTGTTATCTTGACGTGCTGGTACGACTAGCATATCACATTGACCAAATGAACTACGGTGACTAGGAAGTTTGTTCCTAAACAAACCATCAGGAAGTTCTATAAGATAATGGTAAAATAAAAGTAGACACTGTAGCGGCGTAAACGGATGCGATATGATACGGGTACGACAGAGAAAGCTCACTATTGGCTGGGATATGAAAGTAGTGGTGTTCCCCATGGATGATCGGCAATACCATGTTCATACTGCCTACACAAAGAAAAAATGAAGTTAGAAAACTTCGGTTCAGAAACAGTACACTACTCCCTCCTGTTTAATCTTTCGGTGATGACAATATGGGGTTTCTTATCCGCATTGGAAAATTATGAATTCAGCAGTCCAAAATAACAGTGTGACAAACCCCAAGTGAATATTCTATGGGTTCTGAGATCACGCAAAACTACCTCCTTTTCGGGTACCCCACGGAAACAATCCCGCTTTGTGGGCAACCGAGGTTTGTCAACCAACTGTACGCTTCCAGTAATGTGCAAAACCCAGTCAAACATAGCGTACCTGCATTACCTTTGTCCCCTCATTTGCCTTCACCTCCTGATATTAATATTAGGCTTCCCACAACTTTCTCAGCCTCCCATTCTGCGACCATCGCCAGCGATCCAAGTCATCTAATCCCCGTTCGTAGTCTTCTAAGACATCCCTATCGATTCCATACTGGTGCTTTCAACATCCAAACCATGTGTAAAATCGGATAGCAGGCATCACTTGCCACAGCTCTGCATTGCATGTCGTGTCTCTGAGACACGTATACAGACAAGAGCCGAATATGATTACTAAATTGACCTCACCTGGCAACTGTAAGCAATCCTAGGCTCCCAGGACCCCACCATCGATTTCATGTGAGAGCTTTCAACGTCCGAACTCTGTGCCAATTCAGACAGCAAGCACCGCTGGCCAAAACTCTAGGGTATTTACATATCGATATGTGCTGTGTTTCTGAAATATGTATGCAGATAGGACCCAAGTGTGGCTATTAATTTGACCTCACTTTGCCATTGAAGCGGATATTCAAGATTCACTTTAAGAGTATTCCGAGAATTAATGGCACGCTGCAGTAAACATAGCATTGAGTTGTAAGGCGGGTCTCGACTGAAAAACAGTGAACAGCTGTCTACGTGCTATTCAAGTGAGTCGATCTACAAGAACTAGGAAGGATCAGACCGACAGATGCCTATTCGTAATTTCGGCCTACGCAAACACGGACTGCAGTTCGGATGATGCAAAGGACGAATTCTATGAAAACCTGTCAACCTTAATCCAGAAAGCAAAAGTTCAGATGTAATCACAATGGCAGGTGACTTCATCACTCAAGTAGGGCAGGTGAGTCAATCGGAAAGACATCCTATGCCAACGAACCGACAACGGTGATTGTATGTTGCAATTCCGCTTCGACAATCACTTCTTTCTGGCCAGCACTAACTTTAGGCATAAAGAGATACACTGTCTCTCATAACGTACTTCAGAGCAAAGACGAACACAGACAGATCATATTGATATCAATCCTCTTTGAAGAAGATCGGTGGGGGATCGCTGCCCTTTCTGGAGTACCGATTTAAATTCCCATCAAGCGATAGTACGGGCTCGTCAATGCTTGTGCCTTTCTATTCGCAGAAAGAGGCAGTGGGGGCCACCTGAGCCTGATTAAGAGGTGAGGACGCATTAGGAGTCAGCAAAGAAACTATCTGGAGCAATAGCAATGATCATCCTGAGATTTCGGTGATATGAAGTCTGCTCTAGAAACAGCGGCAGAGTTGGTGACCAAAGTAAAAAAGTTCGCAGAAGTCATCGAATTTCCACATCATCCGAACTGACTGACACGAGAAAATTGATTGCAGTAGGCTCTAAGGAGAGTGAAGAGAGGAAGCAACTGGAACGAAAGTTGACCAAATCTTCGCAATGATGAACGATGCAGACACATATATGGAGAACGCACCTACGCTGGCTAACGCATGGAAACTGTTTATGCTTGCTGAGGATAAAGGTAAGAAGAAAAAGACAGCGAGTGGAATAATCACGGAAAACGATGGACACTGATAACCTCCAAGGACAAGCAGTCAGGAAATTGAGTAAAACACTTCGAAGCACAGTTCCTGGTCCACAACAGCGTTCCAGTTGCTCAACATCCAGCCTGAACCTGAATGCGACATAGGTGCCCATCATTCAACTCTCCTTGAAGTGGAGAAGACTGCATTGGACCTGAAACGGTGTGAAGCGGCAGCACCTAATAGTTTGCCACCCAAAGTTTTCTAGGATGGAAGTAGGGAATTGCTGATAAGAGTGACGGCGGTAATATATGGGAATCTAAGGGAGTGAGTTTTATTACAACTCGTTATTAATTGAATAACAGTCAGAGTTAGTCATAGGTAGTTATCACTACTGAGGTTTTGCTGCTTTTTTCGTTTAAGGTCTTAATATGAACGTGAGTTGGACCTGGTGTGTACCTATTTACTTTGAATATAGCATCAAACAACTTTTTTTGACCCTCGCAACCATTGATAACCACTTTTTACGTCAGTACTGTGATGGGTCAGATTTTGAAGTGATTTTTATTACAACTCGTTATTAATTGAATAACAGTCAGAGTTAGTCATAGGTAGTTATCACCACTGAGAAAGTCTTGCATACGTCAAAACATTTGTCTGATATCGTCTACTTTTTCGTTGAATATCTTAGTGGTTTTGAATATTTTCGAGAACTACGTTGGTGAACGATATCTGCTGGCTTTTTATAAAGAAGATTAGTGAGTAGGTACATAACAGCTTGGTAACTTAGTCGATCTTAGGTTTCAAAGTAGTGTGGAGGATATAACCCTTACATCAATGTCTACTTTCATGTTTTCATGCGATGAGAAGCTTATTGCAGAGGGTTTTCTAGTATCGGTATATATTATTGAAGGTGCAAACCACTTGCACATCAGAAGTCTTCTCTATACAAACCAAGTTGGTTTGCTCACTCGACGACTGTCTCACTCATTTGGAGCTGAACCGATGTACGTGGATTGATTGGGATCAGAGGTTTTCCACTTTTATTTTCACATTGACAATCGGAAATCTAGGCTCATTAAAGATACCAACAAGAATTGAGTGATGGTTAGTGAGACCATCACGGAGAAGGATGGGATACTGATAACCTCCAAGGACAAGTAGTCAGAAGATTGATTAGAACACTTCGAAGCACAGTTCCTGGTCCACAACAATGCTCCAGTTGCTCAATATCCAGCATGAACCTGAATGCGACATAGGTGCCCGTCCTTCAACTCTCCTTGAAGTGGAGAAGACTGTGTTGGGCCTGAAACGGTGTGAAGCGGCAGCACCTAATAGTTTGCCACCCAAAGTTTTCTAGGATGGAAGTAGGGAATTGCTGATTACAGTGTAGGGGGTAGTAGGTAGTGTATGGGAATCTAAGGTAGTGCTGTCAGACTGGTCCACCTCACTCATCATTCCAACCTATAAGACGGGTGAGAAATCTTCCTGTGACAATCATAGGCGAACTATTTTGACTAATACTGTATCCAAGATCCTAGGATCCATGGTTATCTGACACTTAACTGAAGCTCGACAACAGTAAACTCGATAAAACTAGGTAGGTAGGTTTCAAACCTAGACTTGGGTGCATCGATCAGTTTTTCACCCTCCCTCAGGTTCTGGAACACAGACATGCTTACTGGCTAATAGCCTGACCTGAAGGCAGCATTTGACTCTGTCGACCGTGAGGTGTTGTGGCAGTGTCTGACTGTGAATGGAGTACTGAACAAGTATATAATGCTTATCAAAGCTCTCTACTGGAACTCGCAGAGTCGTGTCAGGGCTTATGGAAAATTCCTATGTGAATTGACAATAACTATGAGTGTCTGACATGGGATGCCCACGGTCACCGTTTCTATCTAACTTCGTTATAGACGTACTAATAGACATGACGTTAGGTACGTCTCACTTCACAGGAATCGGTCTACTTTCAGCAGTTCATCTGGCTGACATGGAGTGTACAGATGACATTGTCCTTCTAGTTGGAGACGTTAGCAAGATGAAGGGTCTTCCCGACACCTTCAGGAGAAATCTGAGTATGTTTGGCATGTGTTTTGCACCTGTTGGATGTGAAATGATACTCGAGGACTGGTCTGCAACTACTAACTGTTTATTGAAAGAAAGTGGTGTGGTTGAATGTGTCGACCACTTCACTTACTTGAGGAGCTGCATCAGCCCGAACGGGGTGACAATTTCAACTTGGATACAGAAGTCCCGTTCGGTATTTTCCAACTTGTATTATCTGGGGCGCCGGCCGGTGATATATCAGACTATCTGTCGAAGGACGAGTATACTGCGCTGCAGTTCGTTCTGTCCTGCCATACGGCTGTGAGACATGATCATTAGACGTAAGAGACGTGAAGCAATTACAGGGTTTTGACCACATGTTTTCGCAGCATTGCTCGTATTTGGTAGAATCATGGTTTGACCACTGACGAAGTGAGACGAAGAGTACCAGGCAAGCTGACCGACGAGGTTGGGAAATTTAGTCGACTGAGATGGTTTGGACATGTAATGCGAGCACCTAGTCACCGACTACCTCGACGTGTTGTGTAAGGGGAAGCTGGATTATGTTGCGAAAAAGTTCAGGGTGGCCAGACGTGTCACCAGTCCATGAAACCTCTTACCGTTGGTCTGAGTAGGGTAAGGTGATGCAGACTGCCTTGGTTGGTGTCCCGAAGACGAAAAGAACGTCGTTCACGGCTCTTGATGACATGGCTCAAAATCGGTCATAATGGTGCAGATGTATCCACCCACTGACATCTAAAGCTTGAATATTCACACTTACCGTCATCTTCAGATTCCTTATTGTCTCACACAACTTCGCATACCTTGAAATTATTGTTATTCTATCCACTTGTTCTTTTGTGCACTACTGTGAAGTCTGGCAGCTTGAGTCGATGCATCTGTGTGTGAGGTTCTACGCTGATTTTGTCAGTTAGTCATTTACCACTCTCAACATGGAATGAGAATCTTGCTACGTTTCTTGATCACTAGGATTCTAGGTTTATTTGAAAAGTCCACAAGGTTCCGTCCACTCAACCCAAGTAGACAGCGACACCAAATACAACGCATTCTATCTCATGGAATGCAAATGCAAACATGTCATCCACTAGATTATACTATGACAACATTGAACATCTCCTGTGGAAATAATGTCTTGGGATTTGGAAACCACTACCAACTGATTTGCATATACTAGAAAATTAATGCTTTACTTGTTCAATAGGAAGTATCAAATGAATAAGACCGCATCAAAAATGTAGTTGAATAATTGCATGAAAAAGAATGAGATTTTTCATATTTCAAACAATTTGCAAAAGAATACGCAACATACTGAATCATGTATATAAATATAGATAACAAAGATCCTTATCCACAAAGAAAAATAAAATAACCCAAAGAATAAAAGACAGGTGAACTATTTAAAAATGACGATTCATGTCTGTTCAATCTTTTCCTTCCACAAGAAATCATCGCATATATAAATACTTCAGCATACTATTCGAGTTCAAAATGTTTTTTAAGGGATTATGAAAACTGGTATTGTAGTTAGAAAAAACGCGTGGATGTTAACAAACCGCAGACTACATATAATTGCTCAACGAAAGAGTATCAAAAAAATCACACCACAGTGAATGCAAGCCAAAGGGAATGCAGATACATACAAGCACGTATGTAGAAAAAAGTTAAAACAGAAATTCAAATTATGCAGGAGATAAAAAAGCATAACTAGTGTGTTAAAACAAAAACACACTTGCATACATGTACAATGGGTTGAGCAAATTTACTCAAGACTTTAGATAGAGAAGAACACAAGGTAATTATTGGTAAGAGGAAAAACAATTCCAAATTCTGAAGCTAGACTACAACAACAACAATAAAATCAGTAAGACTACATGTAATCAAAAATGAAACTGGAAGGAGTAACACTATGACTTAGGTAATTCTTTAAAGCGCGATTAAATAGACAGTAGTAAGACCTGACATTAACGTGAAATATAATACACAAAAAGGTTGGATAAAAATCTGCATAGTGGGGTTACATTCGAAAAACGTTATGATGTTGGTGACAACGAGAAAAGCAAATGGTTCATAGATAAATCAGGTTTTAATTGAGAAATTATTTCGTTTAATATGCATACACTATGTTTTTCACTGGTCTGACTACTACTCATAAGCATCATATGGATACACAGAAACTTGTTGATAACGTGGTTGTGAATTTCGCGCACTAGATCCATTGGTCTGGCTTTTTGCTATAACAGAGGTGTAAATAAAAAGGAATTGTATGATTTTAAACGGATGGGATCACATCTCGAAACAAAAGTTCGAAAGGAAAACTCCACAGCATTTTAAAAAAATTCAAGTTTTTATCTGCAAAATATATTTTGTTCACAGCTTTGTTATCCATCACCTTCAATAATCAACATTCATGCATTCTACATTAGTCACAAGATCCAACTTGTACGATAACTGCTCCACACGATCCTATACAGTACTTACCTAAAGGCTGACTATTGAAACAGTCAAGTAGTTTCCTTCACCTGAAAACTTTTACCTTCACTTGATTTCGTTGTGATTTTCAATAGGCCATATTGATGCCTGCGGTAACAAACATCTTTATCACTAAAATCACAAATGGTAGTCAAACATTTCAGCCATCTTTGAATGCTTACAGTTCCTTATATGTAGAACAATAGGTCATAAACACGTCAGTTTGTGTACTGGGACAAAAGTATAAATCAAGTTAGTCAGCATGCAAAATAATAACACAATTGTATATGTAATTTACTCACACCAATCACTGACAACTTGATGAATAAGAGGAAGCTATCGAAGAAAGGGGTAGCGTTCAAACAACTCTCAAACACAACAAACTGGCAGGTATAACTCACATGGATTAATTCGAGATCAAACTTGAAATTTAAGGTCAAACGTCTGAGATGCAAGATATATTTTGGAAGTTGAAAAAACTCGAATATTGTTATACCAAAGTAGGACTATTACCGCAATTCCCAGTCGATTCACTGGCCAGTGGACAAAAGGGCTAACTAAATAGGCATGTAACCGAAGTGATTCACATACTGAAAAGTCAGTTTGAATTTAAAAAATTCACATTTACATCACCAATGGAATACTAAAACAATACAATCAACTTTATTTTAAGAAAAGCCTTTACACTGCTTTCAGTGAAAAGAGAAATAAGTCACAACTGCGATATTTCGTTGAGAGTAAAAGCATATTCTGCCACAAAAGTGGACTGCGTTCAGGTAATGTTGCACTAACAGAATACTTACGCAACAGGTTGAAAAGGTGTAAATAATGCAAGTTTGGGCGCATTGAAAAATCCCCCTGGTGATGACAGTACAGTCTCAATCAATATAACATTTGAAATGATAGTTCATAAACAATGTGTTGTTTATCAGCTGTAACAACCGAAGAATCTAATTTTCTATTATCTAGCAATGATTACTCAATAGTCAAAAAACAGGTGGTGATGAATAAAAAGATATCGCTTTCTGCTTTCAATACAGATTTTAGAACAGGTTTCAAGATCATAACAGCTCATGTAACAAGAGAATCAGAAATACAAAATGCATCTCCATGACAAAAAACTAAAGTCTCACGGAACTGTTACTCTATGATATAAGAAGCTATTTGTATTGATCAAATGGGTCACAGTCAGTTGCCATTTCATGTACTGCCAGGACAGTGGCATACAGGTCCACATCGGTCATATTCCACAATCTATCATAACAATTTAAAAGTGGTCACAAAGTTTGAGTGATATTGGGGTATTGAATAATCATTGCTAAATAGTAGAAAATTAGATTCTTAGGTTGTTACAGCTGATAAACAACACATTATTTATGAACTATCATTTCAAATGTTATATTGATTGAGACTGTACTGTCATCACCAGGGGGATTTTTCAATGCGCCCAAACTTGCATTATTTACACCTTTTCAACCTGTTGCGTAAGTATTCTGTTAGTGCAACATTACCTGAAAGCAGTCCATTTTTGTGGCAGAATATGCTTTTACTATCAACGGAATACCGTTCCATATTGTTCCCAGTTGTGATGTATTTCTCTGTTCATGGGAAACCATGAAATTAAATGGATCCCTTCTGTTGTTCTCTCTCCATTTAATTTTGTGAAAGGAAAGAATTGTATGAAAGTGTGACTTTTTCAGCAAACAGGTGGTATCAGTAGCCGTTCTGAAATGCCGTAAGTTTGATCACAGACGAACATAACATCTTCTGTAAGCTGCACAACGAACATCAAAACTATCCCCCATCCCTCATGGAGCTGCGCTGAAAGATGAAGTCGACATCGATGTTTAGAATGTAATACAGCTAGCAAAAAATGAACAATATGCCGTGTCCATTTACCACTATATTACAACACCAATAACATCAAGAATGAGAATATTGTAATACTCTACTGAGGAATTATGTATGTATCTTGAGATATATTCTGTAAGTCATACAGTCACTGACTTCATAAAAGCGAAACTTGGATATCAAAATTAGCTCCGACAGTGAAAGAGAAAATACCACATATTACAGCCGAAGTACATATTCCCCCTAGTTGATTTTGACTGATATTCGGTAGAACGATGCCGTGACATCACGCTGTATCCAGATCCAGAAACCGAAATCCACTCAGTAATCTTGTGCACTCTCACGCAGAAGATAATGAGCCACACCTATTATGTGACAGCTAACGATGCTGTCGCCGCCCAAATCTCGTCCGGTCAAGTTGGGTTCGTGACTCATAGGTCGGAAAGCAACAGCCTAGCTCAATGAGCAACAGCCCCCATAATCCAGAAACCCTTTAACCACAATCGATGGAAGTGAGGCAGGTGGATTTAATGAACCAAAGTTGAATAAATTCTAAACTTTATTTCTACGATTTCATGCGTGTTTTTATTTTTGTTCAGCTTGTATTTTGCGTGTTTCAAATAAAATTGGTCAATGGAAAACACCATTTCGAAATAAACTGAAGGATGAATAAAACCAAAAGTCAACAAGTACCTTTACTAACACATATAATCATTAAATCACTCAAGTTGGTGCTATATGAAATAAGCCAACAGACTTCTGATTTTGATGATTTAAAAGTATGCATGACTTGATGTGGTTTAGCTTTCTTTCAAACAAATTTGTACTATATGAGAGATGCTTAAGGAACACTTAATCGCCATGGTCTACGCTACACTGAGAAAATTAAATGCATACACTAGACGTTCAGGTCCTAAAATACTGGAAACTGAGATAACCAAAGCAAGTGAGAGATGGGTTTTAAAAATCACCATGCTATAAAAAAACTTGGCGAACAATAAGTTGGGCAAAACACAACCTGAAAAAAGAACAAATGACGCGTAAGCCTTTGCATTATAACAAAAATGAGGTAACAAGTACCTGGGCATTATATGTTAATACAACTAAACAACACACACAAGTGTAGTGAAAAAGCGTATCACACGCACGGGTTTGGTAGGCAAACAACAAGCAGCTAGTGTAGTTAGCTGGTCAATTGAAAGTAGAATAGGAGAGCTGTGGAAAAATAGATCAGCGGTTGAGTGAGTGTACAGCAGCAGACACCAAAACTAAATTAAAAGAAGTTAAATTACGAATTTCCGGGAAACTGTGAAGTCTACCTTTTAGGCCCCTGGGTTCGGAACAGCCACATAACCTGTACAGGTGATAAAAAATGCAAACGACTTCATAATTATTTCGAGTAATTTCAATAAAGAACTAGTTACCAGTGCATAAGCCACTAAAGGTAAACTAGGTGAACAAAAAGCGATAGTGAAATAAAATGATGTGCGCAAAATTAAGAAGTGAAACAGTAAGAGGAGCGCATACAAATAAAATTAAGATTACACGGATAAAACCTAAATATATCATGAATTTTCCGCGTTATTAATTCTGATGAAAAAGTGAGCAGAATTTCGTCGCTGCCTAGAAGACTAGAGTACTCATACACACGAAATGTACACTTCTTGTGGGAAAGATCCAGAAAACTATTTTAAGGAAATGCAGTCAAAACAGATATGATAAGATAAATCACATCGCTGATTTGCCAATAACAGTATTTGTTCCCAGGTAACTTGTCAGTGTGGGATAATGAAAACACGCAACTAGGATTGTGCATACTCTAGTTATTTCACTGCTTTCCACACTCAGGAGTTTTCGGTAGACCTTTCGTCATTATCCTTTGTGCTAATCTCCTAAGAAAGCTCAAAAAGCAACGAAACTACCAGAACAACGCTAAGTACAAACAATTCAATGTATCATAATTATAAGATGTAGTAAAGACTTAAATAATGTATCAGGGATAAACACATTCATTCAATAACAAAGTGCTAAAACAGAAATTTTCCAATCATTTCCAAAATTAACTTGGTCTACAAAAAAGGGAGTATATTCAGAATTAAAAAGTCTGCGTGAACTATATGAAATCGCACCAACGAAACCTCATAGATATAATTGATAATCTTGGCAAAAAGAGAGCGCTTTAAACGTCGAATGATCCGTAGAGAGGTGAAACACTCATAAAAAAATAATGTTTCATCGTAAGTTTGATGGAATAATATGGAAGGCATTTTATACTGATAAAGCTTATAAATGATCACAACTCATGAAGATTGACACATGTTACGTGAGAAACTTATATTTACAGTTTCCAGGATACCGAAATGGATACATTAAGACTCAAGACTGTATGATTTTATATTGGAATCGGTGAATCTTATAGGTATTTAGGCCTCTCAAATTATAAAATGTCCATTCATATATTTTGTATCTTTCAAGATGACCATGATTTGATTGAAACACTTCGATTTCTTCTCCTTGTTCTCCCAAAGATAGCACTGTCAAAAAAGGCATTTTAGGGAAAGGCTCACGACACTTCTGTCTGCCAGGTAAAGAGGATCAAAAGTGCATACACTATAAGACTGTTTTACAGTCTTTAACTCGATAAGAAATATTTTATGCCTTATTAAGAATTTTATTTAAAATTTACCATCAAGTGAAAGTGACATTTTATGAGCACGTATCATTTGACTTAACGTGTGAACCTTACTACTCATAATAACAGCAATCGAGGAAGGTAGTAAACGAAGTCAATTGACAAAGGAAATTGCTTGGATCACAGTCACAATTTTGATCACAAAATTTCAGATCCTACTAGGTCAGTAATAAATGGACTGAATAAATATGGGACAAATCACCTTACTGTGCAATCGTAAACTGTTTAAGATATGACAGTATATACACTGTTACGAAATATTGATCACAAAAATATTGCAACAAGCATTTTCTACAAAAGATATATATGATACTTTTTAATGAGTCTAGAAATTTCGAAAAAATAAAGTTAGTATTCTGCAAAGATCGACATAAATATTTTCATGATACAAGAGCAGGAAGATATACGAGTTTGTGATAGATGCAAAGACAAACAAACACTTATCAGAACTGAACATTCACAGTTCAACGGATTTGTGACATACGGGTCAATACTATCCAAACTAAGGTGGCACCTATCCATAATGTCTTCAACCATTAATCTGGAATACATAAGTTAACTAGACAGAGGATAAAGAGAATCAAAGTAACATACTTTCGAATTTATTAAAAGATGCAGATGTATTCATTAATATCTGCTAGTACAGGGAACATAAAATCTAGCTAATGTAAATTTGTGCAGTATTCCACTACGAGATGTCCACCTAGAAACAATATCAATGGATTGGTTGACAGAATACTTTTTTTGATGAATTCTAAAGACGGATTTACCAGTATTAATTTCATAGTTCTAAATCCAATTATCTTTGCAGATTAAAAGAAATTTAAAGGATGTCTTGTGAAATATATTATAAGCACCATGACTATTCATCAGATAACTTGTACTGATTCCTTTCTTTCCATTCCTGTTCACAGATTTGCCTAACAACTTATTACTGAAATTAAGTGACAAAATCCCCCATAAATCAAACAATAATTTGTAATACTCCCATCAGTCGAAACTATCATAGTTTGTTTTTATATAAGTCAGAACAAGTGAGCTATAGGTTGACACAAATTCGAATATGTTACTGCCCATGGAATACTCCAAAATAACAGAAATATTTAATGGTACAATCCTGCCAGGAAAAGAACCTCGGCATTTACCGCTAGATTCCCTCAAAACGTAGAAAAAAAGAGAATTCACACATAGTTTGTTAATCAGAAAGGCGATGCTATCCAATTTTAAACTGATGACATTAAAAATATGTACAAAAATGATTATCATCCCGTTCATGAAATTGCCAATGAACGAATGGATGTTAAGACATACTAGAAAGACTTAAAACAGGCAGTAAAAGTATTGCAAGTAGGATTTATTAATTTCATAAAAATTTCTTTAGAACTTCTCAGTTAAATACACTAGTTAACCGCTGATGCAATGTAATGTAATACAGGTAGAAATACACGTGTAATACAAAGTAGGTTAATGTATGAAGCGTAACGATATAAAGCATAAACAGAATATTTGACACGTTAAGCAGATATGTGGAAATATCACATAGGATCTGAAAACTGACTAGAATCACTAAAACGTATCTTCAGCCTTACGTTGCCACGCCTTACTCATAGTATTATTTCGTATTACATGCGGATCTCCACCTGTATCATATCATGGTATACATAATCGAGTAACTAGCGTATCCAGCTGAGAAATTACAATGGAACTTTATGAATTCATTAGATCCTGCTTGTAATCCAATATCTTTTTAAAAAGAATCCTTCCAGCAGTAGTAAGACATGGAAGTCGAGTGTCATAGGTAACACGAGGAATACTACACTGAAAATGGATGGCACACATCTCTACTAATTTCTTTTCACTGATAAACCCAGAGAGGGGAACTACACATACTTAGTTTTATCTTGGACGTAAATTTATTTACCGATGAAAAGTATGTGCTGATGTACACTGACTAGTCAGTTCGTTTTTTAAAGTGTAATACCTAAACAAGCGTCAGAAAAGAAAAGACGATGCATAAGAATAAGAGAAATGGATATATAATATATCATTCACTGGCATAATCATCAATACATGATTATGCGAATACAAAGGTGATTAGAGTGAACTGGAATGACAAGAAAAGATAACATAGCAAAAATGCCATAAAAATTTTAGCAAACAGAATAGAGTCAACATAATCTATGCAATGGATTCCATATATTTCCTCTTATGCAATTGAGAAAAAGAGTACAATAACATGACTCCAATGTATTTTGTCACGTTATCATCATCAGTTGTTCATAAAACCATCAAATGTTAGTTTGAGATAAAGTCCACTTTCGCATACTTGCTTTTATCCAAAAAGAAGCTGAATGCAGGATAAGTTTCATATGTTATACACGGGAGCAAAAACCAATTTACAGTTATTCTTTCTCTACTGAGCCCAATTTATTTTGGGATTAGAGTTATTAACTGATAGATTAACTAAGTATATTCTAATGATCAATTTCGCAAATTCTAGTTGCTGTTTCTAATACTTATGAGAATGTTCTTAATAACATATAACTGTAAAGTTTTAAGATGCTTTATCCACTTTCTTTCCCGTATGTAATTCCCAATTTTATGACGGTTAGATATGATGAACTCAATCGAATGACTTTCTTGTTGATATGAACTCAAGTATGTTACATTTCTATTGCATTCTCAAACTTAAATTAGATGGGTGATAAGTAGCAAAATAAAATATCATCATTTTATGTTGCTTATTCTGGCGCTTACGCTTTAAACACAGAAGTATAATATGCATAACCGTAAGAAAGATACAGTGCACAAAATCCCGGTTAGTTAAAAACAAACAGAGAGATACAGAAAAATCAATGATAACGACAGTTTGGCATGTTTTAATGTTAGGATAAATGAACAAAATCGAAAATTAATGACAACAGACACAGAAACATGAATACATAAATACCTCTTCATATAGATAGATAGACAAAACAATATAAAGGCATTCTGATATTGAATACGATGACATGCACGCACATATACACAAACAAAACAATACCAAATATCGACAACAATGATCAAAATAACGGATATTTAATAATGACTCATTCATACCTTTATGTTTACGAGATTTGTTTCGGGGTTTCCTTCATTGAAAATAGGAATAATAATAAGAATAGTAGTAATAAATTCATAGTTTGCCAATACATAATATAGATCGACTATATGTCATTAAAAATTTACAAATGTGCAGGAGTGCATGTTAGTGTTTTTACAGTGATAACAGTAATAATAAATAAATAAACACACTTAACTACCATTTATAAGTGTCCTCAATATGAAACGCGAAATAAATCAATGAAAATAACAAATGAAGTAGGGATTAGTCAAATAGGGTTACACGAGAGAAGTGAAAGGAAAACCAACCGTTTGAAACCCCATACTCCATGTACATACGAAACCTGGTTTCACCTATCCAAGGTTAACTGATACCCAGTTCACACACCCGCTGAGCACAATACGCTTACCAAATTACTTAGAGAGTGGTAACGCTTCAAGAGCATACTAGAACAACTCAAACATGTTGACTAAATTATATTCATATGTTTTCGAAGGGCGTTTATTTATTGATAATCTATGTAACACAATTTATGATCGATTGCAGCAGGATAGAGATTTCTGCATCTCCCACTCCTTCAGTTGAGAACGCTGTAAGTAACCTGAAATTACAGATGACAGCAGGCCTCGGTGGGTTAGTATCAGATGTATTTGAATATGGTCGTCAACGACTACTGATTGAATTTGCCAAAACGTAAGCTAGCGTAAACGAATCAGATATGATCCTTCCTAACCAGCCTCCATTGTTGATTATCTGTCTTTAAATAAATTCTTCTGGTGATGACCACAAAGGAATCAGTTCGTAGAATATAGTATCGAAGATTGAAGTATTTATAATAAACAGGTGTAACTTGGCTCACAGCAGCGTCACTAAGTGAAAGGGGTGCCGGGTAGATACATCATTATGTTGAAAACCCTATGCCTAAACACCCAAGGGTATTTCAGAGGCCGTAATAACCCATAAGTGAGTGGTCCTCGTCGAGTAGTGTCCGTCAACAACGTCCAGTCTCTTGATTATTGTTTAACCACAGATGTGCTGATGGAGGTTTCTCTCTCGTTGTCTGAATTTACAGAGATTGACCATGTCACATAGTATCCTTTAGTGGACCTAGAGTATGCAGATGATTTAATCTTGTTAGATGAAGAAGCTGAAAAGATGCAGTCTTACAAACATATTGAGTGGAAATCTGAGAATGTTTGGGATACATTTTTACCAGTGACTGACGATGTCTTTTTACTGCGCTGTGGTTCGCTGTGGTCTACTATATGACCGTGAAACATGATCACTAAAGTAGGAGGATGTAAGAAGGCTTCAGGTGTCTAACTACCATCATCTTCAGACTATATACCGATATGGTAATACTATATCGGTAACACAAAAATTAGTCGCAGAGTTTAGACAGAAGGGGAACTTCAGTTGATTGGGTTTTAAACTTTCCTGAACTCAGGTGGTTGATCTACCCCTGTAGCACAATGTTGGTCTGATCTCTAAATGAAAATGCAGAGTTCCCCGATTTGAATGTGCGGCAACAAAAATAAGTGTCCGAAGACTCCATGAGATATTACTCAGAATTGATCTCAATGGTGCGAATGCATCCACATGCTATGTTCATCTTAACTGTCATACCGAACTATGTGATTGCTTTATCCCTTCTTCCTCTGTGTTTACCACTTTTGATGATACTTCCCTTCTGTTTCTCTTTCATTTGGTTACCTTCTACTCTGGTGTGCTGATACGATGTGTGGTAACTCGTGACATCACATGGTAACACCAAGATGATGCTATCTCACCGACTCCTTACAATGATGATAGCCTATAAACTACTCACGCGATGCGTTGAATTACACGAAACGACTACGTAAGTCAGGTTATACATATTTGTTGTGAAATCTACAGCCAACTGTACATCAAGAAAGCTCTCGTTTTTTATTCGCTTTCTCACGGCTACCGAACTACTCAAAAAGTCAATGAGATTTAGGCGTTTGTACTGGGTAAACATACGGCTTCTACTTGATATGTGAGATGGATTTTTAAGTAGAATAAAAAAAATGAACCAGTATGGCAAGCAAAGTGGTAAGGTTGGTGACTGTCGGAAGGTTTGAGTTACAGCACAGTAGTCCACCGAAGGTAATGGAACTGATGGAACTGAAATGATATTCACTTTGGAAAGTGTAGAAGAAATGTGAAGAGAAGATAATCACTATTGGCAAAAGAAAGTTAAGAAAAATTACATCGGAAAAAGCTATTTTCGTTTCCTAGGTCTTCTCAGTTTCCCAGGTCGACCATGGAGACAGCTTCTAATCAGGTGGATATGCATGAAAACAGTGTACACAACTGGTCATGCACTCTTACTGACCGAGAATGTCTCAAATTCCAAGGGTATCGCTACCCGTACCTTCTTAGTTGAGCAGCATCAAGTGCTCGTCCTGGGTTATCCCGCTAAGGGTATTGGCAAAAAAGAGTTTAGAAAACGGCATCAGAAAAGCTACTTTTAGTGATTCGCAGTACTCCCTGGTTTAGGGTTAGTAGTAGTTCTCGGGAAATATTTAAAACTGAATAGTATAGGTGATGAAGTATGCCTACTAAATATGGCCTTTTGATTGACCCTAGAGGTATAATGAGAGGTTACATCTCCCTGGGGTAAAACTGTTACTAACGGAATACATGACGCACAAAAATGGTATCGGTGATATCGTACTTGAAAATGATTTTAGGTTTATACTTTACGCATTCTCCCGCAGACCCCCAGCAGCGTTTCTTTCTTGTAACTAATACCGTGCCCAACAAACTTCTATTTACTCAAAACTACAGCACTTATTGAATTAACTGAAAAACTATTCGATAGACATAACACAAGGAGCTTCAATATTTGCAGTATAGTAAAAAAAAAGTACACTTCTATTAATTTTCCACGAGCTCAGGTTGAGACAGGGATTTGAATATGTACTTTGATTCATTATTGTCTGCATATGTTACCGTCAAGTTAAACAGCATATAAGCGGCACGGCTTAAGTTTAGTGCTATCAAATATAAAAGTGATAAGAGATCGTCAGGGAATCGCTTTTTTTTATTTTGAAAAAGGGATTTAAGGAGCATAGAAATGCTGTCATGCTTTTACAGAACAAAGGAAGAGAGCAACGAAATTTTATGAACAGTTTGACGGAGATCTAAAAATTTGTTCTTCGTCCAATAAATCTTTTTTGACAAATATAGTAAAGCGTGTTTAGAATCAAACGAATAAACGTTTCCTAAGCTTCGGGACTTACGGTCAATAAAATATCATCGCAAGTCTCCCCTCAACACTTCAAATTCCGTTACGCATCCGTTGATAAGAACTACTTTTTGTTAGCCCATTGTTCAGTTTAAAGAGTGCTGATTCAAGAAAGTATACATTATGTAATTTGGAAGGAAGTGTTTTGGGAACTTTTACCGATAGCGATCAATGATCTACATTAATCTTACGCTAGGACAACAGCTAACAGCAGTACTCTGCATCAAACGAGATAATAAAAAGATTAGTAACAACTATCAAAGTAATCATTTCAGAAGACTAAGGACTTAAACCTTTACACTTTTTTACTTTCCCCTGGTAAATAATTCAAGGTCATATATTATACAGACAAATGTACTGTGGCCTAATCACGACAACTAAAAGCTCAATGTACTAGCTTTTAAGCCCTGTCAACGAATATTCCACAGTTTTCTTGTCAGTATAAATGAACACAAAAGAATAGGATAATAAACCTTAATGTCAACTACATTGGTTGTTAACAGAAGTTGGTTTTGAAATTGCTTGACATTTAAAGAAATATTACAAGACTATAACAAATATCGATTATCTTTTAACAGGAGTCTTCTTATCCTACTACCCTCTTCATATGCCTGGCCTATATATATATATATATATATATATATATATATATATATATATATATATGCACACAGTGAAATGTTGTAAAAATGAAATGTAACCAGAAACAACTAAAATCCTACAAGCGATTCCTATAGTGACAGGATTTTGTTAGAATACTAGCTAATTTCTGAAAGTATTTAAAGACAGAAGATTGTTTATCAACTGGTCGACCAAGTTGGTAATCAATGTGAGACGAAAATGAAGAAAATAGGAAACTTATGAAAGGAGTATAGACAATCTTTTTATTTCTACACTTTAAACATTTGTGTGTGAACAAAGTTATGTAACAAGTCACCATGAAGTCCAACTACTTGTGTATCTAGAAAAACTCGGTTTAAAAAAGATTCTATTCACAAAGCAATCATCCTATTTATGCACCCAGGATGTGCTACTTTTCTGAGCGCTCACTGAACAAAGCAGTACACTGGACTTTGATGTTTGAAATAGGCATTGTGAAATATGATCATGAGAATTAAACTCCACGAGGTATGGCTTTAAATATACTTTTAGATTCTTATTCTATCACTATCCCATTAAAATTTTATCATTTTAGCACTGAATGAGTATGTGATTGAGAACAAGTACTTTTACTGAACAACTGATAACAAAAGACGTATCGCACACTTCAATACACAGTTACATTTAGAACGTGACCAAAGTTAGCAAATGTAACAGGTAAAATGTTTACACAAAAATAGCATGCGGGAGAGATAACTTACTGTGGATTGTCCTGATAATCTGTTGGTGGTCTCATATAGAAGCCGTGATATGAAATGTAATCCCTAAATACATTATGAAACAACAAGAAATTATCAGTAGTAGGAAGAACAGTATGGTAATTAGAGGTTAATAGAAGGGACAGAGGATACTTTTCAAATGTACCTGAAATATGTGCCACTGTTACGTAATTATGACTATTGTGACAATTCAGTATCATCAGCTGAACACCTATTGAATATTATCAAATATTCAAGTGGTCATTACTTCGTTCTATTCTTTTGCCGTTAAAGCCTTAACCCAAAGACTGAAATATATTATCTATTATTAATTATTGAACCAATTTTTCATTTAATAGTACAAATATTTTCAAAAGAATGGGGGAGGTTTTTCAAAAGCTGAATAATTCTATGAAGCCTTTATATTTCTTCTGATTTTTCTACACAAGCAAATGAATTACATCAAGCTTACAAAATATAATGATGAAAATTGATACTCATCTCTCTTTTTAGTTCTTACGCTTTCCATTTGTAGATGTTTTAAGGTGGCACGTGTTTAACTAACGAAATATGTTTCATAAGTGCATAGTGTAGTGCAGATGACTGGCCTATCTGAAAGACAATGCGCATGCTGCAAATGTGATACAAATTAAATAAAAAGGTACTTAGTCGTGAAAAGCTAGAAATACAGTTAGTTAGCGGACATAAGAGAGTAGAAAAATTCTTGATTACATAAAATTTGTCTACAACTTAATGCAGAACTAGCATATACAACTGATTTCATCACAGTTGAATTGTTCGTTCTTTAGAATACAAAGTAAAAGGTAATTTGTTAAACTTTCAATTAGATAGATTATGCCAGGAAAAAAACAAGAGGTTTACTCTCTTCAATTGTGTTGAACACCTAGTTAGTTTGTCAGTATTTCTAGGTGTTCGCTCCGGGTAACACTTAAAGTTATAATTGAACAATAGGAGTTTGTGACTGTGTGCTAGTGCATACTATTTGAACTACAACCATCTTAAGACTAATCAATGCGAACATGAACTCTGTCGTCTATTAACCAGTTGTAAATTACACTAACATCACTAATAAGCGTAGGTACAATTATGAATTCAGAAGTATACAGTAAGTGTTAAGTTTATCCCACTGTACAGAACTGTAAATACCAAACTAGGTAAGGAGTGGACACTAAAATAAACCAAAAATTGACACATATATGTATGTTAGTTAGGACAGCCTACTGTCGGCACCATGAATGGTAATAAGAGACAATCGCATTATTAAAAATTACTTGTACCTGTGTTGTGTAAATCAAACTTGAAAGATATCAATGCAGTCATGGAATGATCTACTAGCCTGAAACTAAAACATGTATACTGACATATTAAAACTAGACGCCAAGTACAAGAAAAATACAGATTTTTTCCCATCGTCTATTCGACGCTGCTACACATCAATATGGATTTGCAGACCTGCAACCGAAGTTGAAAGAAGCATGAAACATATTTCAATAAGCCGAAATATGATACTAATCTATTACGTATTTTTGAGATAGGGATTTCAATTTAGAGGTAGTATTCATCATCATCCCCATTCGTCTCAAAAATACATTACTGTATAGTGTTCATTAGTGATTTGCTTCCAGATGGATATCGTGAAGCTCTAATGAGCAGCCGTGACCTGTGGAGTCAACCAGTCGGAAGTGAAGTGAATGCTAACTGAAGATCTTGGGTGATAGTTGCGCTATATTGTGAACTGACAGAAGTTGGGGATTGTGAACCACTGAGAACCGACCCAGTGGCTGAATGGTTAACGCGTTCACCGTGAAACCTGGAGGTCCTGAGTTCGATCCTTAGCCGGGTCATAGGTGCGTACTGCTGAGGAGCCCCATACAAGGGCGAAACGGCTGTCCAGTGCTCCCAGATTTTCAATGTTTCCCCAAATGATGTCAGTCGATGAAGAATACTACCTCTAAACTAATCTACTAATTAAATTACTATTCATTGATATGAAAATGAAACTTAACGACTAAAAGTTAAGAACTCCAGAGAAATTGGTAGTGATTAAAAGAAAAGCGAGATTGAAAAGATACGATGGGAGAAGCAAGTAAGAATTTTCATACCATCTATTAATTAAACAGATTTTGAATCCATTTTATTCTTCTATTTTTGCAAACACCTTGCTTATTTTAACATTCACAAAATTAACTGTTCTATGCTAGCACAACCTCCTATGAATTAAAAGTATAATATATTCTGTTATTTTCTCGGCAATGGCTAGTAGTAGAATCCAGGAAGCACTTCGCCGTATTTAGTACTCATCAATATCAATAAAAACCAGCTACAGAAATTAATCGCTTTTTCACACAGAAATTCACAAGGTTATTCGGGCTACTTTGTTTAGCTCATACATAGCCTACTATAAAATAATATATAGTCCATTTTTTCTGTATAGGTGTACTATTTGACTGAATTACGTAAAGCATTGCATACAGACAAATTTAGTGTTGAGGTTTCGGTATCAAATTTACTCCACCTGAACCTAGCCGAAAAATATCACTAAACTTAATAGAATAAACATATTTAAACGCCACACGTGCCTGGATAGTGAGTTAAATTTGCCAAAAAAAACCAGCTAAACAACATACAATAGATTTACATAAACTGAGTTTTAGCGTTACAATTTAACGCAAAACTCAGTAACCACCTATCATTCACCCTGAGAAGTAATTTACTATTCATCAATGTTTGATGTGTTAACATCCTCTGATTATGATAAGTGATATGAAAACGGCACACTATTTTTTCAACTCGATTACCAAGGTTTATCAATTTACATTAAAACTTAATTATACTTACGGTTCTTCATAATCACGACTATATTTTTCTGTTTTACGATACAAACCAGCTAATTTAACAGCAAAGATGATGGCAGGAATGAAAAGAAGCAATGTGAATCCGAGTCCAGTCCAAAATGCATTCTATCATTTTAAGAATAAAAAAGGAATAAACCATAAATAAAGGCTACTAGATAAAGTCGGTTATTCTTCCTACTGCGATAGTTCCATTCATTGAATTTAATTAAAACGGTAGGTGAAATCATTATTGCACAGTTCAACCCATAAATCATTGTACCAGATAATTCAAACATCGTTTTGCCAGTTTATTGGCGAAGTGATCGACACACAGTGATCAAATACAAATACATATGAGATACAAAACGCGGGGAAAAACTGTTGCAACGAATATACCACCATCGATAAGTTGACAGTACAAAAGTCGTACACTAACCATGTTTATAGTGCCTACGAATTAACAGTGGATTCTATTCTTGGGAATGAGTTTAAATTTTCTGGATGATGATTTTCATTCTATGCGAGTACAATACTTTAAATTGGAATCCATGTTCCTTGTAAATGGAATTACATACGTATAATAACTGTTCGATAATTTCCACCATTTGATATTCGTTGTTGGATGTTTCTTCGTCCCACCCTGAACAACAAATCTTTTCGCAAATATACAATTCTAATCGAGAAAAATAGGCAATATATTGAAACTATATTCAAAGATTACTTTATAGACGGACGAAGTATACACCGAGGTGCAATCAATAAAGAGGAACTAGACATTATTTAAAAATGCATGCATCTTAAGAAGTGTGAAATAACTGGTAACAAAATTCACACTTGATTCAACCAACTTACAAATGGCATTAGGAATGTGAAACAAAGTGAATCTACTCCACGTTTTGCGGCAAGGCGAAGTGATCGACATGGAATATCATGCCAAGTGGCGATAACGGCCAGTTGTAATTCTTTAATAAATAATGGCTGAAGTTTGATAAGCCCCCGGTCCATAGTCTGAAAAGTAGTTTTTTTTCCAAAGGAGGTAAACAGGCATTATGATACAAAAAATTAAATATCAGGCTAAAAGATCCAAATGGAAAGATGAGAATACAAAGAATACAAAGCAAGCACTAAGACTTTATTTTCCTTATAACTAGAGAAGTACATCTAAAGGTTAAAAACTGATTGAAAGCTAAGTGGAATGTTTAGAGGCAAATTCATCCTGAAAACATGGAAGTAAGCTTTAAAATATCAGGAGTTAGTGAAAACATTCATGAAACACGATAAATAGAGCAGGTGACCTACAAAATGTTTGACAGTATGCATAAAACCTATGGAATAATAATACTGCAAAAAAAGTGGAACGTAACTTTGGTTAAAACATCAGTTAATAACATAGAGTAGTTGGATCAATACTTTTCGTTTATAAATGGCAAGTTTGATGACCACTGGAAATGCTTAACGCATAGACGGATCGATCGCTAACGGAGAGTAGTGATAGACCACAATGAAAATCCATCCTTTTATACAAAAATAGTAGCTACCCAATCTATGCACTCGTCCGTTGCCGGTGAGATGATCGTTCGCATGAACGCTAGTGTTATCTCCTTCAGTATGTGCCCCAAAAGTGCTAGAGTATCCACAGTAATCTTTAAAAACAGATTTGACTATCAAGTTACATTTATAACGCCTTAACACGATTTATCAACAAAACTCTTATCGGTAAAGACAAGTAATAATGAAATCGCTTTACACTTGCATACGGCTATGTCAATAACTGAGGAGAGGTGGTGCAAACATTAGTATGGTCAATGGTCAAATGGTTTTCTTCTAGGAAGCTAAAATGCCACTAATCAGCTTTTGAGAATAGAGTATGGCCGAAAATTCAAATGAATTTAGTGTCAAATTTCACTGGTTATTTCTTCAACCACTGGCATAATATACATACTAAAATGGTTTTGCGGAATGAACGACTACTCAAAATATTTCCGTTACAAAAATCTGTTTAGGAGACCAACCGCATGAACTACAAAAGTATTTCTTTACAGTCCCCAAAAAGAGATGGACTCCGATACATGATAGATGGATGCAATATCCAGAAAGTCCTAAACTTAGATCGCCTGTTCGTTGGCACTCATCAGTAAGGCGTGTCCAAATCCTCGACAAACTGATATTCAGCTTGAGGTTCGAAGCCGAGTCACAAAGTGCTGCAGTCAGAGATGCTAGTATCGAACTATTCGACCAACCTCCTGTAGGACTGGATTAGATATATTGGTCAGTAGAGAGTAATCAACTTCATACTGTCTAGTCCTAAGTACTGATCGGATCCTATCGATCGTTTTGTTGCCACCAAATAACATATATCCTATTGCATCGAGATGTTGGGCCTCCTAGCTTGATGGCCACATTGTGAAATGACCGGAAGAATTCGACCAGACAGCATGTAGTTGGTTATTTTACAGTAGCCAATCAGATTAGAAATGGACTCCGGACTAAACACATTCAATCACTTGGTAATCGGTGATCATAAGAATAGTGAGGGTCTAGGGTTAAGCACTGAAGATGAACAGCATACTTCTAAAAACTAAGTGTCCTGGAAACACCCTTAATTTCTATGATAAACACAGACCTTGATATACAAGAGGAAACAGTTTACACTAAATACAACAATTTATAATAGCGTCTTAAATTCAACTGTTACGCTGCATACTTCCAACAATAACTGGTAGGGATGAAGTTGGACAGATAATCAGCTCTTTCTGAAATGAAACACCGCTACATAACAACAACATATGGAATCGAAATCAAAATCCACTCAACAACTTTGCACAGTAGGTAATGAGTCATACATAGTGTGTGACGGCTTATGACACTACCTAGCTGCTCAAACCTTGGTAGATTGAGCTAGCTCTAAATTCACCATCCATCGGCTAATGAGCGAAAACAATTATCAGCATTTAATAGCATATCCTTCATATATCATAAATGGATCTGATATACTTATTAGTAAGTTGACAATTATCCATCTAACCGTAAAGCTATGAAACAGACGTTAATAATTAGAAAATGTTGTCTTGTGTAGATCATTCTGATACGCTTCATATCCAGATTAGATGATGACTATTCGACACGATAAAAGTCTTCTATAACTTACGTTGTTTATAGCTTATTCATAAAAGCAAATTACCAAAGAAATTAAGGCTGAATACAATTGAAAGGTAATGAAAATTCTTGGTTGTATTGTGTTCTCTGAGCTGGTTGTTTAATCGTGTTTTTATAGATGAAACAACCCAGCTCAGAGAACATAATACAATCAAGACCATCCACCTGAGTTACAAATATTCTCCACTGTTTCAAATCATACTAGTGTAAATGAAATTAAAAACTGAAATAGTAATCAATCCTTACCGAATAAACAGATTCTGTAGTCTTTGATTGTATTGATGTCAGTTAGATTAACAGAACATAGGAATTTAGCTAAACATAGAACGACAGACCCCAATAAGATCAATAACCTAGAAAAACACTCAGCCATTGCATTACATTCATTAACACACAACCACACAATAGGATGGGACAAAACCACTGTACTTAAGTCTAATATAGCTAGGTGGAGAGAGAGATTAATTACTGAATCTTTGTTCATCGAATTCACACCCAACACATGTAATAGGAATGACGCAACACCTATACCAGAGATATGGAAAACTTTACTACCAATCAAAAAACAAAAAAACAAAGAGAGATCAGGTGACAGGACTATAAAATCAGATGTCGAAAGAAGTGTGATTACATTGATATGATTATGAGCAATAATTTATGCTCGAAACGTAATCAAGTAAATAATACTGTATCACTGTGCGCTTTATATCAAATAAACAAATCTAATATGGAACAGATAGACCATATTGCTATAAGTTTTCGCTGAAAATGGTTAGTGGAAGATGGCTTCTCCTTCTGTAGCACGTGTTCGGAAAGTGACCACGCATTGGTCCGATCACGTATATGTCCAAACTTAACTGGACGTAGAAAAACTATAGCAAGAGGAAAAGTGCGAGTACAGCTCGACAATGACAAATCTAAGGCAGCTTTTACCAAGAAACTGGCTCGATATTTATCGAAACATAATGACCTCACTTAAAAGTAAGAAGCTTGGTGCAATCTGTATTTGACTATGCAAACAGTGTTAAAGAACGTAAGTGACTGTACAAAAGTGGTTGGAAGGAGTCAGCATATCTGGGTCGCACCTTCCAAATTGATGGATGCGTGTAAACACATTCGTGCAGCCTCCACGGAGAGTGAGGATCGAAAGCGAAAGATGCCAAATGCAGACTGACAAGAAGTCTACGTAATGACCGTTAGCAGTGATGGGCAGTGAGCGCTAAAGAGAAGGAGAAGATCTCTGTGATAGGTAATAACAGACAGTTATTTAGATTAATGAAGGGTGGTAAGGTTATTGGTTAATGAGACTGGTATAAAAGATGGACCAGCGACTGACTCACAGGGGCGACTACTGGATAGATGATTGAAATACTTCGAGAAGCAGTTGAACTAACCTGCAGCTACTATATCGTTACCCACTATGTGATTCGATCTAGGAAGAAACACGGAGATAGGACGCGCAATGCTTACAGAATTCGAAAAAGCTTTAGATAACCTTAAACGAAGCAGAGCAGCATGACCAGAAATACTAGTTCGAGAGGTCTTTAAGGATGATGGTAGACACTTATGGATCGAGTTAACTTAAGTATTAGCTAATGTTTGGGAATCATATATGATCCTCTTTGATTGGTCTCAACCACTGAATTTCCCTATCTTCAGGAAGGGCGAGAAGTCCTCTTGTAATATCTGCACAGGAATCAAGCTTGCCGATATAGTATCTACGATTCTGCGTCTGAGTGGAGTTCGGAAACAGCGAACCAAAAAATCCAGTTGGGCTTCAGACTTGGCCATAGATGTATCGACCAGACATTCACTCTCTATCAGTTTCTGGAATTCTGGCTTACTTACGGTCGTCAGACACTAGCTGTATTTCTCGACCTAAAGGCCACATAGGACTTCGTCAATCGAGAGGTCCTATGACTGTCTCACAGGAAAGGGTGGGGAGTAAGTACATCAGTATATTGAGGGGTCTCTACCTGAATATCTATGGGCGTGTTGGAGCCTATTGTGAGTTGTTGCATGGGTTGTGTACGTCGAGTGGTGTCTGTCAAGGATATCCACTCTCTCCATTCTGATTTAACTTTCTCGTGGATGTACTTATAAAGGTCTCTTTCTCGTTGTCTGGCCTCATAGGTATTAATGTAATCATAAGAGAATCGTTGGTAGGTCAAGAGTGCGCAGATGTTAGGTGGAAATGCTGACAAGATGCAATTCCGCAGACATGTGTAGTAGCAGTTTGACAGCATAAAAACTTACTGAAAGGTGGAATGGTAGACTATTAAGGTATAGAGTTTAGAGAAAAACTACGCTACCGTTTTGGGAGGGCTGAACCATAATCAGATTATTGAAAGGGATAGGATGGCAGTTTTACAGTCCAATATTGCTAGGCTGAGGGAGAAATTGGTTAGCGAATCTTCGTTCATCAAAACAACTCCCAACATATATTACACAAATGATTCACGACATACTGCATGTATCTGGAGAATTTTACTAGCATTATATGAGAGAATAAAGAGCTGTTGGACTATAAATGTCAAGTCTGTAGGTTGTATGGTTCCATTAATATGATTATGAGCATTAAGTTCTGCTCACAACGTCGTTCCATGCACATTACTGTATCATTGTATGCTATATAATATAAACAATCTAACGTGAAATTATACTTTATCAAAGTACACAAGTTTTACTTTTACACTAATTGGCTAGTGATACAACCTACTAGTACAGACCTCAGTAGATGAAGTGGGGTGTGAATCCGGGAACAAGTAGTTGGGAACCGAACACCTACATCTACCAGTCAAAGCTACCTTAGTAGTCTAGGTTTTAATAATACTTTATCTTAAAAGAAATTACAACCGTGTCACAGAAGCGGACTCAGTTGTTCTACTCTTGATAATGTTCAAAGGTGTAAGAAGATATTCAGGTAATAAAGCAAGATTCACTTTTAAACCAGTAGTAAAACGAAATGTTCCTTTACTTCAGAATGAAGTTCTTGTTGTATCCATTTTCGGATACTGAGCTAGATAACTCAGATAACTATCAGTATCCATTTTCACAAATTACCAAAGTATAAGTTAATTATCCACCACTGTATGCAAAATATTGGTTGTTGCTAAATGTCATAAACTAAAAGAAACTGATTTCGAAAAAACAAATTTTGATCTTATTCTGAATGCATGTATCACACATGTTCACCACTTAGGAGTTTGTCGTATACATTTGTTTTATTCCGCAAACAGGACTTTGAATTTTGAAATAATAACTAAGAAATCTGCAGAAACGGCACGACATTAATTTGCAACTAGTGCATATGCATGTACCTTCAAAGCACAAAGTATTTACACAGATTCAACAGGATAGTGTGCTTATTCATCAGTTGGTACTGAAGTGCTCAAAATAATTGAGAATTTCATGTAAATGAACAGTGGTAGGAATGCTATCTGTGGATGTGGTCGGCTTATATCTGTATAGCGCAAACCCACCTTTAGTACAGTAATGACTATTATCTGTGTGCTAACGATTTACTGTGAAGAGTTCCATACTGAGGTTTTAAAGTATTATATTATTATTATTTATCACTTGGGTTCCTAGTGGAACATAGGGCTTCAGTAGCACATCTCCATTTCACTCCCTTCTCTGCAGTCTTTTGAACCTGGCTCCACGACTGCCCACAAGCATTCATTTCTTCCTCACATGATCTCCACGTCACTCTTGGACGTCTGATTCGACGTTTCTCCTTACGATCCCACTCAAGGGTCTGACTTGCCACGTGATGTCTCCGAATAGTTTTCTCAGTGTATGCACAATCCATCTCCACTTCCTTCTGCATATTTGTTGGGCGAGTTGACTGCCATTGTATGCTCTATTCTATGATGGTGCGTAGCGTTGCAATTTGATCGTCATATGATTTGTTTTTCCTAAAGCCAGTTTGTTCCTGCCGTAAATCTGAATCCAGAGCATTGTTTAGCCTCTCCAGGATGATGCGGCTTAATATTTTGCTCGGAGTGGATAGGAGGATAATTCCGCTCCAGTTATTGTAAAGACTTAGGTCTCCCTTCTTTGGGAGTTTGATAAGGTAGCCCTTCTTCCAATCAGTCGGCAGGTACCTTTCATGCCTCCCTTCCAAACCTTCTGCAGTAGTGGTGTAAGCATGTCCGCTGCAGATGTCTCTGCATCTGTTTTCAGTGCTTCTGGAGGAATTCCATCTGGTCCTGCTGCTTTCCCGGATTTCAGCAACTTTATAGTGTTCAGGACCACTTCTGCTTTTGTCGGAGGGTTAGTGTTCACTGATAGTTCTGTGGCTGGGCTGCTGGTGGTATTTCTGGGTAAGTTGCAGGTGGTGGTCGATCCGAGAGTTTTTGAAGTGGTCAACCCATCGTTTCCTTTGTTTCTCCTCTTTGGTTACTAGGTTTCCTTCACTATCTTTCATTGGTTTCGTCTGTGTTGATCTCTCCCCTCCCCGATTGTAACCTGGTTATTTGATATAATGTTGTCAGGTCTCTGTCTCTCCTACCAGTATCCTGTTCTGCTTCACTTGCCGGTGTGTCGTAGAAGTATCTTTTGTCTTTCGGTGCACTCTTCTTCACTTCTTTGTCCAGTGTAGTGTTTTATAGGTTATATTCAGTCCCTCTTTTGATTGCTGTTGTGTATAAAATCCCTCCTTCTTTTGATATGCACTATTTGTAGGTGCGTTGTATTGGCAACATTGTACGATCGTGATTTTCTTTCCTTTTGAGGAGTTCAACCTTGCTGTCATGATCCTGATCCTACAGTAGGAGATTGGTTCCCACTGTATGAGAGCGTTCTATGCTGTTGGGGATATCATGATATCCACTCCAAAACTCAGTGTGCTCGTGGTTGTCATCTTGATGACAGTATCGGAGTAGATTATCGACTCTGCAGTTAATAGTTTAGAGAGTCTACTTCCATTCCATTGCATCTGCAGATCCCTCGGAGATTCCTAGCACTTCTATGCCATACCTCCTCATCTCTTTGGCAATCTGGGCAACCTTACCAGCCTGCTTCAAACATTGTTTGGACATTTTATGTCCCTATGCTTACTTTTGCTTTCATCGAGAGATGAGAAGACGCATCGACCCGAAGGCTTTCACCTACCGGCGTCATTTCGTCTTTCGATAGATTCCGGCGAGGAATAAGTTTATTTTTATTTTTTGCATTTTCTCTGTGCTCTGAAGTTTCTTTATGGATTGGATTGGTTTCACGGGGTAGGGTTGCTAGCTTTCCGCCTAACCTTCTCTGTTTATCCGGGCTTAGGACTGGCTAGTGGGAACTGTAAACTATGAAGATTCGCTATGCTTGGAACTAGTTAGAAGAAGCAGTAGGGTGGGCAAATAATGTTTATATATCGAAAGCAAACTGTGATTTGGTAGTTTTGTCATATGCAGGTACGCAATGAATGGGGATTGCATTAGATCACCACTTGCCAGGGCATCAGGATAATTGATGAAGTGTTGCACAAATTCAGCGACTCTGATTTCAAATGCGAATCTAAACAAAAAATTGTCGATTGTGAAATAAATATATTCTTATTGTGCTTTAAGCAGCAAGTAAAAGAAATCATTGTTGATTCTGTTACGTTTTGTACGCCTTTTATAATTATTACTTTTCGTTTATGATGCACTTGCAATTCTCCGTTGTTTTGCTGTATCGAATTGTTCGACCTCTATTGGCATATGGGCTCCTGTGTTGATGCCTCGATATTGCCTGAATATGTAGTACGGTAATTTACTTGGTTGCAGCTAGGAGAAAAATCCAGGATGTGCGTTTCTTCCCATTTGGAACTCGTCAGCCTGATGTACCTAGACCTCAGTAAGTGATGTTCCCACTAAGATTCGAGCCTCATATCCATAGCTTCAGACGTCACACCGTTATCCACTAGGCTACTGAGGCACGATAGCCACCTCTTGTAGCCACCTTTCAAGTCTCAGTGGGAATAACACAGCGGGGTGCAGGTGTACATCCAGCGGATGAGTCCAAAATAAGATGCAATGGATGTCCTGGATTCTTCTGCTGGCTACAACCAAGTAAGTTAATTTTCGTAATTGCTTCTTGTTTACTTCGTGTTGCATCATTTTTTCTTCCGTGGTGCACATCTCAGAAATCTAATCACCGAATGTTTTCTTTTTAGGATGTAGCAGCTGACATTGAAATCAGGTGCAGAAAGTTATTTTCCTCTAATGCGGTTTTAGACTTAGCGAACTATACTACTTATAAATATTCTGTAGTATAAATCGAAAAGCAAATATAAAACCATATAGATGGAATCCTCTCACAGCATTGATACAAAAATACCTCAGATTCAAAGTATGAGCATGAATTATTTTCCATCATGACAAAACTCCACGATAAACCATTTGACAACTTGACAACATATCTGAACAATTTGTCCACAGTGATCATTAGACATATAATTGAAATATTTATTTCCGACACAAGCTTTTAGAAACCGACGAACACCAGTGGAGCAGGATTTATTGAATTCATTGGTTTCAGCAGAATTCATCTGCGTTTTAAGCCAAATACGTGATTGCAGACATTGTTATGAAATGAAGGAATGCACACATATATAATAACAGACTAAGACATTGGCTGAGGCTTGGCAATATAGAGTGAATAATCCAACTAGGTGAAAAGGTTGGGGGGGGATAACAAAGTGATACTGAAGAACAAAAGGACTAGGGATGAATTACGTTACTTTGAACAGAACAGTTAATACTCAAAGTGATATTTGTGCCCAACTAAGGAAGCCTAGGTGTTAGGTGAACAAAGATATTGTTTATAATTGCAGTGGAAGTGATAATGATAAGATTCGGAATGAAAAAGGGAAATTGCATCATTTTCGAACAGTGTTTGCCGAATCATCAAATAATAGTAATAAAAATAGCAGCAGCAGTGAGACGACAGGACTATGAAAGGAAATGGCAATGAGAGATGATATGAATAATGAGTTGATAAATGCACTAATAAAAGGAAGAAATAAAATGGAGAAAAAAACGTTAATAGATATGTTTACTATACATCGAAACCACTAAAGTGGTAATTTCAGGGTGACTACCATCTCCTTATGCACACAGGTTCGGTTTACGCATTGCATTCGCATACGCTTCCATGATCGCAAGCATTTTCATGTTGTGTTGTCTGCTAACAGCCGTGAAGACCTAAGTAATTTCGATGTCGTGTCCTTAACACATTAGATGCTTCGAAATGGACCTTTCTATAGATTTATCAGTCCTTTTTACTAGGGAGAAATCTAGGAATCTGGTAGTATCGTCTTTTTGTCTGCAACTGTAAAGCTGAGGTCGACGAGACACGGATTTAAATTCTTCAAAAAAAATTTCCGCTGCCATTTTAATTTCACATACAATAAGAATGTCATCTTTGGCATAGTTCTGCTTAATCTATCGATTCTCTCGGATACTAGCTTCTAGACTTGAAAGAAAGTAATTCAAGAAAAAGCGATCCAAAGAGGCTTCCTATTGCAACACCATCGACGAAATGATTAATCCTCCTATATGTGCGTAAACAGATGGTAGTCACCTTGGGTTTGCCACTTTAGTGGTTTCTATGTGCTGTAAATATATTTTTTTATTAGTGGTTTTGTTTTCCTTTTTATTTCTTCCTTCTCCTAGTTTGCTTACCTACTCATTATCCCTATTCCGTCGCACTACCATTTTCTCTTGAACTGCTTCTGCTATTATCATTATTATGATTCGGCTACCACTGTTCAGAAATGATAATTTTCACTTTTCATTCTCAGTCTTATCATTATTATCAATCTCATTCCAGTTATAATTAATATTTTTATCCACCTAGCACTTATGTTTCTTTAGTTGTGCACCACTGTTTAGCATATTCTGATTCCTCCTTCCTTACTTTTATTGTTTTAAACTGCTTTTGGCCAATTTTTCTTTCTTCATCTTATATCTTACTGCTTTGTTACTTGTTGTGCTAATGTGAAGTGTGGCAAACTGAACCGTTACGTAATAATACGTGGTCCTATGTTGATATTGTCATCTTAATCAATATCAACATAGGACCAGGTGTTACTGCGTAACGGTCGAGTTGCCTCACCTCATATCGGTACATCAAGTAAAAAGGCAGTGAAGCGCGAGACGAAGATAAGAAAATTCAGGCAAAAGAAATATAAAGTACGAAAAGAGAGAAAGGAAGAATGAGAAAATAGTGAGATTCGGTATAGCGTCGTTAAGATGAGGGTAATGTATGTGTATATCATGCACCTCTAAAAAGATTGTAAGTAACACAAACTACATGGACTCTCAACTCATTAAGGTTCTGAACATAAAAAGTTACTTCATTCGAATTTTTGTTCAGCATTGATTGGTAATCAAACGTAATCAGACAAGATCAATAGGGGACCAGATATTCGGGTGTTACAGTTCAAGTTGCAATACCTCACTCATATTAGCATATCAAATAAGAAAGCACCTTGATGAAAGATAAACAAATAAAGAAGAAAGTAGTCAAAAGTAATGGAGAGTCATGATAAGATAACAAGGAGAAATAAGAAACTACTGAATTCAGTACGACGATAAAGGTGAGGATAATGTGGATAGATCTGCGCCAGGGGTTGATTCTGAATCATGTCATATAGAGTCTTCGAATATCGACTTCATTTTTCATGCTTATCCCTACAGGTAAGTCTATATTCTCCTACATGGGTCAGACCAACAGTCGAAGATTTTGTATACTCATGACATGTAGTCTGGTTGCCTTTAACCTTTTGTCATACTAAGCCTATTTCAACTCATTATGTCCAATGGAGCAGACGATGAATAGGCGCCCCAGACACCTGAACCAAAGGAGCTTCACAACATTATTGAGTTAATTTCCTCATCTCCCTAAAACTCCACATCTGACTTTTGCTTTACTGATGCGATGACACCACGTTAAACAACATGTGCTGTGAAGGGAACGGTAGTACGACACCTACAGCCTTCTCATATTCTCTACCTTTAATGGACATGTTTCACAGCGATAAACTACAGGGTGAACTGCAGCACAGTACACTCAATTCTGGATAAACAATCAGATATCGTGGCCGCGCTATAAGCGGCCTGGGTTGGCGAAAGCCAATACAGCTTTTTGTATGCTTGCAGAGATTTCGTCGGGCACTGACCCACCAGGGCCGTTCCAATTTCCCAGGTAACGGAAGTGGTTAACGTCTCCAATCAGTTCCGTCTCAATTGTTAGATAGAGCACCAGTGGAAACCAGTCCTGCAGGAACTATTTGCATTTGGATAGCGGGAAATGCGTGTTTGAGATGCCTTTCTGACTATCGGAATGCGGATTGCCGCTGCACAACTAGTGTGCATCATCCGTGCGTTTAATTTTAGGGGTTGTGGGAGTTGTTGGGTGCATTGAAAATCTCACTTACGTGAGAAGTGGGATCAGAACTGATGAGTCAGTGACCGACGAAACCTCTCCTTAGGTACAAAAGGCTCAGTCGACCTTCTTCAACTTTCACCATTTTTAGGGCTGCCGTGATATATGATTATCTATTAAGGGTCGAGTTTTGTTTGCTGCGGCTGGCACTGTTCTGTTATATTGCTGTAGAATGTGGCCATTGAAAGTAGAGGATATAAGACGGCTTTAGGAATTCGACAACCGTTGCCTCCATATTATAAGTCGTGATGTCACCACATCACTGATGTGGAAGTCAGACGTAGTTTTAGGTAGAAACGAAGAAGAAAGTTAGTTGATGAGGTTGTGAGTCTTCAGTGACTGAATTAGTTGGTATATATGTTACTAACACCTAGTCATCGTCTTTGCTTTTAATATTGTTATTATAAGTATGCTTTGTATGGGACAGGGTTATGAGCAGCCAGAGTAAAATATGTGATTATTACATGAAGTCTTTGACTGTCGGTTTGAGCCATGTAGGAGAATGTGGACTTCTGGGTTGGGGACCATGTGACAGCGAAAACCTATCGTTAGCGATTCAAGTTGACCTGGCTCATAACCGATGTGAGTGCCGTACATGTATTTACACAGAGTTTTTATTTCTTCTTCTTCCTGTTTTGAACTTTTACCACTTTGACCACTTTCTTCTTTATTTAATTTTCATTTTGGTATGATCTAATTTGATGTTCTCATGTGTGGTGTAGCAAGTTGAATCGTTACCCAGTAATTCCGGATCCCATGTTGACGCTGACTAAACAGTCTAGTCGCGCTTACGTATTGTCTAAAAACGGCAAGTTTAAACGACTTGTTTCTACTAAAAAGTGCTGTATGTAGATGCAGTATTGTGCGTAGATGATTGCCATATATGTAGCCAACGGATGAATAGAGTATTTAAAGGTTGGTGGAATGTAGTGGAGAAAAAAGAATGAAGGCATACAATTCAGTATAAGTGCAGATAGGTGTGAAGGGAATTTGAATTTCATTAAGTGATTTGCAAAATTTAGAGTTATGGGGTTGTTTTTGAGCGTGTGATATGCCTGAAAGTTAAGTAAAATTTAGAGCAAGAAACAGCATAAACTTCATAAAGATATGGTGGTTTGGAGGATGCTGTAGAATACACGTGTTCATATCAGCGTAACGAGAATGTGTATATGAATCTGTGAATTATTCAGTAGGACAAGTAAAGGGAGATTAAGCCATACACTGATGCGCTTCGGTACCCGCACTGGAGAGGGATAATCCCATACGGTTAAAGGGGACGTATGCGAAGAAGGAACAAATAAATGAAGGTTAATACGAAGGCCTTGAAGTTTTTAAAGATTGAATGTATTTTTATATTTTGCTATATTTTAATATATGTAGTACGCTGATAGATGCATACTTCAGTGGTTATTTTGCATACATTTATGTAGACGATTGATGAGGTTGTGAACCTTAATCGACTTAGATGACTTGCACATGTACTGTGCATACCGAGCCGCCGCTTACCTCGATGTGCCATGCTAAGGTAAGCTGTGTTGGAGATTGGAAGACGGTTCAGGGTGACCAGAGCAAGACCTGACACCAGTCGATGAAGTCTGTTACTGTTGATTTGAGTCATGTGAGGAAATGTAGACTGCTTAGTTGGTGTGTCCGAAACGAAAGGAAACAGTATTTGAAGACTCTTGGTAACGTGGCTGAAAACTGGTCACAATGCCACACATGTTTAAACTCTTTAATATCTTCTAAAGCTTGAATATTCACACTAACGTTCATCTTCATATTGTTTGTTTTCTGACACTACTTTATCTATTTTGATAAATGAAGTGTGGCGACCTGAGCCGACACACCTATGTGCGAGGTTCTACGTTGATTTAATCAGTCAATCATACCTTTATGTTGTTTTTCGTTCTTCTTTGGTCTTGAATCTTGCTGCATCTATATATAGTGAAGTTTATATTTTCACTGTTAGCAGATGATGCAATCATCATGGAGTGTTTGGCCTCACCACAGACACATACTACCTCTGGTTAATAGTTTTATCATTCTATAGTTATTAAGGGTTAATTTTTTGCTTTGGCAATGTGAAATATTATCTGCATACGTTTTAAAGCAGATTTTTAAATTGAGCTTTCTTTTAAAAATTCTTTTCTAGTTTATGGGGATGTAGAAACTGTGATGGCTAATTTCTCTATTATGCTCCGTAATCAGTTAACTTCTATGCCGATAGATTGTGATGATGCAAGGCATAAAATTGGGTAAGTCATTACACATCCTGTATCTCATATGATATTATTATATAGGTTCACTAGTATATTTTTCTTGTTCTATCAAAAGTGTATTTATCGTGAAATTAGTTCACTTCACATCTGTTTAAGTGATAAGAGAAAGTAAAGCTAGACTATTAACAATAGTTTAGAAAACAGTCCTAAGTTCTTTCTGCTAACTGAAAGACTTGCTTGATTTCTTTACGATAAAACTTGCACTTGCGTGTACTGTTTATCCTACCTTTTAAAACGCAATCATCTTATTTAAGTGTTAGTATTACTTCAGAAAACTAATATGTATGAAGCATATAATAAGTTAATGATGATTACATTACCGATATGTAAACGAAAATATTATTCTGTTTAAGTATTGCATTGGATTGAAAGATGTTTCCACCATTTATGCTGTGAGAACTTGACTGACAATATAGAAACAATGGGCAGTTGGTCATAAATACTATTCACAACAAGCGATCCCAGTTGTTTACCTTCTTATCTTATCAGTAGATACTGCAAAAGAAAGTGTCTGCCTATTTAAGGATGTAGAGTGGTTAGTTGTGACCACAAACTGTATATATTTTACACAACTTACTTTACTTTCTTTTCATTTACTGATTTGACAGCTCCTCTTTCGCTTTGAAAAAATGATTAAAGTTGGAAAGGTTAACGGTGTTATAAATAATAGAATCAAACCCTACTTACCGTGATAATCCTTATTTCCTTAGTCAACATTGTGACCACTTATAAAGGAATGACAGAAGTTGAAATAATCTATCTTTCTAATGATGTATTCTTGTTGTTCCATTCCTTTTTCTTCTGGCTGAATTTAGCATGATAAGAGGCACTTGAATTTTTATTTTGTATCATTCAGAGTATTTTTTTTTTGTAGTACGGTTATTTTCTCCAGAGCGAATACCTATGCAAGTGAAGAGTATCGTAGGCAGTGTGTGTTTTAGTATGAGTGTTGCATGTAGAGAGCTATGTGGTGCCAGTGATAAACATTTCACATAATCCATATTCATTTTTTTTTTTGGAAATGACTTTCTGTCTTGTATTCATGATGCATGCATATTTACTACGCATATCTCCGTCTATTCACTATGCATGAATATTCAACGGCATTTGACTAAAGCGGATAAACGCTAAGTGACTATTAGTAAGGATAAGTGCTTTTAATGCTGTTGTTGTTATTGTTGTCGTCATTTTTGTTACCTTTGTTGTTTAATATGACACGATCACTTATTGCGTAGAGGAAAAGAGCAGAATAAGGTTGGATGACTGTTTGTAGAAAAATGCTATATAAATTATTCAAGGGATGTAGAAGTGAATAAATGTTTCTGCTTTTTGTATATAGTTTCATCTGCATTTACAAAACGGCTGATTAACTAGATAGTTTTGCACTACTACAAAGTACAAATAGCGGTGTCAGTTTAGTTCAAGTGAATCACTAATGAATAGCAAAACAGAATGACTGAATAAATTGACAAATATTAAGCGGTGACTAGTAAACGGAATTTAAGATGCATATTTCACTCTGTGGGGCATTTATTAACCCAACTTATGTTGTTCCCTGTAATAAATTTTGTTCAATTCACTTTATACGTCATACTTGTGATAGAGTATATATATATATATATATATATATATATATATATATATATATATATATATATATATATATATATATAATGTGTTCATTATCAAAGATGATGGGTGTTTTGTAAATGAAGACTATATCTGATTTCTTATATGATATGCAGAAGAGTGTATTGATTCATATATCAGTTGTCAAAGTTCGTATTTAGTTTGTGGCTATAATTAGTTACCCCTTTTCTCTAAATGTTTCTCTCTCCATCTTTCCATCCTGCTGTTTACCTAAGTTAAAATGACTGAAGAGACGAATGCATATCGTTTGTCGTTTTTTAATGAAAACCTTTCTTTTCAATTAGCGCATAAAGCAAGAAAAGAAGTAAGCGGAGTTGAGGATAAAGTTTTGCACTAGTGGGGAATACGATGAATGGCGTATTTGATAAACCATGGCTGATGCCATTAACAGACATATGGTGTAACCCGTCCACTTCACCGATATTGACGTGTATATTGTTAGGTTTACTGGTATTTTACACCAATTAGCGATCTTGAAACTGTAAATATCCTTTTTATCGAAATTTGACCCGATAGAGTTGAATAAGTTGAGCACTGGGTAAGTGGATTATGAATGGAATATATTAGTTAAATTCCATTGAGGTTGAAAAATACATTTCTGACGTTTCACAACCTCTTGGAAGCCGCTCCTTCAGAGAATACAACCGATAGTAAAATAATTGACATATTCTCATGTATGAACAATGTGATTTGATTTGTGGTCATTCACTATTTAAATATGCAATAACTTGCAGACTTTATTCTCTGAAGAAGCGACTTCCAAGAAGTTACAAAACGTCAGAAGTTTATTTTTCTATCTCATTGGGATTTAACGAACATATTTTATTTATACTGGGTAATGATTGAAGGTGAAATGAGAACTTCGACCGCCTCCGGACTCGGACTGGCGACCACCGGGTTTCCACCCTGGTGCTCTACCAGGCCGGAAACTCGGTGGTTGCTGGTTCGAATCCGGCCGCGGTTCAAATTTTCATTCCACCTTCAATCTCCACCTAGTATAAATTCTAGTTTCAGATGGTTAAAATATTATATTTTTGAAGATTTGATTTTTGAAGAATATTTCGATAAGTTTTCAGTGACTGATACTCATAAAATTTTCGTTTCTGCTACTTTTTTTCAACATTTTATTTTAGCTATTTAACTCAATTGGAAGTGGATTATGATCCTGGTTGGTTATGTTTGACTTATTTCAAGGATTGGCTGATTGACCAGTTACGTAGTTATCAACGTTTATCTCAGCAAGGGATATCTGATGGTAATTCAATGAATAAAGGTTCCCAGCTTATTGGGAATCTTTTATCTGTGGGTAGTCGATCATCGGTTATGAATCCTGAATCTTCTATTTTATTTGTTGAAGGTAAATGGTATATTTTATCATGCAGATGTAAACATTTTTCTTTAAATCATCTATTATATGTGTTGAATGCATTATCCACTATAAGTTTTATTTCCATAAATTGTATGCTGTAGTGTTTGGTGTTACTCCAACTTATACTACCGTTTTGAAATAGTTTAGATATCATGAAAGTTTGATTTTATTTCACTTCAATTTCACATCTCAGTGACCTGCTGATATATCACGTGATGAAACTAGTTGGCTAATTTGCTTATCTCATTGCTCAATAGTGATCTACTTTGGGGATTTAAATTGTTTTCTATGTTCCATTAAAGGGAGCTGTCACCTATCGCTTAAGGCAAACAGAGAACTATGAGAAATACTAAATTATAATGTTGACTTATATGACCGTGCCGTTCATTCTAGTCTTTCCTAATAATCTGCTTTCTCTTCCGTTCATTCCTTTCTCCATAATATAGTATTTTGTGTACCACCTCTACCACTTCAAATGTACTAAGTTTGCTTCTTTCATAGATGAGAAAGGTCAGTACTCGGTCCTGAATGTAGACATAGAATAGATGCTTCTACAGTATTGTGGACTAGCAAGCGTATAGCCATCTAGCCAATTTTATGATGTCGGATAGTTTTTTAGTTGACATCAGTTTGTGAAATGGCCTCTGGAACACTATGCAGCCTAGCTGACAAGGGTTAGACGGAAATGAATCTTTATCCTTGTAACAGAATACTTGACTCCTTTTGATGAGGCCTTCAAAAGTTTGTATAAAGTGCCACAAATCCAGTCGAAAAGAGTAAGGATAAAACATCTGACCATTATCAATTCAAAGCTCAAATAAAAATTGTGCATTCGGAAGAAGTATGTCTAACCTCTTTCTCTAACATTGTCTATGTAAAGGATTGATCACTGCAGATAAATTCCCTTGTGACGTAATGATGTTTTTTTTTAATCATTTTCCTATTTCAAATACTTATGTATACCATGCAATGTATTTTGAATTTGGACGGGAAATTACTCTGAAATTTTCTGTCCTTTCTACTATATATTTACGAATGTACAATCAAGGAAATGATTTCGTGGAAAAGAAATTTTTTGTTTTGCCAAAGTTGTTTTCCCTCTTTTTCCTATGAATAAATGTGTTTGTTTCAATATTTGACTTTATTGAGAAAAATGTGTGTTAATTGATGAAATGCATTGTCTTAATGAGTAGTTGTGGTTTCGATGACACGGTAGAAGAGAAATTTATACCCACTCAATTGAAACTAGCAACAGATTTTCTCAGCTTTATTTGCAGAAAAAGCATCTCTAACGAGGTAGTTATTACAAAAGTAAATGAAATTTACACATTAAAAACGTTTCTCATCAGTTAGCTATACGTTCGTATGGTTCACCATTTCATATCTCGAATATAATTTTGTTGTTATAATTCTATTCGTATGTGTTATGTATTGTTAACCACCATGCGTAACCTTCATGAGGGTCTTTGGCATGTTTTGTAGTACTACTTTGAATTCGTTTGTTATTCTGTAGAAAGTGTGGTTCTTTGCCTTTGATCGTAAAACTATTTTCTTGCATCATCACTTATTTGCCTCAGATGAGTTTTAAGATCATTCTCTTCCAAATTTGTGCACCTAAAGGTCATGCGATCCTCATTTGTAACTTTCAAAATGATTCCCATCCTTTATTTTCCGCATAAGCAAATGAAATGTATAGGTCACTGAGAAAAACACCATAGTCCTTAAAGCGGCCGAAAAATCACTTGTAGAAGATTGTTATAGAGCTTTTATATCCGGGTATATTTAGTTATTACTATTGTCCTAATTGGAAGTTGGAGATTACGGATCTTAAATCTGTTTATTTTTTTGAGGAAACTAACTACAGTAAATGACTCAACCTATTGACCTTAAAATGTAACCATTTTTGTACATTAAAAGTTACTCTGCATGAATAATAAGCTAGCATTTAAACTATAATGGGTGGTATGTGCATCAATTGATATGACTGACGTAAATGAGAAATGGTGTGAAGGAGATTTTTGATAAAAAGAAGTGAATTTGTTAGACATACAGCATTTGGATTTTAGGTAAAGTGTTGGCATTACTGAAGTCGGTAAACATTTTTGTGTGATTTTAACCGTTCTGAAGCTTTCAGGGGGGTAGCCAACTTTTGCATGATTTCGGCATATGCAAATTTCTTCTAGATGTTTTATTTGACTGTTGTATAGCCATAATTGAAAAAAAAAACTGGAATAAAACTGAAAAACTGAAAGGATCTGTATTGCTGAATTTCAGCGTAGTTTTTCTGTTTCTGTGACTTCCTTCTAATGACAACGAGTTCGTAAATATTCTTGATTTTTTTCTAGATTTTAAGTGTATCATTTTTGAGAAAAACATCTGTGATGGAGCAACTACTCATCACATTCATAACAATGTGACTCAAATGTATGGAAGTGATGGTAAAGTGACTAGTCTTCTCTCAGTCACTGTGCAACCATTCGTTTAACTGCGGTTACAGAGCCAGTCAAATAGATAGAAGGTGAGGCTTCTGCACATCCATAAGCATAACTGAATGTGACTGAGCGTAAAGGATTCTACAATTCAGCTCATAACGGTATATGTTTTTATCTGAGCTGACTAATAGAACTTATAAACTTCGATATATTGATTGCGTTCATCTCTTAAGCGAAATGGAAGCCGTTACAGTGGCAATTATGAATTAGAATCTATATATCTAGAAATCATTCATGAGCTTGAAGTAATAAATTGTGAAAGCTTCTTCAATAGTTATCCTTAAAACGTGAATCATGGATGGCATTGTCTCTTGGGCACAACATGACACATCATGATTCATATATATATATATATATATATATCATTGACAATAGTAGTAATTTCTGATATCTTATTTTATATGTTCGTATGTGAACAATGCAAAAAAATAGGTAGTGAATCATGCGTTTAGCTCAGGTGTTTATTCACCATTCATAAACATTGTAACTTACTTTTATGAATATGCGGCAAATTAACGTTTTTGGTCAAATACTGTATGCTTTGAGTTATACCGTTTTCCTTGAATTATGCGTAGGAGTCTAATTTACCAGTATCTGATTCTTTCATGTCACTTTGTAGCATAATATGAACAAGGTTAACGTGTGGAATAGAATTAGTTCTTTATTTTCGATCGATGGTTGATGTAGTTTGCATCTTGTTTGTTTAGTTATTGAGATTAGGTGATACTCCCATCATCTTGGTGAAATCGCACAAGAGTTTTATAACCATCAAGAGCAGCGATAAAAATTTAAGTCAAAAAGTAACTACTTTTATTCAACAGGTTCCTGAAGGTTACAATTTCCCTGGCATTCCTCTTTGTAAAGCTTTTACTATCCAGTAAATTTAACTCAATTGTTTTTCCATCTGGCAATAATGTCTAGGTTTGATAAAATCAACTGTTCTTGACATGTTTTGTTCATTCACTCAGTCTGGTGCAGGTTTCTTTTTTAAATTGACATATTGTAGAACAAAAGATATTTTTAGATATCTGGTCTCATTCAATAATCATTTTTCTTATGGCATAAAAAGGAAGTTTATATAGGTGCTACAATCTAAAACTGTAGTCTAAGTGCGTGCTTGACTCATGGTTTTTACATGTTTTAAAGAATATGCACATATTTTAGCTGCCATAAATATTTAATCTTTCTAGTTAGTGACTGGAAACAAACCAGTGCCGTTTTGTCTAGACCCTAGTGCAGGTTATATTCTGTTGAGTAGTTTCATAATGTGAAGTTGCAGTTTGGTTTATAGTTGCTAGGACCTACTTATATTCATCAAAGTGGTTTGCTTGTGACCGTGAGAAACTACTATTACCGCATAGATATAGACTTCAATTACACAGCGATCCAATCAAAGACAGTATTTACTGAGACTTTGGAGTTTTAGATTACATCATATAGAATAGGTATTTTTATAGAGAAAACGTTCCATTAGACAAGCAAGCTGGTAAACTATTAATATGACTAAGCCCTTCAGCACCGGAAGCACAAGAAGAAATAGTAACCAATCTGTGACTCATTACCTTGGACATTCTAAGTTCAACCACTAAGTTCCGGACTCTACGCGCGCTCCACCTTAGGTCTGGGTTACTGAGTTTCATCATAAGCCTTCTCATAGCCTCGTGTATAAACATATATTAGATAGATAAATAGCATTATTATCACTTTTGTTGCGGTACGTAAACCACTGTAAATTGTGCCTTAGTTACATTATATCATTACAAAACTGACGCAATATATGTATTTAACACCCCGGCTGAAAATGTGGTTCACTGGTCTGTTTTCCCACCTTTGACTTGGAACCTAAACTCAACGTATGTAACTCAGTGATTCTATCACCTGTGGATTGTGATTCTAAGAAAACTATAATCGGATACGTATGTCGTCTTTTGACTTGTCTTCAGTGACCATGTCTCAGAACCATATAGCAAGGTGTGTGTTTTAGAATCAAATCTCCTTGTGAAACACAATCTGTGATCGGAAATCTTATCACAGTTTCCCATAGAAATTAAAATATTCAGATCACATAGTATGCGTAATATACTACTAACTTACATGAGTAGGTTTAGACCACCAACACCGATCAGCTTTGTTTGTTAGCCAGATCAAAATGATCTGAACACCGAACGGCCGTCTTGCTTGTTTGCGACCGACCTCACTGTGAGTGGGGTTGTGGCTCGTTATTCCGGGAGAGTGCGCAGAAAGACAAAAGACACTTCGACGACACTGGCAATTGAAGCAGAACTGGCTGCAGGTAGGAGAGATCTGACAACATTATATCAAATAACCAGGTTACTATCTGGGAAGAAATCAACTCAGATGAAGCCAGTGAGAAACAGTGAAGGAAACGTAGTTACCAAAGAGGAGAAGCAGAGGAAACAATGGACTGACAACGTCAAACTACTCTTGAATCGACCACCACCATCACCTGCAGCTCGTCCAGAAATACCACCAGCAACCGCAGAATTACCAGTAAACACAAGTCCTCCAACAAAAGACGAAGTGTACTCCTGAACGCCATAAAGTTGCTGAAATGCGGGAAAGCAGCAGAATCAGAGGTAATTGCTATGGAAGCACAAAAAACACGCAGAGACAACAGCGGACGTGCTCACACCACTATTGCAGAAGGTCTGGAAGGGAGGAAAGGTACCTGCCGGTTGATTGAAAGAAGGATTACCTTGTAAAACTCTCGAAGAAGGGTGACCTAAGTCTTTGCAAGAACTGGCGCGGAATCACGCTTCTGTCCACCCAAAGTAAGCAAAATATTAGTCCGCATCATCCTGGTAAGAATAAAGGATGCACTGGATTCAAACTACGACCTGAACAGGCATGCTGCCTTCAGGAAGTACAGATCATGTGCAGACCAAATTGTAACGCTTCGCATTATCCTAGAACAGAATATAGAATGGCAATCAACACTCTAACTCAACTTCATCGACATTGAAAAGGCCGGCATTCGACAGCGTCCACCGAGAAGTAATTTGGTAGGCAGTTGCTTCAACACAACGGATTTAATGCCACAAATCATTATCACTCTCATTCAACAACTATACGAAGATGCCACATGCCAGCCAAGTAAATCACAATGGAAAGCTCAATGATGCCTTTGAAGTGAAGACAGGAGTAAAACAAGACTGTCTTCTATCACCCATGATATTCCTGGTTGTAGTGAACTGGATCATGCAACAGACGGTGAGGGGCGAGAAGAGGGGGATACACTGGAGTGGGGAAAAGATCCTAGAAGATTTAGATTTCGCCGATGACTTGTGTCTAATGTCACACAGTCTTGAAGATCTACAGGCGAAAACTAACGAGTTGGCGGAAGAGGCGAGGCAGCGAAGACGGGACATCCTTCAGGTGAATGTAGAGAAGACTGAGGTGATGAACATACCCAACCACAACCAACACAACAACAACAAGCACTTATCACAATCGACGAGAGAAATCTAAAGGAAGTTGTCTGTTTTATCTACTTCCTTGAGCAGCATCGTTTCAACTACAGGCGGCAGCACAGATGAGGATCTCAGAGTCAGTCAGGATCGAAAAGACACCAAGACAGGCATTGTTTAGCCTGAAATTAGTGTGGAGATCTTCTGCACTCCACTCAGCATGTGGAACAAGATGCGGATTTTCAACACCAATTCTGTCAAGTCAGTGCTTCTATATGGTTCAGAGACTTGGAGCGTTACGAACGAGATTTCGAACAAACTACAGACATTCATGAACAATTGCCTACGCTGGCTCTTTACTGAAGATCAGATGGATCGCCAGAATAATAAGAATAAGCAACTAGGAACTCTGAACAGGCAACAAACCAACCGTGAACCTATCACTCAACAATTACGCAGAAGAAAGTGGAGATGGATTGGGCATACACTGAGAAGGCCGACTGGGGACATCACGCACCAGGCCGTCGAGTGGAATCCAGGTGGGAAGCGAGGAGTTAGGCTTCTCAGCTGAGGGCGACATGGAGGAGATCGTATGAGGAAGAAATGAGAGCTTGTGGGCTGTTGTGGAGCCAGGTTGAAAAGATTTCAGAGATGAGAGTGCAATGGAGACGTGCTACTGAAGCCCTATATTCCATAAGAAACCCAAGGGACAAACAGTAATAATGATAATTCTAGGAGGTCGACTTTCAACTGGTGTCTCAGGTTTGAGCAGCGCTCTACCTACCGAGGTTTGGGCAGTCAGGCAGTATCATTAGCCTTCGTACACTTGATGTGATTCATCATCTACTGCATGCACATGCACAAGATTGTTGAACGGTGTACCCGGATTGGTTCATTTCGGAGAGCTGAATTGTTAGGACCACCATTCACTGTATGTTTCGTATACACCTGGTTTGACCCTAGGTGTTACCCGTCCGCTCAAGTAGGCGTTTGAAGTTCAGGGGGTTTGAACTTTTTGGCTTTTAGCTGGATCACTCTGGATATACTGCTGATAAGCTCAACCCTGAACGAGTGAAACTATCTTCCGATGTCTAGAGTACCTTGGTCTGGCTAGCGAGGACTACTGACTGGTTTCAGTGGTTTATAACTACTCATGACAATAAGTAGTATGTAAGGTGTGTTTCACTTCATAAATTTCTTTCTTAACAGATATTTAGATGTTTATGGAATATTATACTTGGTATGCATTATAGAATTTCTGATTTCCTGTATTCAGCTGAAAATATCCTATTAAGGGTAATAAAATAAGCAAAATAAATCGAGTTTACTGCTTGTCTGTTCGGTTATTTATTTCTAATCCGTCAACACAAAGCAGTTTCTGTAAATTGTCTCACATCAGATTTATACATACGTAATATTGGTGTATCACCTAGCTGTCCCTACTGGGGACAATGTACTTGATAGATATTGAACTGTGTTTTGAAGACAGTTATAAACAGTTTTCCCAATCAGTATTTTCAAGGTCACTTTTGTACAAAGTAACTCAATTACTTTGTGTAAAACTACCTAGTTCTTTTCTATGTATTCTCTGAATATTTTTGTCAGTGAGAAAGTTAACCGGCACAACGATCTGAAGGCTAAGCTGGAATAAAGCAAGGAATTTTCGCACGTATGAATGATTCACTTCAACAACCACATTAATGTCCAAGTTTAGACTGCGATTTACATTTTATTGCTAGAAAACTGTTGTTTTTATCTGAATGAATGGGTAATGTATGGTTCGATTATGTAAATCACTTGTTATGACTTGTGAATAAACAAATCAACCACCTATAGCTTCACTTAGGAAGTCATTATGTTTCTAATTGTTAGAGTCATTCTTTTAGATAAATTTTGTCTTTACAGATGTCAATTAGTTAGATGATATTGAAAGTCGACTCAACAAAAGAGATTAAAGCCACACGTAAAGATACTAATACTTATATCTTTTAACAAGTAGTATCAATGGTACACACTTTTTCATTTCATTTTTTTTCTGGTGTCATCGATGTGGAACTGTCGCTCATCAGTCTATTCACGTTATTTCCATCCAGCTGGTTACCAATTCGAACTCTACTCCAGCTACTGAGGTATAGTGACCCAGGTCACCCAGGTGCATATAATATACTTGTGTTTGTATACTCTCCTCGAATTTCCTTTCTGTTGACTGTATTTCCTACTTATTGTGATCACCATGAGACAGATTTTATGCTGGTCATGTGAACCATATTTAAATAAACCTTTTGATAAATACTGAATTCAACTATGTTTCTTCAAAGGTACCCCTTCGCATGAGAATGAATATCTTTTGTATGTCAATTAGGATTATCCTCTGTTAGGAAGGTTGGACCAACTGAACGATTCCATGTATTTTTCTTCCTACAATGCATGCTTATCTTTAGAAATCGTTTCCATAAGACACTAGTAAATTTTAAGCGTAATAGGTCTGCTGCATTACAAAGTACTAATAGTCCTAACAGTGATAACTTCTGGGTGAATCTTAGGAAACTTCGTTTGTTTTTTTCTTCTTAGACTGAATAAATTAAATGACTGAGTATTTTTTAAAGTTTAGAATAGTAATTATAGGTGGTCAGTGAATTCTCCCTAGATTTTTAAAAAGTACTTATATTTGCATGTGTGTGTGTGGGCACATTGTGTTTTAGTTTCTCGCATTGGTGTTAGTCATTACTGGCCAAGAAGGAAAAAACCAATTTTTGATGAATCTATGCTCATAATAGTTTTGTAAGTTAATGGACTAGGGGGAATTGGTTCATAAGTTTCAAAAAGCCATATCTAGCTTTGCCAAGGAGTAGTTATATAGTGTTTAAATAAATAATTTGATGTATTGGGATATTAATCGCATGTGTACACAAAAAGGCAAAGTAGTTAACGTTTGAGTGAAAACCACTTCCAAATTGACTTTTATTTCATTTAAATGGCTTTAGTTCATTGGTTTAGGCACTGAGCTTTCGACTGGGGTGATCAAGGATTTGAATTCTACTCCAGTTTACTTGGTGAGATTTTGTCAATCAGTCTATATTATCAGTGCGCAAACCAACTAGTGTAGTCAATAACGTAATGCGTATGTGTACGAATAGTTGTTGAGTTGTAATGTATTATACTTAAAGTTTTGTGGCACACTTCTAGCCGCCTATTTTGTTTTGAGCTTATGTTAAATAAATGGAAGCTAACAGTTACTTTCCTGTTTTAATTAGAATTTTACGGCGTTCCACGAATGATCGGTATGGTTAAATCAGTATGTCGTCTACTTATTACTCACGTCACACAATTTTGGCGTTTAGGCTCAGCCTATATATCTGGACAGTTGAATTATAGCAACCAAGTTTTGGGAAATACTGTAAGCGTACTGATATATGCTTTTCTTGTTTGTTATGCTTTGAAAGATGACTGTATTTACTGTAGATATGTATCCCACTGTACGAGAGAAGATCATAGGTTAAATACATCTAAATATACAAATTTCAGATGCTTATTTCACTTATTTATCTGAATAAAATCTTACTGAAAAGATAAACACCTTCAGGCTTTGTAGCAGTTACAAATTTAAAATAGTATCGTTTAGTGTATATTTAATTTAAACTTACTGTTTTAAGTTATCGGCAGTGACTAAACTTCGTCAATCACCATTTTGATGTAATCCTGAGTGTTTTCAATCATTCCTTGAAACTGATTGTGCTCAATTCTATATGATTCCATAGTGGCATTAGAAACTATAGTTTCTTTTACTTAGTTTGCGTATCGCCATTTTTACTAGTTAAGACTTACCCACGTCATTGAATGAGGAAAGCTAGTACTCCGATGTTAAGTAAATGTTTATATCAAGATAGTTATCATCATGCACTGATATCAGTTATAGAAGCATTAAAAACCTGATGTGGTCATGTGTGCGTACTGCTGAGGATTCCAATACTAAGACGAAACAGCTGTCGAGTGCTGCTATGCTTTCAATGGTTCCCCAACTAATGTCAGTTCGTAATCAATATTGCCTTGAAATGATCTCCGTAAACCTCAAAATAAATTTCTGCATGCTGTTCATTAGTGATGTGCTTTAAGATGGATATCCCGAAGTTCTGATGAGAATGCGCGACCTGTAGGGTCAACCAGTAGGAAGTGAAGCGGGTGCCAACTGCTGAGCCTGGTTGATAGTCGCGCTATCTCGCGAATCGACAGAAATTCGAAACTGTGGACCACTGAATTCCGACCCAGTGGCTGAATGGTTAACGCGTTAACAGCGAGACCTGGTGGTCCTGAGTTCGAAACCTGGCGAGATTGTGGGTGTACACTACTGGTTTGTCGCTAGCTAGGATGAAACAGTTGTATGGTGCTACCAGATTTTCAATGGTTCTCTAACTGATGTCAGTCCGCGATGAATACTACTGTACAATAAATAAAATCCCCATAATCCTCGGACTGAATGTATATATATCATTATCGCTATAGCCTTTATTTAGTCCTATTTTGTTTTGTTTACCTGTTTTAGAAAACTTATGATAAGCTTGGTCAGGCGTCTACAAGTGATCCGAAAGCAGCATGGACGGTAGTTTAATAAGAAATGCTTTCATTTTTCTGGGTTATTTTTCACTGGTGATGAATTTAAATTTAAAATTCCACAGGAAATTTTAGTTATTATTTATGTACTGCTTTTTGGTGTAGCGTACAATTTAGGGAGGTTGCATCTTTTAAGGCTTATAACGCATATTTAAGTTATGCGAATACCAGGCTATTGGTAACTCTTACATGTTTTGAGTCAACTTTCATTGTATCCATTCCATGTATCTTAGATGATATGCGTTTCGCTGTAAGCGAATCGGACAAGTACACTTATGAGGATTTATAACTCCTGAAGGTCACCAGCATGTCTTCATTTTTGTATCCACAACAACTTGGCTAGGTAGTACGATTACTTCAACGTTTGTGTGACTAGTTTACAAAATGTAGTGTGAAAAGCGCGAACCAGTTCGTAAACAAACTAATAAACTTAAATGTTGGAAACAAATGCGTGGGATCTCTTGATGTTACATCTGTGTTTACTGACGTCCGTCTAATGGAAATCGTGGAATACATTTGTTGTTGATAAGTCGCTCATTTAATAATTCTATTCTGAAGCATTTCAACAGTGCTCATACATCACTTCGTTTTATATATGAAAATGAAACCAATGATTCAATGAATTTTATCGATGTTCTGATGACAAGAAAAGATATCTCTATACTAAGAAGTACATATTAGAAAACCAACGATTAATGCACAGTATATCCACTTTCTCTGCCTCGTGCCGATGAAGTACAAACGTAATATAATTATTTGCCTGAGATTTAGAGTAAGATCTATTTGTTTCAAGGAGTATGCGGAAAAAGAACTATTGTGTACCCGTGATAGTCTAAGTGAAAATGGATATCCGGATAAATTCATGAAAGCTAAAATCACTTACATTGGTCCTCAACGATAATTGATGACAGTGGAGAAAAAACCTTGTTTCTGCGTTTACAATTCAAGGGAAACGCTCCAAGTGACATCCTTTCACAACGCCTAACAAGAGAAGTCAATTGGGCGTTTTATGCAGGTCTGTTCTGCATATTATTCAGTAGTCGGCCAATGGTCAGTATGAAATAAAGGATAGCCTATCTAATCTTAGCTCTTCATCTTGCTTATATCAATTCAACTGTTTCTGTTGAAGACATTTCATAGTGCGTACCGTTAGGCAGGTGTATTTCCGGATATGTAAACATTTACCGGCTTTGTTCGGAAAAGGCAGATGGAAACTGGTGAAAAGCTATGAGAATCTTTAGTTTTTTTAAAAAATCTTATACTGCTTTGTTGTTTTGGCAACTTCCATTCAGTAGTACAGAGTATGCCCCTCGCTTTCATGCACGATGGCGTTATCTGGGCTTCTTGATCAAGTTAATCAATAGTGATGTTTGAATCTTTGAACAACTATCTAAATTAGCCATCCATCTTATCAGTGTAGAGTTTATTGCTGATATCATTATTTCGATTACGTTGTTTCCCTTTTTGTTGACTTCTGTCTCGATGTGCTGATTTCAAATGTACCAGCTGTTAGTGGTGTACTCTGATGTAAAGTTTTCATTACTTATTTCTGTATGAAGTTTTCATATCAGCTCATCTGTCTCAACAGTTTATTTTACTTAGTCCTTGTTTTTATAATTGTTTACTAATAGCTTAATAAATGATTGATTTCAGCAAATTAACTTGGAACTTGTACATGCCATTTCTAATCATATGCGTGATAGTGTTCTCGAGGCGTTCAGTAACACAACCAATGAAACATCATTGACCGACTACTTATTAGAGTGTATACGACAATACAGGTACGTTAGTCAATTTTGTCTGACATTTAGTCTTTTCAGTGATAGGAATCCCATACAACTGTATTTACAAAGCTAAGGTTAGAGTTAATGATTTCAGTTTAATGAGTATATTAAAATCAAAAAGGTAAGCTATGCTGACACCGAACGTTTTCATGAAATTGTAACATTATACTTCGTTTTGTTGTGTGTATCACTGCGAAAAAGTATCCTTTCCTGGTGACGTTTCGAGCATAGTTTGTTGCTCATATTCATATCGTGTCACCTTGATATGGTTATGAGCAATGAATTCTACTTGAAATGTCAGTGAATAATACTGTTTCTCTGTGTGATACGTGTTAAAAAGACCTATAATGGAATTATACTCCACTACAGTGCCTGAGTTCTACTGCCATATTATTGTCTTGAGATCAGTTGTTCAAACTTTAATCTTATGATAATATACTGGTTGAACGCATATGATAGTTAGTATGAAACACCCTATCTACCAGCAGAGCAGTTTTTGAGTTATTTTATAGATTTCAGGATCAAAAATTGACATGACAGAATTGAATAACTTGAGCAATTGGGTGAACGGACTGATTATAAAATAATTTTGTTTGTGAAATTTCAATGAGATACGAAAACATATGTCTGATATGATCTCGTGGAAACCACTTTTTCAGAGAATAAAAATTACAGGTATAAAATCGTAAATTGATTTTGCAATGACAATGAGCAATTCTGAGAGAAGAAGGCGAAAGAGACGGGTAGGGTGTTACGATGCAGAATTGTGAGAACGAAGGCTTATAATTAACGACTGATAGTCCAGGGTTGAGACGGGGTTAATCCAGTGATTTGTAAAAGACGGATAATCAACTGGGTTTATAGTATCTTGGACTGGAAAAACATTTATGGGTACAAACAGACCCTATTTATAGAGTTTACAGTATCCTTGAAAATAAAGAAATCATTAGTACATTTGAGAGGCAGGAGCCAATCAGAACCCTAGTGCGTTTTATGAAATGTGATCCATGTGCAGAAAAAAGAGCGCGAAGAGACAGTTTAAAACATTTAGAGTTTGTGGAATACGAGCAATATAGGCGTCCCTAACAAAAGGTATTAACACTAGGCAGTGCTCGTTTATTGTCAAGACTTGATAGTTAGACTGATTCATCAAAGAAGATGATAATAAATGAGGCTATCATTGAGAAGAATGAATCACTGATATTTTGTTTTAATATGGGTGGATTTAAGGCTAGGGAGATTACTTTGAGAAGTATTTCAACTGGTCTACAGGCATGCTTTGTTTCTTAAGATTTAGACTGTATATAAATGGTGCATATATATTGACTCTCCAACTTTCGCTGAAGTTAAGATGACTGTTTAAAACTTGAAAAGATACAAAGTAGCATTACTTTATGGTTTCCCACCAGAAGTTTTGGATCACAAAGGTAAGGAGTTATGTTGGTTGGTTGGAGGATACCCTGAACCTAGATTTTTGTGCTTTTACTCTATTGTCGTCATGAATTATCTGCTATCTAGTATATGAGATTTAGAGGCGGTACTGGTTAGATCGTTAGTGAAGCCAATTTGTAAGAAAGAAGAGAAGTGATCCACCACAGGGAAATGAGTTTGACTAAGATCGTACTTAAACCCTATAATCCTTACTCATTTGGCATCAAACTGAAGCTCCACAGCATCATAGACAAAAAGAACTAGGCAGGTTCCAGATTAGGATAAGAGTAAATCGATCAGAGCACCAGCGCAATCACCGGCTCCAACTATTCTTTATACTTTTGATCTGAAGGAGACGTTTGACTCTCTCTACCGATAGGTGGTTACAGTGTCCGTCTGTGAAAGGAGTATCAATAAGGTATGTGACGCCAATCAAATCCCTTTGCTCGAACTCACCCAGCTATGTACTGCCTATTGTAATGACAGCTAGAGATGTCCACCAAGAATGTTCACTATCACCATTCTCAGTTAACTTTTGGATGTCCAAACGGAATAATCTTGCGAACCTCCAGCTTCTTCATGCTTAAGTTATTCTATAGAGAGCAAGTACCTGACTCAATATGTAGACGACATTGTCCTGTTGTACGAAGACGATGACGAGCTACAGAATTTTCTAAGCAGTGAAATCTCTTAGAACTAGTTTCTACCGACTTTTATCGTAAGTATACAAAGAAAAGTGGTGGAATGCATTGACCACCTCACTCACTGGAGTAGTTACATCTGCCCGAATGCATTG
>OX104134.1:60793742-60821905 GCA_944470555.2 Heterobilharzia americana
GGTGGGACGCATGAACAACAGTTCAAATGCTCAGTGTCCATAGACTGCCGTACACACTTATTTGACATAACTATTAAGAATTCATCCATTTTGATAGTGAGTTGGAAGCGAATTACATCGTTAATGTTGTGAAAAGAGATGCATCAAAGAACTTCATTTTCAAATCTCTAAAGTATCAACCTTCAACACAATGAAACCAAGTAGCACTTTCATTGAAACAATGTGAGTAAGACTGGCTTCACTTGCTTGTCTGTCTTTTGGTGTGAAGTCTATGGAGGATCAGTATACAGCTGACGAGTACTTAGAAGGATGAGATGCTCTGAAAAAATCTCAGATTCCAGTTCAGTGACTGAGAGAATAAAGTATATTTGTGAGAACAAAGTGCATTCTTAGAGAGTGATTAGAAAAGTTGAGCAACAAACAGAGATGTGATAGATGAAAAAACCAAACTATAAGTGTCTTACAAGATTGGCAGTGAAATCAAACATCCTGCGTCAGGTTATGAACACTCAGAACCAGTATTTTATTGATTCTGGACAGTTGATAAGCTCTGTGAAACAACAACTACTACCATTACTACTATTACTATTACTACTACATGAAGTGGCTGGACAGCATATTGATTGAAATGACCAGCTATCACTCAACAACTGAAACCTTACTTTCAGAAGGCGAAAATAGCAACCAAACAAGTCTACCTTCCCCGGTTTCCATATGCCTTACATGGATGCTCCAGTGTTACTTCAAACAAATGCTTGTTCAAATGAAGAGACTCACATAGACTATGGGGAAACCCTACAGGTTAAATAAATTAATGGGTGAATCCAGCCGCAATTTGTACTCGCTAGCAGTTTTCCTTGCGTAGTTTGCTGCGATTCTCTACCTGACCGTGTTGAAAGAAGAATCCTCCCGTTCTCCAAACGTCAGTACAGATAATGGAATCTTTTAGATGATAATTTTGAGTTTCGGACTAACATCAGTTGAAGAGCCAATGAAGCCCTAGTGTGGGATACCTCAGCAATGCGCACTCAAGTTGGCAGCAAAGTTGACACTCACTGATGACAACAGATGACCGTGATACATCGTGGGTTGGCGGAAGTAGCAGAATACGTAGTATTGGATTCAGACCTGGTGGTTGGAGTGTAATGTGTTCACCGTCAGACCAGATGGTTTTCGTCTCGGTCGTTCGAGGCATAGTGAGCGTGCTTTGCTGAGTAGAGCAGAGTCTCTAGCCACTAGGTAATACACTGAGTGAATATCATAATAATACTGGTAAAAATTATAATCACTCTATTCCAGACAATATTTCTGACACAGTATATAATTCTCAGTGTGTATTATTGCAACAAATCTATTCCCCCTACAATATTTTCTATGAAAATAAATACAGCAACTAGAGAATGGTAATGTCAGTAAGTGTAAAATGTAGACACTGTGGTAAAGTGTATTTCCACATTAGATTAGTTTATCTGATATCGCATGGATTGATACAGTATTATCCAATAGGTGACATTTCGAGTGCAATTTATTCCTCATATTCATATCTAGGTGAATGTTAATTATGATAGTAATGTGGAAATTGATATACGACTGATAACAAAAATAAAACGGCTGTCTATTTGCCGTTCCAAAATCAGTAAGTGCTTTGCTAACATATCACTGTTTGGACAAGACGAAAACTAAATCGGGTAGGCTTACATTTCCCCATTAAACCGCACGAAGATGTAGGTACATGAAAGTGCTCGATAAATCAGACAGAGCTGTACCAGCAGTGCATTAATGATATCTTTATTGTATGTAAGAGCGAAATGGAGATAGAAGCACTACTAATGACCTTCAATTCATGTCACCCAAACCTGACTTTCACGATTAACACGAATAAAATAATATGATCAGATCTTTAGATATCTCATCAGTCAAAAGAGTCGGCGGATCTATCGGGAGGTAAATATACAGAAAACCTTCATGGACGGGAAAGTAACTTAATTTTAAGAGATTTGTCCCTATCCAATACAAAATGAATGTCGCCAAAACGCTGTATAAGTAGAGTCAAGGAAATACGTTCCGGAAGCACAGTAGACTAAGAGATAAGGACTTTGAAAAACATGTTAGAAAGGAATGGGTACTCAGAAAGCGTAATCAAAAAGCACACGAAATGGGCAGGAAGCAAAACAGTGACCCCCAAGAGTGAAGAAAATGCCAGCCCATATCACATTATTATTTAAAGATGACGACGCGTTGCAGGTAGTTAGGTGAGGACTGGAAAAGTTCATGAGGAGGGTTTATCACGCCATGAAGCTCACGTTCCTCAGCTCCATCAAACGGGCATTCTGACAATCACGGAAGGATAGAGCTCTCCTCTTCAACACGTCTAAATGGATATAAATATTCGAATGTGTCTGAGTAAGCGAATACATATATCGTATGAAAAGGCATCCGTCTAGCTGAATGATTGAGCAGCTATCTCAGTGACTGAAGAGTGCAGAAGGGATGACAGTGAAAAGTTTGATAATAAAACATCTAATAGACTATGGGGATGGTGTTGATACTTGTAAGTCCTTTACGATTATCAGTAGACAGCGGAACAAGAAGTTGCTTGCAACTGCAGAAGCTTGTGCGATTTGATTTGTCGAACTTAACCTAATAATAAAAACTGTTATTATAGCTTTATTCCAGATAATATATGAGGTACTGTGCGGAATTCTATGCATTTAGTATTTTAATAAACCCATTCGCCGTACAATATATCTAAACGAAATTATTATTGTACATTAGCATCCGATTTGGACTGGTGAGTGAATAGAAAATAGAGAGAATTTTTGATTGCATTAGTTTATTCAGCCAGTACGAAAACCTGCAATTCAACATAGATATCTCAGTGATAGCAATGTGCTGCATTTCGTGTATTCATAAGACATTTTTTTGTCGTGGTAGACGTTTCTTTTGTTTAGTTGTTGACTTGAGGAACTACAGTTTGAAAACATTTAAAAAGCAAGCGAGAGTATATGACACGTTTAAAGAACTTAATTGGAGGATTAAAAAGATTGAAAGGGAAGAATTGGGCAAATTGTATTCGGCGGAAAAATGTTTGTAACCGCCGTTTACAATAGTCACTGACGAAGTATTCCTCGCCAGTACATATAACTCAGTAACCTTGTATCGGATTGAAGAAATCACTAGATGTGTGACTGTACTATATGGAGCAGAATGATGAATCCTGAAGAGTCTAGCTTTGTTTGACAACTCATTATTACTCACTAGATAGGACTATGGCTAACAAAGGGAGTCTATTTTGAAACAGATAGTGCTCAGACATGAATAAGAGAGTAGAACTGAATGAATGTCTATCCGAATAGACAGGTGATTACTGATGAGATTGTGTGTAACTGCTTGGGTAGCTTGTTTCGTAGAAACTGTTGCTGTTGTTGTTGACACCGAAACCGAGAGAGTTAAAGGCATGTTAACATGTTTGTAATTTGCATCAATATTTTTGATCAACTTCATCTTAAGTTTGGACGTGCGTTGAGAATTTCTCCCTATTGTGGATTATCCAGATGAGCGTGGATTGACTGCCGTAAATACTGTCAGCAAGGAGCTCGTTTTTGTTAAGTGAATCTTAGGCAAGTAATAGCAGATTTCAGAGTGATCTGTACCGATGTGGGTAGATAGTTTTGAAGAAGACTTGTGTTATCCAAACATTTTACCTCTGCTTTCCATAGTTTGTAAAGACATACTGTAGAACTACGCAAACTCAGCTGTTGGTTGATCAAACAGTTCACTATGTTGTTGGGAGCAGATACATTACATCTTCTGCAAGTAGAGGAGGTCTCCAGTTCAGAGAATAAAGACCAGTCACCAGTTGGTGCATGATAAAATCCTAAATGTTGCTTGGTGGCAAACTTCCAATCGTCTAAAAAAGAGCTCAGGAGAACTAACTGTAATATAATTGTTTCAAACACCCAACAAAATCATTCAGATTAGGAGTCAGGTTGAAGATAGATATGTGAAGGAAACAAGAGTATATCATTCACAGTTTGTGAAATAAGACACTTTAGAAGTACTTCCAATAGCTTTCTGTTGACTTGCATAACAGATAAGATAATCAGAAAGGATTTTTCCCAAACTTATAAGACATCCACCTTCAAATTAGTTCACTGGTGTGAATGACACGCTTTCTCTATGTTGAAGAATGTTGTTCATTCATCTCTCAGTTATCCTTGAGATTGATGATAATCGATTCGCAACTAGCTGTCTACTTAGATGAGATACTTGTCGTCTATTATCGGTTGCCATTGCCTTCTTCATCTCCTTTAATATCGTGCAAGATAATTAACTCAGAACAAACGAATCCCATAGACGAGTTAGTTTTAAAGTGCTAATAGTAACTGATATCGGTTAATGCTTAGAAACAAATGGAATGCACAGATATTCTTGAAAATGAGGACAGGTATGTGTGCTTAAATTAGTAATTTCTTTTTGCACAAACAAACAAAGATTTCACGCGACACAACTTAAATACAATCAGTTGTGAGTGATACAATGGAAGAACTTCTTGATGTATGTTAATTACTGATTCACATGATTTTCGCATCTGACATACTTTGTGTAATGCATTCACATGCGAACAAATGGTTGGTTAGAAGTGCTGGTTATGTTTGTACTTTAAATTGCAGAATATATTCTATTTCTATCTCACTTGACCATTATTACAGTTTTTAATTAGTAGGAAAAGATAGTTGTGGCAGAGATTAGGAGTAGAATTGACTTATACCTTTCTAAGGAAGAAGCCGTTGTTTTTGCAAAACACAGATGGCTCCTTCCACTTTCATGTATCGGCATGACTGAACGAAGTTTCACAAGTGCGTGTCAAACTGTGTTTGCTCTAGGATTCTAACCACCTCATGGCAGTTGACGGTCGACACTAATTTTGTTTTACATTGGGATGAAGATGCGATTCCAGTGGAATTCAGCGATGCTGTTCCTCTTCATGGCACACATAGTTTGAATGGTTCGTGACATCCCTGACTAAGTAGATGATCCGACTGTCAGGGATAACCCTGGTTGACAGACTAGTTACTGGGCCGACTGATGCCTTGGTTCCTTCGGAACGCTCACCTCTTTAAAATAGGACATACTAGCATTTTAAACTGATAAACACATTTGTATCGGTGTCGCATTGCGTGACTCATTCAATACTTCAACATGACCCAGTAAAGACGTGTGATCAGATGTCTTCAGCCAACCCAGAGCATTACTGTTCATTTCCCACATCCTGTGATAATGCTGAAGAGTCTATTCCTAATGACAGTCAGTTAATTGTCATCTCATCGACCAAAACCAATACTTCTAGCTGGAGAGATGTAACTTTTCTTTGATGGGTCTGTTTTTATCGGCAAGGTTGGCATCAGCTACTTGTTGATAAGTTGTGGACTGGATATTTGCGAATTACAATGAGTCGGAGATTGGGAAGGATGAAAATAGTCTTTCTCTAATACACGGTGTCACAGTTTAGCCTAAATTGTAGATGTACCTGTACCCAAGTCATCATTATCTGGATGAAGTATGAAATGTAAGCCTATTGCTGTTACCTCTTCCTTATCAAAAATAATGGAGAAACTGCTATAGCTTGTGCTGAAACCCTCAATGAAAGCTTCAAGTGATCCGAAACAATTTTCTCATAAACACAATAGAAGTGCCTTGTATGGTGCTACTACCTTGCATCACAACATTGTTTCCAGACTACACAATGATGCCAAGTACTCCAATGTGCCTTCCCGGACTACCTGTCTGTTTATGAGCCTATGTTGAGCCTGTTCTTCTCCAATGCGATTTCCATGTTACATACTTAGTATTGGATTGCAAACAGTCTGTATTCTTATTTTTGTGATAGGAATCATTGAGCTTAATATGAAGGGAAGCTCTCCATTTCCTTGCTTACTGAGGCCGATGCGTCTTAGCGTGGTGTGGTGCGGTATGCTTTCTTGTTTTGTTCTCCTCATTTCTGGATGACTTGACTGATTTACTCTGCAAGAACTAATTCCGTCAACTATGTTGAAGAAATGATAGTTTCTGTGTCAGTTGTTTCCTAATTCAATAGATCTGAAATGAAAGCATTTTTTCCCGATAAAAATTGTATGTAAAGAATGAGTGTGAAAAATACGGCATTTAATGAATTCGTGAATTTTATCATTGCACGTCAACTGATTACCTTGCATACTTGATTATTTATACCATCAGGCAATGAAAGGAACATACATACATACCAACATATAAAGTGCAGACTTAGACATCAGTTTATTTGTAACACATAGAATTGAACAGTTTGTATAGGTTAAGTGGTAATGCACAAGGTGGGCGCAGATATTCAAGTTTGATGAGTTGAAGATTGATCACATACGCAACTATGGACTTTGGTGATGGCGCGGTCAAAAGAGTCACTTGGATCTCAGTTGAGAAATAATGATAACATTTAGTTCACAGATTCAAATCCTGCAGTGACCCAGATTTTCATTTCACCCTCAGTCATCACCTAGCGTCGGCAATAACTAAGCCGACACTGAAGTGAGAAGTGAATCGGTTGAGGCTAGATTAAACCATACTGAACACGGTAGTTATTCAGCACTTCAGACGACACCATAAGAAAGTCAAGTGTGTATTGAGATCAATAATTATGAATCCAATGATGACAGGAATACGGCTAACCTAGTTAAAAAGTCCAGAAATGTGAAACCGAGAGTGCTAGACAGGGATATTAGTTGAATGATAATAGCAAATAAGGAAGCGTGAATATGATGAAACAATACCGCAATTACAAACTAGGTTGATTCAAGCTTACTATCATCTCCTTCTGAATGCAGAGGTTGCGTTTCACAAATCAAATCGCACAAGCTTCTGCAGTTGCAAGCAACTTCTTGTTCCGCTGTCTACTGATAATCGTAAAGGACTTACAAGTATCAACACCATCCCCATAGTCTATTAGATGTTTTATTATCAAACTTTTCACTGTCATCCCTTCTGCACTCTTCAGTCACTGAGATAGCTGCTCAATCATTCAGCTAGACGGATGCCTTTTCATACGATATATGTATTCGCTTACTCAGACACATTCGAATATTTATATCCATTTAGACGTGTTGAAGAGGAGAGCTCTATCCTTCCGTGATTGTCAGAATGCCCGTTTGATGGAGCTGAGGAACGTGAGCTTCATGGCGTGATAAACCCTCCTCATGAACTTTTCCAGTCCTCACCTAACTACCTGCAACGCGTCGTCATCTTTAAATAATATGTGATATGGGCTGGCATTTTCTTCACTCTTGGGGGTCACTGTTTTGCTTCCTGCCCATTTCGTGTGCTTTTTGATTACGCTTTCTGAGTACCCATTCCTTTCTAACATGTTTTTCAAAGTCCTTATCTCTTAGTCTACTGTGCTTCCGGAACGTATTTCCTTGACTCTACTTATACAGCGTTTTGGCGACATTCATTTTGTATTGGATAGGGACAAATCTCTTAAAATTAAGTTACTTTCCCGTCCATGAAGGTTTTCTGTATATTTACCTCCCGATAGATCCGCCGACTCTTTTGACTGATGAGATATCTAAAGATCTGATCATATTATTTTATTCGTGTTAATCGTGAAAGTCAGGTTTGGGTGACATGAATTGAAGGTCATTAGTAGTGCTTCTATCTCCATTTCGCTCTTACATACAATAAAGATATCATTAATGCACTGCTGGTACAGCTCTGTCTGATTTATCGAGCACTTTCATGTACCTACATCTTCGTGCGGTTTAATGGGGAAATGTAAGCCTACCCGATTTAGTTTTCGTCTTGTCCAAACAGTGATATGTTAGCAAAGCACTTACTGATTTTGGAACGGCAAATAGACAGCCGTTTTATTTTTGTTATCAGTCGTATATCAATTTCCACATTACTATCATAATTAACATTCACCTAGATATGAATATGAGGAATAAATTGCACTCGAAATGTCACCTATTGGATAATACTGTATCAATCCATGCGATATCAGATAAACTAATCTAATGTGGAAATACACTTTACCACAGTGTCTACATTTTACACTTACTGACATTACCATTCTCTAGTTGCTGTATTTATTTTCATAGAAAATATTGTAGGGGGAATAGATTTGTTGCAATAATACACACTGAGAATTATATACTGTGTCAGAAATATTGTCTGGAATAGAGTGATTATAATTTTTACCAGTATTATTATGATATTCACTCAGTGTATTACCTAGTGGCTAGAGACTCTGCTCTACTCAGCAAAGCACGCTCACTATGCCTCGAACGACCGAGACGAAAACCATCTGGTCTGACGGTGAACACATTACACTCCAACCACCAGGTCTGAATCCAATACTACGTATTCTGCTACTTCCGCCAACCCACGATGTATCACGGTCATCTGTTGTCATCAGTGAGTGTCAACTTTGCTGCCAACTTGAGTGCGCATTGCTGAGGTATCCCACACTAGGGCTTCATTGGCTCTTCAACTGATGTTAGTCCGAAACTCAAAATTATCATCTAAAAGATTCCATTATCTGTACTGACGTTTGGAGAACGGGAGGATTCTTCTTTCAACACGGTCAGGTAGAGAATCGCAGCAAACTACGCAAGGAAAACTGCTAGCGAGTACAAATTGCGGCTGGATTCACCCATTAATTTATTTAACCTGTAGGGTTTCCCCATAGTCTATGTGAGTCTCTTCATTTGAACAAGCATTTGTTTGAAGTAACACTGGAGCATCCATGTAAGGCATATGGAAACCGGGGAAGGTAGACTTGTTTGGTTGCTATTTTTGCCTTCTGAAAGTAAGGTTTCAGTTGTTGAGTGATAGCTGGTCATTTCAATCAATATGCTGTCCAGCCACTTCATGTAGTAGTAATAGTAATAGTAGTAATGGTAGTAGTTGTTGTTTCACAGAGCTTATCAACTGTCCAGAATCAATAAAATACTGGTTCTGAGTGTTCATAACCTGACGCAGGATGTTTGATTTCACTGCCAATCTTGTAAGACACTTATAGTTTGGTTTTTTCATCTATCACATCTCTGTTTGTTGCTCAACTTTTCTAATCACTCTCTAAGAATGCACTTTGTTCTCACAAATATACTTTATTCTCTCAGTCACTGAACTGGAATCTGAGATTTTTTCAGAGCATCTCATCCTTCTAAGTACTCGTCAGCTGTATACTGATCCTCCATAGACTTCACACCAAAAGACAGACAAGCAAGTGAAGCCAGTCTTACTCACATTGTTTCAATGAAAGTGCTACTTGGTTTCATTGTGTTGAAGGTTGATACTTTAGAGATTTGAAAATGAAGTTCTTTGATGCATCTCTTTTCACAACATTAACGATGTAATTCGCTTCCAACTCACTATCAAAATGGATGAATTCTTAATAGTTATGTCAAATAAGTGTGTACGGCAGTCTATGGACACTGAGCATTTGAACTGTTGTTCATGCGTCCCACCGAGTATCGGGTGGTAATTCATGACTAATTCGTTCACAGTCTTGTTCAGTATAGCATTTTTTTATCAGTTCACGTGAAATAATTGCTGCGAACTTATCACGAATTTGTTTCATAAATTTAGATAATAGCAAGTACTGTTTACTGCAAAGTTCAAATATTATCACCTTTACAACAATCAACTTGTTCTTTATGACGCGTGTTTTTTAGTCTGCATGTGTGGTTCGTTACTGATTTTCAGTTCTAAAATGAGTTAAAGCTGTCACGTTTTCCGAGTTGACTCATCTAATCCACATTGTTTTCGCTTTGTGTCCTCACAATTCAAAATTTTCATCATCACTTCGTTGGTACGACCCACTATTTTCACTCATCAAATATCAACAAATCGAACGAGCAACGTTGATCAGCTCATTGAAACAACAATGAGATTATAGATTTTGAATTGTCTTAGGGAGTCGGTGAAATATGTGGTACCAATATATCCTGTCTATCAATATTTTTCTACAGTACTGAGCAGATGAATTCTCTGATAGAGGTTCGAGTACACTTTAATGACAAGCTCCTTTCAAAAGTTTACTAGTCAGCTATCAAATTACCTGGTTATATTGGAAACGTGTTTGATAAAGCGAAGTAAGCACTAAGAACGAAGCAATCCAATGCTGGTTATTTTTTGAGTGACTGGTAATCGTGAACTGCAGTTGATTTTCAATTTTTCTATTCTCTTTCAACCTTGCTTATTTCCTTTGAAAACATTATGAACATTTTGGCTGCAAAGGAGTGAATTATTTCACTGAAGCTTTTGAATTTCACAGTCTACATTTTCTTTTCTTATCTATTATCAAATAAATGTTGAGGAAATGCTCAGGTTACTGAATGTCATTTAGATTACTACCAGGTTTATCCACTCATTTACTTAGCGTTTCATGTTTCTTTATTAAAGTGGTGCAACTTTTGTTTTCTTTTAACGTTCTGATATTGTAGGGGTGCGTGTTACAATTCCGTAACGTTTGATCAACCCTACTTAACTTGATGTGCTCTAGTACCTGCTTAACCAGTACTTTACCTAACGTGTAAGTACCGATAACAAAACACAAATCAAAAGAACTGATACGCAGTGTATTTGAAGGAGCTATGTATTTACTTAAAGTAAATGTAATAATAATGAATGAGGGAAAAGTTTAATCAACTTATCTGGCTTGTAAGGCTGAACTAGGGACTCAGAATACGTGCGTGGTAATCAGCACAATGGAGCGCAAAATGGTGTCCAAGCCTGCTCGGATGCATGCTCGTTAAAACAAAACTTAAAACACCCTAAGCATCCGGAGGCAAGCTAGAGATTTATTTAGTTAATTTAATTTAAACCATTTATTTTAGCCCTAGTTATATTTTGGTGCCAGGAAGGTGCACTACAATATCACTCACCATAAATCAACATTTCTGATAAGACATCGTCGAGTGTAATACTAGTGTTTTCCTAAAAACAGCATGGTAGTAACTATAAGACATAATATTGATTGACCTCAGAAAGTGCAATCTAACTAAAATCTATTGATTGGATTATGCTGTTTTTCGCCATAGTATATATGTTAAGAAGATAGCACTGGCGTAATTGTTTTATCGAAAGAAAGGTATCATGTGACGTATTCAAAGCGACGTTTGATTAGTTCGTTTGACCTCTTATAGTAAGTAATAATTGGTCACGGTTCATGAAATCGTAAAATTTCGCAAATTGCAAAATGTCTTCTATGAACTTTGGTCAAGATTTAACTGTACGTAATCACAAATATTCGTCTCTGATTTTAATGCTGAGATGAGATAGATTTTGAGGTAGTATTAATCATGGACTGACATCAGTTGGGGAACCAGTGAAAACCTGGGAGCACTGGACAGCTGTCTCATCCTGGTACGGGACTCCGCAGTACGCACGACCCGGCTAGGTATCGAACTCAGGATATTCAAGTTTTAAGGTGAACACTTTAACCATTCAGCCTCTGGGTCCAACGTCAGTGGTTTACAGCTTCCAACTTATGTCGGTTAGCTGAATCCTACACCAATGAATCAACTACAGCTATCGTCTATTTCGGTTTTGCTCCCAATTACGTTTTCGTATTTATGGTTTTCCAAATGCCAGAGATGAGGCAATTTCTCACTCTCTGTCTCTACATTATTAGAAGCAACTACACTTATACATTATGTTAATCTAAGGTGTCAGACTGTATTATTGGGGAGAATCACTGTACTTTTTGAATAATTGCCTAGTGGCCAATAATGTGGTAGTAAGGGCATTTGTATGTCCGCCTCCTAAAAGTTAGGGAAAGTAGCCGTTAGAGAAACCTATGTATGCTCGAGTGGAAGATGATATCGTCAAGTGTATATTTTTGCAGGAGTTACCGAAGCGTCTATTTGAAAATGATAGTAATTTCCCTTCTAATGAAGCCTGCAGTAATATTCAGTCTGCTGTAGCAATTTCGGTAAAGACAGTTGATAGGCAAGTGAAAGTTAGTGGATTTTCGCAACCTCAGCCGAACTGGTTGATGTGAGAAGTCTCATTCTGACCAACTCTGCCCACAATGAAAATTGAAAGCAGCCTAACTATAAATATACTAGGAGCTTTCTCAATGATCTCGAGCAATTGTATATAATTAAAGCGAAAGAAATAGAGAAGGTATTAGCGTTAGTTAGTGTTAAACGATTATTTCGGCCCATCAAGGGTACCATCAAGAAGGAGGTGATGGTTTGGTAGACCTTCAGTGGAGAGCATCAATGGCAGTATTGATAAACAACTGAAAAAAATATGGACATTCATTAAAAACCTACTTTGGGGTGGATTTATTAAGCCTTTAATACTAAGTCGTGATATCTGATGTCAGACAAATCTGGTGCGATGGTAGTTACCCAGTGATGAGACTGAATGACAGCCCCACTATATCATGAATCAACTCGAGCTGGAACATGATCAACTGGATTACGAATCATTAAAAGAATGGAAGCACGCTGACCGTGAAAACTGAAAATCTCGGGCAGGGTATCTCATATAATGTTCACTTCTGAGAAGTCATAATTTGGGACTGAAACAACTATCTAGTGCATCTTGATTTCCGATTATTCTTTAACTAGCTTTGATCTGTGGTGCATAATTTGGAAAAAGTTCCATAAAAACTATATAGCAAATACTTTTTCTACCTTATGGTATGCGCCTTCCTTAGTACATTCAAAACATATATAATTATTGAATTTTGAGGGAGTTGTGGAGATTTGGAAATATTTCAGGTTGTTGTTCATCGTAGACTGACATCAGCTGGAGGAACAAAGGAAAGCGACGAGCACTAGGACGAAACAGCTGTTTAGTGCTCCCAGGTTTCCTTTGTTCCTCCAGTTGATGTCAGTCTACGATGAATAACAACTTGAGATATATAATTATTATTTGTCCCTTGGGTTCCTAGTGGAACATAGGGCTTCAGTTGCACGTCGCCATTTCACTCTCTTCTCCCCAGTCTTTTGGACCTGGCTCCACAACTGCCCAGAAGCTTTCATTTCTTCCTTTCACGATCTCCTCTATGTCACCCTCACATGCCTAACTCGTCGTTTCCCATGCGGGTTCCATTCGAGGGCCTGCCTCGTGATGTCTCCAAACCGTCTTCCTTCTTAGTGTACGTCTAATCCAATCCATCTCCACTCTCTTCTACTGTATATTTGTTGGGTGATAGGTTCTTGGTTCGTTGGTTTGGTGCCAGCCAGCTAGAGTTCCTTGTTGCTTATTCTTTCTGACCATCTTATCTTCAGTATCGAATGGGCGTAGGCGGAAGCTGTTAATGCATGTCTATAGATTGTTGGAAATGCTTTTCATGTCTGAACCATCACATAGAAGCACTGACCTGACTGAATTAGCGTTGAAAATCCAGATCTTGTTCTTTATGCTGAATGCAGTAGATTTCCATACTGATTTCATGTTAATGAAGGTCTGTCTTGCTTTTCCGATCCTGGCTTTAATATCCTCATCTGTGCTACCTCCTGTAGTTGAAACGGTGCTGTCTAGGAAGGTAGGTGAAAAAGACTACTTCTTTTAGATTTCTCCCGTCTATGGTGATTAGTGCTTGTTGATGTTGATGTTAGTTGGGTATCTTCATCACCTCTGTCTTCTCTACATCCACTTGAAGTCCTGTCTTCGCTGCCCTGCCTCTTCTATCAACTTGTTAGTTTTTGCCTGTAGATCTTCGAGGTTGTGTGACAAGACATCAGACATAAATCATCATCGGCGGTGAAATCCAAATCTTCTAGGATCTTTTCACTGATCAAACAGCGTATACCCATCTTTTCACAGCTCCTCACAGTTTGTTGCATGAACCAGTCCAGTACATGACAGTCGGAAAGATCATCGGTGATAGTAGGCAGCCTTGTCTTACTCCTGTCTTCACTTCTAAGGCATCACTGAGCTTTCCATTGTGGATCATTCGGGATGTAGCAACATATAGCATATAGCTGCTAATGAATAAAGTTAATGATGGTTTGTGGTACTCCATAGTGTTGAAGTGGTTGCCAAATTACTTCTGGGCCGACGCTGTAGAAGGTTTTTTCAAAGTCTATGAAGTTGAGGTAGAGAATTGCTCTGTTCTATGATACTGCGTAACGTTGCAATCTGATCAACACATGATTTGTTTCTGCTGGGGTCAGCCAGCCTGTTCCGGTCGTAACTTTGAATCCAGCGCATTTTCTAGTCTCTCCAGGATGATGCATCCAAAACATATAACAAGGCCCATTTTAGCACTATTCAAAACTACATTGTATGCCTTTGCGATTACGTTGATACAACGATTAAAACAATGCGGCACAGATAAGTTTACTCTAAAAACGAAAGTAGACAGGTAACTGTGTTATACTTCTTAAAACTGTACCTACTAATTAACATGTATTTACCAAAGCAATTGCATTGACAGAACAGGCAGATGGAAATCGCCTCTTTTTCCAAACAGTGTTCACTCCATGAAACCAATAGAATCAATAGGTTCCTTGCTATACAGGTCCGTAACATGAATTATAATGTGGACAACGAAAGCATATTCAAAACTATTCGCAGCATTTCTATTACGGTCTGTTGCGTTTATGTAATTTTAAAAGTTTCTTTACCGATCGTTTTATTCCATTTCAAAAACAGACCCTATGCCAACTCACGTAGATGATCATCACTTTTAGGATAACTTTTTAATTATCAGTTTGACCATCTGAAATAACTGTGGTTTGGCTTTTGTAGGTAATGTGCGATGACTGAACGTGAGACGTAAATCTGGGCCGTGGCAGGATTCAAACCAGTCACCTCCGGGTTATCAGTCCAAAATTACCATTCGAATTCACCAAATTACAGTCTAATTTTTTTACTACTTTGTATGTCAAATCTATGCCTTAATAAACAGTTGAACGCTTCTGTTTTGCACTATATCTACCTTTGTACAGATAACCATCGATTCTCAAGTTCACGTGACCCTACTTGAAGTGGGTATCCTTCTTAGTGTGAAATAATGTATTTAAAGGCAGAGCTAGATGAAAATTTATAGAAAATAAGTATTCGCTCAAATTCTCTTCTCTCCAAAGTTACCGTGGAAATAGTCTACAAACTTTCGTTTGTTTGTGATAACTGATAAAAATGAGTCATGCATCCCTACGGAAAAGCGAATAAATGTAATCTGTAAGCACTGTGTTGTGATGATTAACATTAAGGTTATATTGGCATCAAGGTCAGCTAGGATGTTAACTATGTGATATATGTCTTTTAGAGCGAAAGTAACTGACCTTATTGAAACAGGTTAAATTATCAGGTCAGAGAGAAATTTTTTGTCATGAAATATAACTAATGACTAACCATAAAAACTAATCGGATAGAGATTTAAGAAAATTGGTTATCCGCTTACCATACTAGTGATGGCTAGTGGCTAGTAACGGGATCCAGAACGCAAGTTTCGTCGCACTTGGAACTCACTAGCCTAATATATCTTCCTCTCAGTGAGTGGCGGTGTTCCCACTCAGATTCAAAACCAGCACCCATCATTTCCATTTTTCGGGCACTATCCACTAAACTCAAATCAAAATTGCCATTCCTTGAAAGTTGTGTCACCTTAGTATAAGTAAACAAATAAAAACTCGCGTATTAAGGAATCTTAATTTAATTTATTGGCTTCATTAGTTTCAACATTCGACTTTAAAGAAGTAGACTACAGTACTGAAGTTTATCCCATCTTCTATGGACTAAGCAGTCAAGTAGTAGCATAGCCTGTCACATAATAGATGTTTTGATAGCCTAGCAAACAAAAGTGTATGTGTTGTGGTTGCTTTGCCGACAACATCCGTTCCAAAATCTTTATTGATGATCACCAGGCTAAAGGTAGTCGGTACGATGTATTCACGTTTTTTTCCGATACAACGCTTGTTACGAATGAATAAACACCTACATGTCCAAAGTGCTTAGTTCAAATAAGAATGTTGCATTTATATAACTTTAACCAATCTAATCTCTGTAAGTACAGATGTATATGTTTCAGTCTTGTTTTGCATAATGAAATGAAGGTCGAAACTCATGTGTACAAAACTTTTTTGAATTTGAACTGACCAAGACTATACGACTACATATAAGCAGAGGAGTTAGAATTAGATGGAGGTATTATTAAGTCCAAGAAGAGTTATTAAAATGTGATGTGTGCCCACTTATTTCTATATGACTGTCAGTTTTCACTTTTCAGGGCTAAGCATGCTGATTTTATAACATGCAATGCATAATAAAGAAGTGAATTACATCCTTTTGTATTCATCAAAGGCAGAGAAAACAACTTTTTGAGATAGTTTAACCGTAAAGCTAATTATATTAGCCATTTGTGTTGTTAGAGTGGATCGTTGAAAATCTTTGACCAAAAAGAGTGATGATGAACTAACTTTGACAGGAGATTACATGCATATACTTGAATCAAGAGGAAACTTAATTTTAAGTCGAGAACGATTTTTATCAGCGATCCATGCCTTATTAGTAACTGAAGTCATGACCAGTACCCATTTCCAAAAAGTGCTTCTACGGTTGTCTTGAGAAGTTTTCATGTGCTGGGACAAGGTGAATCACAATTGAAAGCTGTATTCGATCAATAAACTCACTTCATAGTGAAACACCCGGCTCTATCGTTAATCCTCTTGGATTACACAGTGTCGTCTGAGGCCACACATCATATTCTTCTTTGAAGAATACAATTTTTCCAGTTTGTAGGTTTCTACGGACCGATTTATTTCCGGACAGTACTCATCACAAACAAATGTCAGATGGAGAACCATTGAAAAAATGGGACCACTGGACAGCTGTTTCCTTCTAGTGCTACACATTTTACGCCTGCAATTTCATTAGCATACTTTGTTTTCTATCTCAAAAATGATTTTATATATCCCAAAATGTGGCAATAAAATATTCAGGAGATAGGATAAAATACGTCACCTTAGAATCTTCAGCTTTTGGATCCCTTCACTTAAAAGATGGAATAGAGACATAAAATCGTAGAGTTTCTGCAAGCTTAAAGATATGTTCATAGATGTGTTTATAAATCATTTATAAGTATGGTGGTTATTCCTGAATTTATTCATAAAGCAAAGGTCACTTACACTAGTCATATCTTTTGCTGATCACAATAAAAAGTAGTCAAGTGGACAGCGATAAACATATGAACATATTATCAACGAGATCAGTTTTATGTCTTGGAATAAAGTGAGTAGACTACCGGCAAGTAGGTATGTACTATGAAATGACGTTAATGGTCAACGCCTGCCAAAATTATTGGTTGAAAAAGTCATAGAGAAGATTTTTAAGGAAATTATTGAAGTGATTAGGATTCTTAATAAAGCTGCATGAAGTAATTCAAGAGAAAAACAGTCATACGCAACTATTCACCTCTGTATTATCTCTTTTTAATTAATTTACTCCTGTATAGTCGATCAACTACTGGGTTGTAATGACTGACTGTTGATGGAAATCTGGAGCTCTCAACAACTCCTAATCACGCAGCGTAAATTAAATACCACATGGTTTCGCTGTTAAAATCACAAGTTGGACCGGATGCAGGTGAGAAGCCAGATAAAGAAGGGTTTATTCAACTCAAGAAAATAAAATGTTAGAACAAAAATATCACTTAGATATAGTTTACAAAACCAGTTTGTATACTTTTGACGACATCGCGTCTCACTAACCGATCACTTTGTCTAATCAGTGTTTACACGTTAATAACACACTTTCAACTCGGAAAGATATTCAGGCAAGTTTGGGAAATACTTCTAATATGATTGGATTTCTTACCGACACAACAAAGATGACATGAGACACATGTTGCTGGTTAAATCTGCGTATATATTCAGAGGTTTCAGTGGAGCTAAATTCTTCTTCCATAATTCGTCTCCTAGGTTGCAGCGACTCAATCAAACACTAAACGTTACTGATACCATTCGAAATAGTCATTGAAATTACATTGAACGATCACAATATTTTTCGGAGTTCAGTAGTATCATGTAATTTATGAAATATTACAGCATGTTACCAATCTCCTTCTAAATTGATCAATCTTATTTTCAGAGTCTTTTCCGTGACAGACAAGTCCAGAAACTCCAAAGGTTCGATAAATACGCAGATAGTGAATGTTGTACTGAGGGAGTTCAGATAGAAAAAAGCAACTACACTATTGAGAGTATATACGATCTTCAGTGAAAAAAAATCCAGGTCACTGATATTTTTCTTTAGGTATGTAGTGATTTTTGCAACTGTAAATGTTCCTGTGCTCCGTTTACACCAACAATTTTGATTGAGCGTCATCTGCATTACAGACAAAGTCTTCTTTGTTTTGCGAAATACTCAATCCTTGTGATAGATTTACATGTTGATGTGATGAGATAAGTCTAACTTGCAGATGTGATTCACTGGCGTCATTCATGTTAAATACTTTCGTGGGATAGTAGGCTGTCACATGTTTTAATGGATAGAATATTAAAAACACACGTCTCACTTCATGTATTTAGTTTGCTCTTTGTACATTAAGAGCTTTATATATATATATATATATATATATATATATATATATATATATATATATATATATATATATATATAATGTATCTATTATTCGAATTGATGGAATTAAAATGAATAAATATTTGAGGCTGATCTTGTGAACTTGTTTCTGCAAATAACGAAAGAAGAAAGTTAACGCTGAACAGTACTGGTAAATAGTGACTTCACTTTTAAGTAACGAAAACTATTTCCTTGACCCCATAAATACCTTTTTTGTCGTTTCAACATTTATCACTTGACTACCTGAGATAGCCATAGTTTGGCAGACTAGTATTTTATATTAGGTGGTGATTGAAGGTGAGATGAAAATTTGGACCGCGGTCGGATTCCAACCAGTGACCACCGGGTTTAAATCCGGCAGCGGTCCGAATTTTCATCTCACCTTCAGTCATCATCCAATATAAGATTCAACATTTGCCTTAAAAGACCTGTTCAACAATAATATCAGTGTAGTCAAAACACAAAGATACATTCAGAGCACCAAGTTTTCATCCTATAGAAGCGTGATACACTTCAGAATGTTGTTTTGTCTTGCAGAACCTCGTGGCATGAAATACCACTCTAAACCTTTCCTATAACAAACTGTACATAGGATTCGACACTAAATGTTGAAGAGAAATTTACAACAGTTTGATTATTTGTTGAGATTACAATACATTCATAGATTTGTTAGGAAACATATTTGAAAGAACAAAAATTGTGTGTGATTCGAATTATTTAAGATATTCAATTAGTACCTGAGTGAATGTGTGTATTCTTGTCAACACGTACACGTTTAGCTAAGAACTAGTTACAGCAGTTGAACTGACTTTGCAATGCGACCCAGAGTCAGAAGATGAGTTAGGAAGCAAAACGGCTATCATGTTATATTGGGCTATTGATCAAGATTTTAGCTGTTAATCCTACAGCATTAGGATCAATACAATCTTACCCGTAAAACAGTACACTAGATCTAATACACTCAGCAAAATGCAAGCGATGGGATCCTATCTCAAATGACTAATTGTGTGGAAACATCACTCTGTCAATGAAGAAGTTTTTACACAAACGACTGATAATGCTTGCCTACAAATGATGTATAGTGGCTACCAGTGGAATCCAGGACTCATGTTCCGTCCTATTTTGCTATTCCTCAGCTGAATTTACCTGCCTTCCAGTGATTCATGTTGTCCCCACCAAGACATGAACTCAGGACCAGTCGATCCAAACACCACAGTGCTATCTACTAGGCCACTGAGCCATGACAGTCACTTCCTACACCATAGGTAGAGCATAGTCTTCGCGTTATAGCTCGTAAGTCTCCATCATTGATTGGAACGAATTGATCGGTCACTTATAGTACAACGCTTTGAGCTTTTTGTACACAATTACCGATGAACTCGACACAATGTCAGAACATTGTAATAACATCCATTCAACTCATAACGAAGCATTTTGACTGTTGTAAAAGACACTGAGAAAGTTGGATAACCATATTTTGTCTGATTATTGTATTTATTTGACATTTCATTTTGTTAAAAAATCACTTTGCTATATGACTGTTTATGTGGTTGTTTCTGACTTGATACATGATTGTATCACCTAAATAGATAGATAGATAGATAAGACCGACACAGGACTAGGGATTATCGCATGACGGTTCAAGTTGCAACACCTCATATCAGCACATCAAGAGGGAAGACATTAAGACGAAAGATAAGCAAATAGAGTAAAAAGCACTCAGAGTTATTGAAAGTCGTGGTAATATGACGGGGAGGAATAAGAAATTACTTAATACAATATGACAGTAAGAATTCAAAAAAATATGTGTAAACACACCTGTGCCACTGAAATCAATTCTTATCCATTTCATCAAGACTCTCCAAACACTGGTTTATGCTATCACAGAGACCCCAACCGGAAAGTTTACGTTTTCGTACACGGCTCAGACCAACAGTCAAAGACTTCAGGTACGGATGTGATGTTTTAGCCTGACCTCTTCTAAACTCTTCTAGCCTTAACCTACTTCAGCTAACAGTTTGCAAATAGGCAGATGGCGACTAGACAAGTAAATACGTATTCAAGTCATCTGGTTCGGTGGAGGTTCTTGAACACATCAACTGACTATCTTCTTCTTCCTAAAACTCTATACCTAACTTCTATGTTGCTGAAGTGGTGGTACCGTAATACATAGGAGATACTACAAAGGTGACAGTAATCAAATACCTGAAGCCTTCTCTTATCCTTTACCTTTAATGGCCATGTTTCACACCCATATCGTAGAACAGAATGAATTGCAGTTCAGTACACTCAACACTTAGTAGAAATTATGAGATCATGGTGGTACCACAGAGGGGTAAGTTGGCAAAAGCCAAGTGAAGCTTCTGTTTCCGTGCAGAGATTTGGTTGACCACTGACCCAACAGGGCTGATTCGACTTCGTATGCAACTGAAGTGGTCTAAACGCTCAGCGATTTCAATTCCTACAGCTAGACAGGGAATGATTAGAGAACAGCCCTGAGAAACGATTTACATTTAGGTTGCAAGGAACGCATCCCAAACATTCTCGAATTAACATTCAAGGTTCCCCGAAGACTGCATCTTGTCAGGGTCTTCACCTGGTAGGACTATGCCATCTGCGTATTCTAGACTGATCAAGAATTCTTCTGTGACAATGTCAATCCACATGAAATTAGACGATGAGAGTGAAACCTCCATAAGTACTTCCGTAATAAAGTTGAGTAAAAAATTAGAGAGTGGATATTGTTGAAGGACACCACTTAACGTATACAACTCACCTGATAACTGATCATACACTCCAAGAAGCTGACGGTCGTTAGAGCAAAGAAGTTGTATCATTTACAGTATAGAAATGATTATCCCTAAATTAAAAGTGTTTCATTTCATGGACAAAAGCTGTAAATTGTGTTCACCGTACACAGTGGGTTTTCAACGCATATTTGTGACCTCATGAATCGAATTGTTAATTGTTACACGGATAGGGATGACCACCTGTTTCATCTTCTGTCAAAATGAAGTTGGTCGGAAAACGCCCTCTCCAGCTAAGCTAATTGCAGACAGGAGAAGATTAAGATCGTGTGCGTACCAAGTCACGTATGCAACCATGGTCATATTCGAATAAAGTCATGTGAACGAGGCTTAGCACAAACAATCTTGGTAAGTTGTTATCTTACGATCTCTGCTTGGTTGAATAATTGGTTTGCTTTGAAAAATGCTTCTCACTGAGTCAAAGAATCACTCTATCTGTCCAACACCAATTCACTGCTGGTTTCTCAAGGTTGCTTAAAATAGTCAGCTTACAGGCATAATCGGTTTAGTTTTTCTTTGTAGACCATTTCAAATAGACTAATAGTAAGGGATACTCAATCTTCAACTCAGTTTTAAAATGTTTTTCTAACTTTTACTTCATATTTCCTTTGAATGTTGAAAAGGATTTATTGGATCAGATAATATTCTTGCGGGATTTTCGGTGCATAGATGAGAGATGAGTGTAAAACCCCACTACACTTTTGCTGAAGGAGGAAAACCATTCATACGAGCAGATATGAACTGCAGAGAAAAAGTCTAGGTATAAAAAAAAATACAAAATCGTTTCCGAATTCAAAATAATAAAAATAGTGTAAGAAGCTAGGCATCATTATTGTTAACTGTCAGCAGTTTTACTAGCCGTCATTTGCTTACTCGCTCTCCTTTTATAAACATTTGTCTTTTCCAGCATCATTCCCTTTTGATCCACTTACTGTTTCCGTACTTCTGGAGACTGTGGTAACTTCAGATGAGGCATTAATATGGAAGCTTCTGTGCTGATTTACCATTCTGTTTTGTTTTTTTTAAAATACGTTCATCAAGATTGTATCTAAACCAGTTCATCTTGAAGGAGGAAGTGTAAGTCAGTAGGTTAGTATTTATTTTCTAAATTCGGTGTCCATATTTTTTTAGGCTATACCTCTTCATTCTAAGGGTTAAAGCATGATTCCTTTCAGTACTCATAAAACTAACAAAATATCTTTGACTAGCCATACTGACTTCACACCTTAAGCCATTCGCCTCCACCTTATTCAGTCATGAGGACATTCCATCAAGTCGCAAACGGAATTCTTAGAAAAGATCAAAAGCATTAACACAGAAAACGACGAATTATTGGTATCCTTCGATGTCACAGCAGTACATACATCCATCGAACCCCGATTGGCCAAGGAAACAATGTCCATCCTGCTTAATGAAGACACAAACCTATCGGAACGCACAAAAAACTTGAATGTTTAAGTCTGATGGAACTCATCGATCTTTATTTTTAAGATTATTCCAAGTTAATGGCAAGATATACAAACCGATGAAAACAACTCCAATTGGATCACCGATATCCGGACGAATTGCAGAAGCAATGATACACAGAGTGGAAGCTATCATTCGACCTGAATTCGCTATGTGGACGACACTTTTGGCATCATTAAAAAAGATTATATACAAGGCACTCACAGTTTGATCAACAGTGTTTTCAATGACATCAAATTCACAATGGAGAAGTCGAACAACCACTACCATTCCTGGATGTTCTAGTCAGTAGAACAAATGCCGAAAAACTGGAAAACCAAGTGTACAGGAAACCAACACAGACGGATCAAATCCTCAACTACAGTAGCAACGACGCACAAAATAAGTTGCATGCAGACTCTATTCAAAAGAGCGAGAACACACTGCAGCACAACAACCTCACGGAGGAACGAAGAAAACCACTTGATGTCTATCCTAAAGAAGAACTTTATCAGAAGATTCCTATCCCGTACATCATCAATTACAAAGTCACCGACAGAAATCAACAAACATATCATCCTACCATACATACAGAATATATCGGAAATCACGACGAGATTACTGAGATCACTTGGAATTGGTGTGGTTCACAAACCAGCAAATTCCCTGCAAACACTATTATGCACACCAAAGGATGCAACAACCGAAGAAGACAAATCGAGTATCAGTTACAAAATCAACTGCAATAACTGTAGTCAGCACTACATTGGACAGAGTGGTCGCCCTCTTCGCCTTCGTTTACATGAACGTCAATTGGCTATTCAGTGTCACAACATTTCATCACTCATTTCAACGCACGTAGATAATTATGGACATGAATTCAATTTTGAAAATGTAGAAATTTCGGACAGAAGAAGCACAAAGAATATCAGAGAATTCCTAGAAGCCTGACATTCAGGTCAGTCAGTCAGTCAGCAATCAATAGATGTATAGACAAAGACCCAATCTATCAACCAATAAGAAAGATGATAAACGACATAAAGGTAAGAGGTCAAGCGGGGGAATAGCCGACAGGGAAACCTATGTAGTCAATGACACAACAATCGAAGGAAACAACCAATCACAAACCAGTTCATCAGGGTAAGGTAGGCTACTAAATCCCACAAGGAGAGATATTGACAGTTCACTTCACATTGAAGTTAGTGCCGATGATGTCTAGAAACACAATGAAAGCTCCACGAGTAAACAACCCAGCTCAGAGAAACACAATACAATTAAGATATTCCGAAGTAAAATGACAAAAGATTTAACCCTGTCATAAAATAGGTCATTAATATTGTTGTTTGTTCTATAAAATAATAAGGTTTTAATGTTTACCATTCCCTTCTGAAAGTATTTTGATCTGACTGCTTGGCAAATATTCAGTGTTTTAAATATCATAACTCAGTTCCTTAGAGTAAACAAGCAAGATGGCTTTTAAAGTGTTTCCAAGCAATACTTATAAGGTAAAATTGATTTAGTCATAACTAGAAGCTGAAAAGTAATCTGGTAAGTAAATTTTGGTGTACATTGAGAAGTAAGTCAACCAGCAGTGTAGGATATGTGATAGTCTATGAGTCACACTTAATGCACGAGAGTCTATAATAATACCCTTATTTCAGAAACGAAAGTAGGTGGTCCGAATCCACGACTAATTGACTCAAGACTGTATGCCTCAATAAATAACATCTAAATCAGAAATAAGCAAATTGGTCACCGTACGCTCAGGCATCAAACATAAGTATTCATAGGTAGCTGATAAAAGTTACAGCCTCAAAATTTTCACTCAGTAGGATTTTTGAACTTTATTCCCTGAACAATCATCTTTTCTACCACTTAGTTTTGCTCTTCATTCAATCAGCATTTATTTCAGTATACTACTAATCGACAAAATAAACTTAAAAATCTATGTTGAACACTATAAGAACCTAACCTCTCTGTGAAAATAAAACCCCAGTGATTTATTCTCTTAAGCAGTTCTTATGATTCAGCCAGTCAAGTAAATCCAACTCTTAGCACGATGATCATCTTTTACTCAGTATTCAGTCAATATAAGTGAACATTCTCTTATTCATTTATACCTCATCAGCAGTAAATGACAAGTACATAAATATTTTCAAATAACAGTTTTATTTATTTGAGGTTGGTATTCAGCATGGACTGACGTTAGTTGGAGAAACATTGGAAACCTGCTAGCACTGGACAGCTGTTTCGTCCTAGTGTGTGTGGCTTTTCAGAAGTGCGCACCCATGACCCCACCAGGAAGTATGGAACATCGGATCCCCACCCAGTGGCTCAATGGCAACGTGCTGGCAACGGAACCTAAAGGTCGTGGGTTTGATGCCTGCCGGGGTCATGGGAGCTCTCTGCTGAAGAGTCCTATACTGGGAGGAAACAGGAAATCAGTGCTCCCAGGTTTCCAATGTTTCTGCATCTGATGTCAGTCCATGATGAATAACAACCTGAAACCAATAAAATCCCCGTAAGCTTCCAAATAGTTTTATTTATTTGGTGGTGACCAGCGGTGGAAGCTAACATGATTGTTTTAGCAGCAAATAACACAAGAATGAAACATGTAGTAGTATAAAGCGATTCTTACAGAGAATCCACATATCAACGGATACTAAATGATTCAATTCGTTAAATTAAACAATGTGAACTTAGAGATTCCAAATAAAAGTCTATACACATAACTCATCAGCCTAATGGATAACTCATTGATGCTTGAAGGGGTGAGTGTTGAGTTTGATTTACGGTGGCAATATCACCCTCAAATTTGACGAAGATGCACCCAACTAACAAGTTCTAAGGAGAACGGAAAACACATCTCATACTGTGACGTTGATCTCCAAAAAAATTCCCTTCTACTCGTCAGTTAATTAATCATTTCACACATACAGTAAATCCCCGTTTGAGTCGATAGTCCTCATGTCCAGGCTTGTATTCGTACTACAGAATCTTTGCCCATTTGATCGGCATACTTCTGCAAACGTCTTGACTTTCTGATTCATAAACAGTGATACATGTCACACCTGAATCGTTGTTTTCACTTTTAACTTCCGAATTATGTTTTTGTCTTCATGTACTTCTCTAACTGCTATTAGTTACACTGATTAAAGAGTGTAGTGATTCTTGCTGAGCCAATTATTGCCAAAGGAGTGAGCAGCATCGTATTAAGTATTTTCTTCGCTATCCCCTGTAACAATTAACCCATACGTTGTACATTAAGGTACGGAAACCTTCATCCACTGAAGTGGCTAGGACGTAGGCTATTCGTGTTGACCATTTGCTCAACTAACATTATCTGAACTGGAAATAAGTTTAATAAAAGCTGATGGTGACCACATGAACATGTGGCACGAAATCTCTGACTGTCGGTTTGACTCGTATACGGAAATATCACGTTTCGCGTTTGAATCTGTGAAGAAGTGGAAACCGACGGTTGGAGACTGTTGGTAATATGCCTTTGGGACGGATATAAATCCACAACTGTTCTTTCACCTGGTTTTTATACCTTATTTTGTTGCTTGATTCAAGCCTGCTTGCTTTATACTTGTGACCACTTTTAACTTTCCTCCTATTTGTCATAAGTTTTATTCTGCTTCCCTTGATGTGAGCTTTGGGGAGCTAAATTGTTAAGCAGTAATCCCAGTTCCTACTCAGTTACACCTGACAGATGAAATGAGTAATCTAAAACACTTCAAGCTGGGTGTCTCTAAAACTCCGCTTCCGTTGTGTTCCCTCCCCATTTCTTTCCTTAGAATAAAAATATAATTACCGGATAAGTAGACAATTTGATAAGTAAATTTTTGAGGCCTAATTTTATAATTTCGATTGATGTTTACTCTCCAGTGAAAGAGCTCTCTTATGTTTCAGTTAATGTTTCACTTCCGAACCAAATGAATTACATGAAAAAATCCCAGGTATTTCAATTTTAAAATTGTTCCAAGTTATAGGAAGTTGATGAAAATTCTCATGGTACAGTAGAGTAATCGTGCTCTGATTCGCTTGCTGGTGTTACTACAGTAATAAAAATGAATAAACTTTTCGTTTACAAGAAGATTATAAACTATTTCACTTTACGCAAGGACGCATAAACTGGATATCATTTGATGTGTAGACTTTTTAAGTATTTTGATATTTTCGTTCATAGGAATGATGTTTTTTCCTGTTATCATGCAGAACTATAAACATTTGTGCTTCAGAAGGAAGTTGTTTTCTACAGAAGTCCAGTTATAACTTGCTGGCTGGTTGCCATCAGCACGAAAACCACGTTCACTTTTTTCTACTCATAACATTTAACCGTAGATCATTAGAATTCCTCTCTAGCTCTTCATAAAACATCAGGTTTTTCTATATTTTGAAATTATGGAAAAGATTTGAGGATGATGGTAGTGATATATATATAGTGAGTGTTATGATTACTTATTAGGAATTCGGACACTATACAAATCACTATCCCAGGTAGGGATACAGTGAGATCATTCTTACTCCGAAAAATTAGGATTTTACATTATCTATCTTTCATAATGAACACTGTGATTTAACCTTATTTAAACTCAGATTGAATTATGCAGCATCAACCAATTTTGATGACAATTGATTCATAAACCATCGAACAAATAAAATGTAAACCGTATAAGTTTAGGATACAAATGTAAGTCTTTATTCCTTTTACTGGGCAAATTCAGTGGCCACAAAAGTGCTTCTAGTAACCATTCAAAATAAGTAAATCTATGACCATCCAGTTCTTAACAAAAAACTAGGCTTCTAGATGGGAAAATCACAACTTATTGGGTTTTTTTTAATTTAAAATATGTTCCGTAACATCATTGGTAGCACGCTGCTGACGCTAAGTTTTGAGCAATGACTTTTGATGAAAAATACCACGCTATCGTCATAATTTTCACTTTACCCAGTGCTACAAACGATAGTTTCTGTAAACATGGTATGAAATATCCTAGTTCGCATTGTCAGCTAGTCTTATGAGTTGTGACACAAGATCCAGTCACATCATAGCATAATATGAGTGAAAAACAACAGTCAGTTCTTTCTAAGGGAGTTAATGAATGGACGAATGTACTTTAAATGATTCCTGCTATGTAACCTTACAAAGCTAAGTACTATACGCTTACGATAGTGAAGTTTAACGAATTTTTCTACATGAAAAGGTTATTTTTCTAAAACTTGTATTTTATATGGTAATTGGTGAATTAAAAGACTACCCTAGCAACTACTGAAATAACAAATTGAGTGTTTTGATTCTAACCAGAAAGGTAGTTTTCTATAAAATAAAAA
>OX104134.1:60822144-60857914 GCA_944470555.2 Heterobilharzia americana
TTTGTAATCCATGATAGTATTTCCTTAATTTTCCAATTATATCTAAACACGACTAGTCCTGAAAATAGTCCCACTATCTTTGTGAATACCTAATTTAATGAAATTATTGATCATTTAATTACTCAATGTTTAAGTGGAACGATGCATATATGTGGGTGTTCAATTTATCTAAACAAATCCAATCACGTAACTGTATATATGCTTGCTCGTTTGTCGCTAGTTAAGTAATCATGTGACGTAATAGTAATAAATAAAAATCAAATGACTCGATATCACAGTTAGAATATAATTAGAAAAGTTGTGTGGAACAGCTTGGCCATTCATAAGACTTTACAGTGCCTGGCATACGCTAAGAATATCGCCAATATACATGTTCGCTAAATCTGAAGACAAAGTTTGTTTAAAAGAGATAAACTTCCGTCATCTGAGTTTTATAATGATATCGGGGAATAGCAAATGTCATGTTAATCATCGCCATGAGAAAATCAGTGGACTCAACATAGCCATTCAGAGTGTCAGTCATATCTTGAATAGATCAATAATAACGTTTGCAGGTACAACACTTGGGTGGTGTGGGGTTACATCTACCAGGGAGCATAAACTGCTTCGAAGTAGAACGCAAGACATCTCGATAAATGCTAGAAAATATAAAACTTAAATGCAAGGCTTTCTATAGATCAGTTATAATATCTTAATACACGCAAACTGAAAAACCCTTTGCAGCATTATAATTCGATGATACTTTCGCACACATATAGTGTTTTAGAAAAATACTCCATGGAAAAAACACATAACTGGTTGCAACAGTATCAAAGTTTGTTATACAAGTGGACTGGTTCAGAATATCACAATTACAAACAGCATAACGGAGTTTTAAAAATGGCGAGAGAAGAAAAACGACGTAACTACGGAAATAGGATACTGAATGCTCACGATTCTATTGGAGTTAGCTTAGAGAAAAGTTAATTTTGGTCAAAGTCAATAGTAGTATCGACCTATGAAGCTTCTGACTGTTAGTACAGGAAAGCACAAACTTTCTCGTTTAGGTTCACGTCAAATGAAATCAATGGTAGGACACTCCAGGTGGTATACCTCAGGATCAATCTTGGTAGCGTGCCATCCTCTTAGGAGCATGATGGAGCTTTCTCAGTTAAACCTTTGCTACAAAACTAATAGAGTTTCACCTTCTGTTGCAACACTTGGTCTAGGAACTGTCTTCACAGCATCCTCAAACAGTAGAAAAAGCGAGTAACCTTAAAAGTCATCCTGACAACTGCTTAAATCACCAGTCAGGCTTCAGTATTTCGGCTTGGAAAGTAGTTTTTCATAAAGCATAAAAATGTAATTGGCCACCTTAGCAGTTGTTAGGGTGGCCATAAAAGTCAGTCGGAAAACCACGGTAAACTGTTTCTGCAGTCATATGCTATGGATAACCATTATTCCCACGTAACTCAGCTCTGCACGACTAACAAATTTAGGTTCACACACCATACTACTCATAAGTAGTCTCAAGCCTACTCCGTGATTTCCGGAAGGCATAAAAACCAAAATGAAAAATTCGAAGTAACTGACTTACTTATTCTTTACCATAAGTGCATACACTCTTTGATATCCAAAAATGGCATGAAGAGATTATTAGCTAATAATTAGGACTAACTTACAGGCAATGAAAGGGAGAAAATAAACACATGGATTTTTGCGTCAACTGATAAATAATGTTGAGTCATTCTAAACTTCAACCACGACCTGGTTTTCTGGTTCGAACAGTTTTGAAGTTGCCTATATATATATATATATATATATATATATATATATATATATATATATATATATATTTTTATATATATATATATATATATATATATATATATATATATATATATAGTGAAAGAAAAACAGTCTGATTGGAGATGCGGATAGTACCCGAAATTCTAACATTGTTTGATGGTTGGTACTTAGGAAAAAGTTACTGAGAGTTGCAATCATAACCAAAATATCCTTAGGTTCAAAAGCATACTACAATAATTGTTTTGTGCTCAATAGACTGGGAAATACAATCTACTGCTAACCAAGTTACTGGTATTTGAATATTCAGTTTACATTGTTTAACTAAATTACTATTTTTCAAACACCCCTTCATCATTTTAACCGATTGCGTTGATTAAGGAATACATTAGCAGGGTACAGTCAGATACTAAGGTGGGCATAATCAGTAGTAGACTTCTCATATCAACTAATACAGACTGCATATCACAAGAGTCAAGATATTATCTATTTGAATATCTGTATGATAAAGGAAACCACAGCCGAAACACTTCACAGTCGACATAGTCGAACTTCACCTTCAGGTCACGAAATGTGGCAAATACCAGGTATTAGTATGTATGTATGATATCCAGAACCTGTCGGAGGTGAATACATGACCAGTGCAATTTCGTCAAGGTCTGAAACCGGGCTGGTTTCCTCAAGTTTTCTGTTCCACTTCGTTCCAGTTAAGTGTCCGATAACTATGGATCCCCAGAATTTGGGACTCATTGGTCAAAATGATTCCTCTACGGTTGTCATAAAATTTCTTTCGCTTCTTATGTACTGGGATGATCAATTAAGCAGACCTATCTGACAGCACTACCTCTGGTTCCCACGCACTACTTAGTACCTCGGTCACTCTAACCAGCGATTTCCCACCTCCATCCTTGAAGACTTCAGGTGGTAAAATGTTAGCTTCAACTGCTTTGCATCATTTCAGGTTCGAGAATTGGCAGACCGACATCTACGTCTCATTCAGGTTCACGCTGGATATTGGGTAACTGAAGTGCTGCCATGGGTCAGCTGAACTGTGCTTCAAAGTATTCTAACAACGTTCAAGCTACCTGTCCTGGGAGGTTGTCAGGTTAACATCCTCTTCGGCAAAAGTCATACTAACCATCCTGTTCTTCTTGCTAGTGTCCTTAGCAAGTCTAATTATCTGGCTGACATTAGCTAATGCTGATATCTTCTCTATCCTCTTCATTCTCATAAACTACTATTGCTCACAATGATATGAAGACTCTTCATCAATTCACATCCAATTCGCTTTCGCTCCTCATTGTCAACAGAACCAGCTGAAATGGATCTTCACGCATTTATAGGTAGGGATGAGATTGCCAAGAATCATGGATGTTTCCTAGCCTCTGAAAGTAGATTATCAACTGTCTTCATTACTGTTTCTACAACAGATTTCATTTCGCATCAGGATGAGAATTTTCGCCATTGACTACATCTGAATGTTTTTCTTTCTGCAGGAAAATTGACAGCTTCTGATAGAATTCATTCTTTCCATCATCAGAATTGCAGTCCATGTGCGTGTAAGCTAAGATTACGAATCTGCATCAGTTGGTCTTATTATCCTTCTTAGATCATACAGATTCACTGGCTCGAACAGCAAACAGACAGTTGTCGACTAGCATACAATCGAGAAGAGCATTTATCCCTCTACGACCCAATGCTATTGCCTGCACAAGCAAGTCCACAAGGCTGAGACAGAGTTTAGGAGGATAAGTTATGTTTGATTGGGTCTTGTGTACTGACTGACTGATAAAATCAACGTAGAACCTCACACACAAGTGCATTGGTTCAAGCTGGTACGCTTCCCAGTAGTATACAAAGAACAGCTAGATAGAAAAGGAGTGATTTCAAAGTAGATAATGCTGTATGAGAAAGAAAATATCCTGAGAATAAAGGTTAGTGCGAATATTCAAGCTTCAGAAGATGTTAAGGAGTGAATACATCTGCGCCATTGTAACCGATTCCCAACCATGTCACCAAGAGTTCTCAACCCCTGACTCCTATCATCTCGGCGACCCCAGCCAGGTAGGCTGCATCTCCCCACACAAATCAGACCAACAGTAAGAGACTTCACTGACTGATCCCAGGTCTCGGTCTGGTTACCCTGAACCCACTTCCAACCTAATCCAACTTCCCCTAGCATCGCACGTCGAGGTAGGCGGTGGCTCGTCATGCCCAATACATTTCCAAGCCACGTTAGCGACTAGTGGGAGCAACTCAAATGGACGCTGACAAAGAGTCTACACATTGTCCATCAGTAGCGAAGGCTACACGCATGCGGAAGGCGAAAATGACAGTTATTTGGACCTATGAAAGAAAGTGAGGCGATAAAGATGAGGATAGGTGAGACCATAACGAAAATGTCTCCGAGTTACTCCCATGAGACAACTGAAACAAAGGGCGGGATACTTTGATGAACAGTTCCAGTAACCTCTAGCTACTACCCCGTTCTTCGCTGTTTATTAGGATCCTGAATGGAACAGGAGTTGAGAAAGACGTCTGTAACCTGGAACGAGGAAGAGAGACATGCCTGATGGACTAGTACCAAAGGAATTCAAGGAGTGGTTGACTAATATTAGTTAGGTTAAATAAAATGTTAGCTAGTGTGTGAGAATCAAATATGGTCGTTACTGACTGTCTCAGTCTACAAGAAGGGAGAGAAATCCTCTTGTGGTAACCACAAGGAAATCAATCCGACGAAAATGGTATCCACGAATCTAGGGTTTTATAATTAGATGCCTGAGTGATACCTAGGAACTGCAAGCCCGGATACACCAGGTAGGTTTTAGACCTGGTTATGGATGTGCAGGCCAGACCTTGGAATACACACACTTTCCGGTGCGTGACACAAGCTGCAACTCTTGACCTGAAGGCATTAGTCAACTCCATATATCAAGAGGTTTTATGGTAGCGTCTATCACCGACAAGTAGGCCTAGTAATTGTACCACTCTACTGAAGGTTCTGTGCTCGTACTACAGTCTACGACCAGGTACCGATCCAGTAGTCTATGTTGTAGTGTCCGTCACGCTCTCCATTTTTACGCAACGTTGTCAGAGATGTGAGAGATTCCGCTCTTCATATCTGATTTAACAGAAATTGACTTTGGTGGAAGAGCATCCTTAGTATATCTAGAGTATGCAAATGACATCACGCTTTAAAATGGAGACGCTAACGAATGAAGGGCTTTCTAGACACTACTACTGGTTATCTGGGAGTCAGCCAGCCAGTATCAAAAGGCGACCTGGTGTTACTGAGTAACGGTACAAGTTGCCACACTACGTATCAGCACACAAGGATGAGAAACAAAGAATTAAAGAAGAAAGCATCCAAGATTAATAGAAAGTCATGAAAGGAGGAAGGACAAAAGAAACAATGGAACCTGGAATCAAGATTAAGACGAAGATTGTGTACGGATGCCTATGCGCCACAGCAATCGATTCTGAATCATTTGCCTAGTCTGTAACTCCCGCGACTTCGGGATGCGTTCTTCATTTCTCATATGCTGTCGTTACCACAACACTAGTCTTCACTGTGGTGTCTTGTCTAACAATACGAAGTGAAGTGGTCCATGCACTGAACCACTTCACTTACCTGGAATGTCAAATCAGTCCTGGTGGGTCAGCGACTGATGAAACTCCTGCAGAGACACAAAAGTTTTGATTGGCCTTCCGCCACTTATACAACCACTGCGATATTCAGTCACCTATTCAGGGTCTAACGCATTGCACCGCATTTAGCTCCTTTTTAACTGTATGGTTGTGAAACATTATCATTCAAGATAGAGTACATAAGAACCACTCAGGTATTTGATTACCATTGCCTTCGTAGCACTAGCCATGTGTCATGGTGCTGCCAAAGTCAGTAACGTAGAACCCAGATTTAGTTTTAGGTGACAGAAGTGTCACGGATGCCTAGTCACTGTCTGCAATATCCGATGTACGTTTATTTTGGGAAATGGTAAAAGGCGGTTAAACTAAAGCGTAGTATCAGTCTATGAAGTCTGTGACTGCTGGCCTGAGGCGTGAGGGGAAATGTAGGCCTCCCAGTTAAGGTCTACGTCACAACTAAAATCGACGATTGCATACTCTAAGTGATGTGGTGCAGATGCATCAGCATATTATCTTAGTTTTAATCGTCCTATCAAATTTCTTTATTCGCTTCATTCACCACTGTTCGATGCATATGGCTTTCCATGACTTCTTATAACACTTCTTTTCCTATTTCTTAATCCATCATCTTTATTCGCCCAAGTGGCAACTTAGGCTGTAACTCAAAATTCCCAAATGTCATATTGTCAGTGACAACTGAATGAATGAAACTGTGTGGTAAGCCAGAGGCTAACTATGAAATAGATAAGAGATATGTCATTTGTATTCAACTCAGTTTATCTCTCCACCATGCCTCCAAAAGTTATATAATCCGGCTGCAACTATAACGCTCTTAGTTTACACTAATTCTGAAACAGGTTCAAAATCAACTTCCGAAAATGCAACAGCAACATGATTATTTATCACCCAGTCGATTGAGATGTCGATGTAAGTGGTTTGTGTTGTCAAAGAATATTGCATTGGAATTCAAGCAGTGTCGGCCAAAAATGAAAACATATCATCCACTAGATCAGTTAACAAAAGGAATCTGACAAAGGTATACTAATCAATGATGATGATCTAGTACACTTCATCATCACTTTTGGTGGACCTTCATACAATGGGATTGAACTTATGAGTTGGCAGTTTTTATCACTTACCATTCCCGACCGATAGCTGCTACCATTATTCCATTAAAAATAGAGATATGTCACAAATAACTTTAAAGTCAGATCGCGGTAACGCGTAAAGTTTCTTCAGTCGGTCCCGGCTTCCTTATTTTCCCCATCATGGTAACTTATCACGTCACTAAAATAAAAAACATAGAGTGTCTACCTAAATAAAACATCAAAAATAAAGTGTCCAAGGAATACTCTTTCTGTTAGATGCAACTAACATATTTTGAGATCAACGTGAGATGTAACCCAACTTTTTACCTTGATATAGACGTCAAGGTTCCTTTTCGTACCAACCTATTCGAGTTATAGGAACTGAAATACTAGTTTATGTCAGACAGACAGACAAAACCAATGTTGAACTTCTCAAAGGAGTGCATCGGTCCAAATTGCCCTACTTCACAGTAGGATGCAAAGAACAAGTTAGTAGAACAAGACTGATATAAAAGTAGACAAAGGTGGATGGAAGGAAAAGTAATTTGAAAATCGGGGTTAGCGAAAATGTTCAGGGTTAAAAATAATACTGAAGAGATAGAACATAGCTCAGGATCAACGTCCAAAATACAAATATGCACTATGAAAAAAATCTATTGAATTAAAGTTTTTCTGCCCTTCAAGTCCCATTTATTCACGTACACTCTATGAGGCGGCCAAATACTCAGCAATGACGAGAGGTGAGAAAGCTTAAAAAACCCGGAGATGAAGATATGCAAATACTCTCATAGTCTACCTTCGAATGGTTTATGGCCAAAAATTATTTAAACTAACAGAGGTATAAGTTGCGACAGTGACAATTGAGTATAACTCCTTCTAGAATATCTTGATCACTGAGCACTCCAATCTATAAGAAAATACGCTTAAAAATCCACAACTGCAAGAATTAACACGCTTCACAGTTTCTAAAATCCTAAAATCAGTAACCTAACCTTCAGATAAAGCTTCAGGACGAGAAACACGAGCAAACCAGATGGATTTCATATCTATTAGATAGCATATTGAGCACATTCTTGTTATTTATTGGGGCTGACGATAAATTACTTACCGACCACATCTAATTTAGTCCGAAGCAAATAATCGATATGTTGAGTGATATGTCAGTGTCCAATTCACAATACTACGCTACGGATACTAGTGAATTACCTTAAGTAAATGATCAGTAATAAATAAAATTGAACGTGGTGAAATAGGATGTGAAGTGCATCTTTACATCTGATGTTAGCAGTTCATATTTCTATCTGAAAGGAAACTTCAAACCTTGACTGATACACTTTCACGAAATGCGTAAAAGTTTACAACACAGACTGCTTAATGTAACGAAATCAGAAACAATATTATGATTTAACGGAAAGATTACGTAACCCCAAATCGATGTTACGAACTGAGCAATAACTATTGGAAAACAGACAAGCAAGTATATATGTTTGCGCCATTTAAGCCTGCCATATTTTAGGAATATCAGGTAGGCTGAAAAAAGTTAGTCTTTATGGCACAGATGCATTAAAATCATATCTCGTAGCCGTTGTGAACTTTAGATTGAGCATGGAAAAAAATTCGTATTTCGGACTGAATTAGGAAAAAAGTCAAAATATTTTTATTACTGAAATTGATTTTTGTACAAAAGGTCAGGAAAACTACTTTTTTAGGAGGAAACTGTAGGATTCTTCATCAAAAGTGTCTTCTAGGTGTTCTTGCAAACTTAGCTTTGATCGAGGATGACGTCTCAGGAAACGCTTCTGTTTTTCTTCCGGTGAGCACTGGTCTAAATCAGCAGGAATCTAGAGGTAAGAATTTAACAGAAGCTGAAACCTTAACAGTATTTCGAAAATAAATGACTACAGCGTAGTTGTGACATTCACTATTCTCATTCAATCATACGATCATAGTTTCGAAGGCGACTTCATCATTTGCAGCTGAAACTGAAACACAGTATCGTTCATCTTCATTAAGATGAATGCAGTGGTTGAGTATTATCATTCAACTCCGGAGCACTGACTGATAAACTATATTTCATCAAAACGTGTTTACAGTTACTTATTTTATCTCGTATAAAGTTGGTTCAGAAAGGAATTATTTTATACAAGTTGGTTATTGGTGAATTCTTCCCATCTGATAAGCTCAAATATATTAACTTTAAAGCCTTGTCAATACAATACAAAGTGCGGAACTAATAATCAGAACATTAAAAAAAACAATGCGCTTGTACGCATACGAAATCTCGGCACGGATAATCAAGGCTCGATTGGCGTTTGACGACTTACCCCACGCTGTCATGATATTCGACCGTCTAACAAGGGCTGCGTGTACTAAAGTTTACTTAGTTTTGTGACATGGCTGTGTAGAATGACCAGTGAGCGTGTAGGACATGAGAAGCGGCCTTCAGGTGCTCGACCACCGTTGACTTCGTACCATACACCATGTTGCAGTAGTGCCACACAATTTTGTCTACTTTGATATCACTCTTTTTCTATATACATGTTGCTTGTATACTATTGTGGTGTGGCAACTTGGACCAATGCACTAGTATGGGGTTCTACGTTGACTTTGTCTGTCTGCGCTGCCACGTCAGTAACGTGGAAGCCAGGTGTAGAGTTTTGGGGAGAAAGTCAGTCGATCTGGTTGTGAATCTTCATCGACTTAGGAGTCTGGAACATGTGCTGTGCGTCCCTAGTTACTGTCTGCTCCTTCGCATAATGCTATATTACATTTAGGATGGAAAAAGGTTAGAGGCAGCATGACTAACATATGGCACCAGTTCACGAAGCGTCTGTTTGTTTGACCAGCGATTGGAGTCGATGTGACAGCATAAACCTGTGGATGGAGACTTTGGGTGTTACAATTCGGAATCGGTAGTAATAGCGCAGATGCATCTACAAATTACCTTCATCTTGATCCCCATGGTGAATCTCAACACTGTCTCATTCCTCCTTGATCTCTCTTCACGACTTTCTAGTGCTTTTGATTATTTTCTTCCTTATTTTGGTTGCCATATTGCTGTGTTCTCGCTTGGTGTGCTAATATGAGGTATGGCAACTTGGATTTTTAAGCAGTAATGTCATGTCCCATGTTGATATTATCTATAAACCTATTTGTCCTATTCCTCAACAGTGGTCGAAGTAATTGATTTGATGAGACTCCACAAACACTTGTGCTATAGAATTGTAATTAATGCATCTAGGTTAGTGACGTAAACCGATTATCCGAACACTACTGAACCTATCACTAGATTTTTAAGCTGATAGGAGTTATCATGTTGGCTAAACGCAACCCTTAGAAGGTGATACATTAAAGTCCAGACTAGGTTGAAAATATGTAGTGATAAAAACAATAGAAAAGACTTCAATCTTTCAAAACTTGCATCCCATCAATGAACACTTCAAAACTTATTTTTGTAGAACGAGACCTGAAAATATTTGTTGCCTGTTGAACTTCCGTTCGATATAGTACACAGTGACACCACTTTTAATTGAAAAATACTTCAAGCAGTATTTCATGTTCCAAACGTCATTCGGTAAATAATACTGTATTAGAGTGCAATATCAAATGAGTACATTCGATATGGATAAGGCTTTCTACCAAACTGTCCAAATAATAACCTTGTACTAACAATATCGCAAATATCAAATTTCATTTTTTCCATCTGCTTATTTCAGTGTAGACTATCGGCGAATGACTTGGTGAAAATATTAACTGTTCACATTCAATATCTACAAATTCTTTTTCTATACTACTACTTCTTAAGTAGCTTTCGTTACTCTATACCAAGAAATGCATACAATAATCCTATACTTTCGATTGTAGTCCAGCTGGTATAGACTTCAGGGTATTTCTGAACCAATAAAGGGTAAAGTGAACCTGAGGAACCCTATCGTTTCGGTAATCTTCGGAGTTTTTCAGTTTCTTCAACACCCAAAGTGGGTGGAAATAAAGAATGACCAATAACCAATCAAATATCCTTGAACAGCAGCTACGCTGCTCATTATCAGCCAACAGGAGCGCAACGACAAATAAAGTCTAACTAATACCTTTACAATTCTATTCACACACAGTACATTAGTTTTACCTCACGGCTTATCTTTACATAATGAAATCTAACCCACCAAAAATGCCGATGGGTAGATGCGGTTACCCACAGCTCACTTCAGGCATTCTGAATTCCAGAAAGCTTTCCACACTGGAGATGGTGGTACTGACTAGCTAGAAAAGAACAGATATGACAAGATTCCAAGTCCTATTTTTTACGTAAAATGATTCTCTCCATCGTCGACTAAGCTAGTGGTGTGCATACGGTCAAGAACGTACTCTCTAAACAGCCGGCAGGACAGAGTATAAGCCACATTTAAATCTTCATATGAAATGTGGATACCACCTGGGCTGACTAATGGCACCGAATTCCCACTAAGGTATTCAACAAAAAGTGAGGGATGTTGAGAGGTATTTTGATCGTGATCACAATGCATCTTGAACTGTATTTCAATATTCTTTCTGTGTACAGTAAGTAGCAGTTGCAGCAGTAGGAAAACACTCCTACTACTTACGCCTCATTTAGTATTAATGCCACATGATTGTGGATTCGACAAGGTGTATTAGCATATACAAAAATACATGGAAACCACAAAAATCTAACCTGAAGCATTACTCGAGGTTCATGAAACCTGATACGGATGAAGCCACCATTGGGATATATTAGATTTACTAGATATGTTCGTCCGTATATTCGCCTATTAGGACGGCACATAACTGCACGATTTGCATTGTTTCGATGAGGACATCTGTGTTCTTAACATAAAAGTATGATTACCAACTCACATCAACGAGGAAAAGTTGCTTCTTGCCAAAAATCCTTTCAGAAGTAACATGGACCAACCACTGCTCTACGCAGCAAGAGAATGACCTACAGTAGGTTTATAAAAACCACAAGGTCGTATTCAAGGGACAACTGGGTCTTCATAGTGATAATCACTGTCTGCCATCTTCTTCACTGAAGACTTGAGGATACTTGTGACAGATCATGTACTAAAAAGCGAGTACTTTTCATAACATTAGTGCGAAGCCTAAGAGCATCAAGAAGATCTGCCTTTCACTCTGCAACTGCATGAGGCTCTTCATTTATGTATGATACACTTAGGTGAGTGAACCAAGTGACACACCTGAGCACTAAGCTGTATACTAACGACAGTGTTCATAATACTACCAAACGGAGATGGCCCTTAAACTGTTAACATCCAACATCAAAATTACGAGTGTAGGAAACTTGTAGTTTTCAGCTCTCGTTTTTATGTTTTCAAGCTTGGTTCCGTTTGCTCGGTTATAGATCTCATTCACATTTCTACCCTGTGGTGGGATATGCGAGTGGGGTTCCGGTAAAATTGCTGGCTTTTGACCGATAATGCTAACCTGTTGTGATGGCTCGCTTGGTAAGTCATCCTGTGGGCTGCTTTTAGGTCGCCTCAGTTCCTTTAGTAGCTTAAGGTGAGCACGCTGAGTTGTTTAATGCGTTTCACATGTGTCTTGCAACGTATCCCAGAAAACCGACCTTTTCACCCTCCCAATAATCTTTGCGAAGGTACTCGCTTCTCTCTTTGGTATTGGGTGGGAGGTATTGTGCTGAATGCCTATGGATTTTTCCGGCGTAGGTTTCAAATACCGTCAGGAATACCTTCAGTCTTAGCCCTCCAAGCCACCTTCGAAGAAAGTGGACAGTGGCATTCGCCTTTGTCGCCATGCCCCTGTAGTTGGCACGAGCATCCAGTGTATCATAGACGTTTAGTCTAGAGTCCTCTCCTGTTGATAAACTGGTGATTGCGTATTTTTGCTGGAGGTGTGACTGGCCTCCATCACCTCCGGTGTGCGAAAATGCGTCACCTGGGATTTCTCCAGGTTGAAGCTGACCGGGACTCCAGCTGCAGCAGATCGTCCTGGGATATCCTAGGCTCCTCTTCTCTTCCTATTGTCCCTCATGATTTGATCTCGTCGGCAAATAGGAGGACGGATGAGATGTGAGCGGAGAGGCTATCGATGAGTGGTAAAAATAGTAATGGCCCAAGGATTCCTCCTCTAGAAATCCCTGTTCTTAGACTCACCCAGGCTGATCGAATTCAGTGCACTTTCTTACATAATTCTCTGTCCTCTAGATGTTCTTTAAACGCTGCTGTGATTGGCCCAGTGATGCCCAGCTTTATAAGTTTAGTGGACATAGTGTAGTGCTGGACACCTTTGGAGGATTTCACCAAGCCCGGAAGGATAACGCGGACTGGTTGCTTGCTGTCCCATCCATCGGTCTTACCATCCCAAACGGTCACCAAGCTTGTGGCACATGGCCGTCCGATTTTGGGGCCTTGTTGAGTGAGACAAACGATGGCGTTTCCGCTTGCGTAGTCCTAAACAATGTCTGCAACCAAGTTTTCCAGTACCCAAATAGTATGGAACCTAACGCTATTGGCCAGTAATTGCATGGGTTTCGTCGGTCTCCTCTCTTTAAGACTGCTGAAAGTATAACTCGCTTCCATTCCTTAGGGGTTTGACTTACTTCGAGTTAGTGTGTGAACGGACTCCATATGGGCACGGTTGGCACTACGGCGAAATTCCGCTGGACCACGGGTCTTATGGAGTGGCAGTCGGGAGGTTCCCTCATTTCGACTGTCAAAAGTTTCCCAGACAATTGGTATGACAAAATCCTCACGTTCACCTGATATGCGTCACAGTCCTGGAACCTCGCTATGCTACTGAGTCCCGGTTGTGATGCATCGTTGCGCTGGGCTGCCCATCAAATCAACTGCTTAGCAGTCCCACGATCACACTGCCTTCGAAGACTCTTCGTTCATCCTTATGATCAGATGTAAACCTTGGTTAATTTTCAAACTATTATTGCTTGTTCTACTTGACTGACACAAACTGGTTGATATCGCGTAGTCAGCTTGACGTCAGGCGACTACCCCGAAATCGCTGCACTATGTTCTGACGAGGCTGAACACTGAAGCTGACCTTAAAGTTTCAGCGGACTGGTTAAGCTAGGGGCACACGGCCAGGCATCCACGTCGTTTCATAGGTTGCCATGTTACGTTGAGTTGGTCGCACGTTATCTTCTAGCAAGCAGGTTGAATCCGATTGGTGTTTTTGCAAGATTCATCAACCACACTACTCCCATCTAGCTGGGCTATAATGTTGTTTCTCAGTCTTGTACTCGTAAGAAAAATTGGCAATGGACCCCTGTGCCGTCAGGTTCTCGCAGAGACAGTTCATAAATCAGTTGAAATTCAGCGATTTAGTATTGATATATATTTACGATTTCCACAGACCTACGCAGTTATGTGATTCGTACTGCTTATCACTCTATGCCATTCTTATGTGCGTAAGTCCATCGGCCACAGGTGAAACGTTAACGCTGCCAACCATGGTGCGGATAAGAATGAAACTGATTTAGGAATCTAGCTTTTCAGTAAACTGCTGAAGGTCACCATGTACAGACCAGATGACTCTAAGGTTCGAGGTCCAATTAACTTACATAAGTTAATGGTAATTCATGCCCGTATTTACCATCAACACCTTTAGTTTCAGTCAAAAATCAAGGAAGGATTCCGTGCATAATAGCGAATATATATGCAAACTAGAAACTCGGTCGTGTGGCTGAAAATGCTACTGTTATATCTGCCCCTACCAGTGATTGTCCGAACCCCGCTGTCTTTCTCAACTCTTTCTGCCGGATTACCTTGCACCCAACTGTTCAACCTCTAATTTGTGAGCCCGGTATACACAAACCACCTACAATCTGGCAGCGCGGATCGGACGTTTCACCCCCGAACAGACGAACACTGTCTGCGTATCTTTGTTGACCCGAGTCTATATATACGTAACCCAATATCCCGCCCACGATGCAGCACTATTCATAAAAACGGGACGATTGGCTTCAAGCACAAGGAGTGAGACAAATGCTTTCACACGGAGAAAATCACTCCAGGAGTGTAGGTCATACCACACGGCCGAAAGGTCAATCGAAAATTCGTGAGCTAATCTGTCCAGCAGTGCTACCAGAAAAAGGTATCAAAGATAAATGACATAATTGGACCAACAGTTCTTACCTGGTGCTAATGTGTTCCATTTTCGGCACTCATATCACTTATTAAACCACAACACCAATCAACACTTCAAGACAAAAACGTTGTTGACGAATGATGAGTTAATTCTCCCCTTTCTAAGTTCGGAAATGCATATTAAATTATAAAACACATGGAACTGAACACTCTCCTTCAAAACGTGGTTTCCTAAAAAACTTTATCATTTCGGTCATAGGTTTTTTCATCTACAAGCAACATAGGTTGCGGTAAGCCGCCTACGTGATTCTTTACTTCCGCAAATTCTGTGCAGAGTCTACCAGATGGGAGGTCCAAGGTAACTGGTGATGACTGTGAACCCATGAGAAGAAACGGACACTATACTGCTATGGCTTACTGTGTCAGCATTCATCTAAAACTGACATTATGAACAACCGTTAAACATCTAAACACTGACACTTAAATCGATGGATCGGTCTGCACTCTGCCATGTGGTAAATAGTGGTGGTTCTCGAGAGGGATAGGAGAGGGATAGATGAGCGTAGGTTCAAGAATACCGCGACTACTACAACGACGAGTGACTTGGGTTGTCTCGGTTTGTTTTACCCTACAAGCATCAGCCCATCAATATTCGCCACTTTCATGTCCCCTTTGCTCTGACCGGCAGCAATTAGCCCAGATCATCTAGCCTGGCCATTAATGGGCAGGCAAGCTAGTAGTCTTCCCTTAATATAGCTGCCCTATCTCTGGCTGATAAATAGACCGTTTGTAGGAGTACCTCTTACCATATGACGTGTTTTCTAATGTTTGTTTTCTTATCAGAACTAATACGCAGATAAGGCATTAATTAGTTGGGTACTGGCGCGCACTCACACAAGGTTAGCAAAGTTTCAGACAATAGTAACACAATTCTCTAACTTACAGTCATTGGTAAACAGAAGAACTGGCTGAAAGGTTCTCACAGTGGGATCGTTTACAGATGGCAAACCCAGGAGCGGCTCAATGACGGAATCTTGAGAAACTCCTACCTCTGAGCTTATTTACAGCGATCAAGTTCTGTTAAACTTAGTGCAGTACACTTCACTGCCTGGCTATATGCCAAAACAAGCTAACAATGGTCCAGCGACGCCCAGTTCTGTTGGCTTAGCCGGTATACTGTTATATGGGGCGTCATTGAAAGCCTTGGCCAGATGCAGGAGGATGACGTGAACTTTACGTTTTGTTCTGTCTGCTATTTTGGTCGTACCAAATGGTCCTCAAGATTGTGTTGCATGCCCCCTAGGCTCTCAACCGGGTTGGGCGGGATTAACAAGTGTTTGCGTCCAGGCGGTCACAGCACAACATCCACAACAAGGATTCCTAGAGGCTCGAGAGCCTCAAGCTAAAGAAAAAGTAATCCGAAGGTTCCTCGACTCCCTCTCCCTTGAAATCGATGTCCGGGTATGAAGCTCTGTTCCCGTTACCTTTCACTAGGGGGCTGTACGAAACAAGGGGGATTCTAGCTTTGGTTAGCCGCTCTGCCTTTCATCAGGTGATAGATGATTCACTGTCAAGAACTTCAGCAGTTCGATTGGTGCATTTATAGGTATCAGACTGCCGTTTTAAGCCAGGAGATGAAGTGTTCATCAATGCTAAATGGAAACGAACTTCCTTGGCTCACATAGTCTTACCGCCAAGTAGACAGTTCAATACCTGTGATGGCCCCTTCATCTTCAACCCTGAAAGGATGTTACCTGAGGCGAAACTTCAAACTTCGCACAGTCGCTAAAGTGAAGTATTTTTCTTTGGGTTATACGCTTGTGGTACTTAGAATCGTTGTAGAATGGTGACATCTTTTGTTTTGGCCCGGTGACTCCTGAGAGCGGAATGATAACTAATTGGCATTCATTTCTGTTCCTTTTTGGCTGCTGTTCGACGTCTACGAATATGGAAAACCTTTTTGTGAAAACAGCTTACCGTCCACAGTAAACAACATATATTTCAAACTTCCTTTTGAAAGTATCACGAGGATAAGATTTGCCAACTTCAGGCGGGGAATTTTGTATTTTTCAAAGCCCACTACAAACGGGTCAATGACGTTTCCGCTCGTATCCTGACGTCCTCTATTTCCTAAAGGTGGTATCCAAAGTTGGGTTGAAACACAAAAGCACGTGTAAATGAATAAATAATTGTTTTATCCCGACACTAGTAATTTAACATGAGAGAAGCCGGTTTACAGGCTTTATCACATTAATGTGGTGGAAAATCTACAAGCTTTAACAAGTCCTGAATGGTGCAGGGGGTATGCCGTTAATCTCCATTAAAGACATCAGAAGGTCCTGTAAGAGTTAAGGGGTTTGTGGGTGATGCGATATATTATCATCATGTTTCCAAACTGGGACCATCTAAGGAATCCGCATAGATAGTCTTCGTCAGTGTAACCACTTTCACCCTGATCCTCCTTTAAAGCTTATTTAGGATAAAAGTACCCTTCTGTAGGTAAAGAAGCATACCAAGCCAGTTTCGGCCCAGACACGGGAGACCATACAATCCAGATACTGTCTAGAGTGGGCCTGAGTTGGTTACCCTAAGGTTGAAGAAAAAGCCCCGGGACTTGATGGGCGGAAGCAAGTGTACGGTTTATGAACCAGCTCCAATAATATATTTTAAAAGTGATCTTAAAGAATAGGCGGGGAAACAGATGACGCATTTTATCGTGACCATATCTATCTAACTTTTCTGTAACGTGCAGGTTGCAGATTTAGACTACTGAGGCTGAAAAGATAATTTTGCCCTTAGCCTAACCACTTCCTTCGCTGTACATTTTAGAGTTTCTTCCAATAAGGAAATGTTTTGTTTAAAGTATAGTGACGTCAGGCCCAAGGTCCGCGGGCTCTTCTCTCCCGACTGACATGCATCAAGTAGATCAGCCAAAAAACAAAGCAACTGCCTTGGAATATAGACCAACTGGCTTCCTTCTTTCAGATCCGTGTCGAGACATTTGCAGGCTGGCCAGGGGCGACGACGGAATTTCCCAACCAATCAGAAGTTGGTGTAACATTCTCCACGTGCCATGTGACTGCTTCAAAATACAGCGATTCTTCACTTAAGCACCTGTGTGATCAGCTGTCAACGCGCTGCATTCTCTCTTTTTCGGATTTCATATCGTTCAAAGTCTCTACAAACGTTATATTCACTTCATCTAGTTTCACAACACCCAGTGTTTAAGACGTAACCTGATGTCCAAGTGCGATCAATATATTCATCGCTCACTACTATGAACTCATAAGTCGTTTAAAATAGTTAATGATGGAGTTAAGGAAGATCTCAGCCGGTTAGCTTTTGAGTCTGGCAGTTAAACGCTGTTCATTTTGTCCACAAATCAAAGTACATGTAGGAAAAAGGATTGGAGAAGCAAAATTTTAACCCTTAGACCCAAGTCGATGTCTTCATTGACAATTCGGTTTATATGTAAAGAAGTTCAGTGGAATAGCCTGTAACGGCTTCATGCGCAAGTCATTCCAAGACCTGGCGTCTTTCAAATAATAAACGTAACGCCTGATTTCGATCCGCTCTTGTTAGTTCGTTGGCCGTAAGTGTTTACTTCACAACGATATCGTAATAGCCAGGAAAATGATAAAGCCCGTAGATCGAGGTGCCCAGAATGCCATACATCAACAAAACATCAAACCGCAGCCGCGTAGATCCCACGAAATAAACATCATGTTGCTGTACAGCAGGCATATGGTTCGAACGTTAATCCTTGAGTCCGTCCAGCGCACCATCGGAGAGTGGTGTTTTTAGTCCAAAAGTCAAGAGTGAACAACTGCTATCTGGAATCCCGTGAGCTATCTTGTAAAGCTTTTAAAGATGTGGCAGAAAATCTCTATCTTGTGGGTAGTCTGGAAGTTGGTCACACGGTTACGAAAGCCAGGCTGGCAATATTGTATATCTTTAACATATTAAGACCTAATGTCTTAGGGTACCCGAACTGCTTTCCAGCAAAGATGTCTTCAGTTCCATGTTCTGAATACTTCGACTCATCAGAACTATCTTGCCAATGGTCAACCGCCGCATATTTTTCGGAAATGAACGCTCGTTTATTGTGACCTGCCTTGTATAAAGGTTGAGGCAAAATGTCGCGCAAGTTGAGCTCACTTCTGTCACCTACAGTTTTCCCTTGAAACCCATAATACTTAGCAAGGCAAACGGCCTGTGAGGCGTCTGCGAACGCAAACTACCTTTGTTTATTTGAACTATGACAGGTCAATGTACTCCACCTTGAGGGGAAACTGTGAGTCGTCTCAACCCCTTAGAGGTGGTAAAGCTGATCCAAAAATTCGCGACTAGCCAGTCTTTTGTCTATGGATGGGTTCCCACTGACTTTAAGTGATAGACGAGGAGTAAGGTCCGAGGCTTTGTCAACATCAATGCGCGTGACGCATGTTCTATCTGGGCGGTCTACAGTTGACTAAAGGGTTGTGGTGTCACATACTTCTCCAGGATCAATAGCCTAGGGTTCGACGAGATTCAACGTTGATGCTGACCTTCATAGTTTAACTGGACTCGCCAAGCCGAAGGCACCCGTTCAGGCATCCTCACCATTTGGCACGCTGTCGTGTTACGTTACACTGCCCGTCATCGACCTCGTGGCCAGTTAGTTGGAAAGCATCGGTATCTTGGCACGACCCCGCAAATATGACACTCTATCCGGCTAAGCTATTGTGTTCTTTCTTGGTCTCGTACTCGTGGGTACATAAGGAGTTCCAATAATTAGTGATTGGCCTCTGCTTCTGTCAAGTTCAGACGACGACAATTATCGAATTGGTGAGCTCGACGTTAGGACAAATCCCTACCAATAACAAATCTTAAATTGGTAATCCCGTTCTATTTTTCGCCGGTATATTGTTTTCAACCTAGCCTGGTTAACCAGTTCACTGGTTGCCGGTAGGTCTTAGGTCTGGATTAAGAGGGAAGGTTGGGCATAAAGCTAGCAGCCCTACCTCAGGAAACCAATCCAATCGCCAGCCAAACTTCAAAGCCCAAACGAAATGGACTTATTCCCCACTGGAATCGGAGGCACTAAACGATACTGGCTGGTTAAAGTCTTCGGGAAGCCAATCGGCCGATGTGCCTTCCCTTTCCTCGATGAAAGCGAAAGTAAGGGTGGGGGAACTGAATTTCCGCACCATGTATGAGCCTAACAAGCCTGCCCAGATTGCAAAAGAGATGAGAATGTATGGCGTGGAAGTGGTTGCAATCTGCGAAAGCAGATGGAATGCAAACGGACTCTGCAAACTACGGACCGGAGAGTCAATATTCCACTCCGATATGGTCACACGGACGACAACCATGGGCGCACTGAGGGAGTGGCCGTCAAGATGCCTCCAAGAGCATTGAAGGCTCGCATACGATAGGAACCAGCCTCCGCCGGAAGCGTGACAGCAAGATTCAAATCAAAAGTAAGGAAAGCCAGGATCATACAATGCCACTTCTACGCACCTACAAATAATGCAGATCAAGAGAAGAAGAAGGAATTCCATAGACAGCTGCACCAGTAAGTGGAAAAAACCTCAGACGGTGACATCAAAATTCTCACGGGTGGGGTGACGTGAATGTCAAACTGGAGGCAGACAACATAGGAGGAGGACTCATCATGGGTAGAGAATCACTTGGTGAATTGAACGAGAAAGGGGAACTGTATGCAGACTTCTGCGCATTCAACCGTTCGGTGATTGGATGCAGTGTGTACAAACACAAAGATATTCACAAGGCAGCGAGATGGGCTTCACCAGATAGACGCACTTAAAATCAGATCGACCTCATCCCAATCGCAAGAAACTGGAGACTCAGTCTACTGAACACAAGACGAAGAAGAGCAGCAGATGTAGGTTCACACTACTCGCTATCTAGTGCAAGAGAACTTCCAAATCAAGTTGAAAGCCCCCAAAGTAGTTGGTGATAGATCACAGTTGAAGTCCAGCACCCAGAAAGGAGACTGAAAGATAAAACCACCCTCCCTACCTTCAAGAATGTTCGATGGTTCAAACAATAGCCGATTAATCCCTATTTCGGACTGAGCTCGCTTCAGTATAATGGTCAATTATGCTGGTGTTTATCTGTTTCATTCTTTGCTATCCGCGAAGCGCCAACGTTCTTTCGGTTGCAGCATCCTTTATGTGCCGGAAAAAAGGTGTCCATTGTATACCCTGACATTGTACATAACAGTCAGTTCACATTATCAAAATGATGAAACCTGTAAACTGATTTGTTTTCGAGTAACTTTTGTTGTATGAAATATATTACTGGTATTATTGGTATTGTCATTCATATCTTCACGTCAGCCTTAGGAACAAAACGGGAGACATTGAGCAGCATCCCTGAGGGAACCTGCATGATTGAACACCAGAACTCTGTGAAAGAGATGTGGAAAGAAGCCTGTATAACCATATTGGGAAGGAAGAAGGGGCAAGACAAGACAAAGAATGAATGTCGATGGATACATGGAAGGATACATGAGAGGAAGATGGCGAGGCAGAAGACGAACCGGTGCAAGGGTGCATAAAGAAAAGAAAAACTAAGTACAACGTACACTTGACAAAAACGTGAAGAAGAGTGCGCGCAAAGACAAAAGACACTTCTACGACACACATGCAAGTGAAGCAGAACGGGCTGCAGGTGTGAGACACCTGACGACATTATATCAGATAACCAGGGAGGGAAAGGGTCAACTCAGACGAAACCAACGAAAGACAGTGAACGAAAACCGGTTGGCAAAGAGGAGAAACAATGGGCTGGCCACTTCAAAAAACTCCTGAATCAACCACCCCGGCCTGCAACTGGCCCAGAAATATCACCAGCAACGGTAGAACTACCAGTGAACACATGCCCTCCGACGAAAACAGTAGTCCTGAACGCCATAAGGGTGCTAAAATACGAGAGAGCAGCAGGACCAGATGGGATTCCTACAGAAGCACTGAAAACAGATGCAGAGACAACGGCGGACATGCTCACACCACTACTGTAGAAGGTTCGGGAGGGAGGAAAGGTACCTTTCGACTGGAAGAAGGGCTACGTTGTAGAATTCACAAGGGAGGGAAATCTAAGTCAAACAGCCGCCAATGAGGGCTAGACCCCCGATGGGATCATGACTGCGCACCGCTGAGGAGTCGCATATCAGGCAGAAACGGCCGCTCAGTCCCCTCGGGCTTTCAGTGGCTCCAAAAGTGGGCGATGGGTACCAACCCGAAATCATTAAGTAAGCCCCAACAAACCTTCAAATTGAAATGGTATCACACAACTGTTTAACGGTACCTAAAGCTATATCGGTGGATGTAGAATGAACATGAGAGGTAGATAATCATTTCAGTTTTGTATGACAGCCAAATGGGCTCTTGTGTGACAAAGGTCTATGCTGCAGAAATAACCGCAACACAGTTATGCCAGCTTCCGATATTTCTCCATGGCACTCTCTTCACCTACATAACTTTGCACTAACAATCCATAAAAGCTGCATCAAGCTCCCCTCAGACTACCTCATTTGAGGCTTAAACTGTATGACCGACATGAGAACCCACACCTCTTTGTCGGGCATGTAGTACAGGTTATTAGTTAGCGTGCACCATGGCCTAGAACGGGAAGAATTCATAATGCAGTTTTGTTAGAGACACTCAGTTCCTTCAAAGTTTGCTGACAGATGGCCCTCGAGGGAAACTGACTCCTATGACGAATGCACAGTATCATTGAAGGTGTCAACTAAAAGGGTGGCCGCAGACGTGGGCTTTTTTGAATTTTAATCCATGACTGAGTTGACTTCACAGTTTTATCTCGGAAAAACCACTTGAGGTCACCCTGACAAGATGCCTAGGTGCATCGATCACCCGTGAATTAACGCGCACAGCTTACTTTACGCTGGACCTCAGTGGCGAAATCGAGCAGTGACTTTCATATTTGGTTAAATCTCAGTAAGAGCGTTGAACAGCAAGCCTCGGCGTTCTCAGGTTGGTCGTATAAATGATAACTCGAGATTTCTGAACTGTCTTGAGGATTAATTCTTGCGCGAACATGACCGAAAGGGGCCTGCCACTTATTTTTCGTACCTACAGAGTAGCAGTGAGTGAAAGATGGACAGTGAACAGGTAGGGATGGTGCTTTTGGTGAGCCGCACGAAAGTTACACTGCACTCCGACTTACTCTCAAGAAGATGACATAAGATCAAACCAACGAAACATGACAACTTCAGGCACCAATTAAATGCCCTATGACTCCATTTTTAGTAAATAATAATTTTCTATCCCCCATAACAACATAGTCTTTTTGGCCGGTCACGCCCATCTTAATTGCCCCTCTCCTCAGCAGGCCGAGACAGTCCCTATTTTCAGGCTTTCGCCAGCTAACACACTGTCATCCTGGCAAGTTTTCTCCCTCCGTGACTGTACTGCTCACTACTGCCAATACTACTGCCCCTTTAATCTACGATTTCGTGCATAAAGGGACTAGTCATCATTCCCCTTCTCGCACACTTATCCTCCTGTTACATGTACACGCAACCAAATGTATGCATACATGTTGTATGCGATAGAAGGCTCCTATGCTCCTTTTAGTGTCTAGATTTTGTTCTGGTTTGGTTTTTTAAGTAAATGCGGAACAAGATACTTGTGAAAGGTACTGAAAACAAAATGAACAATGTTTGTTCTTTTAACTGAGGAAAGTATGAAATGACGTGGATGTTTAACATTGAGCCCTCAGTTCAACAGGACCACGGAAACTACGAAGGTTAGTGTGAGCGCTGAACCTCATCCAACCGTGCCCCACCGATTTTAGGGAATTATTTCTTGCTCGACTGTCTATTAGTGCTTCAAGGCACATGAAATTTGTGTTGTCCTAATGTTCGGCCTTGCATAATGGCGCATAACTGTGACCTTTAACAGTGTACTACATTTGCGGCAGGGAACAGACAGTGAAATAAAAAAGAAAGTGGGAAGCCAGTCCGTTGTGATGGTCATATAAAGATGGAGCAGCGTGATATGTGGGACAGGGAGTGATCCGAATCATAGCTACAAACGATGTTAAGAAAATGAAGTCGGAAGCCACTAGAGGTAGCTTCACACTTAGCAGCACAGACTTTATCTAGACAGAGGGATCCAACTTGTGACATTTCACCCATGAAGCGAGTGGAAAGCTGCAATTCTTTAATCCTGAACAAACTAAACCAAGAATCTGGTCAAGTTTCTGCTTTCCAGTAGTGATCGACTATAGATGTACAATCAGCTTCTGAACGTAGTGGTATTAGATTCCACTCAAAGAACAAAAGTAGTATGATGTTTCTTGAGTGAATTGTAAAGAGTGACTCGAAGTTCAGTGATGCTACTGTTACATTGATTCACTGCAGTAACGCCTAGCACTGATGTGTGTATCTTATACCAAGACTAAAGGGTATAAGATAAGCCATGAGTTAACTAAGCAACTAGCCCCAAGCAGAAATGTAGCGCCATACAAACTGTGACATTTTCTGCAATACCGAAGAGTATTGCTTCCATGGTTTGACCTCCATTTCTCTATTACCTGATCATCCTATCCATTTGGCACCTCCTCCACGCCGAACCATGACGGATAAATCCTGTACCTCTCACTCCAAGTAAACAGACTTAGCCCACCACGACTAGCGCTCGTACTTTCCTGGCTTTTATCTCAATCTAGACACATCTTATTGAAGGAGTACGCATGTAACTTTACCCTACAATACCGATGTGAATGTGCAGTGATCATAGGCTTTCTGCAAGTAACATCATCAGCAAAAGGAGAAGAGTCTTTAAAGGAAATTTTATTATAGCACCTGGTACAGGAACATTGGTGACAGGTCGAGTATAAAAACAGCTTAAAGACATGGGATGGCAGGTCTGGTGGTTGGGACCCATGGAAACTACCCTTACCTGCGAGACGCCCAAGAGTGGCTGAGGCCTTCGGAAGCATGGAGCTACAGCGTAGCAAAGACTATGAATGACACCGGCTACCTGGCGACCAGTGCAGTAACCTCTAACCTCCTCCATGTCATCCGCAAAACTAAGGGTACGAAAGAGAGTAGAGGCTAAGAGAGGAAGGCGATTACAGCACCTGGCACAGGCAAAGTAGCTACAGACTAAGATAGTGAGAGAATGCTTAACACCATGAGATGGAAAATCTGATGGTGGGAACTAGTGAAAACCACCCTTATCCGAGGTCATTAAACCCGCTACACACCCTACACCCCGTTTCCCGTGAGATCACAATAACTGTCTTCCGTCAACCCTGCAGCGCTTATCATGGCTCTTACTGGTTCTCAAACGCAAAACAGAGCCACCAACGTTAGGCATTTGCTGCACAGCTTAAAAGATATTTACGAAAGATAGATGCACTGCGTGACGTTATTGTAAATGCATACAACTAACGACGGAAACGCTTTCAAAATGAATTCAGAGGTTGTAATGGTGGAGACGGAATTTTACGAACCCAACTTGCTCAGACGCTGTCTACCGACTCATATCTACTGCACCCGAGAAATCTGTGTAGAATTTCGCAAAACGAGCAAACGCTTACATCGAAAGTGGAGCGTGCGATTGTGTTTCCGGCGAACAGATGGCGCATGGCTAAAGCCAATCCCCAGTAGTACGAACGTGCTTCCTGAACATTCAGAACACGTCATCTGTGTTGGTGCTTCCTCCCGGTACGTATTGCATTTCGCGAGTACCTCTCTGGAATTCATGGTCAATTGTGTTCCTATGCATTACCAGGGCAGGATTTCGCCGAGAGGCTATGACATAACCCCCAGAACGCCAATGTTTCACTTTGAAAACCAAGTAACTTCTACGTTCATCAAATGCACACTATGAAGCTGAGTTGCCCACGTATCTTAAAAAGGTTTAAAAATGAATTCACAGCCAACGTCGCGGCTAAGGTAGATGATTTTCGCGGAATGGTCCTGGGCATGTGTTGTAGAACGTTCATTTCTATAAAGTCTTTCTGAAAACACAGATCGTCGTCAAAAACGATGTCAAAACCACCGATGACAGCGTAATTGATGGCATAGAAGCACAGAAAACTTAGTTCACATTAAGACCACGAGCACCAGCCAATGCGCTGGAGTGTTGTTGCAGACCTCTGATTTATTCGGTAACTTAAATAACCATGGATTGGCATAAGTATTCACTTCGTTTGCTCTCAAACTCACTATATCGCTCATGAGGTGCTGGCCAATCGCTGCCTCTGCTGCGAACCGCCACCATTTCGCTGTTATCATGCCACTATTGAGGTGTAAAACCTCCCGGGTGATCCACGTTGCTTCGCTCCCTTCCCTACGTCCAAAAAAATGGCTAACAGGCCCTATGCCTGCAAATGCAGTGAGCATCCAGTTTGAATGCCGTAGAATATTTCTCGCACTTGGTGGAAACAAACCGTTTCGCGGTACTTAGTTCAATACTGCAGAAACTCCTGAAAAGTTGCAAACCTCCCTCCACTTTTCATTTGATGTGTGCGTAAAGTTTTTTTAAAGTCTGGTCTTCTTCTAAGAACCATTCTGGGCGGTACGGTCGCGTATCAGATTAAGTGATAAGACACAGTTCCAAACCGTGTATTTTACGCTGTGGTAGTTAATGACTTTAGGTACACTAGCTTGTAAGTGTTGTCATGAATGAATTACTTAAATACAGCTGTCAGAAGGGAAACTGACTCAGGAAAGAGTGAACAGTGAGTTATGCTAGCAGGTTGCAACTATTAACAACGGGTTTCATGACAAGATGGTCCGAAAGAAGAGAGATTAAGTCCACACACAGCCATTTGATCAAATTTCAATATTTCACTGAAGCATTCTACCTTCATTAAATGAGATGTTTAACTCACTAACATTTGACAAAACTGCGCATCGTGAAGAACAGTTGACAAATCGTCTGTCTTCATTATACCACCTGGAGGCGAAGAAGGAGACGAGTAACAGACAATATTACCAAGGTTTCGGGTTGAGCGGGCACACAGCAGGGTCGTTTTATTTGAGAACTACTGGAAACTTCAATATTTGTCCACAAGGTTCGTTTCGCCTGCCGTGATTCTTAAAAATAATCGTGTTCCAAGGCCTTGAGGTTAAAAACTTCCATTAAAGCGGACATTTTCAAATCAAGTTGCACTTCATTATCGGCAAATGCAATGGCGTAGGGTGTCAAGTAGACGTATAAAACCAAGGATACTTGAAAAGATAAAGTAATGAGTACTTCCAAAATATAGGATACGCGAGAAACCGAGGCTACCATTCATTCTTATGCGAGATAAAACGGAACGTGCGATACCAAGGAAGGTAGCCCTTAAGGACCTGGGCTTCGAGTGAAGCTGGGAAATGGAAGCGTACCAGGAAGTGGGAAACAAGGAAAACCAAGTATGTGATGTTGTTTTTAACCCACCTCCCACCATTTTGAACAATGCTCTTGAATACTGCATTTCACACGCACATTCCACTTGCGTCCTTCGGCTAGGAATTTTACGTAAACACCAATTCCCGTCGCAATTTGATAAACATAAAACTCGTGCGAGTCGTATGTTGCAGTTCACTTGGTAGGAGTTTACCAAACGCCTTGCTGGGATTCAAATCATTCGTGCTTTGGTACGAAGCTCTGTTTAGAAGATGAGAGCAAAGATCAGTTCACATGTGAAGATGTGAAGATGAAGATGTACTAGGTACATAGCTTCCGTAAAGTTTTGCTGCCAAATAGCATTTCAAATGCAAAGGCTCACTCAGTTCAACCGACGCACTTCACTGATCGACTCTCCTTGCCTTTAGCTGAGAGGAGTACATCTAATGCAAGTATCTACAGAAGAACAACGGGGGCTACGCTTGAAATAACTCCCTGTGTAGCTTATAGTCACCAAAGCGTTTGTGCAAGTTGCGTACCAGGAACTAGCACTTATTTTCTCGTTGTTTCTGCAGCTACATGCTTGCTATTTGGTGTTTATTCAACTCTGGTCACTATTAACTCAGAACTGCATCGTTAATTCAAACTCTACCTCGGATTTACAGTTATGGACCATGAGTATTTGTTTTATCGAGAATTAGATTTCCATAGTCAAGCTAGAGTGCAAAATTAAAGTGGTCGCTTTCCTTGGGGGTACGCAAGTAACGCGGAAATATGACGTTTAAGCAAGTTATTCTGCGTTCTCCGCAAAATTTACTCACTCGCTGCATTACCTACGCATGGACTCATAAATGCAGAGGAGAGAAAGGACTTCGAATGGGGACACAGAAATACATTGCCTGAAATGATATTTGCAAGGCGCATACACTAGATTAAACGTTTCCAGTCACCCACTTCTCTTTTGCACTCTGAATGTCCTATAGAGAGACTGAAGAGAAGTTTGAGTACTGCCTTTGCAGACAACATTACTATGAAAATAGAAAAAACGTTTTTACACATTCAGTCAGTTCAACCAACATGCTGAAGTAGGAGCTTTGATGTGATGAAAATATAAAGGTAGAGGATGAGGTTCAGCCACTTGTGCATAAATAAGGGATGAATGGCATGCAACAACGACATCATGAATGCTTGAGGCTCGCACCGCCTAACGCATCCAAGAATTGATGACACCAATGGCTAAAGCTAAATGGTTGTCGAGTGATTAGTCGAATGAAAATGTATCTGCCACGTCAATCTCTACAGAATTACATGGAAATCTGGTGGAATTTTCTAAACTCTCTGAATGGTGATTAGTATTTGACTGTGTTGTTACATTTAACGCTGCTTAGATATCGACGTTTCGTTATCTATATTCTTTGAAGCAAACTTAATGTAGTGGCCTCCACCCCAAGCGAAACATTAGGCTGCATCATCCTGGAGACACTAAAGGATACACTGGATTCAAAACTACGACCAGAGCAGGCTGGCTGGCTTGACTCAAGAAGCACAAATCATGTGTGGATCAAATTGCCAAGCTTCGCATCATCAAAGAACAAAATATAGAATGGCAGTCAATTCTCTACCTCAACTTCATCGACTTTGAAAAGGCCTTCAACAGCGTCGATCGAGAAGTAATTTGGAAACTGCTTCAATACTACGGAATACCACAAACCTTTATCAATCTCATTCAATAACTATGTGAAGATGCCACATGCCAGGTAATTCACAATAGGAAGCTCAGTGATGCATTTCAAGTGAAGACAGGAGTAATACAAGGCGGCTGCCTACTATCACCCATGATATTCCTGATTGTGGTGGACCGGACTCCATCATGCAACAAACAGTGAGGAGCGAGAAGAGCGGGATACGCTGGACCGCATAAAAACCCAAAAGATTTCCATTTCGCCGATGATGATTTATGTCGAATGTCTTGTAGCACAAACACGAAGATCTACAGGTTAAAACTAACAAGTTGACAGAAGAGGCAGCGAAAATGGAATTCAGGTGAATGTAGAGAAGACAGAAGTGATGGAGATACCCAATCAACAACAACACCACCAACAAGCACCGATCACTATTAACGGGAGAAACCAAACGGAAGAAGCCTCTTTCACTTATCTAGGCAGAGCAGCATCGTTTCAACTACAGGCGGCAGCACAGACGAGAACGTCAAAACCAGGATCAGAAAAGCAAGACAGGCTTTCACTAATCTGAAATCCATGTGGAGATCTACTGCACTCAGCATGTAGAACAAAATCCGGATTTTCAACACCAATCCAGTCAACTCAGTGCTGCCATATGCTTCAGAAACTTGGCGCGTCACGAAAAGCACTTCCAACAAACTACAGACATACATCATCAACAGCTGCCACCTACGCTCACTCGATACTGACACTGAAGGTCAGATGTCCAGAAAGAATAAGCACAAGGAATTCACTCCGACTGGCAACGAACCAACCAAGAACCTATCACCCAACAAATTTGCAGAAGGAGCTGGAGATGGATTGGGCATGCACTGAGATGGCCGATTGTGGACACCACACGCCAGGCCAGGCCAGGCCAAGCCAGGCCGTCGAGTGGAATCCAAAGGGAAAATGACAAGATGGGTGTCCGAGGTGAGGATGACATGGAGGATATGGTGTGAGGAAGAAATTAAAGCTTGTGGGCAGTTGTGGTGTCAGGTTAAGGAGACTGCAGAGAAGAGAGTGCAGTGGAGGTGTGCTACTGAAGCCCTATGTTTCACTGGGAACCCAAGAGAAAAAATAAATATTAGTAATTATAGTTGACAAAAAAACCCGTATAAATAGAAAAATTACAAACAGTGAACTATTTCTATTCGCTAGTTATATATATAATAAACGGTCTTCCTTTTGTTCACTTACTATTCATTTCCTGATGCAAGATATTTAGTAACGAACATATCACGATGGTGAATCAAGTTAATATATATGATATGATGACAGTTCTCTCAGTAGAAAATGCTTCAAGATTATGGAATGAATTAATACTTCTCCTAAGCTTAGTACCACTACTTCCAGAAACTACAGATCCGTTTAAAATCCATAGTCCATTGTTCAGGTGAGTGGAATTACATGTCTAAATATTACTAGATGTAACACTTGCTTGCGTACAGAAAACATGGCGATAACAAGATCCACTACATACGATACATGAAATTTAAACACTCTTAGTTATATGGAATAAATTAGAGAAGATAAGTAGCTCAAGATGAAAATAATAATTGTTTTGTGCTCTCCTAGTTTTGAGTTTTGTTTTGGTGTTTCATTATCAGACTAGGTGATTTCGTCAACATTCATTTCATATAGGATATTCATGGGACACATTCGTTTTATATATATATATATATATATATATATATATATATATATATATATATATATATATATATATATATATAGTCTGGTATTTGTTCATTCTATTGATTGGTGCTTGGTAATGTGGGATTATGACAAGGTTTATGCAAAAGATCTGCCAGCATACTAAAATATGCTAGTCAGATTGGATAGTAAACGTAATGTCGACACAGATATAACCTGCGCATCCGCTAGATAATCAGTTCGATCAGCTATGTGCATCCAAAAGTACTGTAGCTATGAAAGAACGAAGACTTACAGGCAACAACAGCAAAAAAAGAAAAGAATGATAGAGTTACAAGCTGTTGTAATGTTCAGGACACAGGCCTACTTATAGCATCTAAACTCAAACTTCTGCTTAAAAAGAGTAGTAAAAACAATGATGAGTATATCTTTCATGTTAAAACTTTTCGCTCTGAAACAGTTGGAAAGCACCGAAAATTTTTGAGAGATAAAGCAGCTATAATATCAGCAGATGTTGATGATTCTGAGTTCATAAAAAGAGGTAGAATATCGTTATCTTCAGAGAGGAATATGATGAGTTGATCTTTGAAACATTTCATGATCACTCGCCTGTCATCTGATAATTCTGGGTAGGTGATTTAAAACTTGAATGAAGTGTACGACCAAAAAGTAATGAAAAAATGTAGGCACGTAAATACGGTGGTCTTCGCTTCTTAAGTAATAGATGGATTGACTTATGAAGTTCACTTCAGGTATGATGCTGTTAAATCCATGATGGAGTATGCGATGCAAAAACAGCATAGTTCATTACCGACCTTCAAAACAGAGTTCCTATCTCTAGATTATTCAGCGAATTTCTTAGTACGTAGGCAAAATTATTATTAGACCTCAAAAATCTAATCATTCAATTTTTTTGACTTCAACGAACTAATATCACTGTTATCCTTTCTTCCAGTCGATAACTTTCTATCAAATGACTTCGCATATTTCAATGCTAAAACGGCTTCAAGTCATAGACAGCTGTCAGTGAACCTTGAATTAAGATGGATGCTTGCTGTTCTGTCGAAAACGATTCTTGCTCTACATAAATTTATCAGATGAAGCCAGTGAATAAAAGTTCACTCTGTCGCTTCATTTACTGAATTATAGTGTGCATTTCCTTAGTTACTCGCACAGTCACGTCAACATTTGTGGACTTGTATCTGTTTCTCAGTGTACTCCGACTTTTCTGTCTCAAAATGGACTACAGGTATGAAGTAAATCATCACATTAGAAATAATGTATTGGTTATTACTTCCATGTTCCAAACGTATTGATCTGTGTTCGAAGTTGAAATTCTGCTATTCTTCAGTTGCCCATGGTACTCACCGCTACATATGGTTCCATAGAACCGTGTTGGCGATATCGCTGCATGTGGCAAATACTGAGCTCTGAATGAACAAAAGATCACGTATCGTTACACTTTACTCTATATCTGTGACTTTGCTTTTATATGATAATATCACTGTTATCTCAAAAACAGACGTAGTTGCCGCTTGCTACTGTATTCCTAGTTTTTCTGAGGATGTCCTAAAAATGGATATTATCACTCATTTTGGGCTGGATGAATTCGAAGGAATACTTTTGCGATCTGGAAAATTTTCCTCAAAAAGTTTAACATTTTACTGATCACGCTCTCTCTAACCTCCCGTTTGTGTACGTATATATCGATGAGCTAGTTGTTGTTAGCTCAGACAAGATAGGAAGCATAACTCATCTGAAAGTCATTTTTGATTCAGCTGGTAAATATGAAATAATAAATAACCTTGGGAATACCTCACAAACTTTTCACGATACTGGAATAACAACCGTGACCCACAACCTTTTTCTGATGAAGTCCTCTCTTTGAAAATTTCGTCTATTTATGTTATTTCGTTGCAGAAATTACAATGACCTCTCTAAATGTTTAAAGAAGCTTTCGAAATAAGAACCACTCGTAATTTATGCCAGGTCTTGTTTTTTACCTTTAACATAATATTATAGTTTCAATTTTATTGTATCGAATTCATCTACAGCCTTCTCAAGATTCTAAAAGTGGACCAGAACCAATTACAAATAGCACCATTAGGGAAGCACAGCAGTTGGCATTACTTATAAAGCAAGGAAGCGAATCACTGAAACATGGATAACGAATATAAATGATATCTTTCTATCTATTGTCAAAACATAATGCTCTGTATGTGCGCATAGTCATTTAACATTATAAAGGTAAGAGTAGCAGTATCGAGAAACATTGGAGATAAAAACCTGAAGCAAAGAAACGTCAGAAGTTTATATACTGGTTGGTAGATACTGCACTGTAGCCAAGATATTATTTCGTTGAGGAACACCTCAAAAGTACCAACAGTGATGTTGGTCATTTCCATTGTGTCTGCTCACGTTGTACACCAATAAACAAAAGATAAAGGTAGCCTTAATTTATTTTTTGCTGTACTGCAAAAAACGGTCTTTGTAAGCACAGTAGCATGATATAAAGGACGGAGAGAGAACGCCTATATGCAAAGAAGCAAAATATAATGCTTACACAGAAAGAACTTGACGTTAAAAAGATCAGCCATGTGTAATACGAGTTCTAAAGCTGACTATGAGAAGTAAAAACACTGAAACATCATGTTTCTCTTGGATAAGATCACCTATCAGTGTCTATAGGAATCAGAGTAAAAGTTTAATTGCGTGTCGTCAGATTCTGTGTTGCATTTTAGACTAATAAATGAGTACACTGGGTATCCGCAGTAAGTATTAAGATAACATGACTTATTCAGCGTATGGCATAAGGGTTATTTGTGTCTTAAAACATTATTGAAGAAGATCTTCAGATGAAATAAAAACATATATTCCTTCCTAAATAGAATGGAATGAACCACATGAATTGATTTTTAAAGTTTCTGATGAAATTGCTAGAAAGGACAAATGATTTGAAAGATTTCTGTGGATTTGGGTATCTGAATAACATCCAGTAATCATTATTTTATCGGCTGTGGACTATGCGATCAAGAAGAGTACCTAACATTTTTGAGACTAGCTCAGCAGTATTTATGAGTTGCCAAATTGAAAAGATTATCATAACCATTATTTGCGATTTAGCCAGGTTGATAGAATTATCATACTTTATAAGCATATGCGGATGGGGAAAAAATGAATTATACAAAGGATGTAAAATAAGAGAAGAACATATGAATCAGGCTGTGGTGACTGATGGACGGTGTCAACGAAGATCTGAGAACAATAGTATTACTGGATAACGCACGCCAATGAAATGATAGAAAGTTATTTATTGATACTTCTAATTGCCCGTTGCTATACAGAGCCGAATTACTCGACCTCTGTTGGAAGGTGGACTGCCATGACAATGCTTCTGTATTACCTGAATATCCATTATATTATAGTTCTCACCATCACTCAGTGGGGTGCAGGTACATCCAACTGACGGGTCTTAAACAGGAAGAAACGCGCATCCTGAATTCCTCTATTAGCCAGGAAGCAAACTACAATTTAATGTGTTCAATTTTCACTTATAACCCGAATTTTCATGAAGTCTTTTTGGTGTTTGATTCTGGAAGTAGAAAATCAAATTTGAATCATTGACAGAATGATTAAATTACGAAGAGCACAACAGAAATTTCTTTCCATTAAATCTGAAGCAAATGTAACTAGAATATCTTATCAAATAGCACGGAACGTTTTGAGTCGTCCATTTTTCACACACCGTTACACAACCAACCGATTATTACTCCATTATATCCAGAAGTAATCAGACATCCCCGTTTTCCTGTCAGAAAAACTGACACATGACGAAGACTTTAAACTACTGACCATGTGGAAATAAAGTCAAAAACATATATATATATATATATATATATATATATATATATATATATATATATATATATATTATTATTATTATTATTTTCATTTTTCATTTTGTGTGTAGTGGTTCTTGTTATCGCCATGTTTTCTGTACGCAAGCAAGTGTTACATCTAGTAATATTTAGACATGTAATTCCACTCACCTGAACAATGGACTATGGATTTTAAACGGATCTGTAGTTTCTGGAAGTAGTGGTACTAAGCTTAGGAGAAGTATTAATTCATTCCATAATCTTGAAGCATTTTCTACTGAGAGAACTGTCATCATATCATATATATTAACTTGATTCACCATCGTGATATGTTCGTTACTAAATATCTTGCATCAGGAAATGAATAGTAAGTGAACAAAAGGAAGACCGTTTATTATATATATAACTAGCGAATAGAAATAGTTCACTGTTTGTAATTTTTCTATTTATACGGGTTTTTTTGTCAACTATAATTACTAATATTTATTTTTTCTCTTGGGTTCCCAGTGAAACATAGGGCTTCAGTAGCACACCTCCACTGCACTCTCTTCTCTGCAGTCTCCTTAACCTGACACCACAACTGCCCACAAGCTTTAATTTCTTCCTCACACCATATCCTCCATGTCATCCTCACCTCGGACACCCATCTTGTCATTTTCCCTTTGGATTCCACTCGACGGCCTGGCTTGGCCTGGCCTGGCCTGGCGTGTGGTGTCCACAATCGGCCATCTCAGTGCATGCCCAATCCATCTCCAGCTCCTTCTGCAAATTTGTTGGGTGATAGGTTCTTGGTTGGTTCGTTGCCAGTCGGAGTGAATTCCTTGTTGCTTATTCTTTCTGGACATCTGACCTTCAGTGTCAGTATCGAGTGAGCGTAGGTGGCAGCTGTTGATGATGTATGTCTGTAGTTTGTTGGAAGTGCTTTTCGTGACGCGCCAAGTTTCTGAAGCATATGGCAGCACTGAGTTGACTGGATTGGTGTTGAAAATCCGGATTTTGTTCTACATGCTGAGTGCAGTAGATCTCCACATGGATTTCAGATTAGTGAAAGCCTGTCTTGCTTTTCTGATCCTGGTTTTGACGTTCTCGTCTGTGCTGCCGCCTGTAGTTGAAACGATGCTGCCTAGGCAATTCACTACCAGACTAAGTTAGTTTCAGTGTTCTACATACCGGAAATTCCTTATAGATGAGTAGTTTAGAAGCTGACATTTAGTGCAAAAACATTTGAAATATGAAAGCTTTTAAGTATTTACGCTATTAAATATTCAAAATAGTTCAAAAAGTATTATTTCAATGTTAACTGTCTCAATGATGAATAACATTCTATTAGTTTTATATTTCAACTGATGACAAAAATTATTTGTATCAGTGAAACTTGGCAAATTAAATGAATTATCACGCCACAATCATACTCACATGACATTGAAACTATAGGCGTTCTTTTCAGGAAGAATGAATATCTGTTCAAATTTATAGCCAGTTGTGTGAATAAGGGTAACCCTAGTTTGATAATTAGTTCTATGAAAC
>OX104134.1:60858414-61018191 GCA_944470555.2 Heterobilharzia americana
TAGTAGTAGTAGTAGTAGTAGTAGTAGTAGTAGTAGTAGTAGTAGTAGTAGTAGTAGTAGTAGTAGTAGTAGTAGTAGTAGTAGTAGTAGTAGTAGTAGTAGTAGTAGTAGTAGTAGTAGTAGTAGTAGTAGTAGTAGTAGTAGTAGTAGTAGTAGTAGTAGTAGTAGTAGTAGTAGTAGTAGTAGTAGTAGTAGTAGTAGTAGTAGTAGTAGTAGTAGTAGTAGTAGTAGTAGTAGTAGTAGTAGTAGTAGTAGTAGTAGTAGTAGTAGTAGTAGTAGTAGTAGTAGTAGTAGTAGTAGTAGTAGTAGTAGTAGTAGTAGTAGTAGTAGTAGTAGTAGTAGTAGTAGTAGTAGTAGTAGTAGTAGTAGTAGTAGTAGTAGTAGTAGTAGTAGTAGTAGTAGTAGTAGTAGTAGTAGTAGTAGTAGTAGTAGTAGTAGTAGTAGTAGTAGTAGTAGTAGTAGTAGTAGTAGTAGTAGTAGTAGTAGTAGTAGTAGTAGTAGTAGTAGTAGTAGTAGTAGTAGTAGTAGTAGTAGTAGTAGTAGTAGTAGTAGTAGTAGTAGTAGTAGTAGTAGTAGTAGTAGTAGTAGTAGTAGTAGTAGTAGTAGTAGTAGTAGTAGTAGTAGTAGTAGTAGTAGTAGTAGTAGTAGTAGTAGTAGTAGTAGTAGTAGTAGTAGTAGTAGTAGTAGTAGTAGTAGTAGTAGTAGTAGTAGTAGTAGTAGTAGTAGTAGTAGTAGTAGTAGTAGTAGTAGTAGTAGTAGTAGTAGTAGTAGTAGTAGTAGTAGTAGTAGTAGTAGTAGTAGTAGTAGTAGTAGTAGTAGTAGTAGTAGTAGTAGTAGTAGTAGTAGTAGTAGTAGTAGTAGTAGTAGTAGTAGTAGTAGTAGTAGTAGTAGTAGTAGTAGTAGTAGTAGTAGTAGTAGTAGTAGTAGTAGTAGTAGTAGTAGTAGTAGTAGTAGTAGTAGTAGTAGTAGTAGTAGTAGTAGTAGTAGTAGTAGTAGTAGTAGTAGTAGTAGTAGTAGTAGTAGTAGTAGTAGTAGTAGTAGTAGTAGTAGTAGTAGTAGTAGTAGTAGTAGTAGTAGTAGTAGTAGTAGTAGTAGTAGTAGTAGTAGTAGTAGTAGTAGTAGTAGTAGTAGTAGTAGTAGTAGTAGTAGTAGTAGTAGTAGTAGTAGTAGTAGTAGTAGTAGTAGTAGTAGTAGTAGTAGTAGTAGTAGTAGTAGTAGTAGTAGTAGTAGTAGTAGTAGTAGTAGTAGTAGTAGTAGTAGTAGTAGTAGTAGTAGTAGTAGTAGTAGTAGTAGTAGTAGTAGTAGTAGTAGTAGTAGTAGTAGTAGTAGTAGTAGTAGTAGTAGTAGTAGTAGTAGTAGTAGTAGTAGTAGTAGTAGTAGTAGTAGTAGTAGTAGTAGTAGTAGTAGTAGTAGTAGTAGTAGTAGTAGTAGTAGTAGTAGTAGTAGTAGTAGTAGTAGTAGTAGTAGTAGTAGTAGTAGTAGTAGTAGTAGTAGTAGTAGTAGTAGTAGTAGTAGTAGTAGTAGTAGTAGTAGTAGTAGTAGTAGTAGTAGTAGTAGTAGTAGTAGTAGTAGTAGTAGTAGTAGTAGTAGTAGTAGTAGTAGTAGTAGTAGTAGTAGTAGTAGTAGTAGTAGTAGTAGTAGTAGTAGTAGTAGTAGTAGTAGTAGTAGTAGTAGTAGTAGTAGTAGTAGTAGTAGTAGTAGTAGTAGTAGTAGTAGTAGTAGTAGTAGTAGTAGTAGTAGTAGTAGTAGTAGTAGTAGTAGTAGTAGTAGTAGTAGTAGTAGTAGTAGTAGTAGTAGTAGTAGTAGTAGTAGTAGTAGTAGTAGTAGTAGTAGTAGTAGTAGTAGTAGTAGTAGTAGTAGTAGTAGTAGTAGTAGTAGTAGTAGTAGTAGTAGTAGTAGTAGTAGTAGTAGTAGTAGTAGTAGTAGTAGTAGTAGTAGTAGTAGTAGTAGTAGTAGTAGTAGTAGTAGTAGTAGTAGTAGTAGTAGTAGTAGTAGTAGTAGTAGTAGTAGTAGTAGTAGTAGTAGTAGTAGTAGTAGTAGTAGTAGTAGTAGTAGTAGTAGTAGTAGTAGTAGTAGTAGTAGTAGTAGTAGTAGTAGTAGTAGTAGTAGTAGTAGTAGTAGTAGTAGTAGTAGTAGTAGTAGTAGTAGTAGTAGTAGTAGTAGTAGTAGTAGTAGTAGTAGTAGTAGTAGTAGTAGTAGTAGTAGTAGTAGTAGTAGTAGTAGTAGTAGTAGTAGTAGTAGTAGTAGTAGTAGTAGTAGTAGTAGTAGTAGTAGTAGTAGTAGTAGTAGTAGTAGTAGTAGTAGTAGTAGTAGTAGTAGTAGTAGTAGTAGTAGTAGTAGTAGTAGTAGTAGTAGTAGTAGTAGTAGTAGTAGTAGTAGTAGTAGTAGTAGTAGTAGTAGTAGTAGTAGTAGTAGTAGTAGTAGTAGTAGTAGTAGTAGTAGTAGTAGTAGTAGTAGTAGTAGTAGTAGTAGTAGTAGTAGTAGTAGTAGTAGTAGTAGTAGTAGTAGTAGTAGTAGTAGTAGTAGTAGTAGTAGTAGTAGTAGTAGTAGTAGTAGTAGTAGTAGTAGTAGTAGTAGTAGTAGTAGTAGTAGTAGTAGTAGTAGTAGTAGTAGTAGTAGTAGTAGTAGTAGTAGTAGTAGTAGTAGTAGTAGTAGTAGTAGTAGTAGTAGTAGTAGTAGTAGTAGTAGTAGTAGTAGTAGTAGTAGTAGTAGTAGTAGTAGTAGTAGTAGTAGTAGTAGTAGTAGTAGTAGTAGTAGTAGTAGTAGTAGTAGTAGTAGTAGTAGTAGTAGTAGTAGTAGTAGTAGTAGTAGTAGTAGTAGTAGTAGTAGTAGTAGTAGTAGTAGTAGTAGTAGTAGTAGTAGTAGTAGTAGTAGTAGTAGTAGTAGTAGTAGTAGTAGTAGTAGTAGTAGTAGTAGTAGTAGTAGTAGTAGTAGTAGTAGTAGTAGTAGTAGTAGTAGTAGTAGTAGTAGTAGTAGTAGTAGTAGTAGTAGTAGTAGTAGTAGTAGTAGTAGTAGTAGTAGTAGTAGTAGTAGTAGTAGTAGTAGTAGTAGTAGTAGTAGTAGTAGTAGTAGTAGTAGTAGTAGTAGTAGTAGTAGTAGTAGTAGTAGTAGTAGTAGTAGTAGTAGTAGTAGTAGTAGTAGTAGTAGTAGTAGTAGTAGTAGTAGTAGTAGTAGTAGTAGTAGTAGTAGTAGTAGTAGTAGTAGTAGTAGTAGTAGTAGTAGTAGTAGTAGTAGTAGTAGTAGTAGTAGTAGTAGTAGTAGTAGTAGTAGTAGTAGTAGTAGTAGTAGTAGTAGTAGTAGTAGTAGTAGTAGTAGTAGTAGTAGTAGTAGTAGTAGTAGTAGTAGTAGTAGTAGTAGTAGTAGTAGTAGTAGTAGTAGTAGTAGTAGTAGTAGTAGTAGTAGTAGTAGTAGTAGTAGTAGTAGTAGTAGTAGTAGTAGTAGTAGTAGTAGTAGTAGTAGTAGTAGTAGTAGTAGTAGTAGTAGTAGTAGTAGTAGTAGTAGTAGTAGTAGTAGTAGTAGTAGTAGTAGTAGTAGTAGTAGTAGTAGTAGTAGTAGTAGTAGTAGTAGTAGTAGTAGTAGTAGTAGTAGTAGTAGTAGTAGTAGTAGTAGTAGTAGTAGTAGTAGTAGTAGTAGTAGTAGTAGTAGTAGTAGTAGTAGTAGTAGTAGTAGTAGTAGTAGTAGTAGTAGTAGTAGTAGTAGTAGTAGTAGTAGTAGTAGTAGTAGTAGTAGTAGTAGTAGTAGTAGTAGTAGTAGTAGTAGTAGTAGTAGTAGTAGTAGTAGTAGTAGTAGTAGTAGTAGTAGTAGTAGTAGTAGTAGTAGTAGTAGTAGTAGTAGTAGTAGTAGTAGTAGTAGTAGTAGTAGTAGTAGTAGTAGTAGTAGTAGTAGTAGTAGTAGTAGTAGTAGTAGTAGTAGTAGTAGTAGTAGTAGTAGTAGTAGTAGTAGTAGTAGTAGTAGTAGTAGTAGTAGTAGTAGTAGTAGTAGTAGTAGTAGTAGTAGTAGTAGTAGTAGTAGTAGTAGTAGTAGTAGTAGTAGTAGTAGTAGTAGTAGTAGTAGTAGTAGTAGTAGTAGTAGTAGTAGTAGTAGTAGTAGTAGTAGTAGTAGTAGTAGTAGTAGTAGTAGTAGTAGTAGTAGTAGTAGTAGTAGTAGTAGTAGTAGTAGTAGTAGTAGTAGTAGTAGCAGTAGTTGATCATAACATCCCTATTGATAAGACTTCTTACTTGAGATTCGTAACTGACAATAAGTAAGAGATTGTATCAAGAACTTTCGAAAGATCAAAGATAAAGTTAAGGGACTTTCATCCCCTGAGCTATCAATGAGAATTGGCCCATTTTTTAGGTATTTATTTAGACCCTTTCCTATTCTTACTGTATGTCAATGGAATACCTGTAGAAATCAAGTCATCTAGTCTTATGTTTGTAGATGTTAGGCTCTGAAGAAACATATGTGGCAACAGTGAGAGGTTAGCTTTGCAACAAAATTTAAACACTCTAGTGTAATGATTATTGATGATTTGCACAAATATGAGCGTAGTTATGAACAGTACCCATAGCAATAGGCATGACTACTTGACTAATGGATTCCCACTGCTCAAGGTTTTCTGAGTGCACGAATTTAGGAGTAATAGCCCACCTTAAAACTGCAAAAAACAGTATCATAGTCCCTTCAGAAAGCATACGAAAGCTGTGATGAAGATGTTTTCCGGGCATTATACCTAACATATATTTGACCTCATTTAGAATGTAGGATCTGAATAGTGAGCCCCTTGTTTCAAATGCGAAGTACATATGTTAGAATCGGGATGTATCTACAGAGACACCTTAAGTACATGATGCATAAGTTAATTACTGTTCATCTTGAAGCGATACAGGAACAGCTAAATAGAAGAACGTCAAGTGTTGAGACAATGACATGACGTTAATGCATGAAGTCTTTGAACATTGGTCTGAACTATCAGTGTAGAAGTAGGTCTTTCTGGGTTGAGACACTGTGGACAATCAAAATCGATGTTAAGAAACAACGACTAGAAACTGATCTCTAAGCTATGTTTCTTCTCTTTTTATCTCTCTAAATCTTGAACAATTTCATCAATTTACGTGTGTTATTCCTTACCTTAACTTATCTCTTTCGTTCCTTCCTCTTAACTTTGCACTGAAATTGGTCACTTTTTCTTTACTTATTCGAGTTTACTATTGCTGAGTTCTCATCGCTGTGATTCGATGAAGTGTAGTACCTAAGACGCCGTATACAACCGTTCACGTTGTTTCCGTCTATCTGTTGTAAATATCTAGCGAACGTTCTTCAAACACGAATAAATATATTGTTACGTCTGACTAAAAATTGCGATCTCAAGTAATTTATAATGGTTGAATAAGGTGCGCACATAGAGCAACAACAGCTGACTGGTGACACTACAGTTTGAACTTTAAAATCTTCGATACTATTTGATAACCAGGAAAGTTTGGGATCTGATAGCAACATAAAAACGGAGCATACTTTGGAACAGACCAAAGAAGTTTACATAACTGAAGGATTCTTGACGTTAAAGAGTAAAATGTGAACTTGAATCTCCAGTGAATCGATATAAATAGCTGACGTTTGTCTCACCAAGATGCATAAGAAGTACAATAAAATAGATATAATGAAGTTCAGATTGCGATTAGGTTACAAACCATACTTAATGTGAGGGCTTTTGATACTACCCAGTTAACCAGTAGAGATAGATGTATGGTCCAAAGACCCATATATTTAAGAGTTCAACGTTCAAGCCAATGAGTTACATCTCTGTTGAAAAGCACCGTAATGTATCAACAAAGCTTTCCTCTTCATTCACTGAAATGATATTATAACGCTGGATAGACTAAAATACAGCACTTTTATGAAGTCTTCATTCGTATAATAATTCATATTTTTTGAAAGAATAAGTGATCACTTGCTTACATGCTCTGCAGTTCCGCGCCCATAAAAGAAACAATATTCGTCAACCATTGAGCCTAATGTCAACAGTTCACTTTGGGAATTAGTTGGAAGTAGGAAATACTGTAGTAACTAGTAAAGTATTTGCTACCTTCAGATGACAAGACACTGTTTAACTAATATAACAAGTCCTCGAAGTGGCTCAACGTGACTATTTATTGGGAAGTGATCACAAAGAAAGCAACTTACGCAAGTAATAAATTGGCGCCAACGCCTCTATTGCATACACCGGCTTCTTCATATGGACGATCGCCACAGGTACCAAAACATAGTCCGAAATACAACAGCAGGAAAATCAATATGGGCATGCAGAGAAGAGCTATTCCACCATATAACAGATACTCGACAACCCTATGTGTTTTCAGTTTATAAAATAGTGAAATAAAATTATCACTTAAAAAGTGATCAACGTGGAGATAGCATAGATAAGTAATAAATACAACTTGAGGCGATCAGGTGCACGTGTTCAGGTGCTAGGCTATGAACCATGCCTGTTTTGTGAGAGCTTTTAACACTACCCAGAATATCAGACCAAAGTGGGTTGGACAGAACTTGAACATAAAAACTATATCCTAAAAGTCAAGTGCTTAAGCCAATTAACCACAAGTTCTCAACAGTAGGGATAAGTAAAAAACTTCGGCTAATTGAAGTTGTGAATCTGAACCATACGAGGTGGTCTGGAAATATGTTGCGCATACAAACCTAATGTCCACATTAATGTGCAACATTAGCTAAAATAGGACTGCATTAAATATTGGTAAAAGTGATCAGGCCAAGACCTTGTACTGAATCATGAAGGAGCTGAATGCTGGTATCAGCTGTATGAGGTTGGGTCACACAAAAGGGATCCTTGATATATTAGAAATCAACTGTTGTAGGTTCCGTCACAATGTACATTTTCTTTATTATCAAAATTCTGAGTCTTTTATCAATATTTACTCTTTCCCTCTTTTTATTATATTCAATTTATTATCATTTTATTCTTGTCCATTTCCTCTTTCTGCGCTGTTTGTTGTCAAAAGAAGCGACCGGAACCGATATACTCTCGTGCAAATCATTATGCCTACTTACCTGTTCAGCACATAGAGAAACATGAGTGAAAAAAACCTTTCTGGCAGCTAGTTGAGGAAATATTTAACAAATTTGATTTACTGGGCAAATAATGTAGAAACACTAGCATTCCTAATGTGTATGAAAATTCAAAATTTGTATTGCTAAAGTGTTAACACTGGCACCAAGATAAATCTCACATAAGCGCAACACACCATTGTAGTTTCAAACAGAATAATCTTTATTATTAATTAAATATGCATGTTCTATTTCCAATGACTGAATAATCGGGTTTTTTACGCCTAAATCATTCGATTGAAATTTTAATGAGAGGATAGTGTAAGTTATTGATTTTGTTTTGGCAGACACTAGGTATTACTTGAAACATAAGACTTTGTACCACCGTTTATGTATATACTAACTCGGTAACCACGCTTTGGTTCGTGCACTAAACAGTAAGGCATATTTAGTAGTGGTGGTAGTGGTAGTCTAAATGCCGGTGGATCGTGCAGGCTTCCAACCTGCAAGGTGAATTAGCCTAAATGGAACACCAAGAAATAAGTTAAACAAAAATTAGACGAAAATGATGCCAAAGCATGATATAAAGATGATAATAATAATATAAAAAACAAGGATGAACCTGATAGGAATGATTATTTTCCATCTTAGGTTTACCCTATAATGCAGATACACGACAACAAAAAACTACAGCATGATTAGTTGACCAATCTTAAAACTAGAAATAACATGACCGCAGCGAGTGCAAAAGTGAAACTAGGATACTTTTCGTCGTCACAAGAAGGGTGAACATGAATTCTTGTTCCCTAATCTGGCGATTTTATGCTTAAATTTTCTATTGGTACCACTGGAAAAATTGCTTCTATCTCAGTGCTGCAACACTGCATTCCAACTAAAGAAAACACGTTCCAAGGAATTTATACAAATTATTTGTCGAATTCCCCAACTTACCTAAGGCCACGGAGATGATGCACTTTTGGGCAACGATGGTCATGTAAGTGATATCGTGATAAGTATAACAGAGAATAACTGAATCGCCCTGTTAACAATGACACTTGGGATGTGCACACCTCAATTTAGCTGTTCTTCAAAAGCACAGAAGGCTATGTAAAAAGGCGACATTATCGCTGAACGTTCGTGAAAATTCAGAAGCTGAAGAGACAGTGTACAGAATTACTAACTTTATAGACATTCAACATATTTCGATAAAATTATCTGTCGCATGAAATGAAATTTATTTAAACTACGGTTAAGGATTGGAGCAAGAAAATATCACGCGTATACAAAGGACATCATAATGAGGGCAGTAAAATTAACTAGTGTTACACAGTTGGGTAAAATCTATACTAACCGTAAATAATGATTATTTATCTCTTCATTTCGATCCATTGACAGACTATCACGAACCAACTGTAATGTTGTACTTACATTACTAAGGATGCCTTCAAACACGCTAGCCAACTTTTCTCGAGTTTCAGGGGATTGAGCTAAATCATTCCAGGCACCTAAACACATAAGAAGGTCAAAAAATCAGAGAGGTATACTAAGTAAGAAAATATCACCATATATCAAGTATTTTTAGCAAACCTAATAACAGAATAAAATATATGCAGTAGAAATGAAAAGGACACTTGTCATAATGCACGTATGGACACTGAAGTTGATTGGAAATGCAGTGTCAGATGTATACAGAACATTGTTTGAATACCGTCGACTAATCTTTCTTGGTGTTATCTATTCATCAGTGAATAGAGAGCCATCACATTTTGCAGGTTAATCAAGAAAGATATACTAGTTACTTTATCCATTATTCCGGCTGGATGCCGTAGATCACTAGAAGTTATACATAGCAGCACCCTTGTAACATTTTAATCTATCCCACTAGATTGAAAAAAAAGTTTATCATAATGCCTAAGGATGTTGAGAAGTGATTCCTTCGGCACGATATGTAGGTTGCTAACTGTCGAATATTAAGAACGCTTCAACAAGCCACAACATACAAGAAAATGAAATTGAAGAGAGAAAGTGATCGAAAAATGCGACAGTTTACATACAGAATGCAGTGGAGAATATAATCCCTCGATAAATGGTTCTCCATGTTTGCAAAAACATATGTGACTCTGCATACACACTAACATACATTGAAAGGAAAGCTGTTATTCCACCTACGTAAAGGATATAAAATAAGCAAGTGACTAACTTTTCTTCATGAAAAACAGTTTTATCAATCTCTCTGATTTGAAATTACAAAAGACTGAAGTTGAGATGCAGTATCCAAACAGATTCGTCTATGTGATTGCTACCTTAATCTGCAGAGCGCTACTAAAGTTATATAACTCACGTAAACAGCTAAGCAGTTAAAAATACCTACGATGATAGACAACGTGAAAGAATGATAGACGAAATCGAAGTAGAACCTCGCACGGAAGTCCAACAGTTCAATTTGTCACACTTCACAGTAGTACGCAAAGAAAAAGTGGACAGAAAAAAAGATATCAAGGCAGACGAAGGTGTACCAGAGAACAAACAATCTGAAGATAAATACTCGTGCAAATTACTAAGCTGCAGAAAACGTCTAGCAGTGAAAACAACTGCACCATTATAACGGATTATCAACCATGTCACCAACAGTCCTGAACCCCCGATTACCATAGTCTCGGATAACCCAGCCAGGTAGTCTACATTTGCCTATAAGCCTCACACTAACAGTCAGGACTTTATCGACTGATAAGATATCTTGGTCTGGGGACTCTGAACAATCTTCCAATCTAGTCCAACTTCATCTAGGATGGCACGTCGATGGCTCGACACGGGTAACACATGTCCAAAACATCTCAGACGATAACTTCCCTTTATTGCCTAGTACCCTTCGCCTCAACTCAACATTGCTCATATGATGATTCCTCCAAACACGAGGAATGCTGCGAAGACAAACATGACCAAAACATTCGTCTTCTACTGTCAACGGTCATGTCTCGTCTCACAGACGTATGGCAGGACAGAACGAACTGCAGCGCAGTATACTCGTCCTTCGACAGATAGTCTGATATATCACCGGCCGGTGCCCCAGATAATACAAGTTGGAAAATACCGAACGGGACTTCTGTATCCAAGTTGAAATTGTCACCCCGTTCGGGCTGATGCAGCTCCTCAAGTAAGTGAAGTGGTCGACACATTCAACCACACCACTTTCTTTCAATAAACAGTTAGTAGTTGCAGACCAGTCCTCGAGTATCATTTCACATCCAACAGGTGCAAAACACATGCCAAACATACTCAGATTTCTCCTGAAGGTGTCGGGAAGACCCTTCATCTTGCTAACGTCTCCAACTAGAAGGACAATGTCATCTGTACACTCCATGTCAGCCAGATGAACTGCTGAAAGTAGACCGATTCCTGTGAAGTGAGACGTACCTAACGTCATGTCTATTAGTACGTCTATAACGAAGTTAGATAGAAACGGTGACCGTGGGCATCCCATGTCAGACACTCATAGTTATTGTCAATTCACATAGGAATTTTCCATAAGCCCTGACACGACTCTGCGAGTTCCAGTAGAGAGCTTTGATAAGCATTATATACTTGTTCAGTACTCCATTCACAGTCAGACACTGCCACAACACCTCACGGTCGACAGAGTCAAATGCTGCCTTCAGGTCAGGCTATTAGCCAGTAAGCATGTCTGTGTTCCAGAACCTGAGGGAGGGTGAAAAACTGATCGATGCACCCAAGTCTAGGTTTGAAACCTACCTACCTAGTTTTATCGAGTTTACTGTTGTCGAGCTTCAGTTAAGTGTCAGATAACCATGGATCCTAGGATCTTGGATACAGTATTAGTCAAAATAGTTCGCCTATGATTGTCACAGGAAGATTTCTCACCCGTCTTATAGGTTGGAATGATGAGTGAGGTGGACCAGTCTGACAGCACTACCTTAGATTCCCATACACTACCTACTACCCCCTACACTGTAATCAGCAATTCCCTACTTCCATCCTAGAAAACTTTGGGTGGCAAACTATTAGGTGCTGCCGCTTCACACCGTTTCAGGCCCAACACAGTCTTCTCCACTTCAAGGAGAGTTGAAGGACGGGCACCTATGTCGCATTCAGGTTCATGCTGGATATTGAGCAACTGGAGCATTGTTGTGGACCAGGAACTGTGCTTCGAAGTGTTCTAATCAATCTTCTGACTACTTGTCCTTGGAGGTTATCAGTATCCCATCCTTCTCCGTGATGGTCTCACTAACCATCACTCAATTCTTGTTGGTATCTTTAATGAGCCTAGATTTCCGATTGTCAATGTGAAAATAAAAGTGGAAAACCTCTGATCCCAATCAATCCACGTACATCGGTTCAGCTCCAAATGAGTGAGACAGTCGTCGAGTGAGCAAACCAACTTGGTTTGTATAGAGAAGACTTCTGATGTGCAAGTGGTTTGCACCTTCAATAATATATACCGATACTAGAAAACCCTCTGCAATAAGCTTCTCATCGCATGAAAACATGAAAGTAGACATTGATGTAAGGGTTATATCCTCCACACTACTTTGAAACCTAAGATCGACTAAGTTACCAAGCTGTTATGTACCTACTCACTAATCTTCTTTATAAAAAGCCAGCAGATATCGTTCACCAACGTAGTTCTCGAAAATATTCAAAACCACTAAGATATTCAACGAAAAAGTAGACGATATCAGACAAATGTTTTGACGTATGCAAGACTTTCTCAGTGGTGATAACTACCTATGACTAACTCTGACTGTTATTCAATTAATAACGAGTTGTAATAAAAATCACTTCAAAATCTGACCCATCACAGTACTGACGTAAAAAGTGGTTATCAATGGTTGCGAGGGTCAAAAAAAGTTGTTTGATGCTATATTCAAAGTAAATAGGTACACACCAGGTCCAACTCACGTTCATATTAAGACCTTAAACGAAAAAAGCAGCAAAACCTGAAGCTTTATTACCACAGATGTTTAAGAGTGGATGCATAAATTATGGAAATCAGAGGTATGCCAATAAAGTGATCCAGAGCATCGATCATTCCAATTTGTAAGAAAGGAGAGAAGTTTTCGTCCGTTGATCACGGGGAAATCAGTCCGACTGACATTACGTCTAAGATTTTAAGGTCTATAGACATTCAACACAGAACTGAAGCTGAATGATGATAAATTCAAGAAAACTAGGAAGTTTTAAGACCTGAACCGGCGTGCATCGATCAAGTCTTCACCAAAATGAGTTGTTTATTTGGCATTCACTCACCAAATGATGCCATCTTTAGCATCGGCAAGATATGCAATTTCTGTGCATCAGTCCGCTCGGTCTGACTGTCGGGCTGTCACACATGGCAATTGAAAGCAGATGTGAAGAGACTACAGGTTTTCGATCATAGTTATCATCGCGACATTGCTCACGAATTTTCGAATCACCATGTGAGCGATGTTAAAGTTAGGCGTAGGATAATAGGTAAGGAAGACGGGGTTGAAGGTGTGAACGTCTACCAACCAAATGAAGTGTTGCGCAGCTGAGTAACCACTTACAAGTTTTGCCAAAGTATGATTGGATTAGAAGAGGGTTAAGAGTGTCCAGACCAAGACATGTCATCAGTCCATGAAGCCTTTGACTGTTCGTTTGAGCCATGCAAGAATATGTGGGTTGTCTGATGACAGTCATCGAAATGGTAGGAACTATTAGTAAGGGGCTGGGAAATAACTTAAAATTGACCACAATAGCGCAGATATATGTACCGTTAATCATCTTTGAAATCTGGAACCTTTTCACTGATCCCCATTTATTTATTCCCTTGCTCCCACATACGTTTATTTTATTCTCGTTTTTTCATTGTCAATTCCCACCTTGTAAGCCAATGTGAATGTGGCAACTTGGACAGATGCACTTGTCCTGGGCTCTATCTTAATCTGTCTATCGAATTGTTCAGTAAACACAATGCCACTTTTACGCATAATGATTGTCGTATCACGTGATATGATTGGTAAGGCAGTTAGTTAGTCAGTGAAATCCAGTTCAATGGTTGGTAAACAGACAACCTAGCAGTGAAGCCAAAACATCGTATATTCCATAGCTTGATAGGTGGTGAGTGTACACGCTACTGAGTTCATAATAAAGGTGAAGTAGTGTCCTTGCACAGCTTTATTTAAAACCGACTATTCAGAAAATATTTTTTTAAAATCTTGATTAAATTTACTACAAATACCCTGACCACTAAGCTGAAACATATAATGAAACTTAACACTCAGGTTATTGGATCCTCGTATATGCAAATTAAAACGAATGCATGGAAATCGGTAAGGATGTAAGAAACACTGAAGCTTAGTTCTTAGTACAGATACACAGAGAATGCATCTTTCGATAAATTATTCTACTGTCAAACAAATGAGAAATATTCAAGTAAGGAAACGAAGTGAAGCTGCTAACAGTAGGAGAAATTAGAGGACTCTGAAGTAAACGACAACAATCAATGAGTGACGTTCGTTATAATCCAATAATTTAAGTGGCAGCACCTCTCCCAAAGGTGCTGAACAATGCAAATACAAGTTTTCGCAGCAATGGGGTTTTTTTGGCACCAAAGATACGTGGTGATAGCGAACGCTTACATCAACTTCACACATATAACTATATAATCTTAAAAACACCCCTTATTACAAAGCTAGTCACTGACTTGTTGCAGGTATCCTGTGGAGAATCCTTCCTCAAAATAGAAAAAATAATTGACTGATTCGACTGATCAGTGTGAAATCGTATATACAAAGCGAAGTGAATAACTCACGGTTTAGGTCATCATTAATGGAACGTTTCACAATAACAGCCAGGCTATTGATCGTTTCATTGAACTAGAAAGAATGGGCAAAGAGAGACTGCTGAAAGTCTATCAACTGATTAGAGAAACAAGGTCATATCATGATTCCAAGCTCAAAATAAATATTTCCGATACCATATAAAAATCGTATAACATGACTCAACATGACTGTGAGAAAATAGTTTCGAAAAATACAGTGAATAAAGCATAATTTCGACCTCTAATAAGATCTAGCAAACCTCCTCAAATTCAATAAAAATCTAAACGATTAGCATATCATTCAACTAGCTGCTGCATCAAGCATAACTAAAGTGGAGCTGAAGGTTGGGTAATTTGCTTCTCGAAGGGTTCCGTTCAACTTTGGAAACCACGTTGTGTGATTGTATCTACATCCCCTCTACTTTGACCAAGATTCTCTTTCTATTTCCATTCAATAAATCAATCTCTTTAGTAAGTCGTGGAAGCTACCGTAGTCTATAAAATGCCAATGCCTATTTTTTTACCTCTTTTGCTATCGGCAACACACCAATGACCACGTCTATTGGGAGAAAAGTTAATCAATCTAATTTTAGGTTGCCTTCAACATGTAGCTAGCTGGAAGTCAGTTAGAATAATAAGTCTTCATGCAACAGTAAGTTCAGAAGAAACAAAAGAACTGAATATTACTGACTTTTGGTTGCAGTTGACTGCCTTCAGTGGTATGCATACAGAATGAACACTGAGAAGTTACATCAGTATGAAAATGAGTCTTGTTTTTATAAGTGTTCCTCTTTACTTACAGGGGTGACAGTTCTGTCTTCGAATATAGTTGACAAACTTCCTAGCTGAGAGCTTCTTAGGTTTACCCAGGTGTAGATATAAGCGTGTTCAAACCAATGCGATATAATTACGTGATTCAAAAATGGTGATAAAGTCCCATAAATGGCCAGTGCTGGCAAAACTCATTCATCTCCATCGCTTGGTTGGTGCTCGCGATCTACAAGCCAGGCAATATCTCTCTTCATACTAGTGCTGATGACGAACAAATTACAGGCCACAGAGAGATTATAGGAGGGGATTATCACCATCGGTTCACCGTTATGGGATTCCGAAGACAACTGAAATACCTTTTTGCTTAGCTGAACCTTATAGTTTGCCTGTAAAACGTATACGGTAAGTTTGATGTTTTACAATTAAACTGACAAGGTCCTTAAGAATTTTCAAAACTAATCAGCTGAACAGCATATGAGTAACTACCACATAAAATCCACTCAGGAAGTGAACTTTAGTGTGACTTAATATCATACCCACACTTGAAAAGTTAGCGGAAACAGTCGCTGAAAATGACTGTAGAGAATACCTTCTATATACTATTTATACCATGAATCAACTAAATTACAGAGAAACATGAGGTAGTTATCAAGGAAAGTTGTAGCTTCTCAAGAGATCAGAGTCATTTCATCAGCAAACACAGAAATTTAATAACCTGATATCAGCAAAATTTATAAAGGAATATAAAGAGAATAATTACTCATGCTTACTTCATCAAGTGAATCAACATCGTGAAGATGGCGTTGAAGTTGATTCGATAAAGAAACCACTTCATCCGGCTGGAACTGTAACAGAAATATTTCAACCAATGTTATTTTTACTGATGCATAGAGTATGAATAAACGAACGTAATAATACTGGAAATAACAAGTTAGGAATTTTATAAAGCCTGAAATAATAGGTTAAAGGATATCCTAAAGAAGTCACGGTTGCTGTTAGTGTATCCACTAAAAAACAACACTGTGAACAAATCCATACGTCTATAAAATTATTAGAAGTGCACTGCACAAATCAGATTTGTCACCTATAAACTTACGGTCATTTCGTTTCACCAACAAGTCAGTAATTCGCTATACTTTATAGGCTAAACGAAAGCCATCTCTCGAGAGGAGAATTTGTATACGTGTACACTAATACGTTAACTGCAATGTTATATGCTTTTAAAATAACGTAGCTCTTGGAGTCAAATGGTATTTGTATTAACATACCAATCTCATAATAAAGTCAGAAAAACACTCCAGTAATGGAAACTATAAAACAGACAAAGAAATAACCAATACAAGTATGTTTTGTACCTTTTTTGAACTACTCATCACTGTACATTTCAGCTACTTGCAAACTGAAGTGAAACTCAACTCGAAAGGTATTTTCGTGTACTAGGCTACAAGTTACGCCTAATGTACAAGGGCTTGCGGTAATAACCAACTGGCCAAACCAAAATAAATACAGTTGGATTTAAACTTCAAGCCCATAGGCTGAAAGTCAGGCAGCCAAGCTAAAGAGCCCCTTAGGTCTACCACTAAGACTTTCGTGTAACGCTGGATTTGTATTGCTTGGCTAAGGACATTCGACTCTCAGCCAGAGTATTCACTTCAAACCCAACTCAGCTCAAGGAGCTTTGGGAAACTAGATAACATCACTGGTGCTGATATCATGTGTACCGTGTAACCTATTACAAAAAACGGTAAGTGGCTGCTAAGCCATATTGCTGAACGTAGTTAACATTATCCTCTGAACATATAAACCTATTGCCTCGTGAAATGAACTTACTCAATCTCATGAGATGATTGAAAAGTATAACAGTCATGAGAATGATTTTTTAAAGTGGGGAATATCGTAAACCTATGGTATTTACACTCAATGTATAGAAAATAATTAGAAAGATACACAAAAGTAATTCACTTTTTATAGGTATCTTGATAATATAGAAGACCAAAACACCTATCCCCAGTGAGTCTGCATAAGCGTTTGCTACCACATGCATTCTCATGCACTAGAAAGTGAGCTCCACATCTTTCCAGTAAATATGATACTGATTGAAACTACCTAAATGTTAGCAGATGGATAGTGATTTGTGACCTACTAGTTAGGACGGTTCTTATTCAGCTGAAGGAGAGTGAAAACATATAGTAACAGTTGCTACGAATACGACAGATTCCCAGACAAATTGTACAGATGGCACAATCTAGTGTTAAACTACGGAAAGTTACCTCAAACTATGCACAATTCCATTCAGGTTCACCTAATTTTTAAAAGACTGATTACATTGGTAGTAAAATTATTGAACCTTGGTAATGAATTTCACATCCATGTAGAAACAAGCATTTATGAAAATACGTCGATAGCTGTACTTTGATTTTTTTTAGAGACAATTCAAATTTAACCAACAGTGATAGTCTAAATAAAAATAATATAGATTAATATTATGATATATTGAAAAATACCATAGCTAGAATAACTACTTACCATACTTGGTGAAAGACGGACTTTTAACTTATCGTTAGCTAGTTTCATTAATTCTTGACATTCAATTATTTTATCAATGGAACATCCAGTATTCAGAGTATCGGTCAGGCGTTGACGAATACTAGGTAGTTCAGCAATCATTTCATGAAGGGAATCATTAAAGTAGTTGATTTGTGAGATTGCCTCCGATCCCGGAATAAAACTTCTAGCAGCTTGAGAGTATGAAATGATAATTATGACTAAGATACTCATTATAAGTCAACAAATAAAAAAAACAAATAAATAGGTACTCATCTTTCGCAACAGAACAAAGGAGAATGCATAATAACAGTCGAGACCGGTTACTGTTACTTCAGAACTACTACTACTCTACATTTTCCATTTCGTATAAGAAATAGTCCAGTGATGAATAACTAGATGAACTGGTACCATATTTTATTTTAGTTTGAGACTTACTGTGACTCATTTCAACACTAAAATAACCAAGTGCATGTAGATAAATGGTGGTTGGATGGGAGGAAAAACAACAATCAAACAACTAATCGCATTAAGATTAGTAGGAGATGAATAACTCTCTTATCTACAACCATACAACTTAACATTTACAAATTACCTTTGGTAACACAGTGAAGACACTGCTGTGGCCTCGTGCCATTGATCTAGCATGGATACGCTTCAAAACACATTGGAAATAGGAGGGAGAACTGTGTTACAAACTCAGTTCTGTTACACAGTATTCCAGGTTGTACTTTGGTACTGACTGACTGATGTTACATTCTTAGCATATAAGCTAAATTTCCGTTGACGCGAAGTGGAATGACTTCGTGAATGTCATACAGTCCTTGAATATAGGTAGATACATTCCTCTAATGACTGACTAATTCCAAAGAATGAACTAACTTCAGAAAGTAGGCCCATGACTAAAATAATAACAAATGGATTACGTTATGTACAGATCAATCTTAGTGCAACAGACAGTATAAGACATCACTGCAATTCCCACCAAAGATGAGGTTTTCTGTCCTGCGCTTAGTATGATGGTGTCATCCAGAGTACTGACATATTAGATGCTAGCACGCATGGTTTACTCGCTGGTCATCAAAAGACATATACTAAGAAACGCCATTCACTAGATTTCATTGAGCATATCTAGTTACCGCCACCTGTTTACAAACACAACCACGCAAAAAACACCAAAACCAAGATTTTACTGCATAAAAGTCTCTTTGGTAAGCTTATTTACTCCGAAAAGTCAGGCCCATCACTTAATTCAGAAAATTTGCCCATTGAACTCCACGTTGACCGCTAACTTTGTTATCAAACAGCATATACATATATGTCAGGAGTTTAAATTTGCTGAGTAGCAAATAAGAAATTCATTTGAGGATCTACCATCATAGAAAGTACATAGGCTTAAATGTAGATAGAACTCGAAAATTTGCACACAGCTTGTTGATTCAAGTTGCTACACCTTGCAATATAAACAGCAAAGGGACCAACCAAAGAAACAAGATATAATCCTGGAAAATATAATGGAAATCAATCGGTAACGAACAAGTAGGTGTCGAATGATAAGATCTTAAAATTTTCACTGACTTATTATCCCATCTCACATACTTCTGTTTACTTCAATACCTTTCGGTTCGAATCACTTTTTCTTTTTATGCTGTTGCAGTGTCGAAACTTGAACTGACGTACTTCTTCTATACAAGGTTATACAATGATTCGGACACCTACTTACAAGATTTTAATAGTGAATGTATCTAAAACAGTTTAATTGCTGAGAGTTAAGACATTTAGCATTTAATTTTTAATATGCTGAAGACTCCAGTCAGAGAGCACACAGTTTACCCACATAGCTCGTAGACATCACAGACAGAGAGACAAAATCAATGAAGAATCTCGCACACAAGTGAATCGGTTCAAGTTGACAACACTTCACAATAGTATACAAAGAACAAGTAGATAGGAAAGACTAATATCAAAGTAGAAAAAGGTGTATATTAGGAGAGGGAATTTAAAAATTCTAGTCTAGTCAAAACATTCAATCTATAGAAGACATCAGAGAGTGAATACATCTGCACCATTGTGACCCGATTTCCAGCTATTTCACCAGGAGTTCTCAATCATTGATTCCTATCGTCTCGAGGACCCCAGCCAAATAGTCTACATTTCCCTACACGGCTCAGACCAACAGTCAGGAACTTTATGGACTGGTGTCATGTCTCAGTCTGGTTACCCTGAATCCCCTCCCAACCTGATCCAATTTGTCACCATAGCACGTCAAGATAAGCGATGGCTCGGTATGTGCGGGACACCTACTATAACTTGATAGACAATTAGAATACTAATGAATAAAAGTCAATTCAACTTAAAGCCAACAAACCATCAGTTTCTGCCAAATTCGAAAGTGATCATCTACTGATACAAACTTCCTGCTTTGGAAACTAAAACTACATTGAACTGCTTAGTAATATATATATATCTTCTACTGAGTCTTTACAAACAGTCAGTTAAAAAAATTTGCAGTGTTATTCAAAGGATACCAAAAGATAATAAATGCTAAACAACTGAATAATAAGCGTGATAATGCGTATTTGAAATAAAAAAATATACCTACTTTTCTGAAGTTCTGAAATTGCGTTAGACACATCATGTACTTCAGACATTTTGGCGAAATCTTCCTGGAAATCGACAAGGCCATCTGTTAAGAAATGAAATAGAAACCTATGTACTTCAGCAATAAATATCTGAATGTTTATCTAGGTGTAAAAACCATCAAAATAAACGTTACTAGGTGGTTCATAAAAAAGCCTTTTAAAGCTCAGCTTCTTGAAATACAGACCAAGGGAGTTTATAAGCTGTTACTTTCCAAAGAACCAATTTTTCTAAAAGCTTTACCTTAGCACTTAAATCATCATATACACACAAGAAGACAGAAATCATAGTCGCATTCGTCTTACAGAGGTCAAACTAGCCGACAAATATTATGGTATTCATGAAACTTTTAATTTCCAGAATTGCAGTGTACGCTACATAAGTATTTTTTATTACAATCAAACATATTCATTAGTCATTGGTTTATTTCAAGATAACAGACAAGCTTTACAATATGAACCTCTGCTTCCTAAGAATATAAATAAAGATTCATAATGCTTCTGATGAATGTCGATCAGCAGTAGTCTAATTCGCCCCTTTACATTCTTCCATAAATTACAGGTAGCAAATAATAAAGTAGCAGCAGTAATTGTCGAAATGAAGCAGAATACATAGTATTTACATAAATAAATATTAAACTTGCCATCTACTATCCTCATAAAGCGTTCTTTTTGTTCAGCCAGATCTGTTGATGAAGTATTCTTTGCCATCTGAAAAACGAAAACCTTAAATAAATACAAGTTTCTGAACTACAAGCAGTTACCTAATTAATTGATGATGAGCACAATTTGCTTAAACGGCATAACAAGACAAGTATACTTGAACCAACATCATCTTTGCCACATAATATTCCTCATTCTGTGTTGATTTTGACATCAAAAGGAGACCATTTAAGTTCTTCATCATAGGTAGTTACATAAGGATAAATGATTCAGCATGGCTACATAACTCAGATTCAATTTTCGATAAATTCAACTGGAAAGTAGTGTCGGTTCGTGTATGAGTTAAACTTTTTGAACGAGGGTTTGCGACAGATACTCAAACTCAGATAGGTAAAGTGGGGCTTGAACCTGTGACCCTATCGCTGGGAGCTAAGTGCCCATATCAATGTGCCAGAGCTTCACAGCTATTCTCAACGATAACATATCTTACGGGTAAGTTGACTTTAGGATGCCATTTACTAAGAATGAATACTAACAGAATACATGACTTAGAATATACTCAACGTAATAACTTCAAAACACCAGCAACTGTAACAACTATATTTCAAGGGATTTCTTATGATGAATCGACACCAAGTTTATTTGTAATCGCAACTATGTATCTATGGGTTAATGTATATTTTGAGACGTGAACTACAGGCGAACTACAGTAACAACCAGGTTACATTCTTGCTCTCAATGAATCCCTTATGTCCTACCATGTGAGGACTTGAACAACTGATACATAACATGAATTAAAGTTTCCAGACAGAATTAGATGATCATACAGATATGGCCCTTTACAAACCAAGAATGCAACCAAACTTACTAATGGAGTTTAAAATGTATTCTATGTCATGGAAGTGATTATCTCAATTTTGAATGGCACATTTACATCAGTACTCCCAGAAATACATTCTCAGAATCTTAAGTAACGAATACCAGAATCTTGAATGACCCACTCCTATTTTTCAATTTAACACTTCATTACAACTTATTGAACAATAAATTTAGTCTACTGATTAATAAATGGTCTCGTTGGCAATTCCGTGAACGATTTTTACGCAACATCTAAACAAAGCCAGATAGTCCAAAATCAATGAATGTCAACGACAATGGAAAAAAGAACTTGAACGAACCTGAACCATATCTTTCAGGGCTTCTTCAAATTCTACAAGACTCAGGTTAATCTGACTGACAGCCCCAATTCGTGGATCTTTATTCACCAGAGCTTCATGAAACAGATAGTGGTTAATGAAAACCAAAACTACGGCAGCCCTTGAGAAAAAGTTAATAGAGTAAATTTCGACGGTAATTACTTGCAAACCACGAAAATAAGGAGAAAAAGAGCGGTGAATGATGCGAAAGACGTTAAATATATACAAGTAAAATTGAGGTAACGTTTACATTGAATTTCTTGAGACCAGTTGCATAGACTCAACAATCTCGAGTGCTTTCGACCCCCTAATTGCAACTAACTGTCTCCGACAGTATCTTCATTTTAGTCTACATAACCATATCAGTCTGTAGTTACTTCTTATTTTCACACCTTACTATAAACCTGCTCAACTTCACATCTGACTGTGCCTCAGTTTAGCACTTCAATTTAAACACATGACAAACTAACACTCAAATTTACCTGAATTCTGCTGAAATCTGAAGATATTAGGTTTTTTATTTTTGGACCCAAAATAATCACAATTTAGAGACAAACAATTATTGCAAATATGGTACTTGCTTGTTTCAAGTCCGTTGTACGCGCGGAACGTTTTTAAAATCAACACTGAAACCATTTACATAAACTAACTGCAATATTTGCCAGCACCTACTGAATCTCTAGTATTAGGACTCTAGTAACTAATGGAGCTTTTACGTGACGTAATAATATAGAAATATGTTGCTGCTGCATTACTTACTATCCACAAAATTAAACTTACAATTGAAATGTTACAATCAAAACCAAGCAGATTGTGTAAATAACCCGTTTACAAGGATCGTTCTTGGCATCTACAAATTGCACACGTCCCCCACATTTGCCACAACATCGAGCACAGCAGAAAACCAGTCCAATAAGGGGCATTAAAATCGCAAACAAAAGACCAACTGCAAGGCATATGCCATATCCCAAATAAGTCGTAACCACCTGGTAAAAAGAATACACGGTTATTCGCATAAAATTGAAACAAACAGATTAAGATCTTTGCAAATGCGTTTTCCCAAAACTGCAACGAAGGGTAGGCAGTAAGAGTATCATGTCACACAACTAAGCGACCCGAATCATGCATCTAAGCTGCTTAGTCATACAGATTCCAAATGTTAAGTCGAGAACTCTTTGAAGAGTATAGATTAGTCTGCAAACTAGCAACACCTATGATGAATAGAGCTGTGATGAAGCTTCATGTTTACAAAGAAAATACACTTCCGCTTCAAGAACTGTAGTAAGCCTGGACTGGAAAATACATTTCGCAGTAGCATACACCCGATGCAAAAGTGAAATCTCCGGGCCCAATACAAAAATATTGCTAAATCACTACTGGCAACAGCCTTTTAGTCCCAGAAAGGCAGACAAAATCAGGGTAGGATCTGGCATTCCTGAGCAACAGCTGCTACACTCCAGTTCACATCAAGCGAGAGTACTCTAAGGCGAAAGATCGATAAATACAGAAAGCAGTGAGTGGCTTGAAGTTATCAAAAGAGAGTAAGGAAGAATGACAGAACACCGAAATCCATTTTGACGACTAACACGAAGATAATGTGTGGATACATCTGCCGCGTGACACCTAGAGTCTCTAAATACCAATTTCCGTTGTCACGCGGACCCCACACAGCTCAGATCAACGGTTAAAGACTGCATGCAATGATGCCGTTTGGGTCTAGTCGCCTGTAACCCTTTCTAGCCCACATTGTGCGACTTCGCAGACGACGCTTAGGCATGTGTAACACATATCCTAACCACCTGAGCCTATGAAGGTTCACAACCTCATCAACTGACAACTGTCTTCTCCCTAAAACTACACCTGACTTATACAATACTGACGCGGTGACACTACGAGGCGGCATACTCCATGAAGAAAACGTCAGTTAAGTACCTCATACCACCTATCTTTATTGGCCATGTTTCACAGCCATATAGTAAAACAGAGCGAACTGCAGCACAGTATCCTCGACTCTTAATCGACAGTCAGATATCACGGTGGTGCCAAAAATGGTGAAAGCCAAACAAGACTTTTGTATCCCCGCCGAGATTTCGTCAACCACTAACTAGCCACGGCTGACCCGACTTCCCAGGTAAGTGAAGTGTTCAACGCGCTCAACTAACTCAGTTCCTATTGTTGGCCGAGGCACCGCTGAAGACCAGTCCAGGAGCAAACATGTGCATATGGGTGTCGAGAAACCCATCCCAAACATTCTCAAATCGTCAGTCTATGTGCCCAGAAGGTTCTGCATCTTGTCAGCATTTTCATCCAATAGAACTACGTAGTCTGCGCACTCGAGGTCTACCAAGAATTCTACTGCGATAAATCCCCGTGAAGTCATATCACGACAAGAAGACCTTCATAAGTACGTCTATTATAAAAATTGACAGGAATGGAGAAAGTGGAAGTCCTTGACAGACGCCACTCGATGTACACAACTCACCATGAGCTCTAACACGACCATGGATGCTGCAATAAAGAGCCTTCAACAGATTGATGTGCCTACTCGGTACACCTTTCAGTGAAACACTCACAAGACCTCTCGGTCGATTCAGTCCACGTTGCTTTCAAGTCGAGAAATGTAACTATCAAATGCTGGCAAGCTTGCTTGTGTTCTAAAACCTGGCAAAGTAGATATTTGGTGGATACACTCATAAAACCTGTGTTTTTCTTGAGTTTGTTGTTTCTAAGCTCCACTTAGTCTTCCGACAATCATAAACCTAGAATCTTAGACACTACGCTCCCCAGGCTGATTCCCTTGTGGTTATCACAGGAGGAATTCCCACTTTTCTTCGAGACAATTAGTGATCGAGAAAGTCTTCGACCACTTAGTGTAACGCCACAATTGGATAGTTTTAGTCGCTTGTCTTAGTTTACAGATATTTAAATATCCAACGAAAACTGACCTATATATATACGTATATATATATTATATATATATATATATATATATATATATATATATATATATATATATATATATTTATATGGTACAATCTCAGTATTTTTTTGAAAATGTTTTTCATATAATGATTAAGCATCGACGGACGTGAATCCTAGCCATATGCATAGTCCCCCAAGGTCTTTTGAGCAACCCGAGACTATGTTTCATTCTCAAACCACGTAACGGAGGGATTTACGAAATATTAGCCAAATGCATGTCAGATATGATTTGGAGCCGAGGCAGGACGTTGATCATAGGAACTAAACCTATTAGCAGGGCACCAAATCACGTAACAGAAAAACCTCACTGTCATGCCACATGTGGCCACGATGTAAGTGCATTCCTCTAGGTCACAGAAAATATGGATTTAACAGAAATAAGTCAAACCAACACTTAAAATAGTAAATTTTTCTGTAAGGGGAAAAGTTAACGCTAACAGATTGTACAAGGAGACTCTGATAGTACTTTAAACGGAGAATTAACGTTTACTTTGCCAAATTTGTGTGAAGATACAGTAAGCACTACGTACAAAGAGGCAAAATCATTCAACAATATACACTTACTTCCTATACTCCCAATATTCTCTTTCTTCCAACTCACTAATTACTTGTAAGTTTCGCTCTAAAACGTGACTACCTAAAAACCAATACGTGAACTACTATATGATCCAAAACCCTACATATCTGCTTTGAAGGTAATCCCAGCAGTCAAATTACTTCTTTGTGACAAACGCTCAATGTTCCCACTTTTGTCTTGAAAAGCACGTTGCGAAATATTGGGATGTATTCCCATTACTTTCACTTACAGGCAGCTCTTAGTTATCTTTTCAAGCATAGACAGGTAATCTTAGAAATCAGCTGACCTACTTTCAAACTGAACGTGCAGCCTGAGTATTGAGACCTGTTCTTCTGACCTATAAATCCTAGGAGAGCCCCAGCGCTCATCAGTAAATAATTTTAAAACCATCGAACGTCAACTACAGTTGAGGTAAGCAGGAGACAAAAGTGATAAATGTTATGGTTCATGTCGAAGTTCATGAGCTTTCTGCAAGCAATCGACTCGACTCAATCAATCATATTTCGAGACCTACTATTATTCAAGAGAAACAACAGTACATTACACAAGACAAGAATTACAAAATTAACTTACAGGCTCCACATTCCTATATGTGAGCCTCGAACGTTGAGATGCTATAAAGTCGAAAACTGTAAGCCAGAAACTGAAGACATACTTTGAATATTCACCAAAGTTTCAAAGACTGCTGTTGGTGGTTTCTGACCGCGAATAAGATCCAAAAACATATTTGATACCGAGTAAGAAAACCTAACACTGTCACGTAACTGAAGAGTAGTCCTAGTAGATGACTCATCTTCTGATTCTGAATCACACTTAATTGCACCCAGAATAACATAGGCTAAAAGTAAGGCCTTTAAGATGACCATGTTAATCGTTCTTTCTCAACCTGATTCAGCCCTCGTACATAACCGAAAACTGAAACGAACTAAGTTAAATTGAACTGACGGCACGAAATCCAATATCCAATATCCAATATCCAATATTGATAGTGCGAGCGTAGAAAACTAGTAGTTTTTGATCTCTCGCGTCCAGTTCTTAGGGCTTGGTTCCAGTTGTTCGGTTCACTCCTGCAGTGGACGAGGAAATACCCTCTGCTTTCTTGCTTTTAGCTTCGGTCAGGTGGATGTTTTGTGGGTTAGTAGGTTGTAATTTGTAGAGTGATTAGGGAGCTACGGGCTGCTGGGAAGTTTAGAGAACAACCGTGACTCCTGTCTGTGTAGGTACCTGAAAGAGAATATTAAGGTAGTGGTAAAGGAATGAAGAGAGAAGTAAGGAAGAGTAAAAAAATAAAAAATAAATAAAAAAAAATAAATAAATAAATAAATAAATCCGAAGTCCAATTCCATCAATTTCCAATATCGGTTGACGAAGAAATACAAATCATCTGATTTCCTTGCCTCTACTTTTATATCATGAGGAATGGCCTCTAGTCTTTGAACAAATTTGATGCAGTTGCTTATACAATTTTTCAACGTACTTATAATAAACCAAAGAAGATTTTTGGGTTTGTTTATTTCGATAACTATGGCTTTACCTTTGGGAGTGAAACGAATGTAATTTTTGCATGTTGGATGGCTTACAGTCTTTCAGATGATCTGGAAATGATGGAAATATTAATAAGATCATCAAAAAGCAATAGAGGACAGAAAGGTAAGCAGAAAGTAAGGAGAATTAAAATAAAGTTCAAGAAAACTCTGTAGCGTCACCCACTTCTGCAGAATCAACACTCCGGGGTTCGACGAGATTCAATATTGATGCCGACCTTCGTAGTTCAACTAGAATCACTACGCCGTAGCCACCCGGTCAAGGATCCTTGTCATTCGTCACTCTGTCGTGTTACGTCACACCGCTCGTAATCGACCCTCTAGCCAGTTAGTTGCAACTCATCGGTATCTTGTCATGACCTCGGAAATATACTATTTCATCCGGATAAGCCACTGCATTCTTTCTTGGCCTCGCATTCGTGGGTCCGAATAGTTAGTGATTGGCCCCTGCATCCGTCAATTTCGCACCAGGACAATTCCTAAAACTCCATGAGTGAGGTCACATAGTATGTAAGAATAGAGGTGGAAAGGAGTAGGGTATATGAAATTCATTGCAGTGGAAATGATGGTGATAAATTTTTTGACTGTGAGAGGCAAACTGGAGGGAAGGCAACCTAAATCGAAAGGGGAAAACTGAGTTCTCACAGAAAAGCAGAAAATTGAGTGACGTAGATAATAACGCTATCAGTGATGAAGAATCTGTATGGAAGCGAAGCAAAGTGAGAGACCAGTGTGACACCAGTTGATAACTGTAGCCTATTCCGCATCCCAACTGGATGAGTACAACCAATGTGCTACAGATGAATTGGTGGATACCTCAGATTACAGCAGATTCTGTTTTTTGCGGACCTGAAGGCAGAATCGACCACATGCAGGTACTAACGCTTGGATGGCCACTGTTGTTCATGCCCCTACATTGATCACCACGGGAGTGCCACGTAATATTTCTTTGTTCCAGTGACTTGGGTTACTTGGGACCTGTTAGCCTTTTGTCTATCTTCATACGGTTTTCGCTGCATTCCCGCAACACCGCTCTGGGCATACCAGCAGCCGTTCGCATCACTCTTCAGGTGTGGTAACTAGCGCACATGCTGTGTCCTGAAGTGAGGTCAAATGTCATACTTTGGAGCCCTAGAAAGGTTTACAGTGGCGACGCCTATATACCTAGGTACAAATGTGACACCGTAAACACCTTTCAGACATCTTATGAACCCTGAATCTATTTAGGGTCTTACTGAAGAACATATGCAGATCATTCTCAGTAGTATCCAAAAAGTACTCACAGTCACGGCAGCACGATGTGTTTCGAAAATCAAGAGCGCAGACAGATGCTGTTCTACGTTGTCAGAACAAATGCTTGGCCATTATTCTCCCTTCAATCCTTAAGCGTCGTGAGGTCATATGGTGGCTATCTGGATCCGTTTCACATCTCACGGCTCTTGACCGACCAGTGATGTTTGAACTCGATTTTGCGTAGTTAAAACTTATTGGGAACAGCAGAAAACTCGAGTCTGCCGCTTTTGAATGATTGAAGGGCAACTTCCTTCAAGTTCAGCTTGTCTTCTTGGCTTTGATGCTCAACTAGCTACCTTCTAACCGGTCTCTGCGCTAGGATTGCCACCCTTCACTAAAGTCAACAGATAAAAGTGGTATAGGATAATGTTGAAACCAGCAACCAGATAGAAACATATTGCATGGGAATGAGCCCAAATCCTCAGTGCCCTAAAGGGTTGTAATGCGCCACCAGAATGATACAGGTTTAAGACCCAATAATTTCTGCAGCCACCCGCTAACCGGTCCGAGAGTCCACCAACGTGGCCAGCCAATTAGCTTTTACACAGTTTTTGTATCACTGATAAAACGACCGTAGGTCATTTTTACTTGAGATTCTGTTGGTCCCCTCGTCTGAAGATTGTGGGTAACCGTACCACATTTGAAGGACTCTGAGTAGGCGGCTGGAAGAAATAAGATTAGTTAAGGGAATTTCTAGTGAAACAAATAGTTCATTGACGGACGAAACTGTGACGGGACTGCTCACAAGTTTTTTCCAGGTTTGCGGGCTGCAGAATGCTACAAAAAGCATTTTACTCACAGCTAGCACAAGATTCAGGTCGATGAGAGTAGAAGCTATATCAAAAAGCCCGCAGCTTCCTGCAATCGAGTCCAGGCATAAGACTGGCGTCGTACCGTACACAGGAGGCCTCACATTTTCTATAGAACTAAGTTAGGTGTACATTGCCTGGTAATGAAGTCAGACAAAGTTTACCCACAGAGTATACCCATTTAGGATTTGTCCTGGTGCGAACTTGACAGACGCAAAGACCAATCACTATTTATTCGGACCTGTTATGTACACACGAATACGAGACCAAGGAAGAACATGATAGTGTAGTCGGACGGAATAGTATATTTGGATGGTTGTGCCAAAATACCGATACGTTTCAACTAACTGGCTGGAGGGTCGATTGCGGGCAGTGCAACGTAACACGACAGCATGCCAAATGGCGAGGCTGCTTGACCGGGTGCCTTCAGCTTGGCGAGTCCAATTAAACTATCAAGGTCAGCATCCATGTTGAGTGTCGCCGAACCCTAGGCTATAGATTTGGGGGAAGTGTGTAACGCTACAGACCACTCCCCCCTAGTGGGTTAGTGATGACCCTGCGACGATACCAGCCGGAGGTAAAACCTCAGTGGTTTCTTCACTGGTAAAACTCTTCCGATGGGCTCACTGCGTGAAGTGGCCCCTGGTTGCCTGAACTTACTCTAGGGAGTAGTGGCAAGTGAAAAATAAAATACAATAAACCGAATTGTACGTCGACCACGGTCCTCAGTCTCCCTTGACGTTCCGTCCAGTGCTCGTCGCACCTAGAATACGAATAAAAGTCCTTAATACCAAGAAAACGTTTCGTGAGAACGGAATTATTTATACATAAATATATCGGAATAAAGTTTGCGCCTTCTTTGAAAAATATTTTATTGCGTGGTGGTAGTAAAAAATTGACATAAAAAGGCAAAATGTACAAGGATTTTCGCATTGCCAGTAAATAGGAAAAATAGCGCCCCTAAAAAAATGCTGAATTGAAAAAAATATGGTCGGCACATCTTATTACACACCACCAAGTTGAATACGACTTTGAATACTCCAAGAACCTGACGGTTCAACCTGATCGTGTTTTCTGTTGCGCCGACGGTTGTCGTAACTGTGCATTAGCAGACACATCGCCAAGAATTTCGATAACCGAGCTACCCTTTTTGTTAACCACTATGCAATCGTGATGCCCAAGGACTGTTTGACGGTTTGACAATGCCCAGTTCGAGAACGTGGTCGAATTCGCCCTTCGCCATTTTGAGCTTATCGTGGGCTTGAAGGCGCGCTTTGAATGCCACAGGTGGACCAGTGGTTGTCACGTGATGCATAACATTGCTGGTTGCGCACGGAAGAGTATGCTTCGGTTGTTGTAGCTCTGGATATTTCTCCAAAACTGCTTAGCAGGACGCGTCGCCTGGTTGTTTGGTTCTAACGATGGCTAAACTTGGACTTATGTAGGTGGTGCCGCCAATAGATAACCGTGTTGTTATCTATCTGGCGTCGACGGTGAGCATCTACGAATAGATCATAATGGTTTAGCAAATCCATGCCAATGGTGGGCATAGAAATATCAGCCAGGAGGAATATACAGTGGATAGGTTTACGTAAACCTAATTTAAGGTAGGCATCCTATCTCCCGAATGTCGCGATTGCCTTGCCGTTGGCTGCTTGGAGGTTGAAGGACGGGTCAAGATGACGCTCCTTAGTCGTTGCGGGAAGAACGCTAACTTCTGTGCCGGTGTCGACGAGGCAGCCAACTTTCGTTTTAATATCCGTGACGTAGAGCAAACGGCTGTTTCCACTGGCTACGGTTGCCGTGAACACGTGCCGGCTTGACCGTTTCACGAGTTAATGTCCTTGTTAAAACCGCACGGTTTACATTTTCTGGCTTCGTCCCCATAAGTATTATGAAACCAGCACCGTTTAGGGTTTTCCACTCCGTTGGGTTTAGTTTTGGGGCAACCACGCAAGTTGCTACGATGCACTAAGACTCGTTTCTGTGGAGTGTTACGTGAACTAGTGCTGCGAGCTCGAAGCAACTGTTCAACAGAGTTGCACAGCTTGGTCACCTCTGAACCCTGGCTCTCTGGTTTGTCGCGGACCGAATATACATTGGAGACGGGTCTGCTAGAAATCTCCAGTATTTTATCCGCCGAGGCTGCCAGGTCATCGAGTGGGACTGACTGCAGTGTCACCAACACGGTTTGCACCGATTGTGGTAGTTTTGAGAGAAATAGTTCTCGGAAGAGGCCATCGTCGAATGTTCGTGCACCCATAACCTCTCGAATGCGTGGGAGGACTTGAGCAGCTGAGTGCCTATCTAGCTCGATGTTACGAAGCAATTCGTCTAGACGTCGGCGACCTGTGAGATCGCTTTTCTTCAAAGGTGTGGCCTTGAGAAATGCATAAAGGTCACTTACTTCGGGACTGAACATATGTGCTTTAACATGCCTCTTTAATTCCCACGGTGGTGAACGTAAGACGGCAAGAGATCGAGAATGAGGATCTGAGACGCCCCGTTCACGAAAATCTGCCTCAGCATACAGGAATCATGTCTCTGTATTGTCTGGGTGTCGTCGAACCCTAGGCTATAGATTTTGGGGAAGTGTGTGACGCTACAGCCACAATCTCCATTTCTGAAGGCTCTCCATCGCTGCACATGGTCATCGAAAATTTGGTTCAGACATTCGTGTTTTTCTAAATATGCCGTCCAAACCACCTCTATCTCAGATATTGAAGCTGATAAATTGGAAGTGTTTACGGATTCCCATATGGAACTATGGAGAAACCCAATAGGGTATATAGTCTTTAGGTATGGCAGGCATTTCTTGTTTCTCAAAGAGAATTCCATGAGAAAATGACGATTGCCAGTTAATTGAGGCTCCAACATCTTTTTGCGAGCTAGTGTAAACCAACGGATATCTTCGCGCTCGCTTCTAGGTCTTACGGAACAGTTCCAGGTGTTGGTGTGTGAGGTTGTGGTAATTCCTAATAATTTGAACTTGCTCACGAGAATCATGCTTTTCGTATTCACTAAACATGACCATCTCTGCCAAATAATGTGAAGGCATAAAAGGCTCAACATTTAACCTTAAGTGCGCTGTTTGTACCTCATGTAAAATTTTCTTCCTTTCAGACTGGGATTTCCACTGCCTGGGATGGAAGGGAGATGGTAAAAAAATTTTTAAAATATTACCAAAGGTTCTCAACCACTAATTGCTACAGTCGTATCTGAAAAAATGATATACACCTGTCAAATCAGGGATAAGTTATTATTATATTTGGCGTGACATCTTTTTAACAGTATCATTCCACGATCCACCAGCTTGACCCATAGATCAGCCGTTGATAGTCGGTTTTTGTCCTACCCACTGTTGCAGACGTATTTATAGATAGGGTCCTCGAATAGCGACCAAGCAGCAGTTCAGTGGCCTAAGTGACACCGCTAGTTAGTTCAGTACAACCAGTTATCACTAAATATTTCTCCTGACCGTGATTAACACTCATGTTAATCATCTCTGAGACTCAGTACACAGATTTTTTGTTTGCTCCCACGGAATGTGAGCAGACTGATAAGTTTTTCCTCCACCAAATCTACTGTCTCCATTTAGACCCCAAAAGCCTAAGAGTTTATTCAGGCACTGTTCCTAGTCGTGTTGTGAAACTTTGCAACTGAAGGGAGAACAATTTGGCTTGCGCAGAACACGCATTTGTTCACAATCGGTGTCCAATCAAAGCACGTTTCTTAGGGTCTCGTTGTCAGAACCTGCCGAACAACGTAAACGGGGCGACTACTGAAGACCTAGTCACAAGAGGCAGAAAGTATATTTTTATCGCTATTAGTCCCTTGGATTCCTAGTGGAATATAGGGCCTCAGTGGCATATCTCTATTTCACCCTGCTCTCTGCAGTCTTTCTAACCTGCCTCACCGGCTGCCTGAAAGCTTTCATTTCTTCTCCACACATCAACCCCTCCATGTCACCCTCGGGCGTCCAACTCGTCGGCTCTCCTTTGGATTCTAGTGGTGCGTGGCATTTTTAAACGGTCTACTCAGTGTTTGTCCAATCCATCTTCACTTTCTTCCGCATATTTGTTGGGCGATGGGGTCTTGGTTGATTCGTTCCCAGGGTTCCCTTGTTGCCTATTCCTTCTGGCAATTAGACCTGATTTCCACACTGGTTTCTGGTTAATGAAGGCCTGTCTTGCTGTCTTTACGGTCCTGGCTCAGACATACCCAACTGAAACGATGTTGCCTAGGTAGGCGAAAGAGAATGCTTCCTTTAGGCTTCCCACCTTAATGAGGATTTGTACTTGTTATTACTGTTTGTTGAGCATCTTCATCACCTCTGTCTTCTCTACGTTCACCTAAAGGAGGTCCCGTCTTCGCTGCCTCTTCTGTCAACCTACTGGCTTTGCCTGTATATCTTCGAGTTTGTGCGACATTAGACATATCATCATTAGTAAAATCCAAATCTTCTGGGGTCTTTTCATTGGTACAACCAGCGTATTCCCCTCATCCTGCTCCTCACGGTTTGTTGCATGATACAGTCCAGTCTAGTCGACCACAATCAGGAAGATCACCGGTGATAGCAGGCAGCAAACTTGTCTTAATCCTGTCTTCACTTCAAAGGCTTCGCTCAGCTATCCACTGTAAACCACTTGACACGTAGCATCATCTCATCACATAGCTGTTGAATGAGGTTGATAAAGGTTTATGGCACTAAAACCGTAGTGTTGAAATAGTTTCCAGATTGCTTCTTGGTCGGCGCTGTCGAAGGCCTTTTCAAAGTCGATGAAGTTGAGATAGAGGGTTGACTGCCATTCTTTGCCCTGTCCTGTGATGACGCGTAGCACTGAAATTTGATCCGCACATTATTTGTACTTTCTGAATCCGGCCTGTTCCGGTCGAAGTTTTGGAGCCAGCGGATCCTTTAGTCTCTCCAGGATGATGCTGTTAATATTTCGCTGCTTTGGGTGGACGGGGTCAGGAACAAGGCCCCAGTTCGGTTCTTGCGAAGAACTGAGTCCCATTTTCTCCGGGGTTTTACAGGGTAGCCCTTCTTCCAGTCGAAAGGCACCTTTCCTTCCTTGCTTCCAAACCTTCTGCAATAATGATGTGGGCATGTCTGCTGTTGTCTCTGCATCTGTCTTTAATACTTCTGAGGAATCCAACTGCTTTCGATGCTTTCCCGGGTTTCAGCAGCTTTATTGCTTTCAGGACTTAAGCCTTTATCGGAGGGCTTGTGTTCACTGGCAGTTCTGTGGCCAGGTTGCTGGTGGTATTTCTGGACGAGCTGCATGTGGTGATGGTGGTCGATTCAAGAGTTTTTTGAGGTGGTCGGCCCGTTGTCTCCTTTGTTCTTCCTCTTTAGTAACCAGGTTTCCTTCACTATCTTCATTGGTTTCATCTGCGTCGACCTCTTCCCTGCCAGGTAGTAACCTGGCCGTTGGATACGGTGCTGTCCCTTCCCTCTCACCAGCAGCCCGTTCCGCCTCACCTGCAGGTGTGTCGTAGAAGTGCCCTTCATCTTTGCGCGCACCCTTCTCCACTTCTTTGTCCAGTGTTTTATACGTTGTACTCAGTTCTTCTTTTCGCTGTGCATCCTCTCACTGGTTTATCTTCGCTTCACCATCCTCCTCTTCCTCCTCCGTCAGCTTCCACGTATCCATTGAATCCATTCCTTATCTTCTTCCTTCTTCCTTCCTGATACGGTTATGCAGGTTTCTTTCCACACCTTTTTCAAAGAGCTCCAATGTTCTCCCACGGAGGTTTCTTCGGGGATGTTGCTTAGTGTTTCCACCTTGTCCTGATGTTTGACGCAAAAATGTCTCTTGTAGTTTTGTCCTTTAGTTCGGTTTCTCTTCTGAGTGGTGTGAACCTTCATCTGCTCCCGTTCTCGATCTTGTGTCCACTAGGCTGCGTCTCCATCCTCCTGAAATTGGGGTGGGGTCGATCTGATTTTTAGTGTGTTCTGATGCCTTGTGAAATTCGTATCGCTTTTGTGAACGTTATGTGGTTATACACAGTGCCTCCAATCAAAAAACCGTTGAATGCCCAGATATCTGCAAACAGTTCTCTATTCCCGTTCACTTCACAGAGTGCTTCTCGGCCCATGATTAGTTCGCTTCTTGTGTTGTCTACCCCCAGTCTGGCATTCATGCCGCCCATTTAAATTTGATGTCACCAACTGAAGCCCTGTCCAGCACCGATTACAGTTGCCCGTAGAATTTCTCTTCCTCCTCTTAATCTGCTTTATCTGTAGGTGCATAGCAAGGATTGCATGATTCTGACTTTCCCCCTTTTGAGCAGTTGAATCCTGCCGTCATGATCCTGATCCTGAAGAAGGGGATTGGTTCGCACAGCATGACAACCTTTGATGTTCTTTAGGACATCATGATAGCCACTCCCCAAGTGTGCTCGTGGTTGTCGCCTGGGTGACCGGAGCAAATTATTGGCCCTCCAGTTGACAGCCTGAGGAGTCCATTTTCATTCTAGCTGCTTCCGCAGATTCCTAGCACCTCACACCATACGTTCTCATCTCTTTTGCAATCTGGGCAGTCTTGCCAGACAGCTTGAAACACTGTGAGGATATCCCATGTCCCAATCCCACTTTCTCTTCCATCCAGAGAAGAGAGGATACGTCAATCAATTGGCTTCCGGAAGGCTTTCTCCAGCCGGCCCCATTCGTCCCTTTGGTTCCAGCGAGGGGTAAGTTTATTCTTTTGTTTTATAGTTTCTTTGTGCTTTGAAGTCTCTTTGAACAGTTAGATTGGTTCTGCGGGGAAGGGTTGTTGGCCCCATGCCCAACCTTCCCTCTTTATCCGGGCTTAGGATCGGCCAGTAAACGGTGAACTAGTTACCTAGGCGAGGTTATTATCTTTATATGCATCAGTAAAGTTGTACATGCTGTTTAGACGAGTACTAAACGATAGAAACTTCTCTCTCGCTAGTCGGTCTTGAGTGGTATATCACTCCCCGGTTTCTGCTTGTGCTCTCCTTTTTTCTTCTGTTTTCAATATAAGACTGACGAGAAACTCTTAAGCTTGACTTTGAACGAACATTTCAACTTACTGAAAATGCTACTTCGAACTTGACATCAGAAGTTATTGCCAAACTTCAACTGGTTTCCTCCAAAGCCCTCCAATTTTTAAATAGTGTAACAATATCATCTGCTTACTAATTCATAAGTGACGCCATGTACATAAGCCCAACCGTGATAGGGTTTTTAAACGGTCATAATGGCGGCGAAACTGTAGGCAAACGATTAGGTCCAAGAGATCAGTTCACCTACTGGCAATAAAAGCAACATATTGGCAACAGTCGGACGCAACAGATTTCTCCGATAATTTACCCCATCTAACTCCAAATGATAACCTCGCCTGGTTAACTAGTTTACTAGTTACTAGCCGGTCCTAAGCCCGGGTAAAGAGGGAAGGTTGGGCATAGGGCTAGCAACCCTACCCCGTAAAACAAATCTAACCGCTAAAGAAACTTCAAAGCACAAACAAAATATAAAAAATGAAAACAAACTTATTCCCCGCTGGAATCGGAGAGGCGAAATGACGCCAGTTGGTGAAAGCCTTCGGGAAGCCAATTGGCCGATGTGTCTTCTCTCGATGAAAGCGAAAGTAAACGTGGGGACATGGAATGTCCGCACGATGTTTGAACCCAGTAAGGCAGCCCAGATTGCAAAGGAGATGAGAAGGTATAACATCGAAGTGCTTGGGATTTGCGAAAGCAGATGGAATGGGAGTGGACTCTCCAAACTGTCAACGGGAGAATCAATAATCTACTCCGGTCACCCAGACGCCAACCACGAGCACACTGAGGGAGTGGCTATCATGATGTCCTCAAGAGCATCGAAGGCTCTCATGCAGTGGGAACCAATCTCCTCCAGGATCATGACAGCAAGATTCAACTCAAAAGGAAGAAAGGTCACAATCATACAATGTTATGCACCTACAAATAATGCAGAGCAAGAGAAAAAGGAGGAATTCTACAGACAACTTCAGTCAACACTGGACAAGACGTCAGTTGGCGATATCAAAATTCTAATGGGCGACATGAATGCCAAACTGGGAGGGGACAACACGGGAAGAGAACTAACCATGGGTCGAGAGGCGCTAGGTGAAATGAATGAGAATGGAGAATTGTTTGCAGAATTCTGTGCATTCAACGATTTGGTGATTGGAGGCAGTGTGTTCAGGCACAAGGATATCCACAAAGCGACATGGATTTCACCAGATGGACACACTAAAAACCAAATCGACTTTATCTCAATCTCAAGAAAATGGAGACGCAGTCTACTTAACACAAGGTCAAGAAGAGGAGCAGATGTAGGTTCAGACCACTATCTAGTGCAAGGAACCTTCCAAATCAAGTTAAAAGCCTTCAAGGAAGCTGGTGATAGACCTCAATTCAAGTACAACACTCGGAAACTGAAGGATGAAACTACAAAGGAGATCTTCAAAGCAGCCATCAAGACAAAATGGGAGACGTCGAGGGACATCCCTGAAGAAACCTGTGTGGAAGAACACTGGAAGTCTTTGAAAGCTATGTGGAAAGAAACCTGCACAACAGTATTAGGAAGGAAGAAGAAAGAAGACAAGGAATGGATCTCGACGGATACCTGGAAGCTGATAGAGGAGAGGAGGATGGTGAAGCAGAAGATAAACCAGTGCAAGGATGCTCAACGACAAGAGGAACTGAGCACAATGTATAAAACACTGGATAAAGAAGTGAAGAAGAGTGCACGCAAAGACAAACGACACTTCTACGACACACTGGCAAGTGAAGCAGAACAGGCTGCAGGTAAGAGAGACCTGACGACATTGTATCAAATAACCAGGTTGCTATCAGGGAAGAGACCAACACAGATGAAACCAATAAAAGATGAAGAAGGAAATTTAATTACAAAAGAAGAGAAACAGAGGAAACGATGGGCCGACCACTTCAAGAAGCTCTTGAATCGACCACCACCTGCACTTCGTCCAGAAATACCACCTGCAGCCGCTGAATTACAAGTGAACATAAATCCCCCAACGAAAATGGAAGTCCTGAACGCCATAAAGCTACTGAAATGCGGGAAAGCAGCAGGACCAGATGGAATACCGCCAGAAGCACTGAGAACAGATGCAGAGACAACAGCGGACATGCTCACACCACTATTGCAGAAGGTGTGGAGGGAAGAGAAGGTACCTGACGATTGGAAGAAGGGTTACCTTGTCAAACTGCCGAAGAAGGGAGACCTCAGTGCTTGCAAGAACTGGCGAGGAATCACTCTCCTATCCACCCCAAGTAAAATATTAAGCCGCATCATCCTGGAGAGGCTTAAAGACGCACTGGATTCAAAACTGCGACCGGAACAGGCAGGCTTCAGGAAGTACAAATCATGTGCTGACCAAATTGCAACGCTTCGTATCATCATAGAACAGAGCGTAGAATGGCAATCAGCTCTATACCTCAACTTCATCGACTTTGAGAAGGCCTTTGACAGCGTCGACCGAGAAGTAATTTGGAAACTGCTTCAATACTACGGAGTACCGCAAACCTTTATCCGCCTCATTCAACAACTATATGAAGATGCCACATGCCAAGTAATCCACAATGGGAAGCTCAGTGATGCCTTTGAAGTGAAGACAGGAGTGAAACAAGGTTGCCTACTATCCCCCATGATATTCCTTATTGTGGTGGACTGGATCATGCAGCAAACAGTAGGCAGCGAGAAGAGGGGGATACACTGGACGACGGAAAAGAACCTAGAAGACTTGGATTTCGCCGATGACTTATGCCTAATGTCACATAAACTTGAAGATCTGCAGGCAAAAACTAACAAGTTGACAGAGGAGGCAGCTAAGACGGGACTTCAGGTGAATATAGAGAAGACAGAAGTGATGAAGATACCGCACCACCACCATCAACAACAACAACAAACTCCAATCACCGTCAACGGTAGAAACTTGAAGGAAGTAACCTCCTTCACTTATCTAGGAAGCACTGTTTCAACTACAGGCGGGACGGACGAGGACGTCAAAGTCAGAATCGGAAAAGCAAGACAGGCATTCATTAGCCTGAAACCAGTGTGGAGATCTTCTGCACTCAGCATGCGGAACAAGATACGGATTTTCAACACCAACGTCAAGTCAGTGCTCTTGTATGGCTCAGAGACTTGGCGCGTCACGAAAGGCATTTCCAATAAACTACAGACATTCATCAACAACTGCTTACGCTCGCTGCTGAAGATCAGATGGCCAGAAAAAATAAGCAACAAGGAACTCTGGGAACGAACCAACCAAGAACCTATCACGCAACAAATATGCAGGAAGAAGTGGAGATGGATTGGGCATGCACTGAGAAGGCCGACTGAGGACATCACGCGTCAGGCCCTCGAGTGGAATCCCCATGGGAAGCGACGAGTTGGACGTCCGAGGGTGACATGGAGGAGGTCGTGCGAGGAGGAAATGAGAGCTTCTGGGCTGTCGTGGAACCAGGTTCAAAAGATCTCAGAGAACAGAGGTCACTGGAGGCGTGCTACTGAAGCCCTATGTTCCACTAGGAACCCAAGGGACTAATAATAATAAAAAAAAACTCCAAATGATAGAGACAGTTAGCAGCCAATTTAAATCTTTGATAATACCGCATACTTGTGTGAATTACACGTAAAGATCCATCAACATTCAACTGCGGCTCTTTTAATGCTTATTCTTTTCACAGCGACCAATTCTAATGGGATTCATATCAATGTGATTATGCCTGTAAACTGGCCTCTCTCATGTTAACCTACTAACGTGAGAATAGAAATTTATTATTATCATTATTATATATCTTGCTGTGTACGGTAGCGTGACGGTTGAGATGTTCCGCAGCCAGCAGTAATTTTTGGCTCATGTCCGACGGCGTGAAGATTGGCGGAAGTTTATTTTGGGCTTGTTTTCCGGGACTTGGAGATAAAGCCGAAGTTTCTACGGAAATGGTTGACGCCGCAATTCTGGGTCATACTAAGCGTTTAGCAGAGGGAAACTTACTGATTATCACAACTTCATGGCAACTGTAGGATCAAGGGTATGCCACCTGTACTGCAGACACCTGGGGCACTCCTGGAAGTTTTAAAGGTGACGTAAGTTTGTAACTCAGAGTAATGAGACTGCTGCTGTAAGAGGGAAGCTGGTAACGGGATTTTCCGAATTGAGGGTATCAACACAATTTCAAGGAAATTATTATGGAAACAAAGCATTTCAGAGTGGCACGCAGCAAGACTACTAATCTTCATTGTAATGAATGGATGAAGTTTAGAGTTCTGCATTCATTGAAGGACAGGAAAAGCAAACAGGCATGTGACTTTATGCAGAAACGTTCAGTTATCATGAGCCAAACGAGTAAAAATGTGACAACGGAATTGTTGGCTTTGGACCCCATTTTTTTGATGCAGCGCTGGTGGGAAGCAACCTGAATCAGAATCAGCATCCGAGATCATCAGCCGTCAAGGTGGAAGTTATAGATTTCAACCTTAGTTTTGCGTTGCTGTGTGGGTGAAAAAGCTTTACTGAACACTTTTGTCCCTCAGCTGACCAACGCGTGACCTAGTGGCTTCATTTTCTGTTCTAAGGCTGTACATAGATGATGTGCTTTTGGCCAAATGAGGGGGTTTTCCTTGCAGTCCTAGGCAGATCTCTGTCTCCTGATTTTCTCGGCTTAGTAAAGCATCAACCTGTGGGGAGGGGGCGGTTACTACTCGCATCCAGCCCAAGTATTGCATCGCGTTATTGTCAATTTGTGTCTAAATTAATATCCGGCAAGTCACTTTAAATGGATGAACTAACTAATTATGAACCCTGGTTATTCCGCTGATGCCAACACAATGCTTTCCTTCGTCCGTGGTGTCATTCTGTGAATACATAATCTGCTGATATCTCCCGTTCCACCAGCATGCAGTACCTATACTTCTTAGTGGTTGTGTAGGTGGAGAGTGGTATTCTCTACCTCGGGGAAACACTTGATTCACACAAAAATCTATCCATTCCTGTTATGTGTCTGCATATTTAGGAATAAGTACTGCCACCGTTATTAAGCCATAGAGTTCCATTCATACCTAGTTAGCTGCTTTAGCAATGTCGTTTGTGCAATGCATTCATTCATTATCAGTTAAGCACTGCATTCACCATAAAGAACAAGGTCCGGATTTCCAACATTACTGTCAGGTCAGTGCTTCTATATGATGGTTTTGGAAAACTGGCGTGTCACGAAACGCATTTCCAGCAAACTACAGAGATTCATCAACAGCTGTCTACGCTCATTCGATATTGAAGGTCAGATTGCCAGAAGGTATAGGCAACAAGGAACCCTGGGAACGAATCAACCAAGACCCCATCGCCCAACAAATATGCGGAAGAAAGTGAAGATGGATTGGACAAACACTGAGTAGACCGTTTAGAAATGCCACGCACCACTAGAATCCAAAGGAGAGCCGACGAGTTGGACGCCCGAGGGTGACATGGAGGGGTTGATGTGTGGAGAAGAAATGAAAGCTTTCAGGCAGCCGGTGAGGCAGGTTAGAAAGACTGCAGAGAGCAGGGTGAAATAGAGATATGCCACTGAGGCCCTATATTCCACTAGGAATCCAAGGGACTAATAGCGATAAAAATATACTTTCTGCCTCTTGTGACTAGGTCTTCAGTAGTCGCCCGGTTCACGTTTCCTCGCGGATAACTGTCACATAGTTATGTTGATAATAATATATGTTTTAAATAATGAACCATAGGAACACATGCCACTTCTATAGGCAATATCTAAATGTTATTTACCAATCAAAGCCGTCAGGTTCTAGGAAAGGCTCATCATCATGCCATACAAAGTCTTCTGGAGTGTGCAATTGTTTAGATATTGCCGGTCACAAGTATTGGACGGAGGCGATATCATTAAACAGAAGTGGTGAAAATTAATGAAGGCATAATCTCTTAGTACGAAAAGTATCCTGGCAACAGCCAGTCATGCAATCCATAAGAGTGTACTGCGTATTGAATGTTGAGAAAAGATGAATCTGAAGGTATATTAGTGTTTAGCAAGTTTATGCTGTCTACAGATAGCAAGTCAATTTAGAGTTAAATACTGGGGTGGACGGTGGGGGAAATTTGGGTATGATATTGTATGGTTTCATGCGGAGTGCAGTAATTGTTTGGGCCTGTAATTTTGTGAGCAGTCATTTGAGCAAACAAAGCCGGCAATGCAACTCTGTTCAGCTGCCGTTATCATATTGCCGTGGAGAACACGAAAGGTTTCGCCATCAGACCGTTCAATAAGACTTCTGGGTCGGTGCATCGTACGACGTCACCTTCGGTTAGTTTCGTTTCCAGGCGAGTGGTTGTCAGGAATGGAAGAATTTGCATATTTCAATGCAAGCAGCATTTAATACGAACATTTCTGGTTGCTCTCTCAGTTGGAGCTATGAATTTGGGAAAGGTTGTAGTCTGGGATAAATTGTCTAGCTCCTGCTGATTTTACATCTATAGGTGGTAAAAGGTGATAATTTTTGGATGTTAAATAGAAGTTCACTGTGCTGGTATGATCCGCCATCATAATCTACATACCGGATTGGAAAGAGAAACATGGAGGCATGAGAAGTGAAGTTAGTTGTTTTATAATTTGGGGCAGCAATATTGAAGACCAGAGTATCTAAAGAGGACACGGGGAGTAGGAGCTATATGGTTCTATATTTTACCTGAAGAACATGTTTGAGGTTTCACGTAGTACATTTATCACGCCATAGTTTAAGCTGTATTGCAAATGCTTGAAGGTGGTGACTTGTTTTTCATTCGTGTACCAATAAGAGCTTTGATATGCATGTACAAGGCTGGGGGAGGATAGTTACTATGATTTTGAGGGAAGGGAGGATGAGGGGTGTATATTAGGTCTGATGACCTCGGATAAGGGTGGCTTCCGTAAGCCCCGGCCATCAGATCTGCCATCTCATGTTAAGCATTTCCTCATTATCATAGTCAGTCACCTCTTGACCTGCACCATGTGATGTTACTGCTTTCCCCATTAGACTTTACTCTCTTTGCTAACCTTAGTGGTACGGCCGACATGGAGGGGGTCAAAGGTTGTTGGACTGGTTATCAAGCAGTCGGCATCGTTCGTGGTGTTTGCTGTACTGTGTCTCCGTGCATCAACCACTGTTAGGCTTCCCATAGATAGGGGTGATTTCCATAAGTCTATACCGTCAGATCCGCCGTTTCATGTTGTCAAGCTGTTTTTGTATTTTGAATTATCTTACTACCTGCCACTATTGTAATATATACTATCATAAAGTATCTTTTGAAGGAACCTCTTTGCCCTTTGCTAATGGTAATGTTTCTTTCAGAAGCCTGTGACCACTGCAAGTTTGCGCTTGTGTGTGGGTACTTGGTCTCCAAGATGTGCCTAGGGTGAGATGAAAGTCAGAGATTTCGGCCCTAGTTGCGATCACAGTTGCAGATCATCTACAATCACGTGAATGCACCCAAGGAAAATCCACAACTTGTCAGTATCCATGTAGGCGCCTGGTTGTGGTACATTTAGAAAAGCCCACTTTCACAAGTATGAAGCATCCTCTCATTGCCCACTCGAATCTCGTACCTATTCATGTTCTTAGGCATTGTTTGCGTCGAACCAGATCGCGGGTTTCTGACATTTCGCCCGGCACATCGGCAGCCGTGTTTGCAAAATCAAGCGGCAGATAAGCTTGTGAAATATGCGGTGAAAGGTGAAACTGCAGTCCTGTACTACACAAGTCTGTTGAGCTGAGTCTCCTCAAATGTGGCGTCAGCTGAGGCGATTTTGTAGCACTTTATAAACGTGGCTATGATTCCTATCCCTTGTAAGCCTTTCACCCACTTTTGACTGCCATTGAACGACAAACAACTTTTATTGTGCCTATCGAATTTTGCCAGCTTGACTTACTTGTCAGAGTACTTGGAATGAACACGTTGTACTTCTGCTGCTGCCTTCTTATTTGCTGCGTAGTGGTTGTCTAAAGCTTTAGCCACAAACTTCCGGGCCCAAAAATTTAACTTCACAAGAGAATTCTCGACATGTGAAATAAACACTGTAGCTTCGTAATATTATTACGTACCACAGGTTTATAGGGGTTATACAATGCGTCTGTTATAGTTCTAATAAAAATTAGTGTGTACCAAAATCCCCTACTTTCTCCGTTGAAGAATATCTCTGCTTAGATTGCATTCGAACTTTCATCTTCAACACGCTAAGTGTTAGTGCTGTTTACCGTGTTGGGTAGAAACCATGATTGATATTGTCAACACGCACTGCTAGCATGAGTGTATATCCTCAGTCACTGGAATATAAGCATGCGTCCAGATGATACTCTTATTCCCGAGAAAACGTACCCAAGTACATATAATGCTCTACATAATTTTGAAAGATGGCATAGAGGACACTGATTAGCATTATTATCGGTCGGTAAGGTGAAAGTAGCACAAGTAGAGGAAAACATCTGTCCAAATGAAGTCAGTGAGTGTTCAGCTTTCGGTTACACAGAGCTGATCAACTGCCACACTCACAGGCTGCCGGACAATGTGGTTCCCATATTCTCTGGTTGATAGGAAGATGCGGTTAATGTCAGGACTGACAACAGTTTCTTTTGTAACGGGGTAGGCAGTATGAAATAACCACCGGGATCTTCTGTCATTTTTGAGTTTAATGACATTCCGTCTGTACCATTCACAGCCCGTAAAATCTTGAGGATTTTCCGACATATATCGGTGTGATGATGCCTGTAAACTGGCTTCTCTCATCTAAAGTTACTAATGTGAGAATAAAAATTTATTTACCTATTAATTGACCAGAGATACTTATTCTAGGACAAATAACAAATTATGGTTGTCAACAAAGCACACTGACTACTTGTGGGATGTATCAATGAAACGTTTGTGCATTGTGGAACGGATGAATGAATTGTAAGTAAGCATTTAATTCGAATTTTACGCATGGTGAAAGGTTTGATTTCGGTAAAATTTAGGGCCAAATTACCTTCCGAAACACACCAATAGTTGCAGTATTTCAGCAGAGTTCATTCGCAATTTCTAACCTATAGGCATCAGACTTACGATGTGACCAGCCGTTCTTTAGTCTCGCAGAGTCACACACTTCCCCAAAATCTATAGCCTAGGGTCCGACGACGTTCAACATGGATGCTGACCTTGATAGTTTAGCTGGACCCGCTAAGCTGAAGGCTGCTTGGATCTTTCGGCCTTAAATACTGTTATTATGAACATCTTTCCGACGCAATAGCCGTTTCTTCTGAAGGCACAGTTCTGGAAGTGAATTTGCTGAAAGTTTGCTCGCCGAAAATTAGACACTGTTAGGCACATTGTAAGGAATGAAGCGATTATTATTAGTTTCATTATTATCACCACACCTGAGGTACATCAACAATGAACATTTTTGGATTCAAGCTAGCTGAACAAGTGTTTTTGCTCAGTATAAGGTCATGCGTAAGTCTTAGGAAGGATGAAAGGTAACATATTTCAAACCCACTTAGCCATTTTCTTTGCAGCCTACAATAATTCATAAAGCCTGTATAACTTCCTCCACATGGCATTCCACACTCTCTTACGATTTGTCAGCGAAGCCCTAGTGAAACAGTTTTTTACCTGTTGGGCATTGACCACCCTGCTTATAAACAGAGCACTGAGTTATAGGAAAACACTTGACAGTGGATTTGCCGCCATATACAAAAACGTAAATGCATTGCTTCTTGATTCCTTTCACGACCCGGTTTGCTTCCGATTACAAATCGACCTACAGGGAAAGCTGCGATCACACTTCATCCTCACTGTAATATAAAGCCCTAACCAAATGGTTCAAATGGTTCCAGTGGTTTTTGAGGGAATAGAAGAAGCTTGCGCTTAACTGGCTTCCGCTCCTACGATCAGTAGATCACTATTCCTTTTGGTTGTTAACCTGTTGCACAAGTAAAGAAAGGTGAAAAGTGGCTATTAAAGTGTGAAATTTCAGTTTGTTCTTGACAGATCCCGGACACATTTCAAGTGGGTATCCAGTCGGCGTTTAAGAGATTTAGACGAAGTTGCCTGGATCACATATTCGGGAAGAGGGTTCCAGGGTTCAACAACTCTTAGGGAATAGAAGTTGTGCTTGACATCCAGCCTGCTATATTCCGGGCTTAGTTTCCGTTCATATCCTCTAAGTATAGCTTTGCAGCCATGATTTAATAAGTGACGGAGTGGGTGGCCAAGCGTGCTCAGAATGTTGTAAGTCATTATCAGGTCTCCTCTTAGCCTTCTGCATTCCAGAGAATACAGATCCAGCGCAACCAGCCGTTCATCTTATGCTTTGGACCTGAGTCCTTGGACAGATCTTGTCGAACGCTTCTGGATGCGTTATAAGCTTAGTTTGTCCTTCTGGAGATGAGAGTGGAAGACGATGGTCCCGAACTTCAGATGAGGCCGTATGAAGCTGCCGAAAATTCGGTGGAAGCACCTACGATCAAATTGCCCGAAATTCGTCTAAGAGTTACCGACGCCAAGTTTTCACAAGCTGCGTCTTTGTCACAGTTAGCATAGGATTTCAAGTCCTGGGGGACCAACACTCCCAGATCCTCTTCCGTCTGTGACGCTTCACGTTCCATGCCGTTGAGGCTATGTACAGGAGATGCATCACGTTTTACTTGTATTACCTTGCATTTCTCAGGATTAAATGCAAGCCCATTGTTGACTGCTTGACTGTGAAGTCGAATCAAGTCTTCCCACGGAGAAACACTGTCTTCTTCACTTTTGATTTCCCTCCAGAGTTTCACGTCATCCGCAAAAAGAAGGATTTTGGAAGAGACCTGTTGAGGCAAGTCGTTTGTGTATATTAGCAAGAGGAGAGGCCCTAGTACTGAACCTTGGGGAACACCACTAAGACATCCCGTTTCTTTAGACACAGAGAAACCCATACGAACTTTACGTGAACGACCTCGTAGATATGAAGATAACGAGTCAGCGAGCGGAGGTTGAATCCTAATTAATTTTAGTTTATCGATAAGACAGTCGTGATCATCACGATCAAGCACCTTAGCGAAGTCTGGGTTGTTAACGTCGGTTTGTCCTCGGCGGTCAACAGTGTTAACCCATCTATTTACTGTAGTGAGCAAATTGGTAATGTAGGAGTACCCCTTTAGAAGTCCATGTTGTTGGGGTGCAAAGAAATTTATCTTCGTAAGGTAATCCCTCAGTCCATCGTATATCACCGATTCCATTACTTTGGAAGGAATGGATAGAAGTGTCACTGGTCTGTATTTCTTTGGATTGCTTCGTTGACTACCTTTGAAGATTGGCATTATATGGCCCAGCTTCCAAGGGTCAGGTACTATCTCTGACCCAGAAAACTCTGAAATGACCCACCGAAGGGTTCGGACATGATTAAGGCTCCCTCTCGCAGTACCACTGGATGGATTTTATCTGGTCCCGGAGAGGTGTCCCTGGTGGGCAGTGGCAGTTTAAGCTGTACTGGCTCAACATTTAGGTCGACCACTGAGAGTCCTACTTTGTTAGTGGGATATTTGTAAGCTCCTGAGTGGGTGGACGATGATGAAACGATTTGCAGATTCTGGTCGGCTAAGTGCCCAGCTGCTTCAACGTCGCCATTATTCAGCCCGTTCGCAACTAGTAGTTGAGTGACTCCACTTTAACCCGACGGAATGAAGCCGCGTAGCAGAAAAGATTTCTCGGGTTAGGCACAAACATGTTTGTGAGCCTGACTTGATGCCGCTGGCAATCGGCTCTCAAAGCCTTTGTACACATGTTTCTTGTCTGTGCCAGCCCTTTTGTGTTCAGCCTAGTGATGTCTCTTTGGCTTGAGTAGTTTGCGGGCGTGGTTCCTTATTACCATAGGTAACTTGAAGCACTTCGGCCGTGAAAGTGAAACAGACTGACTGATCACATACATGATCTCGTCAAGTATGAATTTCCGATGGGTTTTCATATCTTGCCATTCATGGCTAACTTCCCAATCTGTCTGTTCCAGTGCAGTCAGAAGGGCCAAGGCGTTAAGCCGTCTGAAGCTCCAACGATGTTCATTGGAAGATCTGGTTAGATTGGTTTCACAAAACAAATTGGAAGCCGATGACAACGTGGTCGCTACTGCTTAAAGGAGGTAGGATTGCTAAGTTGTCTACCAGGAATTCTTCGTTCGTGGAGACGCAGCCTGGGCGAGACGGGGTGTTAGCCCCCTAACGCGTGTCACCGTTCTCACATTTTCCGTAAGCCCCAGCCCCCCAATCAAGTGGAAGAATCTGGCTTCAGTGGAATCGTCGCTCTCACTAAACGTGCTATCTGCAAAGCTGACCTTCGGTGGGTTAAAATTTCCTGAAATCAGTGTATGTTTGTGCCTCAGTTTAAGAGAGCAACTGAATGGCTGTAGCATCTGGTTGTCATATTGTGAATCAGCAGACGTTTTTCTGTAAGTGACACCCACCAAGCACTTTGTAGTCTTGAACAGCTTTATGGTGCACAAAACGGACTCTTCAAGGCATTCCGGTTCCTGGATGTTGAGTTGGTGGGCTGAGGGAGAGGAGCTGACGTGAAGTGCCACCCCCTATCAGCCTTCCTATCGCTGCGAAACGACATGGTATTAACAATTGTCAGTTCCTGGTTCGACATATCAGGGGGAGCCCATGTCTCAGTAGCATCGATAAGGTGAGCAAAAGTGTCCCTACTTGGGTCCCGCAGCTCGTCAAGTTTGTTCAGTAAACCCTGTGCATTAGCGTAGATGCAGTTCATTCTCTGTACTTGGAATGCAATACCTACCTTTCCAGTTCACTGGCTAAATCCTCAAATGTGGGGGCTGGGATGTGTCTAACTGCTGACTACTAGTGTGGTGATCACCTCCCCTTCCCGTTTTTTGCATCAAGGTAGTCTTTCGGAGATACAACTAGTTCCAGCTTTTTCTGTTTTGGTTGCAGCCTATGGTGCTGCAACCTATCAGGCCGCATGCGGACTGCAGATGGCAGGCGATTTCTGTTCGCCCAGAAAGCCTTCGGCGTGGATGCTGCTATTTGAGAGGTCGGAAAGACCACTTTGATCAGCTTTGGACTGGGCCATCGTCTTTTTTAGGCATGCGTGAGGCGCCTTGGGTGATTGCTTCCTTCAGGTTCACAGTATTCTTGGGGAACTTCCACTAGCGAGAATCTTAGTGAAGGTTTTCGGTGCTTGGGTTTTCTGGCATGCCTTGCACTATTAGGTTTCTTCCTCTGAAGTAGGCGTCACAGTTGTCACCCGATAGATTTTTAGAGCTTTTCTCTCAGAATCTGGGATGTTCGGCAGTATCATAACTTCCGCTTCAGCTTTTAGCACGTGAGGTGCCAAGAGTACATCCTCAACATCCTCTGAGCTAGAGAATGTGAGCCTCAAAAGATGGGGTTTGCCCTTTGTTATTGAGTCGGGACTGTGAGAGAGCCTAATTGCAGCTACTGGTTTTATGTGGTCCAGCTTCAGTTTTCTGCGTACATTCTCCCAAAGAACCCCATCATTCTTGTCTTGAAGGCCACATGGGAGTTCGGGGCTGTCTGCCAAGTTCATGACGATCTAGGAATCATTCCGGGGATTTGTATGTCTTGTCAACTGTTGACGCTCGGTCGCTTTTTGTTGAGCTTTCACCTTTTCTGTAGCTCTGCATCCGTTCGTGGGCAGGCCACCCATGAAGGTGGCTCTGGCATATCTGCCCACGGCACCGCGTAAGGCCACTCCTCTCCACAGGCCTGCTCAGGGAGGTGGTAAAAAAACACTACAATGGCTATTCAAATACCGGAACCCAGATAAACCACGACAACAAGTAAGAATCCAAAAACAAGAGTGCCAAAACTGTTCCTCGGACGTCCGTACTTATGAATAGCCTGAAAGTGGCCAAACGATGACCAGATGTAAGACTAACTGTGCAAGCCTCAAGGCTTGAAGTCGCTCTAATGGCTGTCATAACTGTACATCGCGAAAAACAGGTTGCATTAGAAAAGGAGGCTTACCCTCTCGACAAAACGCCCGTGCTCAGTTCGCGACAATGAGACTTCGGTGACTGATCAAACTCCACCATCTTATTTAACGTCTTTGTATGGGAGTCCTCTTGAGAAGAGGGAATCGTTCGATAAACGGCAGTGGGAAGCAGTATGCTCCACTCTAGGACTGGGTAGATTAGAAGCGAAGCCATGTTGGTTCTAAAAAGGCGACCACTAGCCTTGAAGAAAGCTTCACCGATGAGGATGGCCCTGAGCATGGCTGGGGAGGCCGAAACATTCCTGTTGCCGTCATGCGCACTAGCCATCAACTGGCCACCTAGGGCTGAGGTTAAGCCAAACCATCCAGTCGGCGGGGAAAACACGGCGGCAGGCACTGCACGCGCTGTAACCAACATCCATGGTTGTCTATAGCATATTCGAACTAACAACCGACACACTAGTGGAGAAGTGTATTCGTGATGCCCAGCAGCTGCAGTGTTTATCGGTAAGGATGGGACTGGTGGGATAGCGGTGGCGGCGGCCTGCAGACTCCCACGTCCCTCGTATCTGGCAGCTATGGTATCCCCCTGCTTAGTGTCTAATAACTTCTCATGCCCACAGTTCCTAACCAAAGTATTGCAGACTTGGCACGCAGATAGGGGAAGCATCAGTGAGAACGCTCTTGTGGAACCGGACCCAGAACACCGAGACGGCATTAAACGATGGTCTCGGCTTATGCTGAAGTTACCATCACTGGTAGTGGGCAAGACGTTCAAACTGACCTCGACGCCGCTGCGGTTATGGAGTCAACCGTGTAAAAAAATATGACGGGGCCTGCCCAGTTGGAACCGGCAGGCCAGCAGCAGCCTTCACCACTACCTACGGTTCGCCGCTCCCATGTTGTCAGAAGTATCCCCAGGTTCTTTGTGTCAGTGGGCGGGGACCTAGAGGTGGGATGGTTGAACAACGCCCCCTCTATCTCCACCCTGGTCTCAAGGTTATAGTTATCACGGATACTTAGTTGTCGCCGAATACTAGCGACATCAAAGACAGCGCATGTGGTGTGCATCTGTTCAGGAGAGGCGGGGAACGCAAGAAGGAGGGCAAGGTGCAATGTTTATGAGTGACAATCTCAGAGGTGAATGAGTGGCTTGAACTCTATCGTGAAGGCTCCTACTTCCGCCTGAAACCACTTCACGGCTATACACACTAAGCACCTGACTGGGGGTCCATAGAGCCCCCACCACCAACGTGGAACTGAATCAACAGCTGCTCCAAGTAACACACGTGGTGGTGTTATGGGCTATGAACAGGTCACCAGGGTTTAGATTTTAGTGCCCCAACCCTAAGTCTGGCGTGACAGGGTAGCCTGAAAGCGGGTAATCGACCAAAACCTACACACCGCCTCCAAAGGAGGCGAGTTGCATGGGAATGCTGGCGGCGACGCTCTCTGGGGGCTAGGTGAAAAACCATCCGAACTGGACTGTCTTCTAACTGGCGGTGATTCGGTAGTAAGAGACGTTCAGGTTCAAGTCCACACCGGAGGCAGTAATCATGGCATGGTGTTCAGCGAACAACTATGATGGGGTATCTCGCCCTTGTCTTTGTCATAGCGAAGCAGACTACGTAGCGATGGAATGATATCTGCGGGCAGAATCATGGCCCTCGTGGCGGAGCACCTTAATGATTGATTAACACCTGGAACTGGCAAGGGATATCATCGAGAGAGCTACCAATGAAAAACGTCTTGGTGGTGAAAAATGCCAAAAAAGCGAACCTCATGGGTGAAGCGGGGCGATGCATGCCCCCCTGAAGGCCAGGGTAAAATAAAGCGTAACTCGAGGGCTTCCAGTAAAAAGGCAGATGGCAGCGCATTTGGGGCCTTAGGGAGGCAATGAAACACGATAGTGAGGGGGACAGGAGGTCATTTTAGGCAAATCTCGCCTTAAGGCGAACCCTGCAAACCTGCTTCGATTCATGGTAGCGAGAAGATCGACCGGCCAGAACTGGCAGTTATGAGAGGCCTGAAACACAAGGCAGCCCTCTGGCTCGTAGAACGCTGAAACCTTAAGCTCTGTCTTTGACAGAACCGAACATTTCTTCATCAAACCAAAATTACCGGCCTCCTGAGCAACCTTCAGCGTTAGTTAATGACGGAAAAATGAGTGGGATAGAGATGGCCCCTGCTTTAGTCCTCAAAAGAACGGTCGAAGTCCCGCGCAGGAAAATCACTGGCATGAGGAGATCTTCCGACGTCCTTGTCGAGAGAGTGAGGGGTGCTTTATGTGGTCTGCTCCGTAATCTGTCTCAAAACCGTTGGACAAAAACATCCCTCATTTTCAGCTGAGGAAACTTGAAGTGCTTTCAACCAGTAGCACATCTACTAGTACTGTAGAAAGTAATAGAGAACCTGGTAGACGATCATGTAAGCAAGTCATTGGAAAATAGAGGAACATTAAGGGATGTTCAACGCGGTTTCTGATAGAGTGAGCCCTGCTCCCCAAAGCGTCTAGTAGCCGTGGGATGGCGTATTGGGACTGACACGACGAAATCAATGCGTAGTGCTCAGCGAAGATAAGGATTTCGAGAGTTCCCAAATCCAAAACGCTTGGTTGCCAAACAACGAATGCATGCTCAAACTGTTGATGAACTCCGTGGAAATGTTTCTTTGCAGCAAAATGTGTGTATCGATTACAAATCTTTAGTTTTACGGCCACTACAATTTCTGGCCGAAACGAAGAACAGTGTTGTCACCGGTCGAGGCAGGATCTTCATTATAGCTGTAAAAACATTAAATGAGGTCGAACAAGACGAGTGGTCAGTACTTTTGCATATATTAAGGGAACAAAGTCAAAACACCCGGCAGTTTCTTTGAGGTCCCCGTTCATGTGGTTTTCTTGAACCTCACAAAGGCCTTCAGTACACTCTCACTCGGCATTCTCAGTCACAGAATATCCAGGTTGAGTATCGACGGTCAGATGCTGTTTAGACGGCAAAGGATCACGCAATAAACTCAACAGAGTTTGTTTGACGTAGAAGATATCGTCGTCTGGTGTATCACAGGGAGAGATTCTGGGCCCATTGCTATTACTTCTTTTTGTGGATGACCTCCATTGAGTCTTAGCTCCGTGATTCCACTTTATACTGGTGGCGTTAAGCTGTGGACAGCTGTGAAATCCGAAGTGGAATCAAGTGCACTGAGAAGTAACCACACATTTTCCTTCAGAGTGGGTGGATAATGGCTATCCAGCATTGAACCCAGATAAATAAATAACCGTGTTTCACGCACCTTCTGTCCCTCAAGAAGTATCCTACCCTGTCTGTCGAACGTAACTTTCCCACACAATCACTGCGAAAGAAGTGGGACTAATACTGGCCGACATGCTAGATAGTAGCCCCATTATCCAGAAGACCTCTTCAGAGACCACTCAGTACTACACTTCATGCACTGACGACCGTGCGCCTTAACCCAAAGCTGTTCCTGAAGCTGCGCAAAACCCGTCTTCTACCCCGCATAGGGGTTCAAAATGCCATTGTGCCACGACGCCTGAAGAGAGATGTGAACCTCCTGTAGAAAGTTCCGAGACAAATGACCAAGAGTGCTGTGGAAACCCTGTAAGGACATGCTGAAAGACCTAGGACTTTACCTGGCTAGCCATCGAGAGTTAGATGGCAACGGGATAAGGGCTCACAGAATGCTCGATAATCCAAGTCACCTGAGTAGTGGAGTCCTATCAGATGACCACTGAAGCAGTCCTCAAGGAAAACCGCCTACCAGAAGGCTACAACCCGTGTGAGTTCACAGTTTTCCTTTCTGCCATTTAACAGGTGATGGAACATATTGCCTGTCTTACATCAACAGCTTCAAGAAGAGGTTGGGCAACTACAAAGCAACGCACGGTTTGAACTCATCCGGTTGGGGTACGGACTATATTGATACAGCCTACCAACCCTGCACGACCCAGCACAGTTTACCTTATACAGAGTCCTTTGTACCTCCACTATCACTGCAAACTTGACTCAAACTTATATTACCTTGTTAGAGGCCCCCTCCAGTTACCATCGGCCACCAGCAGCTTTGTGATTTCCATCACCATAACCCGTCTTGTAACCTTACCTACTCCATTCCTGCCCCCTGATTCTATGATCTCATATTATTTATTAGGGTCCTCCCAAACATTTATCTCTCGCTAACCCACCCAGGTTTCTTCTGCCCTTCCGTTCCAATCCTTTTCACCTTGTTTTTCCTCCTTCGCACCTCGTCTCCTTGAGTTCTCCGGACATCCTTTCTACCATCTTTATCAACCAGTCCGACCAAGTGTCTGGTGGCAAGACACCTGGGAAAGCCATACACACCCTAGTCATTGGAGAAATCATACAATCTGTGTGAGTATAATCAACACTCCCCCCAAACAGACTGACCAGGGCTACAGCAAACCAGCGGATAGACATGCTGCATCGGAATCCGCCAAGGACAGGGAACCGTTCAGCAACACTTAGAATAGAGCCCGAAGAAACCAAGTAGTTTACACTAGCTTGCAAAAAATATCGGCTATTGGAACACGAATTAACACCAAATACCTGAAATTCCTGTTTTTGGCTCCGAGTTATTAGAGAGTGGATGGCCCTAACCAGGAATACAGTATCAGTGGTTTCTGCCGATAGCAAAAAGTGATATTAGGTCTGTAAGGCATTATTAATCACGATAATAATATGGCTTATTGATCAACTATCCATATATCTCTTCATTCCTTTACCACTACCTTACTATTCTCTTTCAGGTACCTACACAGATAGGAGTCACGGCAGTTCTCTAAACTTCCCAGCAACCCGCAGTTCCCTAATCACTCTACAAATTACAACCTACTAACCCACAAAACATCCACCTCACCGAAGCTAAAAGCAAGAAAGTAGAGGGGATTTCCTCGTCCACTGCAGGAGTGAACCGAACAACTGGAACCAAGCCCTAAGAAATAGACGCGAGAGATCAAAAACTACCAGTTTTCTACGCTCGCACTATCAATATTGGATATTGGGTCTTTTAGAAAATATCCAATTTCTCATGGACCACCACTTCAAAAAACTTGGCATTTATTTGAAATTTTCATCTGTATTCGAGATAGAAATTGTTTACATGAAAGCCTTTCAGATTTCTAGTGTCTCATGCTTCTGAACTATTTACTATCTTTAACCTCTCCTGTTGCTGAAAATTCAATAATGTATTGAGGTAGTTAGTAAACTGTTAGAGATCTTCTTTAACCGAAGCTTAAGCAAATGGGTGGTATCTTTACAATGCTTAGGAGTATATTTTATGCAAGGCTCTCATTATTGGTCACAACAAGCCACAGCTTGGGTTTCATAAATTTTTCCCAAAACAATAAGTGGGGAATAACCAAGTCTAAAGTTATAAAGGGTACTTGTCAAAGCATTAACCTCAAACATGAATGTGTTCATCATCTTAGAATTCAGTCACAATCCAGTTTGGTGTTAACATATTTTATTCCACTGTAACTGAAAAGCGGTTTTTCGATGCAACCTCAGTCAACATCAACGTGCGGCAAGACGAGGGGGACATGTTTTAAATGGTAATGAAACCTCGAGGCAAAACAAGGAACACAATGCACGATTTTCAATATATCCTCTAGTTTTTCCCAATTTTTTCACCCCTCGTTTTTGTGATTCACTCAGCATTTCTTTTGATTGGTTTAATTGGTTGTTTACAGGAAAGAAGAAGCTTTCGCTTAACTGGCTTCCGCATCTGGAATCCGTGGACTACCATTTCTTATGGTTTCTAACCTGTGTACAGGTAAGAGGGAAAAAACAGTCGCGGTTAGAATATGGAAATTAACTTATTTTTGTGCAGATCCTAGTCATATCTCAAATAAGTATCTAGTGGGCGTTTAAAGGATTCAGACGAAGTAGTCTGGATCACATCCTATGAAACAGTATTTCAGGGTTAAACAACCCTTATGGAATATAAGATGTGCCCCGTATCTAACATGCTTTGTTCTAGACTTAGTTTCGGTGTATGATCTCTTAGGTCAGTGCTGAAGCTAAGATTTTAACAAGTGATGCAATGGGTGTCATTGGGTGCTGAGGGTGTTGTGAGTATTTATCAAGTCTCGTCTCAGCCTTCTATATTCCGGAGGACACAGATCCAGTGCAACAAATTGTTCTTCATATGCTTTAGATCTCCTGTCCTGTGAGTATCCCTGCGTTTTCCTCTAAGTTTCCCCGAGTTTCTCCATGAAGGTGTTGACTGAGACGTACCTTTAGGTTGAAAAAACTGAAAGCTATTAGCAGAAGTCAGAGGTTTGAAACAGATCCATATTTATGGTTTGGAGATAGAAGGTTATGAGCTGATAACAACTCTTTCCCAGCGGACCTCTCTTCTCTTCTGGCTCATTTTCCAGACGGGCACATTGATGACACAGACTCCACTCTTTACCAGATTCGGTTCCAGACGCTGATTACTCAAAGCTAACAGTACTTTATAGTGACAATATTCGTTCTTGCCTTGTATTCTACTGCTATATCCTCCGAGGTGCTTGAACTGACGGAAAAGACAAAAGAAGATAGATAAGGTCCAAAGCGATTTTTCTGAATCCTACAAAGCATGACTAAACATCTCTTTTGTCTGTGAACAGTAGAAAATGCACTGTGGACTTTAAGTCATGACCTTTTATGACTCTCAAATTACTATGCTTCTACAGTGGGGGCAGGAGAGTCCCACTGACATAGTGGTTGTTGCCATATGTGTACCTCATGTTCATGCTCAGACAATTACTTGCGTGGATAGGCATCAGCCATTCTTCTGATTGTGCTGACAACCGTTTTAAATCTTTCCGAAGTGAATTTACATTATCATCCTTGATTTACCACAAAATCTTTGTGTCATCATTGTGGATTTCACGATATTTTACAATTTGTTTATTTACGGAGGAAATGGCGATGGATTTGGGACTGTGCCTAGCCTCAGTCTACCCAATATCGACCTCTAAGAAGAGAGTTCAAAATTGATCCTTACTGTTGGTCTGCCACTAGCAAAGAACTATCTGATACATGGAATAAGACTGCCAGTAACTCTTAAACTTTCCAGTTTCATGAGCAGGGTGGGACGAAATACCTTATCAAACGCCTTCTTAAAGTTTACGAAGGTGACATCGAGGAGAATCCAATCATTTTTAGACTTAACCTCACTCTCTATGATTATGAGAGGGTTTCTCAAACAAGAGGAACCTCCACAAAAGCTATGTTGCTAATGAAACAATAAGGTGTTAGTTACAAGGTGAACAGTAATGGGTTACTTGATTATTCTCCTTAGGATTTTACCTACAGTACTGGCCATGGTCATCGGTGGGTAATTTGATGGGTGCTCTCTAGAAACTGATTTTGAACAGGTGTGACTGTCACGACCTTCCTTCATATGAGAGTGGCTCCACCGAGTGACAGTAGTCATTGGGGCAGCTGAGCTAGTTGCTGCTCATCCGATCCCGTTACACTGTACATATATACTGGGCACTAAATACGTTTATTTCTGCACAACCTTCTACCTTTTCACTCATGGTAGCCTACTAGAATCATAGTAAGAGACATATGAAGTTTGCTGCCACTAGTCACTACACCAGTTATTTCACACCTGAAGCCCAACATGGCTTCTATGAAGTTGTGAGTTCTGATAACAATCTTATCCTCAGTGATATCTTTACCGTCACTGCCATTTCCATGAGAGTGGGGAACACTAACTAGAGAGATGATTAGGTGTGATGAGATAGTTACTTATGACCGACTGAATACCAGTGTTTTATTGGAGGTCATTTGTCTCAAGCCTTCTGGAGTGAGTTGTTGTAAGTTGTAGCCATCTCATGCTTACTTCGAAACTTTTAACAATATCATTGTAAAATTAAGACTGCATTTGGAGACTGCTGACATTTTCAAAGTCAGACACCAGGTTCACGCAAGAAATTTCGATGGCTTCCAGGAGTATTACTGGGTTTTTCAACAAGGTTACTGTTGAATTCTTAATGCTTATCACACTTTAAATTGTTATTTTGTCTGAACTTCCCTATGCATATCCAAAATGATTGGCAGCTTTTTAAAAAGACATTAGGGCCTCTGAGAAGTAATTCAGTTCGTATTTCCATATCCTGTTAATTATTCTAATTTTAGTAAAACGGTGCTGTTTGTATGCTATTAAGGGAGTGAAATTTCACCAACTGCATTACCTACAGTTTTGTTTCTCGCAGATATATTTAAATTACATATTTCTTCAGGTTACAAACTTTTATTTCGAAGGACTAGTGGTTCCTGTTTGATATGGGGAAAAGTTATTGCTGTTTCAGGAAATAGAGAATGGCTTATGTCTAACTAGTTAGGATTAAAATACATCTACGTTATGACGTAAAGCACTGACATCTACGGTAATTACTAGTTGCAGTTCAGCTTTTTCCTCTGTGTTAGTATTGAGGGGTGACAAAATAAGGCAAAATGTTTTTGCACCTAAAAAGTGAACTAAAGTTTCAGAACAACTACTACTTTTGAAGCATTTAGTGCACATGATGCAACGTATACAGGGTGTTGAATTGATGTTGCAACCCGCAACTAAAAGCTTCACAGTAAATAAGTCAGGGCTTTTACAACAATGTTGACATAAAGTTAATGATGTTGCCAGCAGCACCCACATTTTATAAAACAGGTTAGGAAAATAAAAGATACTTATCTTAAATAGTAGTAAATAAATATTGACACAAGGAATGTTGCTGATCGAAATGTTAAATATAGAGGAAAATGATGATAAAGCATATCATAACGCACTTCATTAAGAATTTAACTCACACTTCCTTAAATTCACGATGCACCTTGTGAATGCGGATTTCACTTTTTCACCCATTTTGCTCAAATTCATGATTCATTTCTTACATGTACCTACTTCGGTGTAGTCGTGACGATACCTACATTTCCTATTTATAACAAACCTGCTCTTACATCTCTCTCTATATCCGAGTCTTTAACGAGAATACAATTTGAGTATCCTGCATTTCGGAAAGTATAATAAGACTTTGCAAAGACTAAAAACAACGGATCATGCGTTGTTAGCACCGAGATAAAGTTTCATTTTTCTGCAAAATGTCGTCTTTTGTGTCTCTGTGGTACATAGCATTTAATTATTGGTTTTTCACGGTGCTTGTCATTAATGAGGCCAATCATTTCATGGGTTTAATGTGAGGCATGGAGGTTGAAAAAGAAAAACCCATTTTCTGGCTGGATTAGTTTAGACTTGATGGATTTCGGTTCACGAATTCACATCATTTTTGAGTACTAGTAGCGCAGAAGTGGTGCAATAAAAGAAACATACAATTCATTTTTAAGAAAGACATTTTGGATTGATATATCTACTGTTGGTACAGGATATAATAGATACATAAATACGCATTATCAATATAAATGTAGAAATATCAATAAGTACGTGCTGTGACGTCAACACAAGACTGAAAGAAGACTGCAAATGTTTTACGGCCATATTTGTTCAGACACATTTCCAGCTGATATCAACCTTAGCTATACACATAAGAGGCAACCAAGTGTTTGTCACATGTGGTCTGCCTAAAATTTAACTGGAAAGATCGCTGTATATAGCAAAAGTTTTAAGATTTTTTCTGTCGTTTTCTTGACTATGCTTTTCTTTGACAATCTCATACACATGATGCGCTTCATATACCATCAAGTTATTCTGTTTCCACTTGTCTTTCCTCTTTTCTAGTCCAGTGTGTTCCAGATTCTTGATCTGGGTATGATGTTGACAGGTTCGTGGACCTGAAGCGACTAGGGCCTGGAAGTTCTTCATTTTTTTGTCTTCATTTTCACAATCACTGGATTTAGTTAGCAAGGACTTAAAAAATAAACTAACTGTGAATGTAATTCAAGTTTAAGGTCAAATTTCGAAATTCCATAAAACGTTACGTGTAAAATGATATTACTTATTTGCGACAGCATACTTATAGAAGAAACAATGACTATTCTAGCTAAAAGGTGTAGGGACTTGCTGTTTGCTCTATTCTCATACAACAGTTAAGGGAGATTATACATTGAACCTTTTACTTTGGGTTCTTCTTCCTGAGTCTGACTTCCTATCACAAGGATGACAATAAAGTCATCTCCTACCTTCCACGATTTGGCAAGAGCTACTTCACCATTGTCATTTCTCGATTCACAGATAATTTGACTTTCTAGGTTGATATCTTTTCTGCATACAACTTCCTAAAGGTCAAAATAGCAGTACCGACTTGTTAAATCCTTGTGATTCGACAGAACTTGACTACTAAAAGCACTAGTAGAAAAAAATCCACAAATTATTTCTTCTGTAAACAGCTACTGAAGTGACATATTTAGTATTCTAGGCAGTCTGTACACGTAAATATCTAGAAGAGATGTTTACTGCCTAGGTTGTTTAGAAAACTTGCTATTTAAGTATTCACTTCTTTGGTCATCCTGCTTATACTATAGCTTAACCAGTGCCTACTATCATGTTGCTAGGTGAATAAAACCTCATCTCTCAAAAAGCACATCTCACATAAATCTGTTTGCAGAATGACAATCTTTACACGTGGCACTCTGGAAATTTTGGAGAATCATATATAAATCGTAGATTATTATCTAGGTGATAATTTTAAAAAATTAAACTGACAGTAAAGCCTTTTCATTAGTTGATCCTGTAGGACAAAACCTTTCCTGGGACAGAAAAATGACTAGACTTCAGGAATAATAGACAGTTTGAAGATATCACCTAGGGAACTTAATTACAGTTTCCAAAAAGTTAAGTCATGTCAAATTCCTTGTGGAGCTGGTGATTCTGAACCTGGCCAAGACTTCAGAAGGTAATCATCCACGTGACCTTGAGACTCACTAGTCTAATTATCAATAAATGGCACCTGAAGTCAAACTCTTTCCATATGTTATATTTTAGCAATCAGGTGACCCATTCACATGGTCACAACTTTTTAGAACGACTTTAAATTTGTGAATTTTTTTCTTCATGGAATAGGAAAGTTGTGTAATTCCAAAATTTAGACTAAGCCAAATCACCTTGGAGTACTTGAAGCTTTTCGTTCAGCTGATTATTCACCATAAAGTATTAGGCCTAATTGTCTTGAATGTTTATCACGTGAATTACGATCATTTTGATTGACGAAGGTACAGCATATTAAATACTATCACAGCTATGTCGTATAACTTAAAGATTCATGGATGTAGTGCATATGACAATGAGCTTTACTTTATGCATCATTTTATCAGATTCCCATCTTTTAATTGAGATAGTTGATTACCACTTAGTTGCTGCTCTTCACCTCTTACTCCACTGATAGAAAGTGGTAAAATGTTGACAACACAAATCCGGTTATTTTGAAATGCAAGCATGAGAGAATGTTTTGGATATCATCACCCAATAGAACTATGCGCTGATCTAGAGATCAATCAGTGTAGTGTAAATAAAAGGTGTTACAAAATGCAATAAAATAAGCAAGTGGACTAATTGCTCGATAACATATTCGTAGGCAGCTGATGAGTTAACTAACCGACAAGACATAAAGTAAATAATTCATTTCTTACTGAATATGACATATCTAAAACACCTGACAAAACAATAAATGAGGTAAAATAGTTAAATGCTTTGTGACCGAACATTAGATTTAGAAGTCAACCCATACTGTGACCTAGTCTGTCCAAGCACCCGTTGCACGTAAGATAACATTCAGTTATTGGGTTCTTGACTGAAACCTGGTTTCACATATGATTTACTGGGTTGTTAGGTAATAAACAAAGCTTTAAAAAACTTATAGGTTGCAGCCTGCTAAACTAAACCGGCACTAAGTTGAGTTGTACTATCCACGTATATATTACATGACAGGAAAAACAATAAAACAAGTATATATATATACTTGGAGTGGTATGTTCATGTTCCGGTCTTTTAACCTTTTGTTAGGGAAAGTTAACTAAAAACATTTTTTTCTCATCTAGAAGTATAAACTGTTAAATGTGATTAATGAAAGTCAAGGGAACACTAGAATACGTCCTAAGTGAAGATGTGAGCATATTGCCTGTTATTCCTGTGTGCTAACGGAATAGAGTCATAATTTAGGCAGATTTCTTATTTAGCAACCAGATAGAGTAACCATGAGCACTTTCCCAATAAATACCCCAATTATATGCTCCATATCATTTGAAAATGCAAAGGTTAGTCTGTCTGATATGAATAACCGTGTATTCATGGGCTACAAAAATAATCCAACAGGATTTGTAAACAGCCTGTAGAATGCACAATTCGGTAGTCACAGGGTCTAAAACTAGCTTTTACAATATTAGCAACCACTTACTTGCCATACTGAGTTCACATAAATCACCAAACAATTATCGCATAGCTTTTATGTATGTATATAAAATAACCAAGATTGTTAATAATACCGTTTGGCTCGACTGTTTTCAAAAATGAAGGCAATAAATGTTATTATTTTAATGTATAATGTATAATATCTGATTACTTCCCAATCATTGTTTCAGACAGATTTGAGTATGTTGCTTCCACAGATTTTTATTTAAAGACCTATCTGGTGCTGGGTTCAGGGTGATCAGAAATGGTGTAATCCTGGGGGACACTCACCATTGCACCTCAGTAGGTTGAAACTCACGACGAAACTTGGTTGGGTGCACTAGAGTCATGCAAAGTATTCCAGATTGTATGAAACACTGTTTGGAATAAGGTGACTGTTAATATTATTATAGTTAGTATTCAAGTCATTTCTTTCCTTGTCCTTTTCCCATCACTATTACATATCCTTTCATCAATGTTTCCTCTCCAATGGAAGCTAAATTCTAATAGAAAAAAAGGTATCCATCGTAGTAGGTGTTAGTATAACTCCAGCGTGTTTAGAAATCAAAACACAAATTCACTGGGTACTCTGCTATGCATACCGCAGCTTCTTGAGTAGATTGATGGTATTTATTTACTTAAGTACTGTAAAAACGAATAGACTGTAATAGTTCGTTTGAGGTGTTCAGTTTAGTTTCTATTGCTCAACTCAAGAATCAACTTTGAAAATCTGTCACAGAACATGGCCACAGTTTGACTGAAAGTTTGTTTCATAGTAGGTCTTCTTTCTCATTGGTCTTCATCAAATTAAGATATTTTTGTTTCGTCTTCCTCTCAATCTTCACCCATACATAGTGAATGTATGTAACGTTACAAATTATGTAATCAGAACAAATATCAATAAAGTATTCTAAGCATTCGAAAATGTTGGATGCATCAATTACCACTTAAATAAATTCTATACCATACTCTGTAAGCCTAAATTCATTAAATTTTGCTTTGTGTTAATCTTACTTTCACAATTTAGTAAGCATTTTAATAAAAATAATTTGTAAATTCTGTCTGATTTGGCTTGAGTTAGCGCGAGCGATTGGCTAATTTTACTGTCCTCCCCCCCCCCCACCACAAAACTTAGTGCATGCACCTTTTCAGAGAAACTACTGACTCCAATAAATAATTTTAAAGTCATCATCTGGATTTGTTGTGTGATAGAAGTCAATCAAATGTTCTAGAATCGAACTTCTAACAGACTTTCTTTCATCTTTATAAAACCAAGCAGGAACATGTTCTCGTATACGTGTAGAAAGCATTCTCTGGCTACGGCCGATGTACCTTGCTCCACAAGAACAGGTAAACTGAGCAGGTGAACTGTTAGATGCACAAATTCGCCCAAACCTCCCACGTTTTCTTCGTTTTCAACTCCTTAAAACAGTGGAAGCTTTAGCTATTCATGAACTAAGATTTGATCTGTGTTTACAAAAGAGGTATGTGCAGTCACTGTTTTTATCATAGCCATAAAATTTTCCCACCCCATTAGCTCCCCCTCCCACTTTGTTAATTTAACCTTTGTATCCTTCCTTTATCATTACTATTGTTTCAAGTTGTTATTCATCGCAGACTGACATCAGTTGGAGGAACAAAGGAAACCTGGGAGCACTGGACAGCTGTTTCGTCCTAGTATGGGACTCCTTATTGGGACTATTATTCTTATTAGAATCGCCTCCACTTTAATTAGTTTCCGGTGTTATTTCACTTAATTGTTTTAATCATTTTAGAAAACACTGACTTCATCCTGTCCAACTTGTCTAATGCCATTACATAATAATTAACTGATTTACCATTTTTAACAATTCTTTTCACCCCCTTCTGAGTTATACACTCTCTATGTACCATTCCATATATTACATAATTTATTTGTTATCATCCGCACTTCAATTGTTATTATAATCACAAATGCCTATGTCATCATCCGCTCTATTATTATTGTCATCATCATATAGTGTTTAGTTTTCCTCACGGGATATAATTTTTTCAAATATCATATATATACGATTGTACAGCTTGAAAATAAATAAATAATAATAGTAAATAATAATAATCAAATAAATAATTAAAAGTTGGTTGACGATATTAAAGTATTCATTTAAATGCGGCAGGTTTGTTGGATACCATGATCGTTAACTTTAGGCGAAAAAGGTAACTAATTCACCTTGCTGCATTGAGTTGCTTTTTGAAGAACTGTTGCTATATAAACGTACAAACTACTTGGTAGTAGGCACAATATTTTAACTAAATTATTTGTATATGGTGCATTTTATGTGTGATTCCGGAAGACTTTATTAGAACAAATAACAAAATGAACAGATATTTTGCATTATACTTCAATGTTTTTATCTTCTTGCTTTTGCTTTACTCAGAAAGCGTTTATTGGAAATGTCTGCATATGAATCGCTTTGAAATCTAAACCATTTTGAGAGAGTGAAGTCAGGGAATTCATTCACCATTATAATGAAATGTACTACTTATTTTCCAAATAATGGGTTCAAGGCAAATTTGTGATCTCTTTCTAAACCCTGGTTTTATAAACCACTTCCTGGATTATTTAGCTGACAAAGTCTCAGCATAGATACAGAAGGCTCTGGAAGCATTTACTTGTTTGCTCAACCTTTTTTCCACTGACAGTAAATCTAGTTGCTTACCAGAAGATGAGGATATCGTAGGGAATCGTGGGAAATCAATTAGGAGACTATAGACCTAAGATCTTAAGATCATTGTTATGGCAAGGAAAGAGATAATAATGTTACAGGGCCCTACAGTTTGTTATCAAGTATTCTGTACCATTCACACAAACAATTTGGACGCTGTAGAAAACAGTTTGTTCGTCACAAAAAGAGAAGTAAGAGCATACGAGCAACATCACACTAAAATAAAGGTAAGCCAACCACTTCTTTTCAAATAACTATGTGGGCATACATTACTACGATAAAAAGCAGTATAAACAAGGGTATACGCACGAAATGTGGCAGTCGATAAAGAAAATACGCAGAAGATATTTCAATATCTTGTTTGAAAAAAGTAACTGGTGACTTTAATAAAGCAGTACGGCATTTAGCCCACTTATTTCTCAGTCTTTATAAAAAGAGCTAATGGAGAGCTAATGGAAACAAACTGACTTTAATGATGTTTCCCTACATATCAACATTCCGTTGGTGAGTGCATACAAACTGTCAAATATATATCGGCCTCTGACACTTCCTTATCCTTTGGATGCAATCTATGTTTGACTTAAGAGTTTCTCAACTTGCTAAGAAATCTTTACCATAAAACCAGTAGATTAGCAATGACCCCACCTATTTGACCTACTGTAACTAATTTACAGACATATTAGTTTGAATCAGACCTATTTAGCCAATGCGATTCAAAACCAAGAGTTTGCTGGAGGTCTGTAGATGACACCTTTGTAATAACCAAAACAGGAGATGTAGAAAAACTATTCGAGTACATCAAATTCATTCATAAATTAGAATCAATACCCAAATCTCCTCTTTTATCAAAATGTAGGTCCATAAAAAACAATGTCACGTCACTTGATAGTGATATCTACCGTAAAGACGCATATTCTGATAAATACCTGAAATCTTCCTTACTCCACCAAGAAGAAACTAAGTGAATTGCCACAAAATATTTGTTGAGGAGATTTCAAAAGATATTCAGTAAGCTAAAATTTCAGAAAGCAAACAAACAACAAAACTTCTGTCTATGGAATTTATGAGAAAGAATAAAAGGCAGTTTGTCGGATGAAGAGATGAAAAATTCAAATCAAAGAGGTTGAAAAAGTACTATAGTCTCACCTTGTCTTTCATGCTAATCAGAATAAATAATACGTATCCCAAACAAATACAATATAGAGGTATTCCTTCTAGATATTCCATGTGGAGCAACAGAACTGTATCTGTTAGGTGGAGTATAGTGAATATGATGACACATACAAGTGACGGGCATCACTTCAGGTACTGAGGTGTATCACCGAAATGGCCAAAGCTGCAAACTGGAAATAGAAAAATTCCTACAAACTGAAAAAACTTGAAAAGTGCTCTAAAATATCTTTCGAGAAGGTCAAAGCCCTGCAAAAGTGTTACTTTTCTCCTGAAATGTAGATCTTTGTAGAAGTTTTGCAATTCTGTCCATACCCTTGTGCTACCAGCAGAAAAGATGGACGAGATATCCCATGAATACGACTAGCATCAGTAAAGCATAAAAAACTCCAAGGGATATGAATGAAGATCTCATAATTTCATTTCAGATATGCTGACCAAACGCCACTCTTACAAGCTGTTCCACAGGATTTATTCTGAGCATATCTAGCTTTTCGTAATCGCAATTTATCCCTGATGTTCACTGATGACTAGCAAGTCCGCTGCATATTTCATAATGGGACAAAATTCTTCAAAGCATTTTCGTTCTGCCTTACCTGCATAACTCGAATAAGCATCTTTGATCCATTTGTAAAATCCTTCACCTTAACTATATCCACTTTTGTTTTGTGTAAAAATTTAATTCGTCACCTTGTGTACTGAACTAAAATGTCAAGCTGAGAAAATTGATTTCAGGTACATTCTCTTGAAAAGGGTTTTTCTAGTCAGATCGAAGCTTTCAGGAATAATACAAAATATTTATTCATTTTGTTTGTTTTAATATACTAAGTTTGGGTTACACAAATAAAATATACTTTATGCAATTAAGACTCAACTCTCAAAATATCGTTATACTGCAATCCGTTGTATTGTACAAAGTTATGACGATAACGAAATCTCCCAATGTGAACAAGAAAATCAAAATATATTTTCTCCACTTCAGTTACTTTGAATTCACTCCATTCTATGGACTGACATATTCTAATGTCAATCCTGAAAGAATTAGAACAAAAAATCAATGATAAGGGGGTGGACAGCAGTGAAGGTTAGTTGCAATTTTGTGGTTTGTATAGAAAGTGAACAGGATGCCTTCATATCAGTTTACCAACAATGTCACTATAGTTATGTGGGAATAGAATATTTGAATCCTTCAGACCACTTTGTGGATTTATGTAGCATTGTACAGCGAACAGAAGTATTATAGAAATAATATTTTACAGGTGTGAGTATCAGCAACATCATTTTGCATATATCAATCAATTGCTGATTCATACTGTAAACGGCTGTGTGCGGTGTAACTAACTATTTGTAGATAAGTGTTTCTATTAAAATTAGAAGCTTATAGACACTTATTTCCAGGTTTCTGAATAGATCTGTGTTTAGTGGGAAAGTTTAAGATGACCCAGGGGTTATTGGTTCAAACCCTGTTGTGACACAGATTTTCATTTCAGCTTCAATCACCGTCCATTATCAATAACATGAGCCTGCCAAACCACGGCTGTCTCAGATAGTCAAATCGATAACCACTATGATGCCCCTGATTAACTCTCTTTGGATTGGAATGATGAGTCTTGACTGTCAGCCAGAGTAAATATGATAAACGAACAGCTAAGTATCTTGGATTCACATGGTATTTAGACAAAACCCTTGGTGATTGTAGTGAAATTAAAATCTGGTCAGCCAGCAGCCACTGGTTTGAATCCTTTAATGGCCCCGATTTCACCTCACCTTCAATTATCACCCACAATCGACTAAACATACTTTATTATATTCGAAAAACAGCCAAAAAGGATTTAATGTACTAATTATTTTCACATATGCTGAACTCAGTCTAACTACAGAGTTTCTACTTATAAGGCATACTAAACTGTTTGATGGAGATGCTAAAACAGCGGATTTATCCCAAAAAATTGATTGATTAGGTCAATTATGGATTCATGAAAATTCCTTTAGGCCCCTGTCTAGCACGTATGAAGAGTTTCGTTGAAAATCCAATCGTCGAAAGTTCGTTTCTACAAAATACATGTAGTTGACGTAATAATTACATGCGATAACTGGAAGATGGTATTTCAATTCTCAATTGAATGGATAAAAACCGGGGTATTATATCTTTACCGTGTGAGTAGAAAAAGGATGACTATCTACCATACTTAGACATCCTCATAGCTCAACGGCAAGATGTCTCGGTAAAAAGAAATATCAATAGGAAATCTGCATGGACAAGACATTACCTAAATTACCACACATCCTATCCAGTTCAATGTAAACATGTACTAATCAACTGCCTGTTTAGTTAGATTCAAACAACATGTACAAATGATATTTTGAAGGAGGGGACGTCAAAGCTCATGAAAGTATCATAAGTTAGTAATTATCCCCTGAAATTTGTCACTCATAAAAGAAATCCTAAACATGTAAGGTAAATTGTTCACTCGGTTGCAAAGAAAGGTGTTTATATGGGGCTACTGTTTACGGGTGATTCATAGAGTCTGAAGAGCAAACAAAGACCTCAAACAGCCATCCAGTCAAGGTCAGTATCATAGAGAACATGAAACTTAAAAGCATTTGAACGATGGGGTCAAATCCAACTTCGTTTGTCAGATTTCATGTACGTGTGATCACTTACATAAGAATAACCCATCGGTTCTATGTAAATAATGGCCATAAATAAAATTCCAAAACGACTGGAATAACAAGTCAATTCAGATGATTTCACTGACACCGTCAACAGATATCCAACATCGTCTACAGATAAACATATCAGTGAAAGGGGTCAAAAGGTTGACTTGTATGCGTCAAACCAATTTACGAAGCCTGTTAGGGACACATAATTTTGTTGAAGCGCTAGTTATAAGAAAGTTTAGACCTGGTTTACTTGTTCGAAAGCAATTTCTTGTCTCCTCAAATCTTCTTTAGTAAGTCAGTTTTAGTTTTCAAGTCTAATTGACACACTGTCTTCCTCTTCCTGTTCTAAATAACATTCTGCTCTTTATTTTATCGATTACTTTTCATACCCATTTATCCTTTATTATAATTCATATTAACATACATGACAAGTAATTAGTTTACCAGATTGTTCAAAATATATTTCACTAATGCATTTCACGTAAACTAAGTCTTCTTATAGTTTTGTCGAGATAATTATAATAATTTAACAAAGCAACCAGTAGGAAACCGTTAATTTTTAATTTTTTTTTATGCATCAACAGTAATCCAATGTTTACTATATTCTATCTTATGATAGCTGAATCTTTTAAAATGCAACATACATATACACTCGAAGGTGGAAAACTAGAGTACAAAATTATGGATGACTTCATCAAAGTAGAAACGGTAAAGTTTACTAGACCCACTGAGAAATGACCTGTGTATGTATAGAAACCATGCTGTTACAGAATGTAGATGACTACATTGAATAAAGACATTCCAGTTACTTTAAAAGAAAGGAGGTGAATCGCAGCTGAAGCAACATCAGTGTTGATGTCAAATGTCCTAAAAACAATATTTTAAGTGAATACTAACTTAAAGTGATTTATGGACGACATCTGAAAGAAGAAAGCAAAATACTGTTCTGTTGAGAAAATATTTTGGACTTGACATTATTTATGAACCATTCCTCTGCATATTACAGATGAAATGGCTCTGTTTTTTAGTAAATAAAAACGTCCATTCAATTTAAATTCGGCAGCGGAGCTGATGACAGACAATACTGACTTTCATAAAGTCACTCTGAAACATGCTAGCTAAAACCATATTTTTGTTCATTTTCAGCTATTTTCACTATCTTTTACCGGAAGAATGAAAAAACCAGAGTAAAACTCTGCTGGATGGTTAGACTAAAGGCCACATAATTATCACTGTGGGCATAAATGAGGGCAAACAGATTTTTTCTAATTATCTCAAGTTATTGTATTGAATTCCTGAAAGAAACACTATTTCAGTGGAAAGAAAATGAGTACGAACAGACTTAAAGTCGTGTATTTATCTTGTCAGACTAATTGTAAATGAATAAATTCCCACCATAATCCGCTCCAATTACTAATTACTGTCTTGATAATCGTCTTTTTTAACGTAGAATAATACAAAGTACCAATACTTATTAAGATTATTCCACAAAGTCTTCGATACTGAAGCTGTAGTACTTTCCATATACAACCCATGTAGTCTAGCATTCATTCATTTTTTGAAGGAAAAGGAAAAAAAAATTTAATCTAAAATTATTTTCTTGACGAAGTACTTAAGAAATATCTTCATGTTAGGGATTTAAAAAGAAATCTTCCTACCTTCATACCTATACATAGAATAAAAAAGTATCCAGATTATTAGAAAACCAAATCCTTTTACCACACCTTTAGATGTTAGTAAAGTGAACAAAGCTTCAAAATTGATCACGCTGAATATACTGAAGTTCATCATAAATTTGAGGGATTGGCATTTTATCATTTAGCACTACGAGATAACCAAACACTTATGAGTGACTAAAAATATGGTGGTAATTCAATATTTATAGGTGTGTAATTCATTTGTTCACCAGAGAAGTGTAAAATATTTACAAGAGTTTCAACTGAATATCATATTGATGAATAAGTACTTCAGTTTCTTGAGGTTAAAACTGAGAATTTGAAGAAGTTCCTTGCATTAATTAACTGCTACATGAAATCTTAGTTAGATGTCAAATGTCAACATTCGTGACTATTTTTATAAACCAAAATTCACAGTGTAGCATTGCATTGAAATAACTAGGCATGTGCGCACCTTATTTAAAACCTCATTCCTTACCCATAGTGTCACCTACAATACAACGTGAGTGTATTAAATTTGTCGGTAGAAATTTCAAACTTGAATGTAAGATAGACAAGAGACGACCTTTCTTGCATGATATGATTAAAAATTAGCACATGAGTTAAGTAAATTAAAGTAACACAATCAGGGAATATGACATATTTCTTCGGATATTAATTACTGGAAATAGATTGTTCTATAGACCATCAGTGACATCGTATTATAGTGGTTTCTTCTTTCAGTTGCTCTTCAACTTTAAAGTATCTGAATAGTGTTTTTAGAACAAGATGAAGAAGGATGACAAGTGGATCTCAAAATTCTCAACTATATCTTTTTTAACATTAGGTGAGGTTGATGCTCTTAGTCTGAGCAGTAATTTCAGTAAAACTTTGATTACTCTGAGGTCGACATGCAAAATCGAAATGTTCCATTGACGGATAGTTGTGAAATTGCTATTTCGACGAGTTGTTGAGTTGTTACAACCGAATCGTTGAAACTTCAAAATCTGCTTTTACCGAATAAAGCAGAAAAGAACAGAAAAAAAGTGCAGTTATTATTCCCCATGAGAGAAAAAACGTGTGAAAGTGAGTGGTGAAGGATTCTAATATACCTCAACCTGCGCATAAATTTGAATTATTGTGGCATAACTAATCTTTTAAACTTTTTGAAATAATATTTTGTGGGTGAACAGGTGACAAATTTAGTAATCAGGTTTATAAGTTGCTTAAGTGTTACCCATATCTTGGGAACTCTTGTGTTTCGGCAAACGTTTAGTAGTCAGAGATTCTAGAAATCATCAGCTATTCAGACCAAAATTGACTTCATGTTACAGTCGTCCACAGAATGGCGACTAGTAAAGCTCGTGAGTTTCTGTAAGTAAGTACTGTCTGGCAGTTTTTTAATATGCCCACTAAGCCAAGTAACATACCACTCTAATTCACTTGTGATTTACTGTAAATGTAGATCATTACTATGGCCTTTGGAAAAGGGAAGAATAGCCGTAAAACATAATAACCAACGAAACTGATATCATCTGTTATTGACACTCCATGAACTTGTATTTAACGGTCAGAACAAACAGGAAAGAAAAGCAAATGACCCGAGTTTACCAGAAACCTGAGTATTAATGCGAAGGTGTGCTAATAAGGCAGAAGTTTGAGAAAACTAAAGTGAAGTTCGATATTAATGATAGATAGTGGCTAGCAAATGCATTTTTATATTAAGATGGATTGTGAATTTTATGCTCAGTAAAAGTGAGGGCTATCAGAAGCAGCTGGCGTAAATTACGCAGTATATAATATGTTTTCAATATTTTCATATCTTTTAAAATATTTCTGTCTGGTTTAAGATTAAACCAGTACTAACAGCTTTTTGGTGTCTTATTTACCAATTCTGAAATAATTTAAGTACAAGATGTTCTATTTTTGTAACTGAATAATCAGACTAAATTTTTTTGTGCGTTTACAAACCTAAACTTTACGGAATCAGCCTACACAAGATGCACACATTCACTGACATGCAGACTGTTTTGTTTAGTCAGTCTTATCAACATATTTTGTATCACAAACACTTAATGATCTAGATACAATATCTGGAATTTGTACTTGTTTCCCTGTCATTGAAATGAAAACATAAATAACGTTATTGTAAATATCTAATTTTTGGTTACTGAATCTCTTTTGGAAGTAAGAGCAGTCAATCAAAAGAAATCAAAAGAAAAAGCAGTGATAAAATTATCAGCGAAATAAAATATGATAACAGAAACTGAACAGGATATTTATAACTGGGTGCTGAATATAAAACTGTTATAAATACAGCTAAAGGAATACTGATAATCAGAGAACAGTAAGCAGCTTTATCTGAACTTGGGGTGTTATGAAGTGATTATCTTGTAATAAATCTTCTTCATTCGTGATGCAAAATCATAATTTCTTGCGATCACTAATCAGAGGTGACAGCACTTGCCTTCTAAACAGATTGGAGTATATTTGCAATGTACTATAAACCAACTTAAGTCAAAAACAAAGAACTGTGAAATTCCAACTCAGTTATGTTCTTATCATTAGACCTTAGTGAGCCACATTCAACATACTATATGGTCAACGATATGTTTGCTGAGTAGTCAGAAAGGAGATGGAATAGTTAAGGTATTCTTTTCTATTCTTGGTAGTCATTCACATGAGTTCAATAGATAAAATTCATCAAACTCATTATTTCCCCTACAAAATTCTAGTGACCAACGTTACTAAACTACGGATGTATTCCGCTAACTAAACTAATTTTTTAGGGCTCAGTTATTTTTTCAGGTACAAGGAAAATACAAAGGTGAAGGGGCATAGCACAGTGTGCATTATAATTTGAAAAGACTAAGAATCTAGAAATTGAAGACTACACAAAAAGCGACATTGAAACTATCATTAAGACGAGGACGACTACATTTTCTGATTAAACAAATGACGGGCATAAGATAATAAAAGGCAACAGCTTTCGCCTTATACGAAGTTACATATATATGTACAAATGAAGTCATAAACTCTAATTAGGCTATTAGAATGATGTAGTGAGAACTGATTTCACAAAACTTTCATATTTGCAAGACTTTCATTTTAATGTGACAATAAAATGACTGTATGAAACCAAACTAAGAAATTCTACTTTGATTTCCTTTGCTTTTGAGGGAGTTCAGATCAAAATACTTGATTTGTATACAATCATTATTAGATTAGCATACTGCATTCAACAGTATTTTTTGTTGTTGATATGAGTAATTGAAGCCATTCAAACTGAATTTGGTTTCTCAATGAAATTATGTTGAGATATAGCAAGTGAGTTGCACCTTAATCATATTCATGATAATATTTTTCAAGTAGATGACTGCAATTGGGATAACCTGAAAAGTCCAAGTACTTACATATAATCAGTTCTAGTATTCTGCTTATGAGCTAGACCAAATAAGAGGAAAGTTAATTTCAAACTCCTATTTGGTCAATAGGTAATAATGAGTGGTGCAGGAATTTCATCTCCTTATGCCATTTAGTGTTATATGCCGTGCTTGTTTTTACTTTTATCAAAATAAGCCATTAAAATCAAAGAGAATTTCTAATTAACAATAATTAATGGTCCATCTGATAGCTATTGAAAGATTACAACCAGATATATGTAGACTGAAGGACGGTGTAACCGTTATCACATTACTGTGTGAACTACTCCTTGGTTCCACTGCCATATGCGCCTTCTACTTCTACGATGATGATGCTTTTCACTCGATTTCCTACATTTTTTAAGCCGATTAGTCACTACATGTTCTTACTTAAAACTTATAAACCACCAGAACTGTTCATTCTGCATGTTCTTGAATTTAATTCTTTTCTCCTTGCCTTTACAACTTTTCATCTTTTAATGCATGGATTAACTTTGATTTAAATTATGTTATGACTTTTTTTGAATATTTGTCTACTGGTGTATCTTATATTTAGAACTCCGTTTTACCATTGAAGTGCTACATACTCTCTGATTACGGATAATGAACTTTGTGATTTGAATCGAATGGATTTAATCTAAAAGGTAAGTACATTTTTCATGTTTTTTTAAGCAGCTATCTCAGGCAGAGTAAGCGACAACCTCAACATGTGTTTTGTCTTGATACTAGAAACTTTTATGCAGTGAAGGCGATGTAAAGAAAAAGTTGGTCAATCCATAATTTTTAAGAAAATGAAACAATGAAAAATTGTGCGGATTGTTTTATTGTATTTGACATGACGAGTAATAGTTGAACTTTCTGGTTTACCAAAAGACAATTCAGTGAAGAAAAAGTTTTTCGATATAACATTTTCAGAAGCTGAACTTTTTTCTTAAATGCACTGTAAAATAGACCTTCTGTCGACCTTACAAACTTGAAAAAGATTGCTGATGACGTTGTTCTGACCCATTGGGTAGCTATGGACATATTTTTTCGTTGTAACTATCCATATAAATGTACAGCTTTTGAAAAAGATTCATTGAGAAGTTTACTCGACAAATTGTATTTTGTTAATTTCCGTTTTACTTAAAACTTTTATTTACTCAATGAGTTTACTTGTCGCTGATGAGTTTGCGTCAGTGATCATACTCACTTCATGTAAAATTTCAGCTATGAATGCTATTTGACTATAAATAGTGTTATATACGGTTACTTTTGATACATGATCAAGCGCAAAAAAAATTTTTAAAACTTTGAGTTGTCTTCCTAGAAAACTTCTTTTTAGTTTTCATGCACATAATCACGAATGTAATTACTTCTACTAATAATAATAACTTTATTCTGAAAGATATTTGTGGAATACTGTACAAAACGTTCAGCATACTCTAAGCTTATTACTGTTAATTAACCTTTTAGCGTATAAGCTGAGATGAAATGTGTTTCTTTGTATAGCATACTATGGTTATTCGTGGAACTTCTGCACCGCCTTTCCATGATTTAGCTTCATTGAAACACTTATTAGAAACTTAAGGGTCTTTCTTCCGTTATATATAACTTCAAGATTACCGACAACCTTTAGCCAACCTTCTTCATCACGTGTTCGGATCAAATTATCACCAAAAAACTATTACTCACCAAAGCACATTGATTTCATTAGATTTTCAAAACGTTTTCTTACAAACAAGCTGTGTATAGAAACTCTGACTTAATAAGCTTCTGAATACATTGACAACAAACGGCATTGTGTAGCGAAAAATGATTTAACCAACACCGCGTTGCCTGTGCCTACATTAAGAGCGACACAAATGTAGTTTTCATCATTTACTGACATTTGTCACAATATATGAAGACCGGATATTAGAGACAAAATGTACTCAATTGGTTCTTGCGTTATTGATTTGTCAATCACTTCACTAATGTCAGTCGAACAAATTAAGTTATGTAGTAGAAGCTGACAAATAAATAAAGATGACATTAGATATAGTTTGTAGTTGTGTAAGTCACACCATGTTTGAAATGAAATACTTTCGACGTTTCGCACGGAAGTCTGGTCCGAGCTTCTCCAGGGAAATAATCAGAAATACAGCACCAAGGCTATATAGATGACTTGAGGCTAACAGGGATTTGTTCTTAAAGTAGCACCGACCACTAACTGACATCAGTTGGCAAACCACTGAAGACATGGGAACACTGGATGGGTGCTTCGTCACAGGATGGGACTCCTCAGCAGTACTCACCAACGACCCAGTTAGGGACCTTCAGGCTTCACGGCGAACGCGTTGACCACTAAGTCACTGGACCAAAGTTCAAGAGTTCACGGTTTCCTACTTCTATCAATTCTCAATGTTGTGCGACAACCACCAAAGATTTTAGATGTATACATGAATCCAAAGACGTGTACTGAATCATAATGCCCAATCCCTTTTATATAGTTATTGTCTTTCTAAATATGATTATTAATCATTCAGTGAATTTGGGGATTTGTGGGGATTTAGTGATTTTCTGAGTTAGCAATCATGGACTGAACTATGTCATGAACAGAAAGAAGTTGGAAATATGGATCAATGGATTCCCACCAGTGACTCAATGGTAACGTGCTGTCCACGGAAACGGAAGGTCATGGGTTCGTACTGCTGAGGAGTTCCATACTGAGATGAAACAGATGTCCAGGGCTCCAGGTTTCTAGTGTTGCTCCAACTGATTATATATCTCTTTTTGTATGGTTAGCATGTTTATATATATATATATATATATATATATATATATGTATATATATATATATATATATAAGATACTTGATGGTAAATACGAGACAAGACGGTCACAAGTGGCTTTGTAGTAATTCGGTGATTTATATAAGTTTAATAGGGTATATGAGGTTGATATGTATGTGAGTTAGCTTGGTATATACGAATGAATGGTGTTAACGGTGAAAATTAGTTACAACCGTTAATAAAATGTCATCTGTGATCTTTTTGGCTTATATTTACAACCAAGTAGTCACATACATACATTATTTTAATTTATTTGTTCTTTGGGTTCCTAGTGGAATATAGGGCTTCAGTAGCGAGTCACTATTTCACTCTGTTTTCTGCAGTCTTTTAAAGCTGGCTCCACGACTGCCCACAAGCTTTCATTTCTTCCTCACATGATTTCTTCCATATCACCCCGGAAGCCCAACTCGTCATTTCCCCTTTGGGCTCCGCTTGAGGGCCTGGCGTGGCCCATACATACATACATACACACACACACATACATACGTACATACATACATACATACACACATACATGCACAAACACACCAACCATGAATAAAGAGACATATAACTTCACACTGAATTGTTAGCACTCATATTTTAGAAAGACAGTGGCTTTACTCAGAGGATTGGTGAAGTTGATTATTTCCGTGAAGAAGCTCGTACCAGACTTCCGCGAGAAACGCTGAAATAATTTCATTTCAAACATACTGTGACTTGCGCAAATAAAAACTATATTTAATGTTAACTAATATTTGCCATCCTATTCGGTCAAATCTTAATCACGGTTCATATAAATAAAGACGTTTGATCATTTAGTTCCTCTAGGAAATTTGAACAAGACCAAACAAGGAGACTCTTATCTAAGCATATAATTTGAGCATTGTGATATGGTGTAATTTCCCATTTGATTAGTCTATTTGACCCAGTGATGCGTAGAAAAGTAGGACTTACGAGTAGAAATAAGTTCAAAGCCAATAGTGCTTTACCATATGAAGAAAGAACATCAGAAACTTAACGAAGGATTCTCAGCAAGACTAGAATTAGGGTGGCATTTAAACCTAAAAACTTATTGACAGGTAAGCTTAATCGCCATAAGAATCAGATGGACCCAGTTAAACCAAATGATATAATCTTCCAAGGACTGGGAGGTCAAGTACATAGATCAAACTAGCCGGTCGGAGTCGGTTTGATAATAGGAACAGAGGAATTTAGCCAAATATAGCATGACAGACCCCAATAAGATCAACAATCTAGAAAAACCATCAGTTGCTGCTGTGAATGCATTAACACGCAACCACACAATAGGGTGGGATAAAACCACTGTAATTAGGTCCAATACAATCAGGTGGAGACGGAGAGAAATTGATTACTGAATCTTTGTTCGTTTAACCAACACCCAACACATGTAATAGAAATGATACCACATGTATACCAGAAGATATGGAAAACTTTAGTACCGATAAAACAAATAATATAAGGTGACAGGACTATAAAACTGAGATGGCGAAAGGAGTGTGATCACATTAATATGACTATGAGAAATAATTTATGCTTGAAACCTCATCCAGTAAATATTACAGTATCACTGTGTGCTGTATATCAAATAAACAAATCTAATATGGAATTAAATTTTACCACAGTGTCCAAGTTTTCGTTTATATTAATGAGATTTTATACATTTTGTCCTGTAATTTTACTGTTTGTTTCTTATTGCAATTAAACTTGACTTATCTTTGTATTTATCCATTACATTATTACCATTAAACAGTTAGCTTTCTTATCCGGTACATAATCTTTTGCTGGTAAGTCTGCATATCTCTGCAAATTTCTGCTAGCCTTTTAGGGATGCAACTATCTTTTTGTCATCAGCACATGTATACTAACGCTGAAGTATTTCTGGAATTATTTATATCTCTTTAATGTCACAAACTTTCTCATCTCGACTAGTTACTGTCACCTATGTTAGACACCTCGATGGCATAAATAATTTTCTTCTATCATCTTTAGTCCAGAAACGCTTGACTCTATGTAAATTGTTGCGTTCAAGTGCAACTCACATCTTAGTTTTTGTTAGAAGTCTCAGTGTTTCTGATATCACTCCACAAAAAACTTGCTAGGTAGAACAAAAGTTGATCATACTTTTTTCCTTCGTACAAGGTTAGACTGAAAATGAACCTAAATGAGGTGTAAAACAAACGAAGTAGTTCGCTTTTTAATTATTCTCACAGACTGAGATGTATTCGTTAGATTTTTCTGAAAATATGTTATATTTTAATTGCATTATATGTGTATGAATCTATTGGTTGTTCAGATAATTAATAGTTATAAGTTTTCTGATTATTCATGTTCTCACTTAATTTTCCATCTTTTTCGGAGACTACCTACTTGTACATTTTATTATTTAAGCATTTCCCATGACAAATGCAGAATTTAACATGTGGTCAGATATAAATTTTGACTGTAATTCTTGAGTCGCTTTTTGTACTTTCATAGCTTATTTGTCCTACTATCTTTCTCGAATTTCTCATCTCAGTGTTTCTTTAAAGGTATATAATTTATGTTACGCGTTTATTACTTCTATTGATTCGTCTCAACTCTGTGTTGTTTTCACTTGATTAAAAGTCATGAGGTGAAATGTGTATTCACTTGTCACTGCATATCGTTTTCCTATGTAGTGCTGAGAAGTCATAAACCGGGATGGGTATGGATCCCGAATATTCAGTGCTTTTGTTATTGATGCCCATCAGTGATGAAAAGGCTCTTTTGAAACCAAATTACACCTGAAAATCACCAGTTAAATAAAATTTTGTTCAAAAAGTCCATTATTACTTTCTAGATCTTAGAAACAATTCTGTGAATGCATGTGATAGGGTAAATATCGTTCCGCTAAAGAATTAAATTGTTGCACAGGTTTTCTCAAACAATTGTAAACGAATTTATATACAGTGGATCTGCACAGCCTGAACAGTTAGTTCAAAGAATATATCTGATACTATTGTCTCATTTAGACGCCATCTAAGACATTGTAACCACTGCGAAAATAATTCAACGGCTTCGATTTTGACACCAAAGCAGCAAGTCAGTTATTTCCTCACCTTTCACCGCCGTTAATTGCTGCATTTTCATCGAATAATGGTTAGACACAAATTGACACCAATTTATCAACGTAAACTTACATGTTCCTTTTAGTATTTTCAGCACAGTAAAGAGTAACCTTTTGAATCCTATGGACATAATTCAAAACGGTTTGTGAATTTGTCAATCAAAAGAGAAACAATGGCTTATGAAACCATTTTACGAAAGCTACAACTTTGGTTGCAAATAGTGAGCACTCAAGTATGTATGAGTTCCGAAAGTGTTTAAAAGTTGTACAAGAGAGATTTTTATAAACGGCTTGAACTGTCAAAGTAGCAAAGCCACAGAAGTGCACAAATAGGTCACTAGTTTGTAACCGACGTATTGGTCTAGTCTGTGACGTTGATCAAAGTCTTTCCAGCTGACTCCCGACGTCTTGTGCTAAATTACAATACTCTACAGTGTCACATAAATTGGCTTGGTGGCCACATTTCAGACTTCGTCAGCAAACTGTGATCAACGCTGAGCTATAAGAATAAGGCGTGTACATTAGTTACGCCTTGGTGATTAATCGGTATACCTAATGCATGTCTTCAAGAGTTCAGTTGTGGCCTTAGAGGCTTAGTTGTAAAGCCTCTGACTTCAGTGCTGAGCAACATAAGTTGATATTAGCAAATGATTCGTGTTGAAAATTGATCCATATAATGCTAATCCCACTAGCATGCTAAAACTTTGATTTGCTTAAACTTCAAATGACAGATCATAATTTAAAGCCGAAACGAACAAATGGGGCGTAGTGGGCCAGGACAAACAAGTTCACTAGGGGAGTTCAGCATATGAGAATCAGATATTGAAATTCTAGTAAACCTGGCCAGTTAAGTGTTTACTATTACATTAACGCTTAAAATTTTGTTTGTCAGAAAATCGAAATCATGTGAACGACACTGGAATGTTGGAATTGTGGATTTCACTATGTCGAACTGTTTTTCTTCATAACGTAGAAATGTGGTAAGCATCTCGGTTGATAACATGATTGGCTGTATATGCTTTGTCCCTACTTCAGTTTATTTAAAGTGGTCGTTGTCAGACTTCTAACATCCGCAAAAAATACATATGAATAGAAAATAAAAACTGCATATTTATCAATGAAAACGTTGCAGCTAAAACTTACTTCTTAAGTGGGATTTAAGTTTTATACCAAGCTCAGAATCAAGTGACGATTTCAGTTTTATGTAAACTAATAAAGTAACCTTTTTTCAGATTCCGATTATTGATTTATGTTGGATGTCAGCTCAGGTAGAGGTAGTTTGATTAACATAATGACTATCATGCCAATCAAGTTTTTAATTTTGAGTGATAAGGATCAATTTCCCGGACATATGTATATGTAAAGTTATAGTCGATGGGAGGCAAGTGGCCAGAAATCCTAGAACTGAGTTTCTTGTATGTTGGCACTCGCCAGCAAGGTACATCTGCAGCCTCGAAGGAACTGGTGTCTTCTATGAGACTGAAAAACCAAACAACCCACTGTTGCGGTCAGATACATTAGACAGAGATATTCAGCTTTGCTGTAGTGGTGAGTGGCCAAACAGGGTGCTCACATTTCAAGTAATGGATAAAATTAGGTTAGGATTCAGGACTGGAAAGCTTGGAGTTGGTTACTCTAAAATGATCAGTAAGTGTAAGTGAAAGTTGGTCACTGAGTGTTATCCAGTGAAGTTCTTAAGTGTCTATGGTTGTGTAAGATTCATCATCGCACTTGCAGTGTAGTAGCTTAGCTGAAGGGCAACATTTTATGATGAACTTTATTTTCTGTTAGTTGAAGAGAATCGAAAGCTGCTTATTGTAGATAAATTAATTGACTTTATTCATCAGTTCTAGCTAAGAGTCAAGGTCAATTTAACTTCCTATAAGTCTTAAATTTATCTGGTCATTGAAATTTCTTGTTCGTATTCACGTTCTATTCATATTTGCTGTCTCATGGTAGTGTTCCCTACAGCCTAATCTGTTATCTAGTATACACCCGATAATCATAGAAAATATTCTTGATAGAATTTCTTAAGTGTACATCCATATTTAAGGCAGAAACTCTACTGGGATTTTCTCCACGTTACTCATACCACTCTGACCTCAGCATTATCATTATATGAGAAGGTACAGATTATCATAGTCATATATTCTAAATCATTCATTATTTTTCATCATGTTAAACTTTCCAATAAAATAGAAAATACGTAAGCTTACATATAGATAATTAAAAAGGATGATTATCTTATTCCTAACCTGAAACATGAACATTAATACATGTAAATAAAACAAAAGCATTGACCACCAGTGTTCAATAAATGCATAAGGTAATTAACTTTGGTGTAAACTGTTAAACTTTATGTACCGCCTTTTTTTCTTCTTCGTTTGGTCATTATTAACACTATAAAGCTTTTTCTGCAGTCTACGTTGTCTGTACATATTTTTGGGAAACTAAATTGAAAAATATTTCTTTATCATGATTCATACTTTACTTACCATGCAGAAATATAGCCTTTCAACATAAGCCGCCTGTGATCGGTTGATTTTGGCGCCTATTTACTTATTTTTATGTTTTGTCTTTTTCTTTCTGACAGTTCTACACCATTTCAATCAGGGTAATAGTAATTCCGTGAGACATTGTTACTACTCCCCCTTGAAGTAATTCACCAAATCATTAAAATTGGAATACACAATTTGATAAAACAGAACAATAATGACTGGCAAATCAACTGAATAAAGTGTATAATTGATACCATCTACAGCATCAGCACACATGAATTCAAATGTGAAACTTTTACCAGTAACGAAAGCCGAATTTTATGCACTATAAGTCTGGTGAATAACAGTGATGTGAGAAACTGCAACTGATCTGGATATCGATTTCCTCCTTAGTTTGCTTGGAGTCAAACTCATCAGAGGTGTAAAGAAATTATCTCACAGCAAATTACTGAGCTGTCTAACAGGTTCTTTCGACTGTTGCCGTGATTTTCATGTTAGTTTAAATTAAATACAGCATATGGTGAGATAGTATCATTTCTAAATAAGGTCTTGGTTGCAGTTAATTTCCAGAAAGGATATCAAGGCTACTGCCTGCTCTACCTACTTGATGTTTATCGCGATACTCTTCTCATTCTTCTAAATTGATAGGTAGCAAAGATTTTATTTGTCTGGAATAAGTGTTGCATCATTCAGATAGCCTGTACTGTTTTAATTTAGGGAACAAATATTAATTATTTAATCCCCTCTTTCGCCTTTTCTCTTCTTTTTATTTAGGACTTCTCGTTGATTTTTTCATACGATGTGTCTGTGTCATTAAATACATGAAAAAAGTCAGGTTCATCTATTGATTATTCAGCTTAATGGGTCTTGCATTCACAGTTTAGGCAAGTTTCTGCTTTTGGATAATCTATTCACCTTATTCTGTCTGCATATATGATATTATAGCCACTACATGTTAAATATAACATTATTATGACCTAATGGTTGAATACGATACCTTTTTAGGATTTGTCCTGGTGCAAACTTGACAGACGCAAAGACCAATCACTAATTATTCGGACCTGTTATATACACACGAATACGAGACCAAGGAAGAGCACGATAGCGCAGTCGGATGGAATAGTATATTTGGGTGGTTGCGCCAAAATACCGATGCCTTCCAACTAACTGGCTGGAGGGTCGATTGCGAGCAGTGCAACGTAACACGACAGAGTGCCAAATGGCGAGGATGCTTGACCGGATGCCCTCAGCTTAGCGAGTCTAGTTAAACTATCAAGGTCAGCATCAATGTCGAAGTCGTCAAACCCTAGGCTATAGATTTTGGGGAAGTGTGTGACGCTACGTCTTTATTTTCCCACAAAATATCAGACACAGTTGAGTCATATATATATATATATATATATATATATATATATATATATATATATATATAATAGAGCAGGTGTATGCGTTAGGAAATTCAAGTAGCTTGGAGACAGTATAGATGGGGTATAGTTTTTTTATTGTGTTCCTCATTCCATATCCTCACTTCTTACTTGATACACTTTATAATCATATTATCTCCACTCATTGTGAATGGTAGGAAGAAGAGTGATTCTTATCAGCACATTTGAGGGGGCCAGGTAAAGGAGCCGTTGGGGTGTGGGACTGGGAACAAAACTTACTCAATGCAGTTGATCACATGCTACTTGTTAAGGTGTTCTTATAGATGTGTACTCACAAGAAAGTATACGAAACCCCTTTTCCCCAGTTAGATTCGGGGATATAAATGCTACCAAAACCACATAGAAGCTATTTCGGAAATTTGCATCCCTTATTTATTGTGCTGAAGCAACTGGTCACATTAACACTTACTCACTTTTCAATGGGTTAATTCGTCATTTAAGTAGAGTCTGTAAAAGTATTGTTGGGTATTAATTACATTCTACCCATTCTTCCTCGGCTTGAATCTTTCATCAACCTGTTAGATTTCATTCCTTTACCAATTGTGAAATAGTGTGAACCAAATAATGAGTAACTTGATCATAGCCTTAGTGAGTTATATTCTGTACGTAATATTATAGGCCATACCCATCAATTTTTTTAATGAGCAACCAAGATTGGTTAGTTCTAAAAATTCATCTTTTGCTTGAATTGTCTGTAGATAAGTGCGGAAGATAACCATTTGTACACGAAAGAAGGAGGAGTGCAAGTACTTCAGGGGAGAAACGTCTCAGTGGTTCCATGATCAAAGCTTTACAACTGCAGAATTAAGCATTTTTTGTGAATGTCGATGTAGTAGTCAGTAATTAGCGGCTGTTTGTCAAGTATGACAAGCAATAAAATATTGGTCAAGTTTTGATAAGAAATTGTATAACCTATAGTTTCAAGTACTACATTAAGTGTGGTCGAAACGAGCGTAGAGAAAAGAGTGAATTCACATCTATATAAGGCAGACTATCAAAAGAATAAAAAGTGAGTGATCCCCTCTTGCTAAGAAAGCCCTGAAGTCTCTAAGTAGATTGCAGTGGCTTTAGAAATGCCAACAATTCCAAAAAATACAACCTTTGAAAGGCTTTTCCTGCTTCAGAAATGACCTTAATTAATGGTTTGTCGACAGACAGGGCTTACTGCTGATGAAATATCTAATTAAAGCACTTCTTTTGATCAGGGGAGATAATGCTCCTGAACCCCTTTGTATAACTTTGCATCGAGTGGTCTATATAACTTGTTCTACGAGCATAGAAGTGATTAAATATGATATTTTGTCTTTAGAGACGTCAGTTAACATTGGATGGTAGAAGAATGCTGATCTCAATGTCACTGGGAAGAAAGCCGTCCCAAGAAAGTTTGACGTATTTCTTTTTAGACCATCAGCATCAGAATCACCTGAGAAACTTTTATTCGTATTAAGCGTTCTTTTCAGTGCCCAGGTGAGATTCATTTCATGAAGTCTTACTTTCATACTTTCATCTATGAAACCCAGTTAGAATCTGTTTCTCTCATGATTTTTCCTATACGAGAAATGTTTTCTTCTTCTGTAACAGGAATGCAGATTTATCAAGTATGACTAACGAGAGGTGCTATTCTATTACGTTTGCAAGCTGTAAAAGTTCATCCATTTCGTAAATTAATTCTTTAACGTCCCATCAGCTTTTTTCGTTTATTCCGCTCCAGAATAGGAGGATTTCTACCTCAAAAGGAATCACATTGATAGGTGGCAGTTGTTGAATAGTTGTAGAATGTTATTTACTGTAGATAATAATAATAATGACATTATAAAAATATCCTATACGCACATTTTGCTCATTCATTCGTTACCAACCACTGATTGCTAGGGTCTGTTTTGCAAAACTGATATTCTGCTAGTAATGGGTCTAGTGAAGTCTCACTGCGATTGCATTTTTCTGTTTATCAGTCACATATAAGGTAAAACGAACTTGTATCTAAGCAACATTTCTGGCGGGGAACGCGTTAGTACTCTATCATTCAAGTTTGTGTCTGTCTTGCGTAAGCATAAGAAAAATATGGGTGCAGTAAGCCAAAAACTGATGAAAAGTGACTCAATAATTAAATTCAGTTTTAAGACGCATCCACTTTGTTTAGGCAGTCGAAAATTCAAAAGTGTTGCGTAGTGGACAGGTTTGTGACAGCAACCTAAGGTTACACGTGTGAAAGATATTTATACCTATTTTTGAGGTGTTGATTATCGGGTTTTCCTGACGGATCCTAAGCGGTATCTTAGTGGGAACTTCATTCTTTGGAGTAGTTTGTTTACTTTTCTTTTTTTTTGTTTGACTTCTTCATTTGATTAGTGTTGGATATTTTGAAACAAAAGGATAACGGGGTTACATTTTGGCTGAGAAGTGATAACACTGATTTACAATGCAGCTAATCCAGGTGCTTTTTTTGAATGTTGTAAATGATCTCAATAATTTTTAATATTGTTACACTCGTTTGCTGTTAACGCTTATAGTCTTTCACTGTTGCTCTGTTTGAACTGAACAGCTACTATTGGCATATGACCATCTGTTCTAATGCCGCAATATTATCGGTTAACTGGATGTGATTGTAATGATAAAATCTACTTGTAAAAATAAGGTATAAGTTCTTGCTGTACTACTTGTTTACGCATTTTCGGCTTCAGGACATAACAGGAATATCAATAAAATGTGGATAATATTTGTAGCTGAGGGGGATGGTCTTGGCTGTGTTTCATTTTATCCAAACAGCCATCCAGGAAACAGGAATGGCTTGTGGAATCATGTGGATATTTCATCAATTCATCGACAGAATTCCCGGTTAGGATCGAATGCGTTAGTATAGAAAACGAGGAATTATTCATGTCCTTCAATATCATAGCATAATACACATCAGTCGAACCACAATTGGCCAAAGATACTTTATCTATCCTCCTCAGTGAAGATATAAGTCTTTCAGAGTTCACAAAACTCCAATTTTCAGGTCTCATGGAACTCTTTGATCATTGTATGACAACAACTTCCACTTTAATGACAAGATACACGAACAGATGAAATGAACTGCAGTGGGATCACCGATTCCGAAACAACAGCAGTAGCAGTGATGCAGAGCATGGAAGCCATAATTTTACCTATGATCAAACCGAAAATTCGGATTTGTTATGTGGATGATACCTTTAGTGTCATGGAAAAAATTACTCAGAAAACACTTATATTTCTATCAAGAACGTTTTCAATGACATCAAATTCACAACAGAGGAATCGAACAACCAACAGTCATTTCTAGATGTTTCAGTCAATAGAACATATCCCAGAAAGTTGGAAACTCCAGTGTACAGAAAGTCAACGCACACGGATCAAACCCTTCAACAACATGCAAAATCAATTGCGTACAGAATTTAGTTAAAAGAGCAGTAACACAGTGTAGTACAACAACTCCGCGCAGAAACGAACAAAATTATTCGAAAACTATTCGAAAAAAGGAAGCTTACCCACGAAACTTTATCAGAAGATGCCTATCTCATGCATCGTAAACTACAAAGTCATCCATGGAAATTAACAAATGGATCATCCTACCGTACATAAAGAATATATCACAGATCACCATAAGATTGGTGTGACTACTTTGAATCGATGTGGCTCGTGAATCGTCAACTTCGCTTTGAGACATATTATACAGGCTAAAGAACATAACAGTCAAAGAAAACAAACCAAATATCATTTACAAAATCATCTCTAGTGACTGCGATCAACACTATTTAGTAATTTCCCTCTTCCCCTTCGTTTACATGAACTTCTGTTGGCTTCTAAATGGCATGACATTTTATGGCTCACATCAACGGGCATAGATGATTGTGGACATGAATTTAGTTTAGAAAATGTAGGAGTTTTAGACAGAGGAAACACAAAGAAAAACAGAGAATTCTTAGAAGCTTAGAATTCAGGTCAGTCAGCAATCAGTGGATATATAAATAGAGCCAATCTATGTATGAACCAATGAGAAAAATAATAAACGACAGGAAGGTTAGAGGTCAAGCAGAGGAACAGCCAACAGGAAAGTCTATGCAGTCAATAATACAACAATCAGAAGAAACAACCAATCAGAAATCAGTTAGTCAGGGCAAGCTATTGAATTACTCACGGAGAGATATTGTCAGCTCACTTCATACTAAAGTTAGTGCTGACGATGTTGTGTAGAAAGACAATAAAAGCTCTACGATTAAGCCATGTAGCTCAGAGGACAAAAAATAGACAAGAATATTAGCTTGTGATTGCAGATACACTAATGTGAACAAAAATCTTACGCAGGTACAAGAAACAATGTTCTGTTAAAAAAAAGATTATATCAACGGTATTCAACCTGGCAAATCATAAATATTTGGACACTGATATTTGAATCACACAGGCAAGATCACCGAATACTACCCAAAAAACCAACAAACACCATGGAAAATAATGATCCAGAAGTATGAAAAAGGTCGCAAAAGAATTTCTGCTCAATAGCAACATTTGTGTTTAAGTTTACCATGATTAATAAGGACAGTTACACAGAGATGATGATAAATTTACTAATAAGTAAATTATGTGAATCATTTCCTATGAGTCAGCTCTCAGACCAACTAAAATGTTATTGACTGATTGTGATGGCATATTATGCCAAAAATGCTGAAGTTTTAAAACAATACTTTTCGGGTCATCACTGAAACTTGCCAAAGAATTGGAAACAAGCATTTTAAATCCGGTTTTATACACGTAGAAGAAGAATGTCATCAACTTTTCTTTTCCTTGTAACATTACTTTAGATTGCACTAGTTGTCTGGTAATTTGTTGATTTTTCAAATTAAGAATAATGCGACGTTTCCTGGTTGATCCTTTTCCTGCGAGATCGTATAGCTTCTCTCGAAAACCCCTTCGTTTACATTTCTATCTCATTTAACATTTCACGTGATCTAATATAAAATGTGACTGATTTCGACTGTGATTCTTAGGTCATATATTCTTTACCGCTCTGATTCCCTACCTTAAAATCTTAATAAAACTGCTCACTTTGATATTTTTCTGTTTGTGCGTTCATTACTTCCGACTGTTCTTTGCAGTTTCAGGCAGTGTCCTCCTGACGAGAAAATACGTGATAACGGCTAAATTCTTTTTTTTTTTATAGAAAACCTACTGTTACTAAAGCAACTAAAAATAATTTCAGTAATATGCTTCATTGCGGTCGATCATTTTAAGACAGGAGTTCAGATGTGAACACACCTATATACATGCACAAGCGTGTAAGCTCGTATATGAAATGAATGAAGCAATTCAGCGATTTCTACTTCTTGCTAAAAGTATTTAGTTGTTACGACGTTCCCTGGAGACATTTTTATTTCATGCCAACAGGAAGTGTATTTATTTGTAATGCCTCAAAGTAAAAATTGAATGGAATTGTTGTTAAAAACAGATGAAATCAAATTGTTTCAAAGTGAAACTGGAAAAATGCATCTATTCGTAGTGTGAAAATGAGTAATCTTGCTTGCTGTATTTCAAATATTGATGTAGACCAAGTTCTCCTTCAATCTAGCTAACGAGTCTTGCAATATAGTGACCAGTCTGTTCAATGTAACGTCTATTTTGGAAATATTTATGTGCATGTATATATCAGTAGAACATAATTAGTTCACTGAAAAGGATTATTCCCACTTAAAAGAAAATATTATGGTCTTGTTGTTTTTTTTTCAGTGTATCATTTTAATCTTGGAGACGTTAGCCCTCCTTTTCTTACATAAAAATCTGCCAAGACTCGTAATCGTGATAATGATAAGGACACTGAATTCTGGTCTAATATCATTGAAGTCATTCTTGCTTCAAATATATGGCTGTGTAACATGTCAAGTGACTGTGAGAATATCTTGGCTTAAAAAGGACATAACTTCATTCTAAGTTGCCGACAATGCAAATAAGTTGCTTATTTCTTGTGATTTGGAAGGTGATTAGAAATCGACACATACAGTTTACATACAGAAAAGCCTAAGTTTCAGAGAACAAACGCTTCCAATAGTGCAGTCACTGGGCACCTTATCCTTCAAGTTAGCCAACAAACAACCTAATTCGAGTCTTCTCAAGTTTCTTGAGGTCATAGTGATTAAATGACTAAACCCGGTATTGTGTATATAAAACAAAGTAGGGATAAATCTTTCTTCCCCGTGGTTATCAAATATTTCACTCCTCCTCTCGTTTGATGACATCGTCTTTGAGATGAACCTTTTCCATGCTTATACATAGTTTTGATGATGGTCTAACCAACCGAGTTCAACTTCTTTGATTACTGAATAATTTGTCTGTTCTTTATCATCTACTAACCGACTTGTTAATCTTACAGATTCTTTTACCGATATTCAAACTGTTTTCTGGAACCCTCTGTTGTTTCACAAACATAACAGAAACTTAATCTGGCTGTTTGCTTTTTTTATCCCACGTGCCGTTGACTGTTAACTAAATTTATTTAACCCGACATTTTGCTCTGATCACTGTTCTTTCTCTATTCACGCTAATAGAGGGGAATATGTGTATGAAATTAATAGCTTACATCATATTAAAATCTTGCGAATATTTGTGTGATACTTTCCCAGTAGAACGAAAATAAGAATATTTTCGGTCGGTTCAGTAAGCATTATCCACACAAGTTTATCTTCAAAAGAACAACTAGGTATTTCATTCTCTGTTCATATAAACTAAAAGCCTTAGTTTTGTTAGTTTCAGTATCATATATAATTTCTACTCGGAACTTCACTGAATATTATTTTGTCTCCAGATTGTGTTAATACTTGTCCATATATTTTGTATTATTTCCTCACTGTTCGCTAAACTGCAACATGATAATTTTCTAAGTTGTTGCCAGCAGAGGAATCTGGAAAGCACTTTTCGGCCTATTTGGGGCTCGTCACCTGGACCCCAGTGAGTGGTGTTATTCACACCGAGACTCGAACCTCGAACCCATTGTCTCAAACGCCAGGAAGTTATCCACTAAGACACTGAGGTACGATGGTCACCTCTTGTGCAATAGATATTAGTTACTAAATATTACTGATATGTTTGTAGTTCTCCGTTGTTGAACTGGATCGAATTGTTCGACCTCTAATGATAAATAGTCTCCTTTGTGGATGCATCAATATTGCTTGAACATTAATTATGATGGCCCAGTGGCCTAGTTGATAAAGCCCTGGCGTTTGAGGCAATAGGTACTAGGTTTGCGTCTCAGTAGAAACAACAACACTCACTGGGGTCCAGGAACATCCAGCTGACGAGTCCTAAATAGGCCAAAATGCGAGTCCTGGATTTCTCTGCCCGCCACAACCAAATAAATTATCATAATAAATTTTCAGGCAATGTTGAGGGATCCACATAGGAGCCCATATGTCAATAGAGGTAGAACAATTAGATCCAGTAAAACAACGGAGAACCACAAGCATATCAATAAATAGTAATAAACTGCAACATGTCTGTCCATTCCATTTTCGTAGGATTGCAAAACTAGAACTCTTTTTTAAACAATAATTTGTTCATTCGAGAAATTCTTTCGTGAGTTCAATTATTCTCCAGTCTCTTTTCACCTAGTGCTGATAGCAAAAGTTAAAGTGAAAACTATGGATGTTCAGACGATCTCTTCTTTTTTTCAATCATTTCTATCATATTCACTTAGCCCAAAATCCGTGAGATAAAAACAGGCCTCTAAGGTATAAATTGTGTTAAACGACTGATGTTTAACCGATGAGCTGAAGATGAGTGTTGTGTGTACTATTAGAAGAACAAATGTGTATTCCATCAACTAACCCTGGGTGAAATTTGTAAGAAGGTTAATTGAAAACAAGCTTAAGGCAATTCTTGTTTGGTGGAAACATTCACCTACTTCATGAAGTAAAAACAGCAGTGAAAATGATAATGAAATTACTACTCGCCATAAGAACTTTAAATATATAAAGCAGTAACAGTGCAAATAATTGTTAACATATGTGTGCCATAAATGACAGAATGACTTAAAAAACTGCTGCAATAAACATATCTTGTGCATTCCCATTGTCTGAAATTCGTAAATATATTATATCACAAGTGATATCATGAAACACTTTTTCAACAAAACCACAAATTAGTTTATTGTGATTTTTTTACTGGGTTAGTTCTCCTTACAACACCTATTATACGAGTTTTAAGAATGGTCTCTAGAAGCCATTTGAATTATGTACCATGTATGATGAATGGACGATATTTTATTACCATGTAACTGATTAGCATTACATGGTAAAATATATCTACAAAATAGAAAGATGTTAAGTAACCTTCTTGAAGGCACTACATCAGATCTTCAGATATTTTGGAATATGTACTTGTTTTTTACTACAGTTACTGTACGACGATTCATTTCAAGCAGATCGAAATGAGATATTAGGAAAGAGACTCATTATTATAAAAAGTAAGCTCCGTGGTATTATAAAGCAAGTTAATACAGTCTAGAAATGTTTTTTTTTTCACAGTGTATGCTGCCATTAAACTTCAGCGCATATGTCAATAGTGTCTGTCTGAAATATACTTGGTGTTTACAGTTTTTTTTAAAGTTGTTTCTTTGACCCAATTCACCTAGCAGGAAGATGAAAAAATGAAAACTCCTTTTAATGTATTAAAAGTGGTAAATTGTCCGTGTGTGAAAGTTAGCCTAAAAGTCTTGTACATGCCTTGGTAATTTAAAACAATTAGAGAAAAATGTATTTTTTTTTCCAAAACATTACTGAAACTGTAGTCTTATTTCTTTACAAAACTAGTTAAAATTTCTCTACCACATTCAGTGAATAATCATCTCTTAATTACTACTGTAAAAACTGATTATCAAATTTACGACATTTTACGTGACTGATACAGATTCAAAGGCTTTGAGTATCCTGACGATCACCACCATTCAACTAAAAGGAGTCAAAGTACACAAAGATAGTGATTCTATTGGATCGGAGGCCAAATCGCTAACCGGTACATAGAAAGCAATCAACAGTCGGGACTAAATAATATAAAATCGGTTACTCACCAATGTGGAGCTGAATATCTTTGAGTACAAAGGCTAGAAAGGTGTTTAAAAAAGTCGAAGCAGATGACTGGTGTTTGAACTACTATGGTTTGGCAGGCCAAAGCTGCAGATGAGCGTATGTACTTCCTGAAAAAGTATTCGTCGACATGCTGCTGAAAAATATATTACGTAGACTTCACCCATCAGGAATGCTATAAAAATACAAAATGATATGGAAAATTAGGTGGTGGAAACAGAACATTATTCAGTCAGAGCATCGTGGAAGAATAAGCAGGATTGATTATTATATAAAGTCTAAATCAAAGGTTATAATGTACACTGATTCTTCTCTATGTAGATTTGAAAAACCGAATCACTGGTATATAGTGGCACAAACTGAATGTAGTAACATTTTAAAGATGAGTGCAATGATTTAAAAGCACCAAATAAGAGATTACCAATACAATGTTATCTGACTGTAAAACTAAAGGACCAAAGTTTTGAACAAATTTTGAAGTCTAGTCTTACAAACTATGAGAGGCAGAGAGAGAGAGAGAGAGAGAGAGAGAGAGACAGCGACTGTTCTGTTGCTTACGCGTGAACTTTTCTTGTTAGCAATGCTATATTTCCACCTTGAGTAATTATGTAGTGAGAACAAAACAACCTCTGTTTTTTCTGTGCTAGTTATACACCTGAGTTAATAAACCTGTGAACATGCACTCGAAAAATGTATCCACAAAACTTTTCAGTGTTTAAAAGATAGTTTACACGAAATGTAAAGTCCTTGAATTCATGTTTTTAGAGCAATTAGGTTGATAAAAGCTATGATTAAATAGTACCTGCTTATAGTGCATTTGTAAAGTCGTCTATACTGACTAAGGTAAGTAGTGGTTAGTCCTAAATCAATATCTGATTCAGCTTTTAAATGCGATTCCCTGTAAGCTGACATCATTCTCCGCTCAAACTAGAAGTCAGCAACTGGCGTTTCAAATGCTGGAGTGCTGTCCACTTATTAGTTTGTAGTAGGAATCATGTTGTTCTACTATAGATTATTAAACCAGTAAATGACTCTAGTTTTATTAAAAAACTTTTAGATTAAACTGTCTTCTTGCTTGTGAATTAATTGTTTCAAAATGTCTTTTACAGTGTTCCATAAAAGTATATGCTATGCATTTTGTAAAGCATCAGTTCAATTTCCTCTCATCCTTTTCACTTCTAGGTCTTCGTATATCCCCTCTTAGCCTACTCATATTTCAGCTGTACCTCATAATAGGAAAAACTCAATGTCATGATTTTGTTACGGTTTGTGAAGCTTATATGTGGTTAAAAAGAATGCAATATTGGGCAGCATCAGTTAACTGTTGTCACTGATAAAGAAAATCCCTGAGGAATTAGCTAAAAACATAAGGAAACTGAGTCACTGTGTGTTATGAGGTGCGACAGTATCCTCTAGATTCCTCAAAAAAGCCCGAAAATTCCTGACAAACCTTCACAGTCGAACGTTCGAGAAAAAACCACGTGATCACACACATGAGACTCAGACTGATTAAAGGGCTGTCTAGAAGAGTGCAGAACTTTCAAAGGCCATCATGAAATGTATATACACCGTTATCTCTCGTACATGCCTGACCTGACAATAAACGTTTATCACTTCCCTCTATTTTCGACTCACCAAGTGATCATCAAAGGTGAAGTCTAAGGTTGTTTTTCAAGAGTCCACTCCTATATATATCACTATGTAGTTTCAAACTAGTTGAAATGACCGGTTTTTTCACCAAGTGGCTAATTTGTACACGCCTTTAGGCGTTATATTTTGATTGTCGATAAAAGATATCACCGTTATCGGACATACATCAGTTCCTAAAGATTTGAATCACACTGCTCTATTGGTAAACAAAGGTTAGATAGTAAGTGGAAATATTTCTTTAAAATACGTAAATAACACGAAATAACGAGAAATATAATCAATTTTGAGATTTAGTTGGAAATAATCAGTCGAATATCCTATATTATAGCTTATATAAAGTCTGGAAATCAAAGCTCTTACCTAATTAAAAAAATCTACTTACCAAAGTAACCAAATTCTTTCAGGTGTGAAACTGATACAACCTAAATGTAGGTATTGAATTGCAAAATATTTTTCTATGTACAACATTTAATACTGACTAGCATGAGTAGTTGCAGATAAACCAGTCGGTTCAGTAGTACTTCCTAACTAGATAGAGGTGATGCAGTTACATTTTACTCATTTTGAGCCACAATCAACAGTTGTATGTCTAAACTGTTTCGCTTCAGTGAATCGATGAGATTTTGCAATTAACTCTCATCTTTGTGTGCCATTCCAACTCTTTTTTATGTAGTTTGTACTCTTCCGGTTTGATAATAGTTGTTGTTCGTCCATTCAAGTAACTTTCCGGAATTCGAATGGTTTAAATGATTCGGTTAGGTGAAGTGATCTTATTTAAGGTCAGTCGTCAGTGGCGTCAGAAATGCAACATTATCTACTGGGTTTCGAATCAGATAAAGTTTATCATCTATTATCATAGCAGGATAACTACATAGCGTTCACTATTCGTTTGTAAGCCTGAAGCTCCTTATTCTTTAGTTTCACAACCATATGCAATACAACGAATCATTCTGCTATGCAGAAAGCAAACCTGTGTCGACCTCAGGCTACATCAAATAAACAAGCTAATATGGAATTGTAAATTATTACGATGTACAGTTTCTACTCTTGTACGGGAAAATCCACCATACTTAAACTTGTTGACATTTAGTCTTCATCAAATTTCAACCCCATAGGACAGGGGGATACATCATATCCAGAAGAAATCCATGTACACCAAGGCTATTTTGCTTCTAAAAAGGCACGGGAACTTATATACAGTGTGAGGTGGTAAGTTTATAGCTGTTTCTCTACTCAGTTTACTTCTCTCCACAAACATAGTCTTGACTCTATAGAAGATTCATTACATGATCTTTTAATGACGCTGACTCACTGGATGCAGACTAGCTTCCTGAATCGTGACTTCGTATGAACTTCACTTTTTAGGCCTATCACTACAGCTAGTCTTCATTTAACTGGGATATCTATTGGTGAACTTTTCAAGAAAAGCATTTATGATAAAATTTTCGCTAATTTCACTCTTTACAAAATGTTTTACAGCATTCACCAACTAGTGTTTAACTAAACTTATTTGATACTTAACACCAATAAAACTCCACAAATACAGAAAATTTTTATCAATTTCAACTGTTTGTCAACTGGTTTCACTGGTTTAGGGAGAAGATATTTAAGATTAATTATATTTACGTTTTGCAGATTTTGGGCTGGCACAACTTAAAACGAAAAGGTTCTAACATATTCTTCAAATGAAATCTTCAAACACCATTGACACTTTGTTTCGAAAACGCAAGCGTTTCAACATTAAGTTCAATATCGAAAGAATTACTTAGCAAACCTGTGAACATTTTAAGTACACATTGAAGGGTTAAATTAAGCGGTTACCAAGTGAATAAATATTATGCACATGCATCAGTAATTTCATGTGCATCGAAGCGAAAAACTGTATATAAACGACTTTAGAATTATATTGAATGCAGATCTCTGAGAATGGATCCATACTTCCTTAATGGTTAGTGATACTGCAGAACGTCGAATATTTCTCTGGACTGTAGGTGCCTGTAGAAGTCACCAAAATTCAACTGAATATCGTAGATTTGGGGATGTACCAACTGATGCAAGAGTAGAATTTGATTAAAATGATCAATTTTCCAGTGACCTAAAAATTGCATTGTCCACGTTGACATTTCGCACAGCTGAGTAGTTTTTCAACCACCCAGCTGTGGTCTCAACAAAGTTTCTGGTGAAAACCATTCAGCGAAGATCACAAGATGTGATCTTCAACACAAAAGTGTCATGAACTAGCAAAAGACACCATTACTGAACAACTTGAGTAGTTCGAAACCATTCAGGTTTATCCGTAGCTTTCGCCAATCAGTAGAAGTTGAACAAATGGTCGAAACATTGAAACGAGTAATTAAAGTGGATGATTTTTCAGAATTTCATGTAACCACTTCACTCCATTAAAAGTTCATATTAAATTATGCTTTAGAATATACAGAATTATTCATCTTTGAATGCTTAAAATAGCATAACAGAGAGAAGGTAGGAAGCAGAAAGAAAGGTTTCCTTTAACTCAATTAGGAGTCTTTCAAATCAGCTCTGTTCTTTGTGAGATTAACATATTTAGGGGGTTAAAACAGGGAAGAGAGGGGTGGGTAAGAAATATACGTGTCACTATTTCATAGTTAAGTTGTCCATAAGATGGCGAAAATGATTTACAATACTTCGCAAATGTCAATGATGTCTCCTAAAGATTTGTAAACTGTAATTATTATTTAACCTATACTTTCACATTTCTCTTTATCACGTCATATAACACATGAGTTTTTATATGTGGATGTTTGTTTTCTTACCTGATGGTTACTATCTCCTCGTTTGTTGATTAATGATATTTATCTGTTGGTCATGGAGATAAACACTAAATTTTGAGTGGTTTTCATTTTGGATGGACTTCAACTAGGAAGCCATTTAAAATCCAGAAAAGTTAGACAACTGCTTAGAAGTCTTCAACAGTGCTGACCTACCACCACATACTGTATAGAGTTAAGGATCGTATGGTCTTTCAATGACCATGTTATCGTTCAAGCAGTAAGTCAGAATACAAATACTCAGTGGTCCATTGCAATAGTCTAGCAGGCAATACCTGTCTAGTACAACTAGGATTTCAGTGGTTCTTCTCCAAGCCAACCATATTTCTTCATACTGAAGTTAATGCTGATGATATTGTCTAGGAAAAACAATGAAAGTCTTCAGACTAAACCACCCAGCTCAGAGAACACAACATAAGCAACACTTCTCATTTCACAAGTACAAGTAAACTAATAAAAACAGTGTAAAATAACATGAGATATATACTTATCTGCCTTTATTTGTACTGCAAAAACAGGGACCTTATATAACAGTGTTTCACTGCACAAGACACCATTTTTAGTGAGGTTTTCATTCTTTGATTGAATATGATCATTATCTGAATCCCTTTACAATGATAAAAGGATGAACTATAGTTTTTGCACTACTTTAACCGTTCAGCGCTTAAGCGAATTTTCATCCCAACACCTCTGAATACACTTTTCACCATAACCATTACCCTTAAGATCTTAACTGATAGTAAAAAATTCTTCTTCCAGTTTATTTGTCAATGAAAGATTCTTAGCATGATGTACAGTATCATAATCAATTCTCTTATCCGGTGACAATTGTTAACGTTGAGATAAAGCTCACTTTTTTTATTTGTTCGCCAGACATCTATATCCAGAATGTGAAAAGTAACTTTTACCTTTCTTATCCTCTGTAGATGTTAAAAATATTTGTTTTAGAATACTTAGTTACATTTTGAATATGATTTTCAGTAATCAGCACAATAAATGTACCTGTCAACCATTCTGAAATCTCTTCATTTCTGAAAAAAGTGTAGACCATAAAATTGGCTTTTGTCTTTGTTAAAAAGCAAACAGATCCATGCATTAACTAAAATATTTTTAAATCTATTTTGTTAAATGAAAGGTGATATAAAGTTGAAAGTCAATGATTCATTTTATCTTTTATTTACTCTTCGCTTGTCTTATTTGAAATAACTATAGTCGATAAGACCATGAGTGTGTACTACCAAAGAGTACCAAACTTGAATGAACCAACTAGCCAGTGTTTTCAGATTTCTAATGGTTCTTCAATTGATATCATTCTGTAGTAGAAACTGTTCTGAAATTATTCAGTTAGTCAGTCTGCCTAAACCACTAAATAAATTAATATCCAGGGCCCACTGATGACTTTATTCGAGATGAAGTTCTAAAAAATACCGTTTACAGTGCAGACAGACTAATCGAGTTTGAAGAGAGATCCCTACTGATTGCGTTCGATGCTGATGATACTGGATGCCGAATTGACAGAAGTTGGAAAAGTCGACCACTGAATTATAACCCTGTGGTTGAATGGCAACATGCTGAGTGAGAAAGATGGAGATATTGGACATGAGTTGCTGTGAGGTGATATAAGTCACACAAGTTTTTGTCAGTTTATCATTTCAATATATATCCAAAAGCAAGTGATTTACTACCGTTCAATTAAGTTTAAATCATAAGTGCTAAAGCATAATTCAGGAAGCATTATCCGTTTATTCACATTATCCTTTCATGGTAGTAAATTAAATGCATGTTATCGGTCACACCATCACGGCTAGTCACTTGAGAAGAACGAGTAAAGATTTTTCAATCATGGTTACAATAAATTATGTAGAAATTGTTTAATTTAACAAAAAACTTAGTTCTAGAGTGAATGGTATAAGACTGCCCCCAATGTTGTTGACACTATCCAAGGTTATGATGCTTTCTCATCTTTTGAAATATGCTTGTGAAACTCATGAAAACACCTTCCCTTTTTCGTATTATATCTGATGAAGTGGATGAACCGTATTTTTGGCATTTTTTTAACGAATAGATTTATAAAGATTCTAGAAGTGTATGCCTATTTGACTGCTTTTCTGTTTACAGAGCAATAAGATCGACGTTGATGTAGATAATATTACTTCCTGTTTAGACCAATTAGATCGTTCTAGAGGGAGTCTTAGAAGTCACTATCAATTTAAAGGCTAGCATTTAACAACAAAAAAGTTATATCGGTAAGTTTATGACTTTTAATTCAATAAAGTGGTCACCAGTCACTGGGTTTCATTTAATCCTATACTTGTTTATGAATCCCTTAGATCCTCAGTATAAAACAGCACACAGTGAGGTTAACGTTAAAAGAGGCAGTCTATGAGTCATAGACTTTTAAAAATAAGCCATAGACGTCATTCGATTGTTCCGGAACTTCAATGCTCCCTTTAATTATTTCTGTTAACAAGTACACTCTGAAGAATTATCATTATCATTATTGTAATGATAACTATTCGGCAAAAGTGCATAAATTCAAGAACTACTTAATCTACTTCTGACTTGTATTCATACTGTTCTTAAACTCTTATTGCATTTTAAACTTAGTGAAGTTTACACATAGTACACGAAAGTTCAGTGAGAACGGTTTATTTGGATCTAGGCGACATTGAAAATAGGCTCTGTGACAGAACCTGTATTTTTGTTTCTTTGTATTAATTGCTATTTTAGGTTAAGCAAAAATCCAAACAGCAACCAGAATACATTCACAAGAGTAACTTGCAAATATATATGGATACATGAAATGGACAAAACTTTGTGCACAAAAGACACTTCACTCACGGACAGCACATACAGTTCTTACTGATGCGCGTTTTTAATATCAAGATGGACAATACTACTACTACTGCTTAAAATAAGTATCCTTAATTAGCTATATGTAATCTGAAACCTCACCGCTTATATTAGTTGGTTATTTTCAACCGTGTAAGAACAAAGTTCATTTCCCATGCGTTTATAATGTTGCAAGCTCAGTTTTTTGCCTAAAGCGTCTGACTGGTTTGCTGTTTTTTAATTATCCTGTTTTCCTTACCTCTTATGGTATTTCTTGAAGTAATCAGTACCTAAATAGTGTCTTAATCAGTCATTTAGAAATAACTATTGTAAGCATGATAAATATTGGACATAAGTAACTTATCACAAAGCAGTAATTTAACAGTTTGTACGTTCACAAGGAAATAATTACATATTCATCTAATTATGCTTTTTAAAGATTCAACTTCACATGTACACGAAGCAACAAACAATAGGCTGAATAAATGAAGGGTAGAGATTCAGTATTTCGCATATTTGAATTACTTTCCCCTTTCTGTTTACAGTGTGCTTATTGTACATTGACAAACACCCTATAATTCATAATAACATTTTACCTAAACAATGAATTCAACGTTTGGCTATCAACATATATGCTATGGCGTATATTTACTAGTAGAAAATGACAATCGTATCTGGAAAACTCTAGAATGAAATTAGTCACACTTCTTTGAAATTAATAAGCTAATCAAAGAGAAAAATTCAAGTAACTGACAATTCACTGATTGTAAGAAGTGACTGCTTCAACACAGTACCCAGTTGTTCGAATAAAATGTATTCTTACCATTAGATGATATACATGCAATTCTCCATTGTTATACTGGATCGAATTATTTAACCTCTTCTGTGAGAATGCCTCAATATTGCCTGAATATTTATCATGCTAACTTACTTGGTTGTGCACAGTAGAGGAATCCAGAGGTCGTGTATCGTCTTACCTGGGACTCGTCAGCTGGAGTGTATTTGCGTCCATCTGTTGAGTCCTAAACAGGACGAAACACTTGTCCTGGATTCCTTTGCTATCTTTAACCATATAAATGTGTTTTTCATTAAGAAATCAACTACTGTCCCTTTCATCTGTTGATATAGTCAGTTTTCTGTGCGCAGAATTTGTAGGAAGCGGAAGATGATTTTCTGTGTTTAAACAAGCAACCTCCTTGGTTATTTATCATATCACATTTACTTTTAAACATAGCATGAAGGACTAGGTTCGCAGAATTAATTTATATCGTTTCATTTCATGAATACTCCTCAGTTGCATACAGTCTAAAAGTACAATAGTTATCAGCAAATAGGATACCCCAAAATTAGAAAATCAATAATCTGTAGCAAATGTACATCAAAATCATTGATGATCTACATAATATGTACGAGTTAATTTTATAAGGGTCAAAGAAATGTATGAAAGGAACAAATAATGCTAGCCAAAAATAGGTGAGTAGAATAAACAATTATATAAACGAAAATACAAGAAGACCAAATTATATTAACCAAGGGAGTAAAAGATTAGCCATACTCTCCTCCTATATACAAAAGTCAGGTTGAAAGCATTTTATAGTAATCGCTTCTACAGAGAGTAATAATCCAAACATCTTCTGTACGTTTGTTATTTCAAAAACTCTCGGTGTATCAACCTGATGTCCCATGTCTGCGGGGTGTCTATCGATTGTGCTGGTTAGAAGCCTACCTCTTTCCAGATAGATTCTTCTGTATATACTTAGAGAAGCAAATAGACGCCCTTCTGTTACTCCTTCCTACTTACTTGCTACCACGAGTGCATATAAGTTCGTAAATGCAGCTGCAGGTGATATGACACGAACTGGTTTAGTCAGCATGTGACTGAACTCAATACTCACTAGTTCATAATCATTTTGTCTAGTCCATGTGTGAAGTGGTGTTATTGGTGTTTACAGTCTTTAGTAAGACTGTTTATGATGACCTTGTTCCACTGAATTAGTCCACATACATCTAGGGGGGAAATGAAGTTGAAACGGAATCTGAATTTTTACTAGAATCCTATCTAACCACCTCTGGTTAGCAATCAAAGTTACAGGCGAATACATACCCATCAGTTGATTATCTGAAAACCAATCCAATAGGACACATCTGTCTTGTTTGAATAGAAAAGCTGTCAACTGAATGCAATTCTGCCAGACAAATAAGACTTCTACTTCACTCCAATATTACGAGTTAGACGCTATCACCAGTAACTTCGGTGACTATTCAGATAATAATCACATCAAAACAATGTCTCCTCACCTTAATAAAACTACAGTTAGAAATGTTTTCAATCGGAAACTTATGCAGATAGATGCTTGAAGTAATCGAAATCATAGTTATGTTAAGGCGCCCAGTAACTGATTCTTTCCTGCCAAATCCGTATATTAACAAAAATAATCTTGATAAGACTGCCTAAGTGCGCCAACGGACTGATTTTTACGAACAAAAGCGATGGACGAACTTAAAGAGAGATTTGGATTATGTTGAAGTTCAAACTCAGAAGCTACTGGTCTCAGCTCTGTTGTTTCTTTTTGAGTTGTCACTAATTTAATGTGGGCAATTATTCATTAAAGTGAGTTTTCGACAGTTTGACAATGAATTTAAGTCATCTGCATAAAAAGAACGATCAAATAGATGGATTTGACAGGTGGAGAATGTACTAACAGAAAGGAATGCAGAAATAGTAATGGGAATTTTATAAGCTCCTCTTAAGGTGTATTTACATTCCTCGAACGCAGATGCTCGAAGAAATAGTATTAATTCTAACAAAAACTGACTTTAACATCTTAGTGAATAAATCTTCTAAAACAGATGTAATCTGTATGATAACAAGCTTTCATGCGTGTCGATATTCAGATGATAGATAATTGATTCTGGAAGCTCAAATGTTCTTCAAATTTTCCTGGCGATTTTCGGCTTTAACAGCCAAAATAGAGAGAAAACGTTACTTGCAATGTCAACTCCAAAGATTTCAGCATAACGTCTGCTTAAGTTTCTAACCTGTCTCTGGAGTTCATAGCTGTCGCTTAACTATGAATTGGGTCATGGGAAGAACTTTTATGAGTTTTTGAAGTCTTGACTGATTGTAACCCTCAGAAAACTGTAGTTATTTTCATTTAATTTGCATATATCATTCTGTTGCTTACAAAAGTGTATAAGAAAGTTCATCAAAAATGACTCTGAATAATTTTGACTTGTATGGGTGTACTTCACAGTGAGGGAATCTTCTCTGTTGAAACATCTAGGACCATGGTTTATCGCCATCTCATTCATTCATTCATTTATGTACATATTTTTGTAAAACACCTGCTGGAAAGGAAGGTTATTCAAACACAAATTATTTTATAAAAGTGTTTTCGTCACATATCCTCATGCTAACTAATAAATACGTTAAAATAGTAATAGAGAATCTGGAATCTTTCATTTTCTTGTTTATCTCTTTACATTCCATAGTATGGTACAAAAGATTTGACAAGAAGCTTCTTTTACAAGCGTAAAAAAATAACCATTTGTTGCAGGGCTTGTATTCGTTTACTTGACTGGAAAACATGTTTAAATGACACCTCTTGATCTATCTTTTCATCATTACACAATTAGACTGGTTTGTTTCTGTTCGTAACGATGTTGTTTTGCTGGGTATTTTCTCGCATATACAATTACACAAACAAAACAAAGAAAGGTGCTAGTAAATTCAAGCTCATACTTTTAATCTACTCTTTTTTAATAAAAAAAAAATAGCCATGTGTACGTGCTGACAGCAGACAGTATTTGACGTAAATTGTGCATTTAAACGAAATATTCAAATAATATTGAGACATTCACTTATGAGGACTGATGAGTATGTATGCAACTTCTTCGGCTATTAGCTTAAGCAAATACATACCGAAACCACAAGATAAGAACAAAAGTGAGCAATGACTAATTATAGTATGTCAATGAGAACATCATTATTCTCTGAAAAAGTGGTACATCTAGTTGGTAATTCTCTTGTAGGAACGAAAGGTGTGTCCTAAATTTTTCTACCAATCCGCAACAACACAGTTAATACTACTCATTTACTCATTGACAAAAGTATGAAGTACACCTCAGTTAATAACTAGCAGTGAGCATTTAGAATATATCTGCAAATCTTTTGACGTTTCTGAAACATGATTTTGACAATAGAATTATCAACGACTTGACTTAAAGTTCCTTCCTCAGAGTTCTGTGACTAAGTGTCTCGTACACATATGATTAACATCATTGTTTACTTTTTCTGTTATAGCCGAGTTAGCACAATTCTCATAAGTCGAGGAATATCGTAACTGTCTGATAAAGCTCTCATGATCTAACCCAGAATAAGTAGTGCTTGTTAATATTATCAAGTATAATTAGCGATCAATGCTAAATGGATCAATATTGCAACCATACTCACAATTTTTAGATAAGTTGAAGCTTTGGGATCTTCTTCTCAGTTATTTATTGATAGACATTTTGGTTTATTGTCATCTATAATTGAGACGTTATCAGTTTTCATTTCTCCGGTGCAGCCCCTCTTAGGAATTCCACCGATTTTTATAATCTTCATGTTCACCAAAAATGTGTGTTCTAATTTCCTTATTCTATACACTGCTTTTAGTTGTGAGCAGTTTTCAAACAAAATAAACTTATTTTGTCTATTGATACTTGTAATTTCCCGTTGCTATACTGAGTCGACTTCCGTTAGCAATGGGCGTCCACCTGGATGTCTTCATACCACCCGAATACTCATTAGCTTGTAGTGTGCTTGGTGGAAATCAGGAAGGGCCTTTCGTTCTATTTTTGACTCGCCAGGTGTCCGTACATTCCCCCTAAGGGAAGACGTTTTATCGCTTGAAGCAACGCATACTGGATTTGAGTCTCAGTGGAGTGGCAGTGCAGACTGCTGAAACGTGTAAAGTAGGATGAAACTAGTGTCCTGGATCTCACTGTAAACCACTGAGTAAACTGTATTAAACTTATTTTATCCATAAGTCCGGTTTTTCCTGCTCTGATGAAAAATCAGTACTTTATTTTGAAATGTTAATCATGAAATGGATGTACGCTCAAACACTTTTCATTTCGACGTATTCAATACTGTTTAATTCCACCGATTCTCACCCCAACTCAGTAAAACAAGAAGTAAGTTCACGATTTTTGTGATGCGTTAATTCTCCACACATTCTGATCACGTCTCATATTTAAACTCTTTTTTTGTTGTATGAGCTGTTGCATGGTTGAAGATGATTCCTGTCAACACCCTGGGCTTTAACACCTAGGGTAACGGTCATACAACTTCATTGTTTTAAACTAACGGTGTAGTTGGGAAGAGAAGCCTAGTTTCATCAATTCCTCTTACTTTTGACATCGATGACATTGTAAAGTCAGCAATAGACGATATATGTGGTGGTGGTGTAGACCTGTTGCCAGATAAAAGACTTTAAGACCTTAACCATACAGCCACTCAGATTGCACTCAGTCAGTTAGTGACCCGTGTCTATATATGTGATGTGCAATTCATATTGCAGAATTTCAGAGTTCCTTAACAAGACTGGCAGAAGCCTCTACCTTCACTTATTCTTGGTGATGAGTCAGTATAGCTTATTGAAAAAAAGGATATACTTTAGTGGGTGTTGCTGATAAGAATAGATATAAGTAGTATATGTTGAAAGGGTGGCAGAAATCATCGGGAATTACCAGCAGTGGGTAAGGATTCTGCCAGGAGAAACCAAAAGCACAAAGCAGGCGCATGAAGAGCGAATTCAGGGAGAAGCAGAAGAGAAATGAAGCGTAATTTGCAAATGACGGTTTCAGTGCAAGATGTACCATATTTCACGACTACTGTCCCATTTGTTGACGATAAAGATATCTTGCTTCGTATCTCTCTGCCTGCTTTCTTCAATACTATTGTTCTTCTCACATACTCTCTAGTGTTCCAATATACTTTTTGTTTTCTTACTGCCTTTTCTATTCTTTAACTATCGAATGGTCATCAAGGCTGGAGTTTTGAGATTATTGTTTGAGCACTCACAGACGTATATCACCACCCAACAGATTATATCAGGATGCAATGCATATAGTAAGATACCATTAACTAAGCTACTGACAAACAGAATGTATACCATTTTCGAAAAAAGTATTCACCAGGTCATTAAAAAGAGTAGTAGGTCAAGTAGTCATTAAGATGTTGGGAAAATAACGCTGTTAACTGAATAAATCGGAGTTCATTTCTTTACGTAGCATTTTTTGTCATGATTCTGTTCTGTCAATTATTTCACCCTATTTTGTTTCACTGCACATCTTTTCATTGGACTGTGTTATACTTTACGTGACTTAAATGTGCTATGTAACCTGACTGATGTAATAGACTTTCTCTTATTATGACGCAATTACTCTACAGAGAGATGGTCTGAATAGATTAGTTTACTAGATGTCGTGTTCTAATGTCAAACATCGAAGTTATTGTGAGAGTGATGCAGCATATGTGCTTTTCTTCACAACAACTGTTCAAACTGTATTGCATTTTTCATTCGAACCAATCTACTACCAAACAACGAAACATTTAACATAGAAGCATAATTCAAGCAGAAAAAGATTCAGATTTGTCAGAGAAAATATAAGACTGAAATAAATACTCAGCAATGTAAGTGATTTCTCTGCCTCCTAAATTACAAACGCATTATTGGGGATTAGAGTTAGCGATCATCACTTTTTGAAACGTTGCCTCTATCTCTAACTGACGAAAGTTTTGAAAAAACCTCATTTAGCAGAGATTTTATGAAGGTGTTTCCCAGAAATATTCATAAAGACAAGTATCAGTTTGGTACTTCCTTAAAATATTTTAGTTGCATTCCTACTCAAGTGTCATTTATTACTCTTTAGATGTAACTGATGAGTTTAGCTGAAGGCACTTGTCTACGTTTCCGTGCAGCGGAACAATTTAGAATGATACTAGTGAGTTATCCGAACTGTGGTCCTCCCGCCTAGTTCAGCTCACTTATCGCGGAGGAATTTCATCACTGCTCATACAGGCTTTTCCTAAGTCAAGAGAAGAAAATCAATCACAAATTTAATCTCTCAAGACTTTGGTTTTGGCTTACTGGTAACTTTCATAAAACTTCAAGAGATAATTCATTTCTTGTCCTTGAGATTAATACTGGATGCAGAAATACTTTCAGTATTTAAAATTCAACAAAATGGTAGATTTATTATTGAAAACATTCACACAGTGTCTCAATACAATGCTTTATAAATCGTTGAAAGCATCTGCGAAGCTGTTCTCGTCAAATATAAGATTACCTTCTCAATCGTATCATGTAAACGACTGTGAGATAGCATTCGTTGATAGATTAGTTTTCTTATTCATGGATGATTGTTGAATTTAGAGTAACCTTGAAGGCTACCTATAAACAGCTGAAATAACCGATTAAACTTCTCTATTTTATGAAAATTTGCCTTTGCAGCTGAAGGAGAGAAACTCTACATTATATTTGTTTATCTTTCATTTATTACACACAGTGATGCAGTATTATTTACTTTATGACGTTCTGAGCATAATCATATAGATATGACTTTAATAATAATACAGCATCCACTGTGTTATAGATCAAATAAACAAACCTAATATGGAATTAGATTCTACCACTATGCCCAGTTTTACACTTATATTAATGGAAGGGAGAAACTTAAATGGTTATTTCGATCAATGATAGGGTGGCCTTTAAACATGCCTTGAGTTTAGCTAATAACGCAAGACAACAACTATCGAATCCAAACCTTTGAAGTTACAAGCCTTACTTTTTGATTCAATTTAGGCGTATTGGAATCACTAACAAGGAATTGGTGAGGATCGTGAAATCACGTATGACTTGTTCACAGAACAACTGAGCAAAACACTGTATGAATGAAGTGACTTCGAAAGATATTTAGTAACTGATTGCCACTGCTTATTTGATGGACAAGGTAGTGGAATTTTCCATATATCTAGGACAGGTGCGAATCATTTATTTTGCATGTATTTAGTGTTGATTCGACAAACAAAGATTCTGTTATCACTCTCTCCCTCCACCTAAATATGTTAATTTTCAATACTGTCCTTCTGTCCCACCATACTGTGTGATTGTGTGTAACTGCGTGCAATTATAGTCGAGCTTTTTCTTAATTTCTTATCTTATTAGGACCTACTAATCTTGAGTTAGCTAAGTTTTTGTGAGCTGTTATTATAATCCATCCTGATCAACTACTTTGACCCATGTATTTGACCTAGCAGTCATTGCAAGGGATTCCGTAAATCAAATTATTTTGTTGAACTGCATCAATAGGATCATCTAACCTACAAAGCTTGTTTCTAAGCGAGTTTGTTGGTCTGAATACCACTTTAATCCCAGCCTAACTGAGAATTCTTCATCCTACTTCTGAGATGCCTTCCTTGTATGGTGGCACAGCAGAGGCTTTGAGTTCTTTGTCAACTGTATCACCAATAGTACTATCAGTAGTAGGACTATTAATAATAACACCTGTATTACTACTACTACTGCTAATATTATTCTTTGATCTCTTTGTGAATTTATTCTTAATTTAGGTGGGTAATTATTGAAACTTAAGGTATTCTTGATGTGTCTAATTTTTTGTCGAAGATTTTCTGGCCAACTACTAAGCTTTTTCGCCCTATCACTTAGGCATTTAACTAAGTCTAACTGAGGTGAAGCGAGATGATTTGAAGTGTAGATAGTGATTCTAATGGGAAGGTTTCCTATAGATACTAGTTTCTAAACTTCTATCTTGCAATCCAACATTGCTGGCTCACCTGATTCACTTTCTGAGTAACAGGTAAATTGAACTACATTTACTACTACTATATGTGTCAAAAACCTACTGATGTGTTCCGATTTCAGTACTGTAAATATGCCACCTAGAGGTAGGAACCATATCTTGAAGTAGGAATAAGCGTTTGAAGGCCATCCGTCCCAAACTGTTAATAAATATGTATGCATCGAACTAAGGAACCGATCAAGGGAATCACGGTAGCGGTACGGTTGTGCCTGACATCTATAGTTTTTAAGTTTCTAAATATATATGGAACTAAAGGGGCTACGATGCGATCACCGTTATCTCCTGTCGTCGATAAACTGGATGTCACGATACCATACAATACATTTCAGTGAGTGAATGTTCTTAAAATGAGGCATTACGATGTTTCAACAACAATGAAGTATATTATTACAGCTGCTAAGTGATGATAAGTCTCCTGACTTTGTCTTCACACCAAAATTTATGGATCGGGATTTCATAGCTATATTAATAATCTAGGCATCACAATTATCTAGTCTTTTAGACAGACTGCCTGCTTTTCATTCACCATAAAAACCTATCTGTAAATGCATTTAAAGGCCGAATGCCCTTAAAATTCAAACACAACTTGTTTCACTATGAGGTAGTAAAATATTGCCAAAACGCACTGTGACAGTAGTCAGTTAGATGGTGCAATCATCAGGAAGCTTTTGACTTAGGTTTCTTGCTTTTCAGCACTTGTCAGCAAGGGTATCTGGAGTCAACTTCGGAACAGATATCCGACCTGAGATTCAAACCTGCGTCACGCAGTGATGCATTCAGAGGCGATACCACTGAGCTATCCCACCTGGGACATCAGTTCCATGGGAGCTGGTGATATACCTTTCTGGTGAATGCCAAAAAGCATGAAACCTTTGCTGAGGGTTTCCTGCTAGTTGCCTCTATTTAACTAATATCCATCAAAAGTGCATCACTGAGTCATCCAGCCTGATGGCTACATTGTAAAATGATAGATAGAATTTGATCAGCATATCGTTTTTGCTCCCGCAATGCATATTTCGATTCCTCTGAATGTACTGGAGTTCAGTGCCTGTTACAATATGTTAAGTTACATGTAATATGTTGCCCTGAAACTTAATTATCTAGATCATAAACCCAAGGGTTAAATTTTCAGCTCAAATACTTACAGTTTAAGTCACTAATCTACTTCTACTCTCCCCCTGATGACTTAGCTCCATTGTACATTTCATAGTCAAAACAAATTCTTCACCCTGCTTATGTACTACATTACTTGCACAACTTGAATAAGCTCATTTGACTGTTTTGTTAGATCACTCGCCCAAATTATATTGGTTTTTGTTCTGTATCGTGGTCTGATTGGGTTACTATAAAGTTTACCTACTTTACCAAACTTGAACGATAACCTGAAAACCTAATATCAGACTCGTACTCTTGAGGAGAACCATCCTAGCTAGAACGTTCAAAAATAATTCAAAATATTTCTAAGGTAATATTTAGCACAGATTGAAACGGTAAAAATATAATCCCTATGAATGTCAAACTTCATCAGTAACATGCTTCCAGATGGATATCCTAAAGTTCTAATAAGAAGTCATGATGTGTAGGGTCAACCAGTCGGAAGTGAGCCGGATGCTAACTGAAAACACTGAGGAACAGTCACGCTATATTGCCAACTGACACAAGTAGGAAACTGTGAACTACTGCACTCTGACCCGGTGGCTAAATGGTTAACATGTTCGCCGTGGGACTGCATGGTCTGGCTTCGATCACTGATGGAGTCGTGGCTGCGTACTGTTGAGAAGTTTCACACTAGGACGAAACACCTACACAGTGCTCGCAAGTATTCGGTAGTTCTCCAACTGATATCAGTTCGTGATAAATACACCCTAAAAATACTTAAATAAAATCCTCGAAAACTTCAAACTACAACACATCTGTCCATTTGTTATTTGTTCCAGTATACTGCAGTGGGATTATACAAATAAAATATACCCTATACTATGAATCACAGCAACCCATTGCCCAAGTTTTTCCAAACACTTTCGTCAGGTGTTGCTCAAATACTTATGTCCTAAGGTCCCTTACAAGAAGCACCGATTCACTTATTCTTTAGACATTATTGATTAAACTTCTTAAAAAACACATGACTGATGTCTTCAAGTTTCTACCGCCAACATATTAAAAACACAAATAGAACCACGTTCTTTGCCTTCTGTTGCATAGATCTTACTAAAACACAATGCAGGAAATAAAATTCCAAATCTATGGGTAATAGCCTTGATGAAATTTACTAGCTGATAATTGTTAAATTCACACCGTAACCAATGGTATTTGGCGGGATTCAATTAGTTCATTAGGGTAAATCTGTTTCAGAATTTTTCATCTACGGACTTTTTTCCATGAGAACTATGTGTAGAGTGTATAACAAACTGACTGTGAATAATATAAAATGCAACCAGTAGAAACGATCAAAATTAACTAGCCAACAGAATGAATACTGATACATACGATTATTATTTAAACAGCTGTTAAAAATTTGGAAGTAATAAATGACTGTAACACCAAGTAGGATAGAATCCTTTCAAATTTCCCGCCTAACAGTCTAGCCTGAAATGAGACTTGGGATTTTACTAGACAGAAGCCTAAGTTGCTGATCGTTTAACTGGTGAGTACAGTAACCCATTTAATGAACAAATTAAAATGAAATTTGAAACAGTTAATCCCTTTTAGTGAATTCAGATAGAATTTAGAAAAAAGACGAAGTTTATTTGAACAGTGTGGTATATCCGCGCCACAAATTTTGAACATTCTGTTCGACCACATATTTACTTGTCAAGTCAATTTATATAAAGGATAGGTGTAGAAATAGAACAATTGCGATAATAGGGAATTAAAATTAAAAAAATGAGGACCAAAAGGAAAAGTGACATATTTGATCGTAATTTAGGTAAGAAAACAAAATTTATCAATGGAGGTATAGTGTAATGATGAATTGTCTTTGTTTGTTTCAACTCATCTATCACTATCGCTTCTGCAAATTTCATTCTGTGTCCGTGACTGTATGTTTATAAAACTCATGGGTTTTTATTTCTTCCTCAGGCTATAGTCAGTTCTTTCAGCTAAAAGGACAAATATTCGATTCGACAAAAAGTTTACACAAAATATGAAGATAAAAAGTTGCTAGAGGAAGCAATGAAGGCCACACTGAAAGTAAATTTACGGCATATTAAATAAAAAATTAAAATCTAACCTCAGTAAAGTCTACTTAATAATTGCCTGACTGTCAAAAACTTTCCCGCGAAATCGCTACCTAGAGAAACTTTATTGTCTAAGAATATAATTTCAAAATACATTCATAATCTGTCACTGAATGTTTTGACAGTTGTCTGCCTGTTTAAAATCTCACTCTACATCAAATGAATAATTTACAATGAAGTTGGAATTACTTTTAGGCACAGAAATTTCGTGTAGAATAACTTACTTTCTCAAATCTCATACGCTGACATTTATTTCACGACTATGTACCTGGGCATTCTGTTCCGCTACTATAATCATCAGTCTTTCGAAACCACACACCTTCATTCTGTCCTTTCTGTCATTCATCAGTCTGATAAGTTTCAAACGTAAAACGCAGTCAGTTTTTATCTCATTAGCTTCAAGTAAAGACGTTATAAGTTTTAGACAATGAAGTCACACCTAAGTGTCTTGCATAGTTAGCTATTCTGCAGTAGGAGTGGATTATTTGTACAACTCTGTGATTAACAAACAATTAAAAATCTAATGTTAGTTGATTGAAAACAGTCTGCAAGAAGCCTCGGACTTCGTCAGCAGGACTTGTCTGCAACTTCAAAAGAAATAATGTCCCCACTTAGATTCGAATCCGCGTCAATCAGTGCTGTAGTCAGGGACGTTAACACTGAAGTATTAGGGAAGCGCTTGACCTCCTGTAGGAGGTCAGGCTACTTATATTCATGTTCCTGTTCATGTGAAAAGCAAGCGGTCGAGAGATAGTTATTTGAAGTAGACCTTTATCCTATTTAAGTGTTATTCGGGAGTGAATCGCCAACCTCAAGGTTTGTGGTTGATTAAGAAACCGTTTCCCCCCCTATTTTTGAGAAAGATCATAGATCAAAATTTTGAAGTTACACACCCGTGTTTCGGTTTGCATTGAAGGTGACTATGTGTACCGTTAGATTTTACAGAATGGCTCAAAACCACTCATGTACGGAGTCGTCTATCATCTGTTACGCTTGTAGCAGGTTATTATTTGGGGAAGATAAGGAGAATTTGAGACCAAATTCAAAGCAGTCGTCCTCCACAAATGATACATTCCAATATGTCACGGATGAATGAAATAAGATTTTCACTGCAGAGGCTATAAGAAATATGAAGTTGCAAGTCCCGAAAGATAGTTCTGCGATAACGAATTTCATTTGTTTCGACAGTGGCACACGACCAGAAATATTCGACTTGTTGAGGCCGAAAGTAAAGTTGAGGGATTATATTCTGAGAAGTGTATTTCTTAGATGCTGTGAAGAGTTTTCTCTTCCTCCAATGAGCAAATACAGTTGCATCACAAATATCCGGAAGTAAACGGCACCAACCCCAAGTGTAATACAAATAGAGGATGGTAAATTCTTCATATAATGATTATTAGATAGATATCGACTGTTTCAACTGGTCACAGCTGTTAACTTTAGTCAGGGGGGTCCTGTGGTATTTGCATGGACCAGAAGATAGTCGGAAAGATGTTGTGTGGATTTTCAACTGTCTCCAAGAAATTATGCTGGAGACGATCATGACCCAGACTTTTATAATGGAATGTGTGCGGGCAAAACTATGAGCCGTACTAGTAACACACTGGCAAGCGAACATGTTTTGTAGGTTCCGTATTAAAAAGATAGGCTGGAAAGGGACTTTTAGACAAAGAATGCAATCGTCTAAGCATATTTATTTCTTTTGGTTTCATGTGTATATACTGAAAGATAATGTCTGTGTTGTTGCAATTTTCAGGTTCCACCAGTACTGAATACATAATCAACAGCAGATTAGATAGGAAATTAACCGAATATGTAGACCGATACTGGCTGAACAGAAGACATATGTGTTTTGAAGTGTTTATTAAAAATATTTTTGTTCTTGGGAATTATACCAACAATCGAGTTGAAAGTTCACAGACAAATGAAAAGGTGTCTTTAGTGATCAGATCCCTTGCATAAGAGTACGCTCGAGGTGTACAGCTGCAACATACGAAATTCCTAAAGAAAGAATATGGAAGCAGATATCACGCAGACCAAATAGTACAAATACGGCTTCACGAAGCGATAAACTACACTACTTAGTCGCCTAACACCTTTTGCATCCTGCAAAGTTATGCAGGATTTCAAAAGAAGAAGGAACACGTAAATGGAATACAAAAGTTGTGACCATGTTTTCTTCGGGGATAACGATCATACAGGTGAAGACCATCTACAACCATGTGAATGTATCTGTAAAAAAATCAACAACTTGTCATTATCCATCTAGGCACTTGGTTCTGGCACATTTAGGATAGCCCAGTTTCACAGGTATGCAGTATTTCCTTATTGCCTATTTGAAGTTAGTAGCCAATCATTTTCTTAGATATTGTCTATGCTGAACTCGGCCGCGGGTTTCTGATATATTATCTAACAAATCCACAGCCCTGTTTGCAAAATCAAGCTCCAGGTACATTTGAAAAATAAGCAGTATAAGGTCAAATTACAGTCCCATACTCGACAGATGTGTAGAGTTAAATTTCCCAAGATGCAACGTCAGCTGAGGTGATTTAACTCTACAGAAGAAGAATCCTTGACATGTGATATAAATGTCCTACTTTCCCAATATTATTACGTAACACAAGTGTACTAGGGTCATACAATGCGTCTGCCATTGTTCCGTCATGCTGACATATCTTCAAAGACTGTGAAATATGAACCCTTTTCGATTGAAGATATGGCTAAGCGAAAACGAGTGTCTACTCAAATTCCCTGAGTTTTTCATGAAAGAATATCTCTACTTATATTTCGTTTGTACTTACATTTTTCCGCGCATAATAAAAGGATTGGTGGTTATTACTGGTACCGTGGAAAACCGTGAGTGATATTGTTCGTACGTACCGCGAGCAACAGTATATGTCTGCAGTCATTGGAATGCAAACATACATCTAGCTGACACTCTTATTCCTACGGAAATCTACCTAAGTATATCATAAAGTAGGATGTTGAAAGACGATGCAGAAATCATTGACTTGTAATAACATCACTTAATAAGATGGAATTAGCATAAAAAAAGAAAAAAATTAGTCCAAATGAAGTCAGTACAGCTGCGCAGAGTTGATGAACGTTTACACTCATAGATTGCTACATCCTTTAATTGGGAGATAGGAAGATGAAATTTAAGTCATAACCGACAGTAGTTTATTTTTCACGCAGCAAACCAGTATGAAATAACTGAAGATACCTATTCAGGGACGTGTAGTAAATTATAGTAGCAAACAAAGTGCACAATTACTTGTGCTGAAATTCTATCGCATTATACCTCTAATTGAGTGTTTTTACGTCAGCACTAACTAGGGTGTATAACGTTGGAAGCCTGAGTATTGCTTAACCTTCTTAGTTAAGTTAGTGATTATAAAACGCTTTATGCATCCTGGTTCACTGCAGTTTGCTATTTCTTCACATAAACGCTGGGTAGCTTGAACAAACACACCATGTTATTTGATGAGTTGAACTACAACTCATAAGAGCATTACTGTATCAATTGCATGAGCAAAATGACTAGAAGACACCCTTATTTAACATTCATCAGTCATCAAATTAGCATAACCAAAAGTGGAAGATGCCCTATTTTATATCACTTAAACGCTACAAAGCTATTAGAAACTTTTGGCCTCCCCACAATTTCATTACACCACAAACGCAGAGATTATGATGCTTGCACATATTTTTATCTTGCTTAAAACAAATATACAGTTTCTGCAGAACTTTCATGTAAAACATTTTCTTAATGCAAACGTTCATTGACGTCATCCATCTTTCATCACTTTACCTAACGTAAATCTGTGATGAACTTCGTTTGACTTCAAGTGAGTAGGAGAATAATTTCTTGCTAAATATAAGCTCATATGTAAATCTTAAGAAGAATGAAAGGATTTATATTTCAAATTCACCTTAGTTACTTTCTTTTAAAGTCTACAATAATCCATAAAGCTTGTATAGCCTCCACCGCATGAGATTTCACACTTCCTAACAATTTGTCAGTGAATAATAATTCACTTTATTCCAAACAATTTGTGGTACAATTTGGAATTCTCAGCCATAGTGAAACAGTTTCTTACCTGTTGTGCGTTGACCACCCTGTTTATAAACAGAGAACTGCATCATAAAGAAACTTCTGACAGTGGATCTGCAGCCACATACAGGGATATATAAACATTGTCCTTTGATTTTGCTTACGACTAAATTTATCTTCAGTTACAATGTGATTTGAAGTGAAAACTTCAATCATAGTTCTTTCTTACTATTACTTAAAACTACAGTTGCTTTACTCTGATTCATGAGTATCATTCTTCATAAGCAAATCTACCTGTTTTCCACGGAGACAACAAGTACGCTGAATGCTTTTCACATGAAAGAAAGGTATAAAACACGATCAAACGAGCAACAGTGTTCATACAACTGTAGAAATAGGTATAATATGTCTTCAGAAAACAGAGAACAAAGATTTTTACGTAAGATGCAATAAGCCATAACAAAGACGATAAAGCTAAGAGATAACTTTTGACCACACTAGTCGCATTTCGCTTCAAAACCGATGCAAACAGATTGATAAAACATGCATCAATTCAATTCGTCACAGTAAGCAGAACTGCAGAAACACTGGAGGAAATTCTTCTAGTAATATTCATTCTGACACTGTTATTTGATGAGAGGTGATTGTTCTGTCAGTAAAATTAACATCTCGATTAACTTTACTCATTTCAGAATGTTAACCGGTCAAAATACAACAATATTTGTCTTCACAGCCCAATTACTTTATATAACTTCGAATTCATTGATTTTACGTCTTTTTAATACCATAATCAGTAAATTGTTTCAAAGTATCTATAAAGACTTTTCTTTTTTGGCCTACTTCCAGTACAAAAAATATTCTCGACTTTGGATAACGCTGAACTCCATGCACATGTATGCAGTTGATTCAACTTGTCTTTTCAATCGCTAGGACGTGGAAAAGCTCTCAGTTCAAACTTGTTTTCTTCTACTGCTCATGTTCTTTTGGGTGGCTGACGTTTATTAGTATATTAAGTATTGGTTCAGAAGGGGTGTCGTCTATCTGAATAAATGGTGGTAAGTAGCACAGTATCATCGAACTATCTGCCTTCTTTAAATAAATATTTGCTCTACACTAAATGATTACTGACTAAGCCTCACTAGTAAAGTTTATCAGTGCTTCAAAGTCACATTTCAAGAAGTACCAGCAATCTAATAATTTATAATATTGATCGCGGAAAGAAAAATGACACCTCTATGGCACACTTACAACTGAAGTAGAACTGGCTGCAGATAGAAGAGACCTGACAACATTGTATCAAATAACCAGGTTACTATCTGTAAAGAGAACAACACAGATGAAACCGATGAAAGATATGAAGGAAACTTAGTTAACGAAGAGGAGAAACAAAGGAAATGATAGGCTGACCAGTTCAAAATCTCTTGAATTGACCACCACCACCACCTGCAGCTAGTCCAGAAATACCACCAGCAGTCCAGCCAAAGAACTATAAGTGAAAACAAGCCCTCCAACAAAAGTCGAAGTCCTGAACGTCCTAAAGTTGCTAAAATGCGGGAAAGCAGCAGGACCAGATGGACTTCCAACAGAAGCACTGAAAACACGCAGAGACAATAGCGGACTTGCTCACACCACTATTGCAGACGGTCTGGAAGCAAGGAAGGAAAGGTACCTGCTGATCGACTAGAAGAACGGCTACCTTGTCAAACTCCCGAAGAAGGGCGACCTAAGTCTTTGCAAGAACTGGTACGAAATCATGCTCCTGTCCATCCCAAGCAAAATATTAAGCCGCATCATCCTTGGGAGACTGAAAAATGCACTAGGTTCAAAACTACGACTGAAACAGGCTGCATTCAGGAAGTACAAATCATGTGCCAGTCGAATTGCAACACTACGCATCATCGTAGAATAGAGCGTATAATGGCAGTCAACTCTCTGCCCCAACTTCGTCGATTTTGAAGCGGCCTTCGACAGCATTGACCGAGGATTAATTTGGCAGGCAGCTGCTTCAACACTACGGTTTTAGTGCCACAAACCTTTATCAACCTCATCCAACAGCAGCTTTATGCTATGTGATGCTACATGCCAGGTGATTCACAATGGAAAGCTCAGTGATGCTTTCGATGTGAAGACAGGAGTAAGACAAGGTTATCGCCTACTATCAACCATGATCTTCTTGATTGTGGTCGAGTGGACTGGATCATGCAGGAAACTGTGAGGAGCGAGAAAATGAGCATATGCTGGCTGGAACTATGAGAAGAGCCTAGAAGATTTGGATTTCGCCAACGATGATGATTTATGTCTAATGTCTTGTCGCACAAACTCGAAGATCTACAGACGAAAACTAACAAGTTGAGAGAAGAGGCAGCGAAGGCGGGACCTCTTTTATGTGGACATAGAGAAGACAGAGGTAAAGATACCGAACCAACACCACCACCAACAACAAGCTCCAATCACCATCGGTGGAAGAAACCTAAAGAAAGTAGCCTCTTTCATCTATCTAGGCAGCATCGTCTCAACTAAAGGGGGCAGTATAGATGAAGATATTAAAGCAAGGATCGGAAAGACAGTAAGGCAGGTCTTCATTAATCTGAAGTCAGTGTGGAGATCTACTGCACTGCACTCAGCATAAAGCGTAAAGAAGATCCAGATTTTCAACACTAATTCAGTCAAGTCAGTGCCTCCATGTGATGGTTTAGAGACTTGAAGTGTTACGAAAAGCATTTCCAACAAACTGCAGACATAAATCAACAGCTGCCGCCTACGCTCGATACTGAAGACGATCAGATAGTCAGAAAGAGTGAGCAACAAGGAAGTCTGTATTGACTGGTCACGAAAGTGCAGCCAATTTCATATTCTCTAGTCATGAGTGCAGACCAAATCCTATCGATCACATTTGTAATGTAATCACCAAGCTAGGAGGCTCAGTATCATGTCAGTTGGTTGAAGGCAATCGGCAGGAAGCCTTGGATCTAGGTTTCGTGCTTGTCGACACTAATCTGCAAGGCGTATCTGCAACCTCGACAGAACTGATGTCCTACCTAAAGTTCGAACCCGCATCACCTAGTGTTGTAGTCAGCGGCTTTACCACTGAGCTATTCAGGACGCGATTCACCTCCCGTAGGACTGGGTTACATGTATTGATTGGTCAGGAGAGTGCAATCCATTTCTTGTTGTCTAGTTCTGAGTGACTACAACACTGGGTGACGAGGGTTCGAATCCCAGGTAGGACATCAGTTCTGCCGAGGCTGCAGACACGCTTTACTGACCAGTGCCAACAAGCACGAAACCTAGGTCCAGGGCTTCCTGCCGATTACTTCCAATCAAGTAACATCTAACAAGGAACTGTTACAACGAACTAACCAAGAACACATTGCCCAAAAAATATGTAGAAGAAAGCGGAGATGGAGTGGATTGGGCATACACTGGAAAGACCATTCGAGGACATCACGCACTAGGCCAGGTCAGGCTGTCGAGTGAAACCCAAAGGAGAAACAATGAGTTGGGTGTCCAAGGGTTACATGGAGGAGGTCGTGTGATGAAGAAATGAAAGCTTCTGGGCAGTCGTGGAGCCAGGTTCAAAGACTGCAGAGAAGAGAGTAAAATGGTGACGTGCTACTGTAGTCTTATGTCCCAACAGGAACACAAACGACAAATAATAATAAGTTATGCAATTAAAGTAACACAAGGTGAAGTTATGGTCACCAAGGGAGTAAGAGATTGGTCTCACTCTCCTCTGTAGACCGAAGTCAGGTTGAAAGCGTTTCATAGCAGTTGTCTTGAAGAAATGTGTTAATCCAGGCGATTCGTGTGTGTTTATTATTTGAAAAGCATTTGTGGTATCAAAATGATGTACTCTATCCTTCAGGTATCGATCCATTGCACTGGTTAGAATATTGTCTCCTTTAGGACATAGATTCTTGGAGGGATGTTAAATGGACCGAATGCACTCCCTCCTCTCAGTAATCATAAACGCAGTTCTTGGTGACATGACCAGTATATCAATCCAATTTGGACTGGTTTGGTCAGCTTGCTGTATCGTATACTGATACAAGTTAGGCTGCATGAAACCTGCTTTTTCAAAGTTTCTTTGATTTTTGCTTCTATTCTCTTGGATATTACATCTTTCTTAAATGCAGCATGAATAAACACTCTCTTTTCAACGGCTGGATGCCTGTTCTTGTCTAGCTGTTCCTTTCCATACATCATATTAAATGTCTTAGAATATTCAGTCTTTCTAAGACGTTTCTCATAAGTGGATAGTTTTCTTTTAACTTGTCCAAAGAATATAAGTTTCTATCTCAGGTTTGAAGTGTTTTGACTAGGTCACGCTTATAGTTAACAGGGCAGAGACTGTTATAGTTAAGGTATTGTTCAGTTTGTTTATCTTTTTTGTATACGGTCTGAACGATTCCATTTGATTGTATGCCATTCTGAGAACTTTGTATTCTGAAGGATTTTATTCACTTGTTGAAAAGACTTTTTCCAAAACAAATTACACAGCTCAGTAGAATGATCATCTTTTAAAAATACGATTACTTCTGATTTCTACCTTTGCGTAATAGAAAGAAAGCACGGCTAAAAATAATGACTGCCAAGGAGAAACCTGATTTTGCTGCACATGTTTAGCCAATCAAAACTACACTTATATATGGCATGAAAGTAGCTGCTTCAGTTTTGTCATTCTCTAGCAACTCTCTAAATATTAACTGACTTCTAAAGAAACCAACAATACAGCCAAGTCACTTTCATTCGATTGGCTTTTATTCTTCTCATTTTGCTCACTATTTATGAACCAAGCTGTTGGCTGGAATTCTGGATCCTCTAGATTAACTAAATTATTTTTTTTTTGTGTCTGACAGTGGCAATCAGTATTTTATTGTTATTATTATTATTATTATTATTATTATTATTATTATTAAGATTATATTATTGCTTAGGAAGTGTCCAGCCAGTGAACGGAATATGTATTATAATAACAAAACGCTAAACGTAGAAAAAACAGTAGTGGCATTTTTATGACAGTTAGAGAATTGTGAACATCGTTTTCAAGTCATATATCGATTATTTTCTAATGTTAAGATTATTACTGATGATTAACTTTAACTGATGCTAACAGCGATCAATAAAGTTTATGGAAATGTGACAGAAGAAGGAAGATTTACATACAGACTAGAATTCTGAAATGTAGTTACTTGTATGCACGTATAAGACGTGAAACAACGAGAGAACAAGCATATATCTCCCCGTCAAAAGGTATGAAATAAACTACTTCACTTTAAATGCATGATAAAACAGATGATAGAAATTGTTATCTGCTATTTAATGCACTGCATATCTCCAGCTGACACTTTCATCTCTATAAATTAATGATGTCATGGATAAAACAAACAGGATGTAATCGATACACTAATAACCATTATTTATGTTTCTATGCAAATCAGAAAGTTACAGTCATTTACTATGAGTAGGTCTAGTTATTTGGTTGGCTACTAGTTTATCTGAAGGGTAATAATTTGTCTATGCCAAATGACTAGAGTAAAATGGGTTACAGCGATAACCAGTAATTCCCGAATATAAGTTTGGGGCTTGTTATTACCATGACGGTTTTCACTATGAAATAACATTAGCTAACAAATCACTGAAATCCTTTCATCACTAAGAGACTACCTCACGTTAATTTGGGAATACATATATAATGTGTAGCCATAGCCCAAAATTGACTCCAGCTAGGGAAGGTCAGGTTTCTTGGTGAGTATGTTGCTATTCAACTAATGAGGTATTACTATTATTATTATTATTCGTCCCTTGAGTTCCTCGTGGAACATAGGGCTTTAGTAGCATGCCTCCATTCCACTCCGTTCTCTGCCATCTTTTGAACCTGGCTCCATGACTGCCCAAAAGCTTTCATTTCTTCCTCACATGAACTCATCCATGTCCCCCTCGGACGCCTAACTCATAGTTTCCCATCTGGGTTTTACTCGATAGCCTGGTGCGTGATGTCCCCGAATGGTCTTCTCAAAGCATGCCCAATCCATCTCCACTTCCTTCTGAATATTTGTTGGGTGATAGGTTCTTGGTTGGTTCGTTGCCCGACTGGAGTTCCTTGTTGCTTATTCTTTCTGGCCATCTGATCTTCAGTGTCAAGTGACCGTAGGCAGTTGTTGATGATTGTCTGTAGTTTCTTGGAAGTGCTTGTGGCAACGCGCCAAGTCTCTAAACCATATAGAAGCACTGACCTGACGTTAGTGTTGAAAATCCGGATCTTGTTCATCATGCTGCAGTATAATCTGTTACTCATAGCATTTAGAGTCCGTCAGGAAAATCAAAAAATGAAGAACAGAAGGGAAGTTTCCGCAATTGGTTTATGCATAAATATTAAAGTCACTTGCTTAAACTATATGGTTTGTCGGTACCTGCAAGCAGTTTCATCTGTAATCATTTGAAAGACTAAAGAGTTCCAAAGTGTAACTGATGTACGCTGGTTCTCACTATTCGAAGTACAATGGAAGCTTAAACAAAATTTGATTTAACTGAAATTTAAAAACTCTACTAAGTTTTATGAAAAACAATGACTGATGAATGTGATCATGTTGTTGCTTGTATTATCCGTCGTTGAATCTACCGAATTAATCGGACTCCATTGATATATGATCTCCTTCACCGATGCCTCAAAATTGCCTGTGTTTGAGTTATGTATTACTGACGGATAGTGGTCAGCAGTGAGTCCAGGACGCAGGTAATATTGAGCCATCCATGCAGGAGCCCGAATTTCAATATAGACCGATCAATTCAGTACAATCAACGATGGGATAATGCAAGCAACAATATTAAAACTACACCCGTCGCACAGGAAGTGGTTACCGTGACTGGGTGGTATGGTGGATAACGATCTATTATTTGAAGCAATCGGTCCTGAGTTCAAGTCCTAGTGGGAATAGCATCGCTCACTGGAAGGCAGGCATACCCAGCTGACGAGTCCTGAATTGGACGAACAGTGCGTCCTGGATTTCGCTGCTGACCAGTATCCATCAGTAATGTGAGTGTGGTTATCTACTATAGTAAGGTATTGACAACTTCAATGTTCTCAATTTCAGATTCAACAAAATAACGCATGAGATTGATCCCTTATTGGGCGCTAATGGCATAAATCTTTTGACGAACGTGAAATCTTCAGCCTGTTATCACTGCCTGATATATAACTGTCCTAGAAAGACCTTAGAAACCAGTGTTTGTTTTTTTACGAAAAGAACACAATCTAAATGAAATCCATAGATGCTAAGTTCCAGCTGGTGACTTTGTAACTTTCAGAAATTAAGGATCTAGTTTGTTTGATGAAAAAAGTAGTTTTCTTGAAAAAATAGGAGTGAAATTCATGTTTCGTATCAACATAATCGGTCGAAAACTGATTACCTATTTAGAATAGACTGATAATTAACACACTTAGTCAACAAGTCTTACTCGTTGGTCTTTACAGAGGAGAAATTCGGAACTGAAAATTACTTGCTTAGAAGGAAATGCAAGCTTACAAAACAAGTTGTATTTAACTTTTTCTTTATTCAGTAAATATTTTGAATAATACTTAACCAAGATCAGAACCATTTGATTTTTTCCCCCTGTTATGATAAAAACTGACGGAAAAGCTGTTCAACTGTTTCTTGGTACTACTGTTGACTCGGCAGCAACGTCAGAAGTTGATTACAAAGAGTTTAACTAAGGCGGTTTTATGATAAGCAAACTCTTATATATTCAGAGATCGAAAAAAGGGCTTAAACTTCTAATAAAGAAACTTTATTCATTTAAACTGGATAAAACATCGATATTCAACAATTTTGCTACATTGTGTTAGACCTTGGGTTTAAAATGCCCTATATCAACAGACAATCTACGGTAGGATTCTCCTAGCAGTAAGATAACCATAAAAGCGCTTATCAAACATAAGTCGTAACGTTGAGAGTTCTCATACTAGAATGTAACAGCTTTGATTCATGGGACTTTTAATTGCCGTAATTAAATTGGTGATGATAACTTGAGTGAAATTCACCGTTTGTATAACACAATTCCTAAATTATGCATTTCATGTCACTTACTGAAAATATTCATAGGTCTCCGCAACACACACGTGGGTTTTGTTCCATCCAATAAAAAATATAAAACTATTTCATATATTATTTAGGCTCGAACTAGATGAGCAAGAAACGGAGAGTGGACGAAATAAATTTGTGCGGTCACTTTGGCTGATTATTTTAGTTGAGATGTGAACTGTGCACTTTACAATTTCACTTTACCAGGCAGATATTGATAAAACAAAAGGCTGCGGAGATCTACGCGACTTGAAAGGAGATATAAACTAGAAAGTAATGTAAGCCTATTTCGTTTTCTTTTAAGAAGCTGAAATGTGTGCATTTTTATCTCTTCTGCATAGCTCAATTTCTGTTTTGAATAAGATAATATGCAGACACTGGACTGTTGTCCTACAGTTCCACTCAACTCAGGATGCACTGCCTCCATTTTATCAGGATATATTTCAGTCTCAGTTTCACAACAATTGTCTGCAAAGGTTACTTACTCCATTTTATTGATGACTGAGTTATTTCAGCTATCGACCTTCAGTAGCAAAATAAATTTATCCACTTAAGGATAACTGACATCATATAGAAACCTAAATACCAACAAGTTTGCCAATATTATAAAATTTCAACAAGTTTTAGCATAATTGTAAACACTTTATCATCAGAAAGAATGGGGAGTTGATTCACTTTTGTGTGCAAAGTTTGCCCTAAACCAAGGAAAACATTTGGAACAGTATAAACCGGATAATTCTGATGATTTGTTTATACTAACACAATTGTTATCGACTGACTGACTTAAGAAAAGAAAATGATTATCTTTCTTGAAAAACGTTCAAAAAATCCATGGAATTAAAACACCGTTCAAAAAACAAAATACGCTGCTGCTTTTAAAGATAGCCATTGAACTAATATATAATTGAGTCGCCGGCAGAACAAAAACTTGAAATTATGTTAGTCTGTTTGTATGCGAATCAGCTTAAAAAGTATAAATGTGAAAACATCCCCATCAAGTCATACAAAAAAGAAGAAACAATTCAGAGGAGAAAATTTTCATTTTCTGTGACTGGTATAATTGCGTCACTAGGTTGGTGCAAAAAGCGACATCCAGAATGAAGAGTAGTTGCCTAATAATCTTCCAGACAATGGAAAGGCAAGGAGTTAGCTAAGGTGACGACTGTTGGTAGATTAGAAATGCGAATACTGAGCGTCCATTTGATAAATAGATATACAGAAGGTGAAGAATGAGACAAGGTTCATAATTAAGATGACAATAATAAACTAACTAATCATGACGGAATCGAAAATTTGTGAGAATGTTAAGACCATGGTAAGATAAAAGATTGAACGTACTTCTTTTGAACGCAGAGATCAGGTTTGAATTGATGAATTGCCAGTGCTTCAGCTGTGTACAACTGTCGAGAGCAAATGACACTAGGAGGACTATGATGAAGCTATGTGTCCAGAGTTGACTACATTTGATGAAACCAACTGCCAACTGATTCACATTCTCCCTTCTGCAACCATGCAGAATAGTTCTCAAGATATGTTTGGAAAGTGTGGGTTTGGTGCCTTTTACATATGTAGCTTCATAGGATGAAGTAAATTTGCGGACACATTGAAGTGTACGTTTTTGATATTTATGCACAACAGAAGCACTAATAATTCACCAACCCAAGCCTAATCTCTGTGTACTGAAAAAGTATGTTAAGTCTCATATGTTTCTATGGTTTTAACACTTTCACAATTTTTCAATTTCGTTATGATTAGTCAATTTACTATTATCACCTTCATTATGAGTCTTGTTTCCTTCCTCATTATTCCTCTCTCTCAAATAACATCATTTATTTTAGTATTACTCTTTTTCGACTCAAATGTTGTTTGTGTACTACGGTGAAGTATGGCAACTTGAGTCGATCCACTTGTGTTCGAACTTTTACATTGATTTTGTCAGTCAGTCTTTATATCTATCACGTAGGCACGATCTCCACATTTCACATCTACCATTAATTTTCACCTTTTCGAACTCCTCGCCTTTCTTATTATTTCCACCATCTAAAAGACTATTGGGAAACTACTCTCCATTCTCGATTTCAGTTTATAGCACTAACTTAATGATGAAATTATACCCTGTTACTTAACAATAGAATGTTATATGTTTGTGATGCATACAAATAAGATTATACGGCTTCAAAAAGTGATATCGTCGAAAAGTATAGATGTATTTATTAGTCAAAGTGGTGCTTGAAAGATGAAACAAAGGTGAAACTTCTGAAGTATTCGGTGCTACGAGGGTAAACGTCATTTATTTCATTTCCTTGTCCTAGTCCAGCAGTAGCAGTCCTTCTCCTCCTATCTGACTGCCTGATAATCCGCATCTGAAAAGTATTTTCTGTTAGTTAGGACTATCTACATTTGTTTGCTGAATAATAAAGCTTGTGAGCTTTCTTTCTATGCACAGATCTGCATATATATTCTTCTAAATTCCGTCAGCTTACAGCTTTGGATTTCTTTTCAAGTGGAGTAACGAACATATTTATATTGCGAGCAATAATAAGGTGTTGTGTCTGTATCAAATTTACACGTGAAAGAATTTAATCAGTGAAATTCGATTGTCATCCAGTAAAACACTTCCATGACTCAGAATCCTTGCTTATTGACCAAAGATTAATTTTGATTTGGTGTAGGTTTCCTATATGATTGATTAAAGTACTTATGAATAAAAGTGTAGCGAGAGCTACTGATAATAATGCATTTAAGTAATTTACATAGCCGTGTCGAAAGTGATTGCAGTCGACTGACAAGGAATCTGGCAAAGAGAATACACAATGTTGGATAGAAGTATGAAAGATGTGAACAGTGAGGAATACGACGCAGATGGACTTTATATGATAAGGTTTTGATGGACAGCATCTGTTACTCCATTAAGATCCTCTTCAAGAAAAGCAGTGGTTCCAGAAGTAACAAGTAGAATGGTACCACTGAATCTGTTAGTTGGTTGAAGATGGTCAACAGCTTTCTCTAGACCTAGGTTTTGTGCTTGTTTGCACTCCTCAGCAAGGCATATCTGCCACATTGAGGGAACTGATATCCCCTTTGAGACTCGAATTGAGTTTTTCAGTGGTAGCGACGTTGAGTATAACAGTGGGTGATGCTAGTCCAAATCTCAGTTTCCTCCAGTTTGCAGATGCACCTTGCTGTAAGTGCCAAAAAGAAGGAACACTAGGTTACAGGCTTTCCCCCGATCGCCGCTAACCAATTAACATTCCTCAAGTCTAGCAAGATGCTGATCATTCCAGATTGGTGACCACAATGGAAAAAAAGACGAATAAAATTTGATCAATACTCAGGATTAGACAAGATGAAATTGGTTTCTTCCCGATGACCAATCAGTGTATCACTGAAACTCTCTGGTAACTATTCAGTGCACTGAAGTACACTACCATGACCACGCTTCAAAATACTCTCATCATTCCATGTCAATGGTAAGAGACTAGGTAGATCGATAGCCTATGATAACCACCTGTTTACATACTTTCTCACTGTGTAAATAAAAAAACGAAGTGTAAGCAATATTTTGTAAATAATCTTGTATCGAATTCAAGTAAACAGGTCATAAGAGATATGCTACAATGCAAACACTCATGGGAAAACTTTGAAATACAAGTCTCCCCCTATTTATTTTGTATATGAGTGTATTCACATACATAATAACTTTATCAAGACCACATGAAACAAAAAACATTTCACAAGAAACACTCTTACCGTTACTAGTCTTCGAACATAGCATCGATAGACAGAATGGTATTTACAAAAGCTGTAAGCAGATATAATGGCTGAAATGTGTTTATGTGTTCACTTAGATACAAGTATAATAATTCAGCTGCACCATTAGTTCACCTTTTATAAACTGAGATGAGATATAGGCACTTTTTACATTTGAAAAAGCACGGTGCCTTTCAACAGTGCAAGTGTATCTGTTTATCAGGTATAACTGATATTGATTATCCGTAGAGTAAACAAATGCCTACTTATACTTTTAGTGTTTAACTTGAACTGAACTTATCTCGAGTACTGCGACACTTGTTTCAATTTTATTCCATTGATTAGGGAATCACAATATAAACAAACTATGCTACCTTGTAATTCTGAATGAAAACCGATTCGTGAATTCAGTACATAGTTAGAGACTACCATGCATACACTAAAATCGTGTAAAGTATAGAAACAGCAACAGCAGCACATGTGTTGGCGAACGGACACAATGATTCTGTCTTGTAATCAACTAGGTTTAATTACGTATTGCAGTATAATGCTTGAACAAGAGGGGGAGAATGAATAGTTTGGGACCAAATCAGTCCCTACCATCATATATACTCTGACAGTAACTCACCTAAATGACAAAAAACTTTAGTAATTAACCTTTACCACAATCCAATCATTTATTCCAACTTTCTTTTTATTTACCTCGACGATACGTTTCCAGTGAGTCATATATTGCGTAAAAGAATTGGAAATGTTGCTGGCTGCCCCTATAGCTGACATGGGGTTCTGAGTATTTCAGGAGAGAATATCAAGACACCTAGGCCACAAACCCACCACATGGAAGAAATGGACTCATGAAAACTCATCTGTACGAAATACATTTTACAGAAGAGCATAAAATGTATACCACCCACCCCAATATACAAATAAGTCAAGAAATCAGATTACAAATGTCACAGACATTCCAACCTTTGAAATGAAGAATTCGGGAAAGCCAAGCAGTTGTTGTATGACACTTAAGTAAACAGAAATGACAAGTTACGCTGTCTGCCTGCCAAGATCTGTGCAGTTTAACTGCATATTCCTGATACTTTTTCCTTTCGCATTATCACTTCATATAATTTTTATTAAGAAATGCTTTTGATAAGTTAAGCCACTTCAAACTGGTAAAGTTTGTGTATTGTTGATATACGCCTTGAAGAAAATCCAAAATATCAGTTTAGCTGGATGCAGGTATCAAGGAAATTGATCTGAGATCCTTCAAAACAATTAGCGAGGGATTTGAGGAGACGAGAGGAAACGGGGAACGCGTATCTTAGTCAACATCAATGATAATCTATGTACGATCTGATTGATATTTCTAGACTTGTCCAGCAGTAGGAGAATCCAGCAAAAAAAGATTAACAAGGTGGGGATTCACTTAAAAACTGAAAGGTTACGTAGTCACAAATAATCAGAAAACATCAAAATAACTGTAATCAGAACTTAATTGTTCGGAACGAAGATGGACTGTAACCCAAATTAACAACGAACCTCTGGGTAGAGAAAGACTAATCACAATCTCCTTTTGTTTAAGAAGGTCATGTTTAAAGTGTTTGATTACTGCAGCTGCAATAAAGCATGGTAGACTTGGAAACGTTTGGATATATGTTGTCTTGGAGGCTTCAAGGATATCTATGAGGTGGACCTAGAAACGATTAATGTAAAAAATTAGGTCTTGGTCATATGTAATCATCGATGTAAAAGGTAAGCCAACAAAAGTCCTAAGAGATGAAAATTTTATCAGATACTCAATAAACGCAGTAAAACAATAATCACGGACAGTGGCCATCAGGGGAATTCAGGATAGGTGTTTCGTCCTATGTGGGACTCGTTACCTGGACTTACCTACCTCTCAGCACGTTTTGTTGTTCTCACCCGGACCCAGGATTAATTACTTCAAACACCAGAGCGTTATCCACCAGACAACACAGTCATAACACCCACTCTTTGTTCGACGAACTTCAGTTTTAGGTTACTGCTTGTATTTTTCCGTCATTCATTGGGTCAGATTGATCGGTCTCTATTTGCATATGGGCTAGTGAATGGATGCCTTGCTATTGCCTGTAATTTTAGTATGATAGTAATGATGCATAGTGGTCAGCAGTGGAATCCAAGCCATTCATTTCGAGTCCTAGTGGGAACTACACCACTGGCTGGGAGACAGGTACATCTAGTTGTCGAGTTTGAAATAGGATGAAGCGAGAGAAGTGTAGTCCGCTGCCAGCCACTCCCTCTATCATCACTGTCAAACTAGAATTACTGGCGACATCAAGACATTCTAACAGGATTCAATGTTTTAATAGACACTGTTAAATAAAATCAAAAAAGGTGCTACTTGGAAACAGGTTTTCGGATCTAATATATTATAATTTTGATCTCTGTGACGCAATGTAGAGAGCGGAGTGATAAGTCAACGATAAGGCTTGTGAATTAGTGTTGTTGAGTAGATCATTAATGCGTTTGTAGAGAATATGTGAGTCTACAGCAAAAATTTCCAAAAACAATCCATCAAAGCTGATTGCAGACAGCAGTAAATAGAAACAGAACACAGAAGGAGCAAATCACTGCATATTTTCAGGCAATCATGAACACACCTTTTTATTAGTAGCAAATCTCAACAATATAACCAAACTAAACTTGGCTTTACAGATATTAAGGTACTTGTGCAAGATGACTCAAGTGATAAGAAGAAACGTTAATTGTAACTTGAAGAAAGCTAGTTGCACACAGTCTTCACATTCATTTGGTGTCTAGTCTTCACCAGGTGTCTGGTTACTTCACTTGTACAACTGTCACTCCATTTCAAGCAAGAATATCTTCCAGCATACTCAAAAATTGCGTAGAAGCCTTTTATTTAGCTCTTTCTATTGATCAACTGCCACAAGCACATGTGAAATGGTTACTATCTATCTATTCTTTTTATACCTCGTCTGCTGCGAATGCCAAGGTTTCTTGGTTTGTTCTCTTCTATGCTTCACAATTAACTTCTTATCGTACTTATTCGTATTATTAATCTTCTTGATAGTGGGTAACTCCTCTTCCACTTTTTTACTTTCAGCATAACTTCATAATTGTGATAAAGTGTGCTGACTGAATCTTGTCTATAAGTGACTGGACAAAACTGTTGTAACTGAGATATTAACCTTTCTATGTATATTTCATACGTGTGACTTTCTTGAATTTACCGTTGTTTCTGCGCAGAACACTCAGATTCATTAAGTTCACTCTGCAAAGGCGCTTAGCTGACAGATTATTTCTAAAGTTTCATTGAATAGAATGCTGTTAATCTTTTTTCGTTTGATTCTTTGCTGACGAGTGTCAATCAGCACGAAACCAAGGTCCGGGCTTCATGTCGATTGACTCTATCCAATTAACATCCATCTCTATGCGTCATTATGTTGGATCAACTAGTCTGGTGGCCATATTGCAAAATGACCAACAGACAACACGAAGTTGGTTACCCTCCAGTGACCAATCAGAGCATTGCTTTTATTCCCTTACAAATCTAGGACTATAGATCTTATCATACACAGATTATCATTAATGATGACGAAAATATGCATTTCTCGTTTCTTTTCGTTCGCTCAAATCACTCGCTTACTGTTGTCAGTGAATCTTTGAACCGCTTCCATCTCTTTCATTACACCTGTATTTCAAAATGTGAGTGATTTTGTTGTAGGTTTCAGATTGCATACAGCTGATGATTAGCCACGAAGTATTATGACCTAATTTTATTGTGCAAACCTGTTTTATCTTGCTTTTTATGACGAAAATGTTAGTTACCGGGTGAAAGTTAGTTGGTAGTTGATATCTCATTGGATTGGGATTATACATCGAAATGTAACTCATGTTCGTAGGTAATTTGTGCGAACAAAGTCAAGACAACATTGCTTACAGTAGGTAATTTTTGCATAAGTGTAAATCCATCTACTAAATATTGATTTTGAGATTATCCTTGACTAAAGGAGACTATATAATCAAGTTATTGATCGAGTCAAATGTCAACCAACCATGAGTGATTACACTGGAAATAAATCATCTGGAAAAAACCTAAACTTGTAAATGCATGAGTTTTGACCAAATGGATCTGCTTAACTTCTGCTTTAAAATCAAATAAAGATGCATTACTAACAGGTGTAAAGAGGAAACATATTTTCATCATAAAGAAGAAACCCATTGTATTGTCCCATATCAGACTGGATTTTAAATTTTCGTTAGCGAAAAACCAAAATCATCAGAGCATAACAATTTACACCCAAGCATTGTATAGTGTTTTTTTAACGATTTTTGTAGAAATTTGCAACAAATAAGTTAAACAGTAAATGTTTAACAAGATTTGAAAGAATGAGAATTAAACAAAGCAAACAAATAAGAAGGTAAGAAATAGATTGTAGCAATGTAGTGAATGCTGGGCATTTACAGCGAAATCTGAAACCAGCATCCACTGTACCACTTATAATAGCCGAAATTCACTCTGCTAAGTCTTTTCAACTGTCGACTGCTTTTCTTTGCAAAAAATCGAACCATCGAATTATAAAGCTACTTCATGCATGTACAAATCGGTAATACTTGCTGTAAAACCTTTTTTATTCTGCTTACAGCTTGCATCAAGTTTCTATCTCTTACAGTTGCTGGGTGGATGGAAGCAGTAGGAAAGTCTGGTCCTAGCTTTCGTTTTTTTTGCACTCATCAGCGTGGTCCAAAGTCCAAAGCTTCCAGCCGGTTGCCTGCACCCAACTAACATCTATCTCGGGACATCGTGATAGTCAGTCTCCTACCCTGATGGCCATATTGCAAAATAATCGATTAAATCGACCAGTATTTAGGACTGGACAACGTGAAGTTGGCTACTCTGTAGTGACCAACTAATGGCCAACGTACCTCATTTAGACTCTGATTGGTTATTTTTCTTCACGTATCAACTCGACATACCAGAAGCTTTGGGGATTCAGTGGTACAAACCTGGTCTTTAGATTAAAAAAGACACATTTCGTTGTTTTATTCATTTCTTTGTTACATATTTATTCATTGTAATCCCATAAGCAATTTTTGATGACTTTGAGTTGACCTTCTAGCTGGTATCACCTCCTGACTTTATTGACTATTTTGATGACTTTATATTTACCCGTTAGCTATTAATGGATACATATTTTGTCGTAACTATAGTTAAGATGTACATCTTTTAAAACATATTCGTCAAAAAAGAAATTTTCTTGACTGAATTATCTACGGTTATCTTCTAGTAAACTGATTTATCTCCAAGAGTCTGCCATTCGCTTTTGTCAACAGAAGTAGCCAGTTTGGTAATGATTAATTTATTCCGACGATCGCATCATGAAATGGCCTAATGTGTGACCATCATTAAGTTTAGATAAACTGGCACCTGTGTTAAAACAAGATTCCCCTCAGATCCAAAAGACGTTACATTCACATATTTCGGAGAGTGATTATGTAAACAGCTTCAACAAATTAACGGCCACATAGACTCGTAATTTATGTGTAAGCAGACACTGGAAGTGCATATTTTAAATATTTCGTCAGGGAGTTATGAACTCATGTATTTCACAAAAAATTTCTTGCAGCTGTGCACGCTAAATCCCTGTATGATGAGGTCAGATAACAGCGTTATATCTATCCAAATTATACTTACATCCATTAAAATTCACGAAAGAGGATTACGCCTACACACAAGTTAACCATCAAATCAATAATTTGATCATTATTAAAAATAATTGGTATAAATCTCACACAGTAGTATTTTTCTGATAGATTCAAAAGTCAAGTAATCACCTTTGATCCACTGAAAATATAGATTAATCGATAGAAGCCAATACAAATCAATTAAAAGAAGTATATTCCACACAGTTTATATCACGAATCGTTTTAATGTGTCGAAATGCATATGATGCTGAATAGTTGTTAAAGAATAAAACTAAGAATACCAAGGATGGTATCTATGACCTTTATCAAGTCAAATGTTCATGCTTCGATCCTTAAATGAAATGCAATGAAAAGTTTGACACAGATAAAAGTCGGTCACGAACATTACGTAGGTCATACTACTGGTGCTTTTGCATTCAAAGAGTATAGTTCTAGGAAATAGGAAGAAACGCTGTCAGAACTGTTAGGATCAAATGATAGGCAGAAGTAATTAGTTGGCATCTCTAGCCTTAATATCTGTTTCATAAAAGTCTTCAAATACCCTACTTGTCATTAGCCCTCAGTTTCATGTTACCCTTAAGACAGTTATTTATCTACTAGACACGTGATAGGCATGTGTGTCGGTAGAATAAACGAAATATGCTACAAATCAAACACGTATCTGTTCATTTTGTTCTATTCCTGTATCCAGTGAACTACTGTCTGTTGTACTCTGTCTTCTGATTTCTCCAGTCTGAATTAGCTGACAGTCGATAACAGTTTAGCCCTTCACTAAGAGCATCGTGTTACTTTCCACGATTTATTTTTCGTGACTCTACAAAAACTGGTTCTTTTCAGTAATTTCTATCCAATGAAAAGTATGATAAACAGTTCAGTAAAGTAACATCAGAGATGCATTTAAATTAGTGAATTTCAAATTTGTACCTAATTCATGTTCATCATCATTTCATATTCAATAATGAGATATTTCTAAAAAAAGTTTTTTTTAAAAGAGAGAAAAGTGTAGGAAACTACTTTACCAATTCTTTCAATTTCATGCATAAAAATACATTTGCACTGTATTTACGCGATAGAGAGTAAAATTGAATCTAATAGGAGAAATATCAAAAAAACATTGGAAAGTGTCTGACAAGCACAACTGTTCTTTGTTACCATAACAATTTATACATCCATATATATGTGTATATTATATAGGTAGACGTGTGCATGCGTAGACTACCAAATCTACTAAAACGGTATACAAAACATGTGAAACCTATATTCCCCTTATTTCATCCATCTACGTGTTAACATATAGTTTCTTTCGTTTCAATACTAATAACCATGATAACAGAATAGTGGCCTTATTCTGTACTTGTTTTTTATTAGGTCGTATTAATGGAAAGTAAAGCGGAAAAAGAACATAGACAAGAACAGTTTAATACTTGAACTTGTTATTTCTTGTTATTGACTGGTTAAGATGGGAATAATCGATCTATATTGGTAAATAAGCTCCTATGAGAATACTTCGATATAGATGGCGATTTCACTTTGATACTAGCTACCAATCAAATCCATTCTTGCCGTGTCACTCTTTTACTGCACAAAGTTAACAATTAAATGTCATCTGCTGTGTTATAGATCCTGTGAATACGTGTGTTGCGCCTCCGAGTGTGGGATATTTCACAAACGCTCAAAAACGTTTATTCACAAAAGAGGTTTGTGATACTCACCACAAGACAATCAAGTGAACACTCAAAGTTCACATAACATAACTGAATATTGATTACGTTTTGAAATTTTAAATTGATTTATGTATAGCGCATTGACCATTGAAGAAACGGGTAATAATTTAACTGTATGACCTAATCCCAATTGTGTCTTTATCAACCTTGAAGAGTGTAGTACTTTCCAGTTTTCTTCTCCATTCTGAACCTTATAACAATTACATATGTGAAGTCTCTTCTACCGGCATACATTTAAATATCTTCAGAATTGTTACTTGTTATTGGTTGCTAGTGATAATGCATACTTTATGCCGACATCAATTCTCCAGTCAGTCAATGTCAAAATGGGAACTGGTATTCCTGGGTAACGGTTAAAGTAATCACACCTTACATCAACACATCTTGTTAAAAGGCAAGTAGACGAAGAAGGAGAGAGAGAGAGAGAGAAAAGGAGAAACAGGGTGGTCACAACTCGTAAAACACCATAAAAAGATAACAAGGTTGAAATGAAATATAACATAAAGATTAGATTATAACTATCATTGAAGCTAGCTAACAAGAAACAAAGAGACTTGAGAATTTTAAATATCTCGGTTGAAATTATCTGATCACATTGCTAATGGCCTCTAGACCGCGTATGGTCTTTAAATCACCTAAATACATGGACGTTTGACGATAGTGAGCTTTATCAATGCTGTATTAATTCATTACAGTGTCTCTAGTTATTCAAGACTGATTCAATCCAACCAGTATGCGACATACAGGAGCTGTGATAAATATCTACCGATTGCACCAATGAATGAAGCCATTGAAGAATGATAATGGACGGTCAGATGAACACTAAATAAATGTTTGACGGAATGATTCTGTTAAACAGTTCACCACAATTATTAGTCTATTTTAGCACAGTCCACATACTCTTACTAACTCTATTACATTAGCATCAAGTGAGAAAGTTCTAATAAGCTGTAAATTCTACACGTGCATACGAAGATATCGATAAGGTCAGTCCATTGTATTGTTTTTCATCAAAGTTAACTGATAACAGTTGAACAGCGGCAAAGTAACATCTCAATCGTTAATTATTGACCCCATTCAGGAATTTCTCAGAGTTTATAAGAGTAGAGATTTATGTTGTAGTGAAACGAACCGCTAGCCAAATCGATAAATGATATGAGTCCACTGACTGGTTATTTTCATTTGTATACAAAAGCGTATACATCTTGATTATGGCCAGTGAGACAAATGAAATCGATAAAACAATGTCACATTGTGACTTTACGTATTTGCATGCAATAGGCAATGAGCCACACGTATTCTGTGAGGACTCGTATTACCAGCTGCATACTAAGACCCCAGCAAATGAACAACCTTCAAGAGCGTGTCGCTCTGGTTGATATTCTAGTGCCCAGTGTGTAAAATGAGTTATACTAGCAGTGGTACAGATGCACCGTTCCGTTTTAGTTGACTATCCCCTTCAGCATGACAGTGCACTTCTGTGTCAAGTCCTTAGTTGTCTATTTCTCACTTCAAGTGATTAGTAAACGAAAAAGTAGCCCCCCCTAAGTATTTAGATGATTTAGTAAACGACTGTTCGAAAGCACATGATTTATATGCACAGCTAGTGATTTTGTGTTACACATGCAAAATCACAAGTTTTCACCTGTCACAATGCATCGTTAGTCGAGTGAGATTAAAAAAGTCTTAGTAAGTTAGTTGAATATTTACCTGACCAGTTTAAATTCATTACATAACTTTTCTTCAGATCTTATTAGACCCTCGGAATAAAAAATATAAATTTTAATCAATCGATTTCACGTTTTAAAACAACTCAAATAAAATCAATAACCTACTTGTGAAATGCTGTTTCTTCAAGATGAACCATAACCACAGGATCATGAGGTCGCAAACACAGAAGACAGGTACTATCAGTGACACCCAGACCAAAGGTCTGACTGATTTACTGCCGGCACCAACCTGCTTTAAACACCGTAGGTTACATACTATTCCTATACTAGTTTTTCTTTGCATAATGTTTCTCTTCTTCCTACAGCTGTTGGTTATTGGATCAGAATAATTTCCAGATGAAGTCACTTATAACTCTGGTTGAGTTTGAAAGGGAAGTGCTTTACAGATTAACACCCAAACACTGGGTTTATTCAGTGGGTATCTGGCTTATTTTTGACTTCCGTAATTCGTTTTGACATAGGCTGTCACATGATACAGAGTTCACTTCGAAACAATCAGTAAAAAATACCAGCCTGATGACTTTATTACTAGTCCAGATGTGTATAGCTCTTATTTACGTAGAATGACCATGTCAATTACTTATGCATAGTTATGAACAAGTCATTTAATGTGTTTACATGGGATCAGAAAGCTATTGAACTGAGGAATGTAATTGGTTGAAAAATGGTTAGGTATGATGTATTTTTAAACTGGAACTAAATTGATGTCATCTAGATGAGTATCTGTATACTAGTTTTAATGAATATCATTCGATAGGGCTAAGTTTGGGTTCCATCAAAGTAAAAAACGATATCTTACTATGTATACGCCTTTTTTCGGTTATTTCTAATCATAGGAAAACACACATGATTGCAGTGAAGAAAAAATTTTCTTTTCGATGAAATCATTCTCTTAGCTGCACATTAGTGAATAAACGGTAGAAAGGATAGAACATTCCAGTGTAATTTCCGGGTCAAACGTCAGTATAAAGGAAATTTAGGTAAGGAGGAATTAAACAAAATCATGAAAAAAATAAAAAGTTACATCATATGGGAGTTATCGAAAGCGATGGATACTCTACGATGGCCATAGTAAAGAAAGAGTTTGTATGTACTTCTTTTAAACACATAGTGATGGTTTGAACTTTTGAATAACTAGTTCTTCAGCTAAGCTCAAATGTCTTAACTTCACTCTTTTTGAGTGGCTTGATCTCACTTTCTACAGAATTTTTCAGGACCTATCAAATCAGCTAAATGTCTTGAGTTTACTAAGTGTTCTGTTGCACAGATGAGGATGCATTTCCGTCCTTTCCCTGTCAGCCAAGTTAGACAGTTTTTACAAGTGCTTTGCATAACCTGGTGCATAGTACGGCCGATGTACTTGGCTCCGTAGGAGCAAGTAAACTGGAAGTCACACTGATATGGTCTAATGCTGTAGCTTATCCTTTGCCTACTGATGAATGAGCTTCAGGCAAGAGAATAGAGTTTTAAGATTAGTGACAAAGAAAGTTCTGTTTATAGGTTCTGATAGTATCTTTCTAAGTGTATCTGCTGCATCATCTTCCTTGAATTTAAGGTGTAACAATAAAATCTTTTTCCGAGCTATGTGTAAGCATTCTGTGATGTCTATCAGGCTTAAAGTCCTTGTCTGTAGGTTTTCATGATTATTAATCTTCCATTTGGATTTCTCGCAAGCTTCCTAGTTCACATTCTATGGCATTCTCTGTACATATTCTTCGTATTGAATTGACAAGATTTCCCTCTCTGCTTAAGGGGGTCGCAGCTTTGAAAATTATTAAGCTGCCCGTTCCAAGTGGGTTTTCTACAAATGGACCCTTGGTAGATATGAAACTCGCTGATTATTTTCGATGAGACTATGTTTTCCTAGGCTTGCAAAAGGGAATCAGCTAGGAGGGGTCATAGAGTAGATTCCGTTGTGACTCCGTCTGTCTTCCTGTAAATTTCGTCATTAAATCTGAAGGGCACGTTGGAAGAAAGTCTGACTAAAAGTTGCTTTAAATAGTGATTTGGAATACCAGTGTTTAATTTACGGGACTGAATGAAGATAGATTTCTTATTCCCATTACCCCCAAGACTACAATAATCAATTCACACAGTAAAATCCTTTTAGATGTCTGGTTGACTTCATCCTAATGAAGTAAATAACGTAGGTACCCGTCCACTACTTCACTAAGAATGTCCGTATTTTACGATTTGAGTCAATAAAGTTTCTACATGCTAACAGACAACCAAATGAAACTCATGAGTAACTTTTACCAATGGGTATCCATCTGACTGGTTAAGAGTATCAGCTTACATATACTTCTAAACAATAGTAATGCAAATATTTCAATTTTACTGTTACTAATTCGGTCTAAGTATAAGCTATCATTCTGCTTTCACCTGTCTGAGGTTTTTAATATTCTAAAAGGGACAAATGGAAATTCGGAATGAGCTTTATACCGGCAAGTTAATCATAGGAGGAAATTTCACCCGCAACAATATATTCTCAAGCAGTAGTATGACTTTGAGTGTTTGAGTATGAAATTTTTCAAGTTTGAAAGAAACCTAGAATTCCAAGTGAACAATAGTGAACCGAATACAGTAAAAATATTGATTAGCTATCGCAGAGCGACCAATTTCATGTTGTCTAGTCCTGAGTGCTGATCGAATTCTATCCACCATTTTGCAATATGGCCACCAAGCTAGGAGCCTCAGTATCGCGGTGCATACTGATAGATGTTAGTTGGTTGGAGGTAATCTTCAGGAAGCCTTGAACCTAGGTTTCGTACCTATTGGCGGTCATCAGCAAGGTGTATCTGCAGTCTCTGTGGAGCTGTTATTCCGCTTAATACTCAATCCTGCCTCACCGAGTGTTGTAGTAAGCAACGTTACAACTAGGTTAACCAGGCAGCGATTGACTTCCTATACAACTGGGCTACATACACTGATTGTTCACGAGATAGCAACAAACTTCTGGGTTGCTAGAATTCGAACCACAGGGGGGACATCAGTCCCCTTGAGGTTGCAGATACGCTTTGCCGACGAGTGCAAACAAGCACAAAACCTAAGTCCAAAGCTTCCTACTGACTGCCTCCAACCAACTAACAAATACTGTAAATAATTTTACCGGTCCAAAAGCAGCTGGGTTACTGCTAGGAATTGAATGTGGCTATTGTCTAATACGAGTCGGCCGTGATGAAATGGGAATGGGTGAGAATACTAGTTTATGGTAAAGAGTTCAACCTTTATAACTGAAGACAGATGATCCGTCATCATGGACTCAAACCAGTTAGATAATCCTTGGGAAAAGCCGAAAACACTGAACAGCTGCTCCAACTCTGTTGTGGACTCCGTAGAAGTGCAAAAATGTGATCCTATGTGAAATGAAGATAAGGATCGTCAAGTTCAACGGCAGACCCTTTTATCAGTAAATGGAAATTAAATAACCTATGGTTTCCAATCTCAGTCAGTTGCTAGGTTGAATCTCCCCTTCTACGCAAATAAGCTCTCAAAATTAGTTATCTCAACCTTCAGAAATACTATCAAGGTATATAGACTAGACATTTATGATGGGGATGATTTGTAACACGTTAAGAGCATCTGGAGTTTATAATAGTATTCTTTTGACTAAGCAACCCAACCCCGTGGGTAACAACAGGTCTTCTATACATAACATTATTATCACCACTAACTTATCGATCAAGAAAGCAGCAAAATCGATATGGCAATACTTTGTTCAAACATCATAATATAGTCCTCTTGTTGGTATTCATTTTATCTTTTGAATATAAAGGTCACATAGACGTACATAAACATGACTTGTTGCTTTTTTCCCGCATTTGTAAAAATGAAGTGATATATATGTGAAAGGCATAAGTTTCTGAAATTTGAAATTTACAAAACATGAATAGATAGAAAGAAAGAAGGCACTGATTTAACTGCAGGTAGAAAGGCTTTTTTCTAAAATGAAATGCTAAATATTTATAAGATGGTGAGAGGAAGGACATTGGTGCTCCAGTGGTCTAACCCGTCATCTCGACTCATCTTTACATCACAGTAGTGGACTCTTTCAAGAATATTTTTGGGCAACTGACGTGCTAAGTATTCACTCCAACTTAACTTTGCCAGTCTGATATTGGTATTGTTGTTGTAGGGAAAGTAATGTTGGAATGCAGAATGAACATTTTTTATACTTGATAGTGACCATCTGGATTTGCTTGCTTCTGAGTGGATATGAAACTTCTGAATGAGACTTGTGGTCAAAAGCAACTGCCTAAAATGTGGAACTGATAAGTCACAGTAACCATTCCTTATCCATTAGGTACAATTTTATGTAACGGCTTATTATCTCCCGTTGCCGACCTATTCAATTTGAAACAGTTTATCCCACTTTATAATACTGACTGTCTAAGATAGCCGCGGTTTGACAGACTAGTATTTATACTGGATGATGAAGTGAAAAATCCAGTTGAGCAATTCCTTTCCTACCATTGAACTTAACGCTACACCTATACTTGAAATACCACGAGAACCAGCCACTGAAACACCTGAAACTCAAGAACTGAACTCTTCAGATTCACTATATTGACTGAGTTTAGGTGCGAAGCTGCACTTAGATCTTGTATGCATGTCTCACAAACACAGCACACGTTAATGACCAATGATTCATCTAGTGAAGTTTGTTCACCAGTTTGACAAGGGGAGGGTAAGTGCGGACATTAATACCCAGAATATGCATTTTGAGGCACAGTTTCAGGAGACACGTTTTATGAAAGTGAATTGTTCTCAGAAGCTAAAGCGGATGTAGAAATAAATGGGTGGAAAATAAGGTGCCACAGATGTTGGAAGTTGATAATGATCTGAGACAGAGTGGTGATCCATCTGTAAGGCTGGGTGATACCTCCTGGATGCCCACAAGATGCAAGGTCACATACTCCTGAGGTGTCTGTGTAGAGGACGGTCTGACAACTCTTAGGCTAACCTTTTCTAGCCCTCTCTTTTCACATAGGGACAGAAACTTCAGCATTAACTCCTGGTCATCGGTGGTAACATCTTAACGCTGTCGTATCTAGCCAAACGTAAGAATCCGTAATCAGACACCCATCACAGAATGTCTATTTAGGCTGTAATGCTAACTACTTTTTGTCTTACCACTATCCAAGAGACCATTCAGACATACTTAGACCTCAAGGAACAAAGCTCCCGGGATCACTATGATCTGCAAGCCCTACCACCGAGTCCACAAGCAGCTAATGGTCAGGGGATATTTAATAATGAAGTATATAAGAAGTTGTTGTCGCGGCAAGGTATCGAAGTGTACTTCAAATGAAGTCAAATCAGACTGAGCAAGTATGAAAAGTATAGTTCCCATCATTGTACCCACTGTTTACTTTTGAGGCTTAAGAATTCACTTATTTAAAGTAAAAAGCCTATTCATTACCCCACGGTCATTCATTGTGCACGTGATTGTAAGAGTCTAAAGCAGAATCTTATGTGATATTTTGAATATGTCAATTGTATAAGATGATTTTATGACAGGATTTCAAGTATAAAAGATTTTGGCTGCAAACGAAGAAATCATCAAATGTTGAAAATTTAGGGTATTTTTGTAGGTTAAGCATACTGTTTCCTTTTTCTACCAATTTTCATCCTACTCCAAGTCTGGTTGGTAATTTAAGTAGGAAGGGTGTTATCTGGTGATAAATTTTGTTGAGAGTTTTGTCTACCGATGGTTTTATATACGACTGCTGCTGTCAATCAATCTAATTTTAGAATTTCTTCAAAGGCCCAAGATATGCTTGACTGCACCAGGTAAAGTTCCAATAACTACCAGCGACCCTAGTTACATTTCAGACGCTATTTACCGGTGAAAATCCAAGCTTTGTTTCAGTTTTGAGCATGGTACGCACAGAAGAACATGACAACTATTGTCCTCAATCTCACCTAAGCAAAGTTCAACTCTACGGCACCATAAAAATATTGAGTAAAGTTAATTTGAGTAATGGAGGATTTCATAGCCTTCATTAGTGACGTCCATTTACCAAACATTTCGGAAAGTCATATCCCGAACTTATCATTTTTACCATATCTGCAGTTAGTAATGTCCCATTATCATCATCAAACTGCTGCTCATGAAATCATCCATAAATAAGTAGAATAATCATTGACATACGAGATGAATGATAAAAGTGGTATAATGCTGCAGAAATATCCAAATACAGTTCCATTTCAGGTCTAGAAGCGTGATGAGGAAAGTTTCAGAGTCATACTTGTCACACATTCTTGTCAACAACTTTACAGTCTAACTGGAAACATTGTAGTAATTGCAAAATTTGAACCTCTTTTTTCCTCCATTCCTCCCTCTGCCTTTCTCATACACACACAAATTTCATTTCGAGTTCACGGATCACAACAAGAGTATAGGCCATTTCATGGGTGAAACTTAAGCAGAATTTTTATACTTCGTGTTAATAACCGAATTTCCATGCATCACTAGTGTGGCCTAATGTGAAATGCATTCATAGTAATTCAACTTCAGTGCAACAACTACTAGTTTAAACAACATAATACACGGTGAAGTGTCTTCTTTTGGATGTATAGACCAAATTATTAAGAATCTGTTTGGGGAAATGTTTCGAATAAAATGGTCATTATATGTCTGACTGCAGCGGTGACATTATGGTCTAAAATCGAAATAGGTCAAATGAAAATCATTAAGCTCAAAAGCAATTTCCATATGTGCTAGTTGATTAGGGGGTAATTGGCAACAACCCTGGATCTAGGATCGTGATCGTCAGCAAGACATGTCTGCAACTTCGAGGGAACTCATGTCCTGCTTGAGATTTGAGCTCGCGTCACCTAATGTTACAGTCAGAGACATTACCACTGACCTATGCAGGATGCGATCAACCTCCTGTACGACTGAGTTAGGTAGGTTACTAGAGGGTAACTAACTTCATGTTGTCTAGTCTTTTCTGCTGATGGGTGAGATTCGGTAAGTATTTAGAAACAGAAAACATGAAATCGCTTGCTCTCCAGTTACATTTTCTACACCGTAGTAAACATCAACCGACAGTGCTCTCTGTAATACACGTGACACCAGTTCAGTAAGTGATTATTAATACACATACGTGAATGCTTAATAACCTGAAATTTCCACCTGTGAAGTGAGATCTAGTCATAGAGAAGTAAAAACTATCTACACTTTACGCACAACAGTTAATCACCATTGTGAAAATTTTCATAAGTTTCTACTCTTCTTGCTACAGACGTTTAAGCTTTTAGCCTCTTCTAATATAAGCCATTTATACAACTTGATACAGACCAATCAAACCCTTTATTAAGAAGCACTCACCTTACAGTAAACATAAGTGTTTGCATATCAATCAAAATACAACTTGACAGGTGACAAAACACCGATAGCTGACAGGTGATTTGTTCTGATTTACTCCAAGAATACTGATATATATTTTCTCTTGCTCCATTCACTTTCACACATATTCGTATCTTCGTGCACAAACAATGTGGATTTATAGCAGCATGTGTATATGTGCGTGCACAAGTCCCTTCATCCACATAGTAATCAATAACTATGATATCTTTCCTCCATTATGACATCTTTATCCACAATATAGTTTTAATAAACTTGTCATACTGAGAATGAAAGTGTTGAAGTATTTACAGTAATTAATGAACTTTCAAGCAATGGAAATGTGCTTCTTGCATACACTAATAGTAAGACCGATATTTACTTTATATTAGAGTCTGTTGTTGCTTCTGCATCTTTGCGTAAGAGTTTGAAGATATTCTTTATTTGAAGTCAATATCAGCGAAAAAGTAGGTAAGAAATGGGAAGTGTCTGAGAAGCAGTATCTTAATGAAAAATTATTGACACTAAGTCTTCAAGTCATACATACAATGGGCACTTTATTCTTTGAACCGTCAGTAAGAATTCCTTTAGCAGACTTTCACAACCTTACTAATATTTTGTCGTGATTGCCTGAAGATAAACCCTCAAGTTAGAGCATTTGATACGAGACATGGATCATTCTACATTAGTGAACTGCCTGAGAAATATTGATATGAGGTGATGACTCAAGGTGAAAATCTTGATTGCCGTGTGGAAGATTTCCCTAAACCGTCAGTCTATTAAACGATGGTTATCTCAGACGGTCCTACCAACAAGTGACAGACAGTTAGTTGAAACGGTATCTCATAGAAACATTCATGACTTTTTGATTATGTGGAGGGATATGAAAGGCGAATTACCTTTTGTCACGAAGATAATGTGTACGCTGCTGACATCTAGGATAAGAGATGAAGCGGACATTGATAACCGCTCGACTTACTTGATGTCAGTTTTTGACAGTTGCCGCATTTTAGAAACACATATATCTTATAATTTACCAATCTCAAACTTAGCATAAGCCAGAAATGATCAATTTGGTTATCATTTCCAGGAATCGTGTTGTTTACGCGTCACTTTCCAATCGCATCTGCATAGCTGATGCTGTTGATATTTTACTGCAGTTTTGAATTTTTCAGCTTGAAAAACTTCCCTCTGAATACTAAGTGCAAACTGCTTAAGAAGGGAGTTGCCGCTTTCATTCTTCTGAACCTATAAAAGTGCAGCATGACAATTATGAAACTCGACTGTTACTCTACAAGCTGAAAATTTGACATCATAATGTCAGAAAATCGTCAAAAGGAACTGAATGGAAAATCAGCCCATTTAACTGATTGAAAATATCTTGATACTGAGTATAAATTCACTGAGATATACCTTAGAAATGAAATGCTTCGACAAAATACGGTTCATCAAATATTTGTGAAACATTTGATGGGTTGTTTAGTTTTTCCAATATTTTCCCGCTAAGTCATCGAGTTTAGTTGAATCATTAAACCACTGTATTTTGCGAATATATTTTTAAAAAACTTCATACATTCAGTACCGTCAAGGAATTGAAATGGTACGATTAAAACAAATTTCGATGTAAAGTTGTGTTCCATTGCTTTCCCTTCAGCGGCTAAAAAGTTGTAAAACGTTAGTTAATTAATGTAACAAAAAAATGTAGCTTATCAGCAGCTGAAAAGAAGGCAATGAAATGTAGTGTATACTGTAAAATTTATTCACAGTATTCAACTTTGTAAAGGAGGACAGATAATATGAAGTTTCTAAAATAATATCTTCTTGGTTATGCAATTAGGTCATTGCAGAAGTGTATCCATGAATGTCAGAATATCTAAGGAAGTATCCGAGGTTACGTTCAATTAAGAATACTATATAATTCTTCCCTGCCCTTGTCAGTTCCTAAAATTCTGAAATCAATGAAACTACTTAGGTGTCAAAGGCATTTTCCTCCAGCTTCTAAATTTCAAATAAAGTCATTTAGGAAGATAATTGCTAATTTACCAAGACCGAATCAACTAACCAGCCCAACTTAAGATTGTTACATTATATCTAAATGTATTAGTATTCCTAAAGATGCACAAATATAATACTTTATCCAGGTTATTGGCCAAAGACAAACTAAGTAGAGAATTTTCATAAAATCGAGAGGAAATAATACTGGTTATGACCGGTATAAACCTCAAAAGAATTCACTGAGAAGCGCTGTTGCTTGGCTTCAAATACCACAAATACCACAGATGATGTCAGTATTTGGTTGTTAATCCATGATGAAAGCTGAATGAAGGTAGAAACTTAGTATCAGAAAAACGATTGATGTTCAGAGAGGCAGAAGCAGAAAATAATCGATCGGACAACATGCAATGATCGCATACCTCCCGCCCCCCGCATTTATGTACGACAAGAAAAAATCCATAGACCAGATCTACCAATAAGCGCGATATTTCGTAACATACAGTATTGTGGTTTAAAAACCAACTGGAACTGGTCAAAGGCCCTTATTCACATTTAGCTTGAAGCACACACTCCAGTTTACGAGTGTCCCGACTAAATACATCCACAAAATAATGGTTTTCTTCGACATAGCTAGCCTGTTTATAAACGTCCCATTGAAAAAAATGACTGATATCACTTGCCAATACTGTAGGGATATCTCCATACTTAAAGTCTTGCAAGGAAAATAACTGATATGATATGCTGAAAATTTTCAACGTCAATTGCCAGGATACATTTTGTCGCCAAATCGAGCCCAAAACCATCAGGTCTCACGGTGAACTCGTCGCCGTTCAACCACTGGGTCGGAATCCAGTGGTTCATATTTCTTTACGCCTGTCAGTTTGCGATATAGCTAAACCATCACCTATAGCCGTCTGTGATTACTTGTCTGCACACTCGACTTGGTTTACGTAAGAGGTGACGACTTCTCATTAAATCTTCGGATAACTAATCCAGAAGCATGTATCCGATGTGCATTAGACAGTGATTTCACTTGCAGGTTTCTGGCTGTTCAATGCTCCCAGATTTCCAATGGTTCATTTAATCTCCACAAACCAACATTTGAATAATTGTGATGTATGTTTGAAAATAATAGAAAGTAGACAACAAAGTAGGATCAATGAAATCCATAAAATGTCACATTCCTGTAACATCTAACTATTTCAGTGTCCTGAATGTTTTTGCCAGAAAATCCGAAAACTACAATAAGTAATGTATTATTAAATCAAAAATTGTAGTCTTTCATACCATGGAAACTTGAATTCCTTTTAACATGTCAAAAGTAATGTCAGTTAGCAGTAATCTTATAAGCTATATGTCTAAAGCAAGCGTTTACAAAGTATTTTCATTATGAATTACATATGACATAAGCTTAACTGCCATGTCGCTTTCATACAGATAAATGCACACACACACACATACATAAGTACAAACAGGCAGACACACATATGCATTAAACAAATCACTGGTCATTAACAAATCTAAAGGAATCAATTAGTAGTATCAGTTGCATCTTAAAGAATTTTTTGTCTTTTTTTGTATCCACATTTGTCCCTCCTAGCCATGTTATATATATATATATATATATATATATATATATATATATATATATGCACAGTACAGTAACAGCACATTTTTGACAGTTTTGTAATAAAGAAGCGCAAGCTGAACATCACATGGCTGCAAGCACGGTAGATTCGAGTTGTGATTGCATGACAGCCCATGAATGGTCTATGTTTTCGTAGAATAAACAGTTAGAACGTAGGAGCACTTGGTGGGAATAGTCACTTGGATCACTGCTTCTGTCCTAACAAACAAGCTTTTATCGCTGTATGTGCATGATTAGCATCTTCACTTTCATCTAAGAAATCAACAGCTACTCCTTAATCCAATGCCAATACTACTGTAAACATTAATCCCATAGATTGTTTCAGTCAAAGAGAGAAAAAAAGAATTTCATTCTTTCAGACTAGACCACCATATGGCAATTACATCAAGTATATGGCAAGGATATTCAAGGAAATATGAGTCACACCTCCGTAAATCAGATGCACACAACAGCGCCATATTAAAAGCAATAAATTAAACAGCGATAATAGGGTTATAGTATAATATGGGATTTGCCAATTAACCGTTAATAATCCTCCTTCTCAATAGTAATTATTCTAGAAAGCCCCGTCTTTCACTAAAAACTTCCAAACCTTAAGTGAATGCTGATTACTTGTGACCAATAGGCTAACCTTAGGTTGGTTGTTTATTCTTACATTCTCATTAAACCTACCATTGAATGCAAAATAATCATCCCTCCCACTGGATTTAACTGACAGTATGTCTAAAAGTTTAACTTCAACGCAAATAATTGGCGGATTAAGTTGTTTATTTTCACTTCATAAAATTTGAATTTACTAGTTAGAAATTTTTAGGATAACGTGGCTCAGGATCTAGGTTTCACCCATTGACTAAGCGGAGAGTGTCTGTAAATAACATTACTTGATTCTTGTAGTCGGTGTTTATTCAGCTCTGCAAGCAGGAAATCTAATATTCAAGCGTTATATTGGAATTCCAGAATATTGTATGTATTCATATGATGATTATTTATGACCAGTTATTAGAAAACAGCTCGCGCATAGCTACAGTCTGATGCAGTAAATATGATTAATACACACTGGTCTTGTGTGGTAAATCTGTTGATGAATCAGTCACACTCTATAGGTAAAATATGTGGCATTATAACTCAGACTAACAATCATTCCGTAGATATCTTTTTTTCTGCCAAGCAAGACTTGAAAGCATCTCCCTAATGAAATATCTACAAGTTATTAGCATATCATACTGCTTTTAGTGTTATCGCTCAAAGTTCAATCACATTTCGAATCCTGTAGATAAACCAGAGCACATAAGTTTCACTTGACTGTGGTCTATTCAAATTCATGGATGGAACGCCTTACACAAGTGTTACCAACTAACAGGATACTCTGTTGAATAACACAGGTATAAAGATGTCAAACACACACTAGTTAGCATCAGATATCATCCACCAGGTATCAGGGCGATTGAGAAACTGAATACCTACTTCTTTCATTTACAACAAAGTTAATCGGTTATATATGCATATCCTTCCTGTCTCTCTCTCTCTCTCTGCAAGTTTCAAATTGTCTGTGTACTCCGGCTCTGATATGAATTTCTCGAAATACTGTATACATAGGTTGGCTCCGAAACTGGAACAATCCAAAGGGCTACAGTAATGACATCGCGATCGGTCTATTGACGTTTTTACGGAGGATTTCCAAGTTTTGTGTAATATGATAGTGAATTCTGTGGTTTTTCTCCATTGCAGCAGATGTTTTAACAGTTACTATCTTTCTTACAATTCTAAACGGACTAAAAGATAGAAGTCAGAAGAAATCTATCTCATCGAAATTTTCATCCAAATGAAGCACTAAATGGTTTACGAATCATAATTTAACTTACTACCCTTATTAAACTTGATGGAGTATTTCAAATGTATCATCATTGATTTGTCGTCTTTTTATTTCTAATTGCATTACACTTAAAGGTGCAAAGTGCTTGTTTCAACCTGTAGAAGAAGGATACCTATACATTTTCGTTATGCCTTTAAACTCCTAACAACTGATGAAATTAAAGGATGTCCAAAGCACCTGTACCCATCTATGGACTACTAGCCAAGTAAAATGATTATTTGCTAAAGACATATGGCATTCTCTTTTCCTACTGAAAACTAATAATTGACAAATCGAATTTTGAACCTCATGTACTATAACCTTATCAGGTAGATGCAAAGTATTTTGAACAAAGTAGGAACAACCAGATGACACGTTTGCCTTATTAATCAAATGACAGAAATTACCAATAGTTTCACAAGAGTCACTTTATTAGTACTCAGTTATAGATACTTTGAGTTCAAACGCCATTGACTTGTTGTTTGAACCACTTGCAAATGCTTTTCATCTTTCAAATAGGATAATTGGTTTGCAGGTATTTTATGAATTGAATGATTCATGCTAAGACTTTCGGCAGCTAAATGGTTTGTGAGTATCCAAATGTGATATAAAAGAGCTCTTTGTTTGAAAACACCAGCTAGAATAGCAGACTTTGATGAACAATGTTGAATGAATAAATTCAATCGGAAAACATGTTAGTACCGCAGCTTATCTATATAAAAAATTACCAATGTAAATGATGTAGTTTCTAAACATTTTGCAAATCGCTCATTCAAATTACGCAGTACCAATCCATTCAAGTCAGATAACCAGGTTTAATCGATCAGAATCATTCACCTTTTCTGTGGGCAGAATATTGAGAGACTTTGAAGGCTACCCAAGCAGCTGATGTATTAACAAATCAGATTTTGGTGTCTCGACAGAAAGATAGTTCTTCATAAAATATCGAAGCTTAATTGGTTATCTCAGCAGTCGCTGTCGTGGCCTTTAAAGTCACCCAGTATATTTCTGGATGCATCGCTTATTAGCTTTATCCTTAACTAATGGCAACACTATCTTATTCTTCAGTCCACTTTGACCTGGTCGATGAAATATTCAGTACAGCGTGATTGCTTTCAAAATACTCATATAAATCAATTTCACATTTCACTGACTACATAAATAGATAATTTTAGTCATCAAATTCATGTACCTTATTTGCTGAATTCGTTCTTCGATAAATTGGAGGACTTAACTACAGACGACATATTCTAACTACGTTCATATGAACCACATGATACAAAGGTGATTTAAATGTGGTATGACATAGATATTTACAAAACGTTTCTGAATGTGAACATGGAGTTCACTTGCTGTCATGGTCGACATTGGAGTTAAGTTATTTTAAATCCCACCCTAGCATCCAGTGAGATAACCATTCGCGGTTATTTATCGTTCAAAAAATTAACTTCTTAGACTAAATACTGAAACCTAATTGGTTACTTCAGAAGTTGTTAGGATGGCCTTTAAATTCACCCATTAGAATCACTCCTCATTTTTATGTCATATAGTTTTTAAGCTTATAGTTTTGAAATAAATGTTGTTGTCAGTTCAGTCAAACACTCTGACACAAAAACTTTACTTTCCAAAATTAATATGATGAAATTTTTCAAACGTTTACTCTGGTTGACTGGTTTATGTTAAATACCGTTATTCTGAGTTCAACTCTGTACTCTGAAGTAGTCAACCCTGAAGTGACCAACAATGAACCCCCCAGCAAAAAGAAGGAGGTTCTGTCGGTTTCTTTAACCATCCTTAAACTGAGGACATCTTAATCCATGAGAACAGCAACAAAATCTACACAGGACGTTATAATACTACTGACAGGTTACTTTTTTTATAAGGTTGGGCAGCATAATATTTTTAGAAATGCTTACTTATCTGCTTTTTTTCGTCGATTTACTAATAACCTACACATTAAAATCTTAAAAATTACATTTAAAAGTAACGCATCTACAGGGAAACAGTTGACTCTGTATTATAACCGTATTATTTAACCAGTTGTCAGTAGGCAAGTTAACCAAATCTACCGAACAAGAGAACTTCAATTAAATCATTCAGATTCAAAAGTTCTAGTGAGAAAAATGCAAAGAAAGAAAGAGGTTGGTTGCCAATAATTAACCCACTTATATCTTAGGTCAAAAAGACTGAGTCAGATGTGTGAAGATATTCCAAAAGTTATATTATTAATAATAACGATCGTATATCAGTGGATAGTTATTTGTCCTCAAGTTTAACCCAAAAATAGTCGAATAATCATTCACTTTAATAAAGTTATATTCGGCAGAAAAAGATGTAAACAAAAATTAGTACTTCACTTAGAATTAAGACAAAGAAATGGGAGAATTTTTGGCAGAAGATTATCTATATTATATTTGAGTTTACTGGGCTGTCAATCGATACTTTTCACTGAATAAATAATATTTCAGTTAGCAATAAACCTGAGGTTAAAGCCAACTTAGAAAATCTAGTTACCATTTATTCTTTATAGGCTGAAAAAAATCAGCTGAAATCAATTTATTATGCTACTAGACTAGGCTAACCAAAATGCAGCGTCTTAGTCTTTCTGCTAAAGAAATTACTTTCTAAATTACATTATACAGGATGTGAATTGCAGCTGGGGATGGATATGCATTATTTATAATCATACGGGATTGGGGCGCTGTATGTCCAAGTGTTAACAGAACTTATGGTTCTGTGATCACGAAAATCATTTCAAATTTCATGGGTAACTACACAATCTAGGAAAGCTTTGACTCCAAGGCACCTTTACTTACGCACAGATGAAGACCGTAGTTAAAACAGAACTGAGAGTGTGATAAAACTCAAGTCTTCTGTTTAACAGTTAAAGGTTCAACAAAATACCATCTACCTACAAGGTTAAACTGACTTTCAGGCCTCAACTTCCTTTCAGCGTATTCGCGACATACGTCAAACTAAATTCGTAGCGAAAAATCAGTCTTTCAACATTTATGTACGAATCTGGTGGTTCATATACTTTATGAAGCTCCAGAAAATATTGGATTCTCCGATGTTGACAAAATTTGGCTGTGTAGTTTGTCTGAAAATAATCTTTTCTAGTTATGCACCAGAGAATTTATCTTCCAGCTGTTACCAATAGCAAAACTGTTAGAAATCACCCCCAAATAGAACAAAACGCACCTTCTGGGTTCCACTGCTTGCCCTCAAGTAAACCCCAGTATATTGAATATCTCAGCAGGATCGAAGCATCTACATAGGAGTCAGTCTAGCAACAAAGGTTAAAAAATCAACCCAGCATGGCAGCGGGGAAGTACAAGCGTCAAAAAAAGTTGAGAAATTCCATCCTAAGAAATACCTCGTAGATTCCCTATGGTTTTAAGTCGTTGATAAAGGCTGAAAAAAAGAAACAGCTGATCGGTAAATAAGGTCTGATTATTAACGTCCTATAATTATCAGAGATCACGAATTCACTGAGTTAAAGTTTGGAAACGATTTTGAAGATGCAATCAGAATTTTCAAGCCTTAAAACTTATTTAATAAGCGATATGCATAATAAAATCAAAGGAAGGCGTGATACAGTCATGAGAAAAACTTGCTGTGCTGTAAAATTAGTGCTTCTTAGCACTACAAAGCAAAGGCTACAACAGTCCGGGGGACAAAATGCTTATTCTCCACAGTTCTAACTGCGTACATAAGTCTGAATATGCTTATGGAAGAAAATAGGTAGGTCGTATAGAGAAGCAGCTATTGAGTGTTGACACTGAGCACTCATTGTTTTAAAATGAAGATCCAATGAAACTCTAAAACAAAACACCTCCAAAACTCTAGGCATGATATCAACTCCATTGAGTCATTTACAGTGGTCAGCAGACAATGGGAAGAGAAACTGCTTGCCTGTGCAACTCCCGTTCACAAAGTAGCTAGTATGCTGAAAGAAATGGTGACCACTAATTTACCACATTAACATTTTTAGTCGGTGGATAATTTTACTTCTCTATAACCATTATTATTTATTTTTTTGTTATCGTCTTATTTCAATATTCCCTACAAATATGTTCCATTTGATCCGCATATCTGTTACCAGTAGTAATTCCTCAATCACTTACCAACTATTTCATTCACGATGACATGGTTAGACTGTAATGCACGTAAATTTTCAGTGGATTCCCATCGCCATCTCACACTGTTTTCACCCGTTTACTTGAGAATGTTCAGGAAACCTGTAAGTTACTGAGTCTTACTCGTTGTTTCAGTTTGCATGTGAATACATATGAATACCTCAGCCTGTATTACAGCGTGATATGTATGTATAATCTAGCATGTAGGGTAATTGGATGAGCAGTCCTACCTGAATTTATGAAAATTCGTTAACACCTGCTTTCTATGCACTTAGTAAGCAAATCTTCGCATTCATTTCAGCAAGTGTGACCGAGTTACATTGAAACTTATTCAGTCCGTTCGCTGTCGTAGGTTCTCTGCTAGTTCTCAATGTTTTCTGGTTGAAATTTGTTTCGGGAATCTGTGTCTAATCCATATATGACTGAAAATGATAAAGTTCAATGTCCAAAGACAGAAAAAATCCAGTAGTGTAGAGTATTCTCCAATTTCGCTACATAACTAAAAGGCTATGTAGCTCCATATCGTTTGCGATACAATGTATTTGATACTAGGTATTTAGAAGTTCTTAATCTCTTAGTTTGACACTTTTATTTTACTGGTGAGCGCTGAGAAACATGAAACTTGTATGAATGACTTCTCAGCTAACCAGCTAACAACTACCACACTAGAATAGATGCAGACCATGTTAACCTCAGAAAAGTGTTAGTTATGGATGTTAATTCAAATACATGTCTGAATTAGTAACGGAAGATAAGCAGAACACACATAAACATATGTTCCATAAACAACCAAATCTTTGTAATGCCAGAACTGAGGTATATTTTGTTTCTTAGTATTCCGTGGGTGTGCATTTGCTTGTCCCTTTTTCTATACTTAATCACATTTGTTACATTTTAGTTAAACTATACATCAATGTTCTTACCCAAGAAGGAGTACAATAACGATGTTATTTAGGATAAATTGAACAGCTGTTAATATTATTATTGTGGTCAGTGTTTATAAGAGGCCAAGTCATCCACCTTTTCTTGTCATTATATATTCACGTGAATATTAAAACAAATGGTAAGATTACTTTATCATTATGGAAAACAAAGAAAATAAAAATAAATCACCTGTATACGCCACTCATGTTTCTTGAATGGATTTAAGCTATGCAGCCAAATATGTCCATCAAAATACGACTAGTCAACACAGTTGTTATGGTGAAGTGGAAAATGTAAAGCGGTTGTGCACTGTTGTTCATAATCCGACAATAATCGGTCATTAAACGTTGGCTAAACCAACCGTTTAGTTTCTTAGTGCTGATTGAATTTACAATGAATCAGTTTTATATTTGCAGCCTAGTGACAAGGTTCAAGTTTTTTTTATTAAGCTACATCACAGACATTTTGAATGGTGATAATACTACTTGACTGTTAAAACTTAGATCGTTATTCGGACTTTAAAAATCATAACTGACTGATTCAAGTCATGTGACTGGGCTACTGCTAGATATCCAATCGTCTTGGACAACCTTTGTTAGCTAACGGAAGTGGTGTAATGATCTGGTTTCCAAACCAGTGACTTCATTTTATTTAAGGTAAGCTGAAAATCCCGATTTATATCTCCTATTTTTTTTGCTAAATTTTCAACTACTAATTAACCAAACAACCATCTGCTGTAATTCTGGACTCTATTAGATTGCATCCAGAGGATCTTTGTGCTTAAAACTATTACGTGAGACCAACGATTACATACTTCTATTTCCTAGAAGACTAGTCAATGCTATCAGCACCCATAGTGAATAAGGAATATGATGGGAACTTAACTTTAAAGGTATGGTGTTAATCAAGCCAAATTATTTTTTTCACTTATTTGAGTCGTGTAATGTAAATTCTGCATTGTTACTTCATACTGAGTACATAGCCGATGAAAATAGGACATATGCCCATATGATTTAGTTCGTAGATAAAATGAAAAAACTATGTTGTACTCTACTTGGTAGCCATCAGTGGAATCCAGGACACGCAACTTGTCCTATTTGGGACTCGTCAGCTGGATGAACCTGCACCTTGGTGAGTGATGCTACTCCCACTGGGGCACAAAGCCACTACCCATCGCTTTGAATACCAAAACATCCACATCCGCATAAAAACTCGTCCGTCAACAGAGGTCGAGAATTCAAACCTGTGAAGCAACAGTAAATTACAAGTATCAGCAAACCAAGTAACGAAATCTTCTGCATAAGATACCATCCTACTTTATCTGAAGCTCATCCATTAAATCCATTAGTACTTACTGTTACTTTATCTCTTCTGGATTTCAATGATAATGTCCATCTATAAAACTGCCAAAAAACAATGCATGGAGCTGCGGTTGGTTGGGTTAAGGAGATGGCTTTCATCCAATGGGTCATAGGTTCGAATACCACTCTACCTACCAGGTAGTATCAATAGCTCTCACATAATAGGTATGGCTCATCGCCTACTGCACAAATTCGCACAAGGTTACTGAACGCATTTTGTCATATTCATTAACATTCTATCGACAAGATTTATATTAGGAGAGTTTAATACGGCCAACAGCATGCAATACTTAGTCACCTACGAACATGAGCACAGTCCACACTATATGATAGATTTTTACGCAAAAACTAAAAATCCACTTTTCAAGGCAAAGTCGAGACTGCTTTGTCTGAATGAAGACAACTGAGATCGCTAGTCATGATATTTATTAACTTCCAAAGGGATAAGGGAATTTAAGTTATCATTTGAGAGATAAGTGATTAAACAAGTAGCTGGTTATTGTTGAAACGGTCTAACTAAGCCTAATTTTTTAGTAGAGTGCTTGAATTCTGTTTTTTGTTCATTCCAAGTATTCACTAATCAGGCATCTATATGGACTGCGGAACTTTTGAAAACCAGAAAGCGTTGGGTTGTGATGCGAGAGTAAAATATCCTCTTGGTGAAGAAATCAAAAGTAATCACGTCGGTCAAAAATTTAAAAAACATTGAAATTAAAACACAGTTTTGTCAAAAATCCCTTGAATTTTATAGCTAAACATATTTTATTATCATCTAAAATCTAAGAATGAATATTTAGGCTGTCAGAATGAGTGTAATCCGTTCTGAATACACTTTCGGTAGTCATTGTCTTTTTCCAATGACAGTGAGCGGTACAGGCATACTCAATCCATGTTTGTTCTTACTGCATCTAACTTCATATTCACTAAAAGAAGCAGAATTATGCTTGTCATACAAAAATTTGCATTCAAAGTACGCCTGCTAATCGACTTCAAAAAGTTCCACTCAAATATTCTAGGAAAACAGTTTTGGTCACTTATTTTCTGTCTATGCAAGGTGTTCGATTCATTCCTCTGTTTGTCATACAGAAATAGCAGTAAAATTGAGTTTGTATTTATGCATACTTACACGAACAGGTAGCTCAGTAAGTATGTAGATATTTTGCTCTCCACACTCCCCAAACAACACCACCTATTCTTTTAGTTAAAATTCTGAAATTTATAATCATTGAAACAGTGAATGAAATGAAATAGAATTCAATTGCAGACAAAAATATTTTGGTGATTTGACTGTGTATTATTTTACTAAAAGTGACATTTTTACTCTTAGTACGTTAGAAAAGGTAGGTAGTATATTGTACACGTGTGAATTGAACTTGGCATATTCAGATTTATTTTGTTTAACTGTAAACTAAAGCTATTCTTTGGCATATCTCATCACGGTGAATTGATGAGTAAACATGCCTCCTGAAGAGTTTCAAACCCGTATGACACACTATAATATCAGGAAATCAAGTTTAGATTGAATAAGAATATTAGGTAAATATATAACTCGATCATTCATTGATATTTCGGTTATTTGTGGCCTGTACATGGCTGTTTTACAGCCCATAGTTGGATAATGCACGTCTCCGTATCCTCATTTCTAAATGGAAAATATCCGCTCAGCCTTGTTCGATTTACTTATCGTAAATAATAACTTTGCTGAACTGGTAAGTATTCTGCTCTTCTCAGCATTTGTAAACAGTAAAAAGCATTATTTATTGTGTCTTATTTACTTATCGGTGTCTATAGGTCGGATAGACTTCCTTCAAAGTTTTACTTTAATCATTCTGCACTAAAATCAGATCTGAGTTTGCAGTTCAACTATCTGAGTTTCTACAGTTCATTCTAGTACCTAGGTGGAAGACAGAGAAATAAGGAAAACGGTAATCAAAAATAGTAGAAAGTTGAACAAAGATTGGAAAAAAAGATGAAACAACAACGAAACTTTTCCAGTATGACGATTCACATGAAGATAATGTCTGTATGTATCTGTGCTACTGAAGTCAATTCTAAGCTACTTCTAGGAATTTGACAGGAATATCTCAACATACACTTCTCACTTTTTGTAAATACTAGCTGTATCTGTGACCTTGAATGAACCAATTTCAGGAGTGAAATTCAAAACCACATCACCCAAAGTTACGGTCAAAGTCTACAAAAATGACCAGCAGGATTTGATCAGAACTAAGGACCAGACACTCCGAAGTAGGTTACTATCTAGTGATCGATCAACTTACATAACTGAATGCTATAGAAGGTCATTCGTTGCTCGAACAGCTCAGTTATAATGCCGGTTACTGTAGCACTGGATAACGTCGCTTCGAACCTCATAGGAGAGATCAGTTGCACTGATGTTGCAGGTATGCCTTACTGACGTGTGCCAACAAGTAAGAAACTCTGGTTGGGAGCTTCCTTCCGAATCCCACAAATCATCGAACGTTGACCAAAGTGAGCCGCTAGTTTACAAGTCTAGTGGCCATAATAAAAACTGACCGGTACAATTTTGTCAGTATTTAGGACTAGACAGCATGAAATTGGTTAAGTACTTAAAAAGTTTCGGAGCATGTGAGTAGAGAGGATGGCTTCCCAATCATTTGTAAATTCTTTAGTTGGCGTAAAACCAACGTATATCAGGTTAAACTAATGGATTTTTCAACGGACTTCATGAGGAAAATAGATGTAATAACTGATGTGACAAATGAAGCTGTGTATTGTTATTTATCATGCTTGTAATCTGTAATAACAGATCACTTACAACAACTCTAGTGAACTAACCGCCAATGATCCTAAAAAGAACATTTGTCTCTTCTTTCTTATAAAAATATAGATTTGGAGGTTTGCGGGGACAGATATCACTTGGATGGAGATCGCAATATTTTGTGAACTGGCAGAAGTAGGAAACACGGACCATGGGATTCCTACCCAGTGGCTCAATGGTAATGTGCTTTCCACGGGACCTGAAGGTGCTGCGTTCGATCCCTGGCGGCGGTCATGTGTGCACACTGCTGAGAAGTCCTATACTACGACAAGACACCCAGCTAGTGCTCCCAGGTTTCCAATATTTCTCCGACTTATTATGATTTACCAAAACATTTTGAATTTAACCCAAAATAACTGTTTACAAATGCATAAAAGTGTTTGCAATGCTACAGACACCATGGCAACCTATTTGATTGAATGGCTTCGTTTCACTTTGGCAAATGGTGGATTCTGTCGAATCGGTTTGTTAAACGTGTTGAAAGAGTTTCTGTCAATTAGAACAACAGCTGAAAACAGCTGAATACAAATCAC
>OX104134.1:61018508-61069955 GCA_944470555.2 Heterobilharzia americana
CCCGAGGCTCAATCAGGCGTCGAAGAATATGGACCTAGAAATCCTAGTACTATGTCGTCAGGCTGATTCTCTGTGGTTATCACAAGAGGACTTCTCGCCCTTCTTGAAGACATGCAATAATCAGTGATTTAGACCAGTCGGAGGGATCGTATTTGATTCCCATATACTGCCTAACACTTCCATTAACTGACTAAGAGCACCTTACCACCAACCCTGTATATCTCAGGAGTTAGTCCGTCTGGTCCTGCTCCCTTCCTCGTTTCAGGTTACCTACTGCGTTCTCAACTTGTGCAAGTGTTCGGGAGCCTATCTCAATGTTCCATTCAGGATCCGACTGGATAGCGGGCAACGCAGTGGTGGCTGGAGGCCAGTCAAACTCTTCCTCCAAGTGTTCTGCCCATCGTCCCAGTCATCTCCTCTCAGAGTGAATCGCAGATCCATTTTCTCCGCAATAGTCACATTAATCCTTGTTGACCTTTCCCCCCCGTCCCCTCCACCCCAGTTCCCTTAAAAGTCCAAATAACTGTCCACTGTTATCAATCGCCACCGCTGTTTTCATCTCTTTAGCCTTCGCTGCTCACCACTGTTCGCAGTCGTTGTGTAAACTTTTTCTCAATCTACTTTTAACTTGCACTCGCTCTTCATTGTACTCAGAGCCTGCAGGGATGCATTCACGTGCATCCATTAGTTCGGAAGAAGCTGCTCATATCCACTGGCTCTGTTTAACCACTCTTTTGGAGTCGACTACGGTCTTCAGAGCTGCTTTTACAGCAGACTGAAGATGGCACCAAGCTCCTTCTGGATGAGTGGTAGTCTTCTGTTCCGATAACTGCCTAGCCAACTTCTCACTGAACACGGCTTTGGTGTTTCCGTTTTCCAGCAGCACTCGTAGTGGTTTTGTTGCCAAATTTTTTCTACGTCCATTGAGACGCAGGCATATACGTGCTCGGGCCAACGCATGATCGCTGTCCAAACACGTACTCCAGAAGGAGCGGCAGTCTTCCACCGATCCTCTCCAGCGATGACTAATAGCAATGTGTCCATCGCTGAGTTGAGCTCGGCGGACGCCAGGTCAGACAGTGCCATTCTTTATGTCTGAAATTTGTGCTAGCTAAAAATAGGCGGTTATCTGAGCACATTTTTAATAGGTGATCACCGTTATCTGATGGTTCAGCCGGAGTTCCGAAAGTGCCACCTAAGTGGCTTTCTGTCCCACTCAGTCTACCCACCTGTGCATTGAAGTCACCTGCAACAACCACCACATCTGAGCGTTTGGCTCTCAGAAGGAGGCTAGATAGTTTTCGGTAGAACTCGTCCTTCACTTCATCCGAGCTCCAGTCGGTGTGTGCGTAAGCACAGATTACAAAGAGACAACGGTGAGTTTCACTATTCCTCTTAGTTCTCACTGAACAATTCGCCGCATAGCGTAGAGGGGACTATCAACTAGGATCCAGTCTAGTAGTGAGCTTTCTACACTAGTGCTTAATGCTATGCGTACACCTGGAAGACCATGAGAGCTATCCATCTAATCTCGAGAAACTCGAAGGGTGAGGGAGGTGGATAGCAGTCTGAGGAAACTTGAGTGCTGACAGAGTTGTGAGGGCGGTTGATACTTCCCAGCTGCTCACACCGTGGAAGGCTATTCTTCTTAAGGTACCTGGAAGAGACTTGTGTGACTGCAGAGCCCATCGGAAATCACACACAGCCTTCTGTGTATGCTTGTTTTGAACTCTTGTTGTTTTGGGGCCGGAGAGTCGGAAAGCAACGACAAATGAACCAACACCGCCGGCCCGGCAGACCGTGGGGTATGGTGGAGTGTGTTATATTTGGGGTCGACCTTTTCCAACCCCCAACCCCCCCCCCCCACCTCTCCCCCCCATTCCACTGAGAAGACAGCATCAGCATGACAGTGCTGGTCATCCAAGGGAAACACCTTACTGCTGTCACACTCCATCCAGCTAACAGCAGTACGACTTCGCCCTCAGACCCCTATCATAGTGTAGTAATTTACACCACAACGGTAACTGCTTTTCGCCTAACCACTATCCAACAGACCTTTCTGGTATGGTATGAGCTCGAAGGAACAAGTGTTTCACCAGCGTAGGTCGTTGGGTCATTGTGATATGCAGGCCAGACCACCACGTCAAGGTACCAGCTATAGGTCGGTTCTGCAAAGAGTTCTCCATTCTCAGTCATTTTCCCGAGTGCCTCTCGATCCAAGATGAGTTCTCTTCCTGTAATGTCTGCCCCCAGTTTGACAGTCACGTGACCGTGTATTGAGCTTCAACTGTGATCTATCATCACTAGCTTCCTTGAAGGCTTCCAACTTGATTTTGAAGGCAGATTCCTTGTACTGGATACTGAGTGGTGTGAACCTACATCCACTCCCCTTCTTGATCTGATCTTGTGTCTAGTAGGTTGTGTCTCCACTTTTTTCAGATTGAGGTGAAGTCGAACTGATCTCTATTGTGTCCTGGTGTCTGATGAAATCAAATCCATGTTGCTGCTTTGTAAATATCCTTGTGTTTGTACACAGTGCCTCCAATCACCAAATCATTTCAACGATATCACAGAATAAAAATCAAATAGGTTATTCTCATAGAATGAAAAGATAAATTGCAAGGAGATGAAAAAAAATGTGTCAGGCTTGTTATGAGGAATGGAATAATAGATTAGTAGGATCAACCAAGTAGTGAATAAAATACGATCATTATCATGGGAAATAACCAAAGAAATTTTGGAGCTGTGGCTCATTGGTTTAGGGGATGACTTTCAACGGTGGGTCACCGCTTCTTAACTGAGGTTTAGGCAACCAGGAAGTAACATTAGCCCTGATACGTTAGCTGTGCTTTACTGCCTATTACACGAAGGTGCACAAGGTTGCTGAGTGCATTTCTTTTCAATCTAAGAAAATGGAGAAGCGCAATGAGAAACAGAGTACATTTATGAAAGCGGAGCTCACAGAATAAAAGAAACCCAGAAAACGGGGGAAGAAAAAACATAAATCGCATTGAAGAAAGTCAGATTAGGTTCTTGAGGAACAAAGGTTTGATTTAGATTCTAAATCAACGAAAAATACTCAATAACGGGGTTACTCACAAGGCATTGAGAAAAACTTGACGTGCCGACGGGTGCTAACCAAATGATCCCTAGAGATTGTTCAACAGAAGCTGCTGAATGAAGTTGATTAAGGTTCGTGGTATTCCGTAGTATTGAAGCAGTTTCCAAATTACTTCTCGATCGACGCTGTTGAAGGCCTTTTCAAAGTCGATGAAGTTGAGGTAGAGAATTGACTGCCATTCTATACTCTGTTCTATGATGATGCATAGCGTAGCATTGCAATTTGATCCGCAGATGATTTGTTCTTCCTGAATCCTGCCTGTTCGGGTGGTAGTTTTGAATCCAGTGCATCCTTTAGTGTCTCCAGGATGATGCGGCCTAATATTTTGCTTGCTCTGGGTGGACATGGACAGGAGCGTGATTCCGTGCCAGTTCTCGTTCCTGTAAAGACCTAGGTGATCCTTCTTTGTACGTTTGACAAGGTAGCCCTTCTTACAGTCCTCAGGTTTCTTTCCTGCTTTCCTTCCAAACCTTCTGAAGTAGTGGTGTGGTGTGAGCATGTCCACTGCTGATGTCTCTGGGTCTGTTTTCATTGCTTCTGGAGGAATTCCATCTGGTCCTGCTGCTTTCCCGCATTTCAGTAACTTTATGGCGTTCAGGACTTCGACTTTTGTTGGAGGATTTGTGTTCACTGATAGTTCTGTGGTTGGGCTGTTCGTGGTATTTCTGGACGAAGGGCAGGTGGTGGTCGATTCAAGAACTTTTTGAAGTGGTCGGCCCATCGTTTCCTTTGTTTCTTTTCTTTGCTTACTAGCTTTCCTTCACTATCTTTCATTGGTTTCATCTGTGTTGTGTTGATCTCTTCCCTCCCAAATGGTAACCTGGTTATTTGATACAATGTGGTTTGGTCTCTTCTACGAGCAGCCTGTTCTGCTTCACTTGCCAGTGTTTCGTAGAAGTGTCTTTTGTCTTTCCGTGCACTCTTCTTCACTTCTTTGTCCAGTGTTTTATACGTTGTACTCAGTTCCTCTTGTCGTTGTGCATCCTTGCACTGATTTATCTTCTGCTTCACCATCCTCCTCTCCCTCTCCTATCAACTTCCATGTGTCCATCGAGATCCATTCCTTATCTTCTTTCTTCCTCCTTCCTAATACGGTTATGCAGGTTTCTTTCCATATAGCTTTCAAAGAGTTCCAGTGCTCATCCATACAGGTTTCTTCAGGGATGTTGCTCGGTATCTCCCATTTTGTCTGACGTGAAGATGTCCTTTGTAGTTTCGCCCTTCAGTTTTCGAGTGTTGTACTTGAACTGTGGTCTATCACCAGCTTCCTTGAAGGCTTCCAACTTGATTTTGAAGGCAGATTCCTTGCACTAGATACTGAGTGGTGTGAACCTACATCCACTCCCCTTCTTGATCTGATCTTGTGTCTAGTAGGTTGTGTCTCCACTTTTTTCAGATTGAGGTGAAGTCGAACTGATTTCTATTGTGTCCTGGTGTCTGGTGAAATCAAATCCATGTTGCTGCTTTGTAAATATCCTTGTGTTTGTACACAGTGCCTCCAATCACCAAATCATTTCAACGATATCACAGAATAAAATCAAATAGGTTATTCTCATAGAATGAGAAGATAAATTGCAAGGAGATGAAAAAAAATGTGTCAGGCTTGTTATGAGGAATGGAATAATAGATTAGTAGGATCAACCAAGTAGTGAATAAAATACGATCATTATCATGGGAAATAACCAAAGAAATTTTGGAGCTGTGGCTCATTGGTTTAGGGGATGACTTTCAACGGTGGGTCACCGCTTCTTAACTGAGGTTTAGGCAACCAGGAAGTAACATTAGCCCTGATACGTTAGCTGTGCTTTACTGCCTATTACACGAAGTTGCACAAGGTTGCTGCCCGACCGATAGCTGCTACCTTGACGTGGTGGTCGGGCTTGCATATCACAATGACCCAACGAGCTATGCTGGTGGAACGCTTGTTCCCTCGAGGTCCTACCATACCAGAAAGGTCTGTTGGGTAGTGGTTAGACGAAAAGCAGTTACCGTCATAGTGTAAATTGCTATACTATGATGGGGGTCTGAGGGCGAAGTCGTACTGCTGCTAGCTGGATGGGGTGTGACAGCAGTAAGGTGTTTCCCTTGGATGACCAGCAGTGCCATGCTGATGCTGCCTTCTCAGTGGAAGGGGGGGTTAGAAAAGGTCGGCCCCAAAAATAACACACTCCACCACGCCCCACGGTCTGCCGGGCCGGCGGTGTTGGTTCACTTGTCGTTTCCTTTCGCTCATCCGGCCCCAAAAATACAAAAATTCAAAATAATCATACTCAAAAGGCTGGGTGTGACAGGCCTCAAGCAGATGTCCGATGGGCTCTGCGGTCACACAAATCTCTTTCAGGTACCTTAAGAAGAAATAGCCTTCCACGGTGTGGGCAGCCGGGAAGTGTCAACCGCCCTCACAACTCTGTCAGCACCCAAGTTTCTTCTGACTGCTATCCTCCTCCTCCATCATTACCTTCTAATCTTCCTTCACGTCTCTTAATTAATGATGCTGCATCATCTTCAATTTCTCCTACCTCTGCAGCCTTCGACAACGATCTGAGTCCACAGAACAGTGTCCCTGGTCTCCTTAAACCACGCTCCAAATTACATATTGGAGCCTTCAATGTCCGCACCCTCCGTCAAATTGGCCAACAGGCTTCGTTGGCAAAGACTCTAGCAACTCGAGGCATGGATGTGTGCTGTGTTTGTGAGACACGCATACAGGACCCAAGTGTGGTTATTCACCTGACCTCTCCTGACCAATCTGGTGAATCTGCAAAATTCACCCTTCGAGTTTCTGGAGATTCGATAGCTAGCTCTCGTGGTCTTGCAGGTGTAGGTATAGCATTAAGCACCAGGGCAGAAAACTCACTACTAGACTGGATCCCAGTTGATAGTCGCCTCTGCGCTATGAGGCTGAACGGCACAGTGAGAACTAAAAGGAATAGTGAGACTCGCCGTTGTCTCTTTGTAATCTCTGCTTACGCACCCACTGACTGTAGTTCGGATGAAGTGAAGGACGAGTTCTACCATAAACTGTCTAACCTCCTCTCGAAAGCCAAACGTTCGGACGTAGTGGTTGTTGCAGGTGACCTCAACGCACAGGTGGGTAGACTGAGTGAGGCAGAAAGGCACTTAGGTGGCACTTTCGGAATCCCAGCTGAACGTACAGATAACGGTGATCGCCTATTACAACTATGCTCAGATAACCGCCTATTTTTAGCCAGCACAAATTTCAGACATAAAGAAAGGCACTGTCTGACCTGGCGTCCACCGAGCTCGACTCAGCGATGGACACAGATAGACCACATTGCTATTAGTCATCGCTGGAGAGGATCGGTGGAAGACTGCCGCTCCTTCTGGAGTACGTGTTTGGACAGCGATCATGCGTTGGTCCGAGCACGTATATGCCTGCGTCTCAATGGACGTAGAAAAAATTTGGCAACAAAACCACTACGAGTTCTGCTGGACAACGAAAACACCAAAGCCGTGTTCAGTGAGAAGTTGGCTAGGCAGTTATCGGAACAAAAGACTGTCACTCATCCAGAAGAAGCTTGGTGCCATCTTCAGTCTACTGTAAAAGCAGCACTGGAGACTGTAGCCGACTCCAAGATAATGGCTAAAAAGAGCCAGTGGATATCAGCAGCTTCTTCCAAACTAATGGATGCACGTGAATGCATCCCTGCAGGCTCTGAGTACAATGAAGAGCGAGCGCAACTTAAAAATAACTGACGAAAAGTCTGCGCAACGATCGTGAACAGTGGTGGGCAGCAAAGGCTAAAGAGATGGAAAAGGCAGCGGCGATCGGTAACAGTAGACAGTTATTTAGACTTATTAAGGAGACTGGGGGGAAATGGTCAACAACAGTTAGTGAGGTTATAGCGGAGAAGGACGGATCGGCGATTCACTCGCAGGGAAGGCGACTGGGACGATGGGCAGAACACTTTGAGGAACAGTTTAACTGGCCTCCAGCCACCATTGCGCTGCCCGCTATCCAGTCGGACCCTGAATGGGACATAGAGACAGGTCCCCCAACACTAGAAGAAGTTGAGAAAGCGGTAGGTAGCCTGAAACGGGGAAGGGCAGCAGGACCAGACGGACTACCTGCTGAGGTATACAAGAATGGTGGTAGAGTTCTCTTAGTCAGGCTAACGGAAGTGTTAGCCAGTATATGGGAATCAAATACGATCCCCTCCGACTGGTCTAAGTCACTGATCATCCCAGTCTTCAAGAAAGGCGAGAAGTCCTCTTGTGATAACCACAGAGGAATCAGCCTGACAAACATAGTGTCTAAGATCCTAAGTTCTATAATTCTCCGACGCCTGAGTGGAGCTCGGGAACAGCAAGCCCGAGAAAACCAGGCAGGCTTTAGACCTGGCCGTGGATGTATCGACCAAATATTCACACTGCGCCAGGTCCTGGAACATAGGCATGCTTACAGACGCCCGACAATAGCTGTATTTCTCGACCTGAAGGCGGCATTTGACTCCGTTGATCGAGAAGTCTTATGGCAGTGTCTGTCACTGAAAGGCGTGCCTAGTAAGTACATCACCTTATTGAAAGCTCTCTACTCGAACACTTGTGGGCATGTTAGAGCCTATGGTGAGTTGTCCAGGGAGCTATACTCATCAAGTGGTGTCCGTCAAGGATGCCCACTATCCCCATTCTTATTTAATTTTATCATAGATATTCTTATGGAGGTTTCCCTCTCGTCACCTAATTACAAAGACGTTGACCGGATCACAGGTGAATTTTCCTTAGATCTAGAATATGCAGATGACATAGTCCTGTTAGGTGAAGACGCTGACAAGATGCAGAGTCTTCTGAACACTTTGAGTGGGAATTTGAGAATGTTTGGGATGCGATTTTCACCACCCAAATGCAAATTTTTGCTCCAGGACTGGTCTTCAGCGGTACCGCGGTTAACAATAGAGAGTGAAGTGGTTGAGTGTGTTGACCACTTCACTTACCTGGGAAGTAGGATCAACTCCGGTGGGTTAGTTGCCGATGAGATTTCTGCACGGATACAAAAGGCTCGATTGGCTTTTGCCAATTTGCGCCACCTATGGCGCCGCCGTGATATTCGTTTGTCTATTAAGGGTCGCGTGTACTGCACAGCAGTCCGCTCTGTTCTACTGTATGGCTGTGAAACATGGCCATTGAAAGTGGAGGAGACAAGAAGGTTACAGGTGTTTGACCACCGTTGCCTTCGTAGTATAGGACGTATTCCGTGGTGTCACCATGTGAGTAATGCAGAAGTTAGGTGTAGAGTTTTAGGGAGAAGAGGTAAGTCAGTCGACGAGGTTGTGAACCTTCATCGACTGAGATGGTTGGGACACGTACTACGTATGCCTAGTCACCGATTGCCTCGTCACACAATGTTGGCTGAGGTGGGTTCAGGCTGGAAAAAGGCCCGAGGTGGCCAGACTAAAACATGGCACCAATGTATGAAGTCTCTGACTGTTGGTTTAAGCCATGTAGGACGATGCAGACTAGGTGGTTGGGGTCCACGGGACAAGAGGAACCAGTGGTTGGAGACCCTAGGTGATATGGCTCAGAACCGAAGTCAGTGGCGCAGATGTATACACACATTATCCTCATCTTAACAACGCTATACCGAATCTCACTATTTTGTCACTCCTCTTTCCTTTCTTCTCGTACTTTATATTTCTTTTGACTGCATTCACTTATCTTCATCCTTCACCTCACTACCTTTTTACTTGATGTGCTGATATGAGGTGTGGCAACTCGGACCGTTACGCAGTAATGCCTGGTCCTATGTTGATAATGATGATGATGATGATGACAAGGTTGCTGAGTGCATTTCTTTCAGTCTAAGAAAATGGAGAAGCGCAATGAGAAACAGAGTACATTTATGAAAGCGGAGCTCACAGAATAAAAGAAACCCAGAAAACGGGGGAAGAAAAAACATAAATCGCATTGAAGAAAGTCAGATTAGGTTCTTGAGGAACAAAGGTTTGATTTAGATTCTAAATCAACGAAAAATACTCAATAACGGGGTTACTCACAAGGCATTGAGAAAAACTTGACGTGCCGACGGGTGCTAACCAAATGATCCCCAGAGATTGTTCAACAGAAGCTGCTGAATGAAGTTGATTAAGGTTCGTGGTATTCCGTAGTATTGAAGCAGTTTCCAAATTACTTCTCGATCGACGCTGTTGAAGGCCTTTTCAAAGTCGATGAAGTTGAGGTAGAGAATTGACTGCCATTCTATACTCTGTTCTATGATGATGCATAGCGTAGCATTGCAATTTGATCCGCAGATGATTTGTTCTTCCTGAATCCTGCCTGTTCGGGTGGTAGTTTTGAATCCAGTGCATCCTTTAGTGTCTCCAGGATGATGCGGCCTAATATTTTGCTTGCTCTGGGTGGACATGGACAGGAGCGTGATTCCGTGCCAGTTCTCGTTCCTGTAAAGACCTAGGTGATCCTTCTTTGTACGTTTGACAAGGTAGCCCTTCTTACAGTCCTCAGGTTTCTTTCCTGCTTTCCTTCCAAACCTTCTGAAGTAGTGGTGTGGTGTGAGCATGTCCACTGCTGATGTCTCTGGGTCTGTTTTCATTGCTTCTGGAGGAATTCCATCTGGTCCTGCTGCTTTCCCGCATTTCAGTAACTTTATGGCGTTCAGGACTTCGACTTTTGTTGGAGGATTTGTGTTCACTGATAGTTCTGTGGTTGGGCTGTTCGTGGTATTTCTGGACGAAGGGCAGGTGGTGGTCGATTCAAGAACTTTTTGAAGTGGTCGGCCCATCGTTTCCTTTGTTTCTTTTCTTTGCTTACTAGCTTTCCTTCACTATCTTTCATTGGTTTCATCTGTGTTGTGTTGATCTCTTCCCTCCCAAATGGTAACCTGGTTATTTGATACAATGTGGTTTGGTCTCTTCTACGAGCAGCCTGTTCTGCTTCACTTGCCAGTGTTTCGTAGAAGTGTCTTTTGTCTTTCCGTGCACTCTTCTTCACTTCTTTGTCCAGTGTTTTATACGTTGTACTCAGTTCCTCTTGTCGTTGTGCATCCTTGCACTGATTTATCTTCTGCTTCACCATCCTCCTCTCCCTCTCCTATCAACTTCCATGTGTCCATCGAGATCCATTCCTTATCTTCTTTCTTCCTCCTTCCTAATACGGTTATGCAGGTTTCTTTCCATATAGCTTTCAAAGAGTTCCAGTGCTCATCCATACAGGTTTCTTCAGGGATGTTGCTCGGTATCTCCCATTTTGTCTGACGTGAAGATGTCCTTTGTAGTTTCGCCCTTCAGTTTTCGAGTGTTGTACTTGAACTGTGGTCTATCACCAGCTTCCTTGAAGGCTTCCAACTTGATTTTGAAGGCAGATTCCTTGCACTAGATACTGAGTGGTGTGAACCTACATCCACTCCCCTTCTTGATCTGATCTTGTGTCTAGTAGGTTGTGTCTCCACTTTTTTCAGATTGAGGTGAAGTCGAACTGATTTCTATTGTGTCCTGGTGTCTGGTGAAATCAAATCCATGTTGCTGCTTTGTAAATATCCTTGTGTTTGTACACAGTGCCTCCAATCACCAAATCATTTCAACGATATCACAGAATAAAAATCAAATAGGTTATTCTCATAGAATGAAAAGATAAATTGCAAGGAGATGAAAAAAAATGTGTCAGGCTTGTTATGAGGAATGGAATAATAGATTAGTAGGATCAACCAAGTAGTGAATAAAATACGATCATTATCATGGGAAATAACCAAAGAAATTTTGGAGCTGTGGCTCATTGGTTTAGGGGATGACTTTCAACGGTGGGTCACCGCTTCTTAACTGAGGTTTAGGCAACCAGGAAGTAACATTAGCCCTGATACGTTAGCTGTGCTTTACTGCCTATTACACGAAGGTGCACAAGGTTGCTGAGTGCATTTCTTTTCAATCTAAGAAAATGGAGAAGCGCAATGAGAAACAGAGTACATTTATGAAAGCGGAGCTCACAGAATAAAAGAAACCCAGAAAACGGGGGAAGAAAAAACATAAATCGCATTGAAGAAAGTCAGATTAGGTTCTTGAGGAACAAAGGTTTGATTTAGATTCTAAATCAACGAAAAATACTCAATAACGGGGTTACTCACAAGGCATTGAGAAAAACTTGACGTGCCGACGGGTGCTAACCAAATGATCCCCAGAGATTGTTCAACAGAAGCTGCTGAATGAAGTTGATTAAGGTTCGTGGTATTCCGTAGTATTGAAGCAGTTTCCAAATTACTTCTCGATCGACGCTGTTGAAGGCCTTTTCAAAGTCGATGAAGTTGAGGTAGAGAATTGACTGCCATTCTATACTCTGTTCTATGATGATGCATAGCGTAGCATTGCAATTTGATCCGCAGATGATTTGTTCTTCCTGAATCCTGCCTGTTCGGGTGGTAGTTTTGAATCCAGTGCATCCTTTAGTGTCTCCAGGATGATGCGGCCTAATATTTTGCTTGCTCTGGGTGGACATGGACAGGAGCGTGATTCCGTGCCAGTTCTCGTTCCTGTAAAGACCTAGGTGATCCTTCTTTGTACGTTTGACAAGGTAGCCCTTCTTACAGTCCTCAGGTTTCTTTCCTGCTTTCCTTCCAAACCTTCTGAAGTAGTGGTGTGGTGTGAGCATGTCCACTGCTGATGTCTCTGGGTCTGTTTTCATTGCTTCTGGAGGAATTCCATCTGGTCCTGCTGCTTTCCCGCATTTCAGTAACTTTATGGCGTTCAGGACTTCGACTTTTGTTGGAGGATTTGTGTTCACTGATAGTTCTGTGGTTGGGCTGTTCGTGGTATTTCTGGACGAAGGGCAGGTGGTGGTCGATTCAAGAACTTTTTGAAGTGGTCGGCCCATCGTTTCCTTTGTTTCTTTTCTTTGCTTACTAGCTTTCCTTCACTATCTTTCATTGGTTTCATCTGTGTTGTGTTGATCTCTTCCCTCCCAAATGGTAACCTGGTTATTTGATACAATGTGGTTTGGTCTCTTCTACGAGCAGCCTGTTCTGCTTCACTTGCCAGTGTTTCGTAGAAGTGTCTTTTGTCTTTCCGTGCACTCTTCTTCACTTCTTTGTCCAGTGTTTTATACGTTGTACTCAGTTCCTCTTGTCGTTGTGCATCCTTGCACTGATTTATCTTCTGCTTCACCATCCTCCTCTCCCTCTCCTATCAACTTCCATGTGTCCATCGAGATCCATTCCTTATCTTCTTTCTTCCTCCTTCCTAATACGGTTATGCAGGTTTCTTTCCATATAGCTTTCAAAGAGTTCCAGTGCTCATCCATACAGGTTTCTTCAGGGATGTTGCTCGGTATCTCCCATTTTGTCTGACGTGAAGATGTCCTTTGTAGTTTCGCCCTTCAGTTTTCGAGTGTTGTACTTGAACTGTGGTCTATCACCAGCTTCCTTGAAGGCTTCCAACTTGATTTTGAAGGCAGATTCCTTGCACTAGATACTGAGTGGTGTGAACCTACATCCACTCCCCTTCTTGATCTGATCTTGTGTCTAGTAGGTTGTGTCTCCACTTTTTTCAGATTGAGGTGAAGTCGAACTGATTTCTATTGTGTCCTGGTGTCTGGTGAAATCAAATCCATGTTGCTGCTTTGTAAATATCCTTGTGTTTGTACACAGTGCCTCCAATCACCAAATCATTTCAACGATATCACAGAATAAAAATCAAATAGGTTATTCTCATAGAATGAAAAGATAAATTGCAAGGAGATGAAAAAAAATGTGTCAGGCTTGTTATGAGGAATGGAATAATAGATTAGTAGGATCAACCAAGTAGTGAATAAAATACGATCATTATCATGGGAAATAACCAAAGAAATTTTGGAGCTGTGGCTCATTGGTTTAGGGGATGACTTTCAACGGTGGGTCACCGCTTCTTAACTGAGGTTTAGGCAACCAGGAAGTAACATTAGCCCTGATACGTTAGCTGTGCTTTACTGCCTATTACACGAAGGTGCACAAGGTTGCTGAGTGCATTTCTTTTCAATCTAAGAAAATGGAGAAGCGCAATGAGAAACAGAGTACATTTATGAAAGCGGAGCTCACAGAATAAAAGAAACCCAGAAAACGGGGGAAGAAAAAACATAAATCGCATTGAAGAAAGTCAGATTAGGTTCTTGAGGAACAAAGGTTTGATTTAGATTCTAAATCAACGAAAAATACTCAATAACGGGGTTACTCACAAGGCATTGAGAAAAACTTGACGTGCCGACGGGTGCTAACCAAATGATCCCCAGAGATTGTTCAACAGAAGCTGCTGAATGAAGTTGATTAAGGTTCGTGGTATTCCGTAGTATTGAAGCAGTTTCCAAATTACTTCTCGATCGACGCTGTTGAAGGCCTTTTCAAAGTCGATGAAGTTGAGGTAGAGAATTGACTGCCATTCTATACTCTGTTCTATGATGATGCATAGCGTAGCATTGCAATTTGATCCGCAGATGATTTGTTCTTCCTGAATCCTGCCTGTTCGGGTGGTAGTTTTGAATCCAGTGCATCCTTTAGTGTCTCCAGGATGATGCGGCCTAATATTTTGCTTGCTCTGGGTGGACATGGACAGGAGCGTGATTCCGTGCCAGTTCTCGTTCCTGTAAAGACCTAGGTGATCCTTCTTTGTACGTTTGACAAGGTAGCCCTTCTTACAGTCCTCAGGTTTCTTTCCTGCTTTCCTTCCAAACCTTCTGAAGTAGTGGTGTGGTGTGAGCATGTCCACTGCTGATGTCTCTGGGTCTGTTTTCATTGCTTCTGGAGGAATTCCATCTGGTCCTGCTGCTTTCCCGCATTTCAGTAACTTTATGGCGTTCAGGACTTCGACTTTTGTTGGAGGATTTGTGTTCACTGATAGTTCTGTGGTTGGGCTGTTCGTGGTATTTCTGGACGAAGGGCAGGTGGTGGTCGATTCAAGAACTTTTTGAAGTGGTCGGCCCATCGTTTCCTTTGTTTCTTTTCTTTGCTTACTAGCTTTCCTTCACTATCTTTCATTGGTTTCATCTGTGTTGTGTTGATCTCTTCCCTCCCAAATGGTAACCTGGTTATTTGATACAATGTGGTTTGGTCTCTTCTACGAGCAGCCTGTTCTGCTTCACTTGCCAGTGTTTCGTAGAAGTGTCTTTTGTCTTTCCGTGCACTCTTCTTCACTTCTTTGTCCAGTGTTTTATACGTTGTACTCAGTTCCTCTTGTCGTTGTGCATCCTTGCACTGATTTATCTTCTGCTTCACCATCCTCCTCTCCCTCTCCTATCAACTTCCATGTGTCCATCGAGATCCATTCCTTATCTTCTTTCTTCCTCCTTCCTAATACGGTTATGCAGGTTTCTTTCCATATAGCTTTCAAAGAGTTCCAGTGCTCATCCATACAGGTTTCTTCAGGGATGTTGCTCGGTATCTCCCATTTTGTCTGACGTGAAGATGTCCTTTGTAGTTTCGCCCTTCAGTTTTCGAGTGTTGTACTTGAACTGTGGTCTATCACCAGCTTCCTTGAAGGCTTCCAACTTGATTTTGAAGGCAGATTCCTTGCACTAGATACTGAGTGGTGTGAACCTACATCCACTCCCCTTCTTGATCTGATCTTGTGTCTAGTAGGTTGTGTCTCCACTTTTTTCAGATTGAGGTGAAGTCGAACTGATTTCTATTGTGTCCTGGTGTCTGGTGAAATCAAATCCATGTTGCTGCTTTGTAAATATCCTTGTGTTTGTACACAGTGCCTCCAATCACCAAATCGTTGTGTGCACAGAAGTCTGGAAACAGTTCTCCATTCTCATTCATTTTCCGGAGTGCCTCTCGACCCAAGATGAGTTCTCTTCCTGTATTGTCTGCCCCCAGTTTGACATTCACGTCACCCCACCCGTGAGAATTTTGATTTCGCCACCTGGGGTCTTGTCCATTCACTGATTTCAGCTGTGCATAGAATTCCTCCTTCTTCTCTTGATCTGCATTATTTGTAGGTGCGTAGTATTGGCATTGTATGATTGTAACTTTCCTTCCTTTTGAGTTGAATCTTGCTGTCATAATCCTTATGTTGGAGAAGATTGGTTTGCACTGCATGAGAGTTTTCGGTGTTGTTGAGGACATCATGATAGTTACTCCGAAACTCAGTGTGTTCGTGGTTGTCATCTGGGTGAGAATATCAGAGTATATTATTGACTCTCCAGTTGACAGTTTGGAGAGTCCACTTCCATTCCATCTGCTTTCACAGATTGCTAGCACTTCCATGCCATATCTCTTCATCTTTTTCGCAATCTGGGCGGCCTTGGTAGGTTCATACGTGGTGCAGAGATTCCATATCCTCATCTTTACTTTGGCTTTCATCTGGAGAAGAGAACGCACATTGGCCAATTGGCTTCCTGAAGGTTTTCACCAACCGGCGTTATTTCACCTCTCCGACTCCAGCGAAGAATAAGTTTATTTTTTATATTTTGTCCTGTGCTTTGAAGTTTCTGTGGCTATTGGATTTCGGGTAGAATTGCTAGCTACACGCCCAACCTTCCCTTTTTTTCTCAGTTTATGCCTGGCTAGTGAACTAGTAAACTAGGCGAGGTTTCTTTCAAGCATGCAGATACGTTATTATTGCTAATAATGGTTATATTCACTAAATATTTCACTAAAAGTGTTTGTATTGAAAGGTGAGTTGTTGTTTTGTCTGCTAAGTAGGACTTCCGTCGCTTCAAGGAACCAATTTAGCTGACACTGTGGTGTGTGTAAATGTGGTTACCTGCTGATAATGCTCTTTCGCCGCACTGGATAAATATGTGAAAACAAATGCATTTTAGGAAAAGAAATGGTGTGTGTTTATAAGTTACTTATCTCTGCAATGCATAACAAAAATCCAGTAGATTTTTTGAATGTGCTGTGTTCCCAGTTTAAGCAGTAGTTGAAATGTGTACTCATGCACGTATAACTGGTGCAATATCTTGCTTTAGCTAAAATAGTGACCATTGGTTTTGACTGGTTGACTTTGAACCAGTAGGCCACCATTTTTAACTCAGTGCAATTTGAAGTTTAAGCACTTAGCTAGTACTTAGTAGTTCTTATACTTCAGGTATGTTTGACTATTTAGTAGAAGAGCTTACTGAGTTGTACAGCTCAAGAATAGAAACAATTTTCTTTAGCATTTATTTATGTCTCTGTAAGTTGTTCAATTGTATGATCGTGAGGCATAGATGGATGTAAACCAGTCACTCCTTGCTATTTATTATGAGTATATTCCTAAATGTAAAACTCTTTATTTTTCTTATTCCTCAATTATACAGGGTATTGAAAAAGATTTAAGGCCAATAGTTTGGAAGTATTTACTTGGTTATTATCAATGGACCTATACAACCGAAGAGAATGAAAGATTAAGAGTTGAAAAAAGGTAAGATGACCTTTTCGAAGTTTAAAAAATGGCGTTTGCCGTCGTTTTTATGGTTCGTTAATTTATTTACTTTCTTTTTACACACTGGTTCTGTTGTGCATATACAAATATTGTGGTAGCTGTATTAGTAGTGACGCGAAATGGTAAAAGCTGGACAAGCTTTATTTTTCTATTGGGCGATTGAACTATTTCCACACCCTACAAAAGGGATGCAACTAATTTGGTATTTATCTTTTTCAGTATCCGACTTAAAAACCTCTCCAAAAATCATGTATTTCCTCTGGTCAAATGCAAACGCCATTTAAAATCTTCGAGGTTCTAGGAAGGATAAGTACTTCAAACTTACTACACACTATCCAGAAACAATAAGTTACCATATACCATAAGTTTTGTCACAAATTCAAGTTAAAGTCATGAAATAAACATCATTAACGAGTTCTTTTTATTGTTAGTGCAGTTGAGGAATGACTTTAAAGGCTGCCTTAGCAACTACTGAGATAACCAATCATGTGGCGGTGTTTTGGCTGGGAAGGCAGTTTTTCATAGGATGGAGAAACGTAATCGGTTATTCCAGCAGTTGTTGGGGTGACCTTTAAAGTCGCCGCAGTTCAGTACTTTATAAATTACTATATACGAAGTCATTTAACTAGCAATTTTTTGTTTTGTTACTTATTCTGTTTGACTATGGAGACAATTATCGGTTACTCAATATTTATCGCAGTAACTCATGAGCAAGAAATGAATTTCATGATCCCAGTCTACTTCAGTGGTTATTAGACATCAGGGAAATGTTTTCCCCTTACAGATTGTTTGTATAACAGGTTCGGTGTTTCCTACCTGCGGTCGACTATAAAGTGATGTATTGTTCATTGCGACACACTTCTACCGTTGTTACTTCTTGGATGTATAGCAATTCTCTCTGTGTAGGGTTTAATCTCGTTTTATTTATTTGTCAGTGATTAGTAACGCCTGAAAAATATCTTACCCGATTTTGTATATCGAAAAGCTCATCATGCAGGTAGGAAAATACAATCATAGATTTACAGTGTTAGAGCAATGGAAAACAATGTAAATTCTGTTGTGTATACTTCTTGGTGAAAGTTCGCAACACTACATATCAACATATTGAGGTGAAAGTCAATGGAAGAAAAAAATGAGGTTATCAGTTGCTTTTAAACACTTGAAGATGGAAAGGAAGAGAAGATAGCCAGAATGTGATGCGAGTAGAGAGCGAATACATTTGCATCACTATCATCTATCTAAAGCTGTCACCTACAGTTCGCAAACATCTGTTTCAATTGTTACTCGGATCTCATCCAGTAATGAATGACCCAGACCAGCAGTCGAAGACTCTATTGACTGACGTCGTGTATTTATCTTCCATTAAAAAAAACTTTATCGCCGCCTGATTTTATTTCACGTAGTATTGTATAACACTATCTCAGTCGATGAAGGCTCACAACCTCATGCATCAAATTACCTCTGTTACCTACGACTGCATTCAGTCTTTATTCTGTGTTATTCCCACCGCATGCAGATGATACTACTAGGGCAATAGTGGTTATCAGACGAAATTATTCCCGTAAGCTAACATGAATCATGCGTCAACAAATTCTCCATTGCTTAAAAATTTTTTCTTGTAAGTGCAGAATGTGACAAGATTTCACAGGCTCACGTTTTCGAAGTTAGCATTTGTTACCATTCTCAAGTTCCGTAAACAATGAAGTTGGTTTCAGTCCAGTTCAAAGTTTTCACAAGTTTATCGAAGCGAAGACTCATTTGTAATCACTTGCTATGGAATTATTTTTTGAAATTCCATTGATTTATAATATAACCGATTGTAATATCTTTTTATCACTTCACTGTGACAACATGACCAAATAATCTGTACTTTACTCAAAACCGGAACAAATATACTGATCAATTCAGTATGATTAATTGAAGTGACTAAAATGTCACGAAATAAAGTTATCCACTATCTACAGATTCTTTCAATAAAAATAGCATATTTAGAAAAGTGAAAGCGGACTTCTGAAAGGAAGCTACTATTCATCTATAGTATTTACAATCAGCCTTCATTAGTTTTTTTTTTAAAAACGAAAAAATGAATAAATAGCTAGTTCTCCCTGGGAAATATCCAGAGAAAGGTATCCAGGATTCAATGCTGAGAAGATTGGTGTCTTTATTTTTTGAACTTGTAAAAATGACTTTTTTTAAGAGATTGGTAAAAAAAAATTAAATGTTTCTCTTGCTTAGACCTTAGTTTAGAGCTGACAGGTACTCATCGAACGCAACTTCGTACAGCATTTTTAGCTCACATGTAGTCGCTGTGGCAAATATAAAACTATATACCTTTGTATAAACAAGTTCTGAGAAATCTGAGGTTGATTATTTTGCAATTCCACATAAGTTATTTCGACTATGTACTCTTCAGCTGACTTAAAATGGCTTTTAGGTATATTTCAAAATCATGAACTGAAAACAGGTGATAATGTCTTCTAATAAATATGAAGTAGCTACATTTTTTTGACTACAGATATTTTCGTGGTATTGCTTGCATACGATGGAATCACTCTGCTAGCAATCCAGAGGTCAGGCGAAGGAAATTGTGCAAGACAGCTAAGTCAATCGATGAGTTTGTGAACCGTCACTGGCTTGGACGTGTGTTGTGCATGCTTACCCACCATCTACTTTGACGTGCAATGCTGGGCAAAGTTGGATCAGATTTGAAGAGGGTTCATAGTGGCCAAACCAAAACCTGACACCAGTCGAAGAAGTCTCTTACTGTTGATCAGTGTCGTGTGGGAATATTCAGATAACCTGGCTGAGGTAGCCGTGATGAATCAGTTTGTTGATAACTTTTGGTGATATGGCTGAAAATCGGTCATAACAGCGCAGATGTATTTAATCGTGACGTCTTCTAAAGCTTGGATACTCACACTAAACTGTAGCGTGTCGGCTGTCGATAAGCATGCGTGCTCCACAGTTTGGCGAAGAGTGAAGTTCTGGTTTTCCCGAACTTCCTGTTCTAATGTTGCCCTTAGGCGTCGGATAACTATGGATCCAAGGATCTTGGACACAATGTTGATCAAATTGATTCCCCTATTTTTGTGACAGGTCTTCTCTTTTTTCTCCATCGACTACTGCTCACCGTTATTGCAAAGACTCCTAGTCATCTTAAGTTTGAGTTTGTTGGCTCCTCATTGTAATCAGAGCTTACTGGAAAAAATAGGCTCTCATTTTTCGGATGGGGTTACTCTACCACAATCCAGTGCTTTCTGGTAACGTTTTGGTGTAGATTATCAACTATCTAAATCGCTGTTTGCATGCCATGCTGAATATTATGGAAAATCCATCAAGATGAGAATCGCTGTCATGTTCAAACGAATGCTTAACTGTCTCCTACTTAAGAACGCATTTGACTTTCTTTTTCTTCTGTTAAACCCAAGAGGCCTCACTGCTGTCTATTTTCTCCCACTTGTATTACCCATATATAGACTTAGCTGTTCTAACGTATGGTCGGCGTCTATTTGTATACTCTGTGAATAGTGGCAGTTCTACACCCATGCTCTCAAAGAAAGCTTATAGCAATATGATTTATCTGTTTTCGCCCTTGGTCTGATATCAGTGGACACCTAGACAGTATCTGTTTTAATGTGTGAAGTTGTGCTGACCGTTAAAAAGTGGTTGTCAGGACGAAATCTTAGGAAAAAATCATAGATGTTGCTTCATTGGCATCTTATGCTGTAGACATCTGTCAGATGCCTTTCCTACTGCTTCGCTTTCCTTGATTGAGCGTTGAAGTCGCCTGCTGTATCTGAGCTTTATTTATCGAAATTATCTTTTGTATCGTGCTAAACGGAGTTGGTGTGGTTGTAGGGGTGGATTGCACAAGGGCATTCTTGTGTCCCTCTACTCTTCTGAATTCTGGTTAACCCATCTGTACATCACACAGATGGCTGTTGACTGAACCCCATTCAGGATGTACACTTTGTGTTCCTGAATGTAGTTCTAAATAGAGTTTCTGGTGACCCTTATATAAAAAAACTGCATTCCCCTGATATTCCTTCTGTTGTGGTTTTCAGTTATCGCTCGCATCAGTGGTTCTTTTCTCATAGATTCTCGTAAATTTCGGAATCAAGTTTTAGGAAGATGGTACTGAGAGAGATAGTCTTTCGTATGTATTTCGTTCCTTTATTGGAATATTTTGACTCTTAGCTCGACCAAACGATGCCTTACGGATGTGACATGGGACCCCATAAGTTCTAGATATTTATTCTAGTAGGCGGAGAGCAGGCACTTTTATCTAGACCACTATCTCTTGTTTTTGTTTTGCAGTGTTACATAGATAATTCTATTCATCTTAGAATTATTGTCACTAACACATGTTTTGCGTGATACCTTTTTATGCCCACACTTATCTTTCTTCCCTTCGTCTTTCTCGTCTCCTTCCTGACCACTTTATGTAGTATTGTGTTTTTTGATTTGAATGGTACAATCATTTAGCTTTCATTTTCTCGCTGGACACCATCATCATGAAATGTTTTTAACTGATTTCTCTATCTTTTGAAATGTGACAACTGTAACCAAAATTTTTAGTCTTCTGGAAGTACCCTTTTGACAAGGTGTTGTATGTTCTTTGGTGGTATTGTAGATAGTTAGTTGAAATTCGTGAGATAAAACCCTTGAGCCACAATTCAGTTGTTTTATGATATGTATACATTATTTGCTAAAAGTAATTAGTAAATGCTGTGGATATTCACATTCTACCCCTTCATGTGAGATAACATTTTCATGCCTCGGGTTAATAAGTGTCGAAGGATCAAGAGGTTCATATGTATCCTGAAGGTTGAACATTGCACTTCTCAGCTTTTTTATGATGTGGAGCAATTGCCCAGCTACCTTACGTAATGTACATCTGATGCTACTTGTTCTGATGAACATACTATCTTATCTTCCCTACCGGTCTACTGTTGTTGCTACTCGAGATAAGAAGAATGATCTTTTTTTGTTAACCTTACTGGCTATACTTCTGGTGTCTCACTTCTTTTATTAGTCGTGAATATCACATGCTGAAGGCATTTTTGGAAGCCAATGTCAGCTGACAGAGAAGCTAGATTCACTCTGCTTCGGGACCGCAGATGCTTTATTGGTGAGTTCTAAAAAAATTGTATTCACCAAATTTCTTAACTGTCCGTAAATTGATTTAATGTGCCTATCGAAACGTAGTTCACGACATTTCCATGAGAATCAATTCGTTTAGTGGATGTATGGCTTATTTTCTAAACTTCCATTCATATTCTTCAATCTTATAATGTGTATATAAGCTGTTCTTGTCAATTTCATGTGTTTTGAGACAGTGTATAGAAAGCTTTTTCTTATTTTAGTCAGCTTTTTAAACTGTTACGTTTTTTTCTGAAGTTTAAGTAAAGTGTTTAGCGTCTGTTTCGGTTTAAAATTGATTTTTCATCACATGACACCTGTTTTTTTTCGTTCGTTTATCTCTATCAACTAATATCACCAAATAACATGGAGCTGTTTCAATGCTCGCAGTTGTTCTGTTTTATCATATGATTCTACTCTTATAATGTAAACTTATACTGTGAATGAATGCAGCAGATTGAATGTGTGGTTGAACCATGGTAATTTTGCAAATAACTGGAGTTATTACTGTCTACTGTTCTGTTTATGGATGATAATACATGAAAATCAAACGAAGCATCTTTCGAATGGCGCAAACCAATTTTGCATTCAAGGCCATCACGAAATTCACTTGCGTATATAACATACTATGTAATTAAAGGTTTGTTTTGAACTGACAAGCAACCAGTCACAAGTGAACCTGATATTAGTAGGAACCTCATGAGTTTAGAAAACAACATTTGTTTGCTATCACGTCAGCCATTTCTGTTGGTCCTACGTTGGTTAAAAATTTATGAGCAACTTCAGAAAGTTATGAAAGGTGAACATACTGTAATAATTTTCTTCGACTGTGGCTACATTTATGCACAACACCAGTCAGAATACCCTAATAGCAATATGGTCTATCTATGTCCGTCTCTGAGCTGAACTCGGTGGACGCCATGTCAAACAATATCTTTCTTCATGTCCGAGGCTTAGGCTAGATATAAACGATTGTCTGAGCCCAATGGACTTTCCAAACTGTCAACTGGAGAGTCAATAATATACTCCGATATTGTCACCCAGACGACAACCATAAACACACTAAGTTTCGGAGAACTGTTTGCAGACTTCTTTGGACTGAACGATTTGATGATTGGAGGCACTGTGTACAAACACAAGGATATTCAAAAAGCAGCAACATGGATTTGATTTCACCAGACACCAGGACACAATAGAGATCAGTTCGACTTCACCTCAATCTGAAGAAAGTGGAGACACAACCTACTAGACACAAGATCAGATCAAGAAGGGGAGTGGATGTAGGTTCACACCACTCAGTATCTAGTGCAAGGAATCTGCCTTCAAAATCAAGTTGAAGCCTTCAAGGAAGCTGGTGATGATAGATCACAGTTGAAGTTCAACACACGGTGACGTGATTGTCAAACTGAGGGCAGACAATACAGGAAGAGAACTCATCTTGGATCGAGAGGCACTCGGGAAAATGACTGAGAATGGAGAACTCTTTGCAGAACCGACCTATAGCTGGTACGTTGACGTGGTGGTCTGGCCTGCATATCACAATGACCCAACGACCTACGCTGGTGAAACACTTGTTCCTTCGAGCTCATACCATACCAGAAAGGTCTGTTGGATAGTGGTTAGGCGAAAAGCAGTTACCGTTGTGGTGTAAATTACTACACTATGATAGGGGTCTGAGGGCGAAGTCGTACTGCTGTTAGCTGGATGGAGTGTGACAGCAGTAAGGTGTTTCCCTTGGATGACCAGCACTGTCATGCTGATGCTGTCTTCTCAGTGGAATGGGGGGGAGAGGTGGGGGGGGGGGGTTGGGGGTTGGAAAAGGTCGACCCCAAATATAACACACTCCACCATACCCCACGGTCTGCCGGGCCGGCGGTGTTGGTTCATTTGTCGTTGCTTTCCGACTCTCCGGCCCCAAAACAACAAGAGTTCAAACAAGCATACACAGAAGGCTGTGTGTGATTTCCGATGGGCTCTGCAGTCACACAAGTCTCTTCCAGGTACCTTAAGAAGAAATAGCCTTCCACGGTGTGAGCAGCTGGGAAGTATCAACCGCCCTCACAACTCTGTCAGCACTCAAGTTTCCTCAGACTGCTATCCACCTCCCTCATCATTACCTTCTAATCTTCTTTCACGTCTCTCAATCAACGATACTACATCATCTTCAATTTCTCCTAGCTCTGCAGCCTTCGACAACGATCTGAATCCACAGGACAGCATCCCCGATCTCCTTAAACCACGCTCCAAACTACACATCGGTGCCTTCAATGTCTGCATCCTCCGTCAACTTGGTCAACAAGGCTTCATTGACCAAGACTCCAGCAACTCGAGGCATGGATGTGTGCTGTGTTTGTGAGACTCGCATACAGGACGTAAGTGCAGTTATTGATCTAGCCTCTCCCGGCTAGTCTGGTGAATGCGCAAAACTCACCCTTCGAGTTTCTCGAGATTAGATGGATAGCTCTCATGGTCTTCCAGGTGTACGCATAGCATTAAGCACTAGTGTAGAAAGCTCACTACTAGACTGGATCCTAGTTGATAGTCCCCTCTACGCTATGCGGCCGAATTGTTCAGTGAGAACTAAGAGGAATAGTGAAACTCACCGTTGTCTCTTTGTAATCTGTGCTTACGCACACACCGACTGGAGCTCGGATGAAGTGGAGGACGAGTTCTACCGAAAACTATCTAGCCTCCTTCTGAGAGCCAAACGCTCAGATGTGGTGGTTGTTGCAGGTGACTTCAATGCACAGGTGGGTAGACTGAGTGGGACAGAAAGCCACTTAGGTGGCACTTTCGGAACCCCAGCTGAAGCAACAGATAACGGTGATCACCTATTAAAAATGTGCTCAGATAACCGCCTATTTTTAGCTAGCACAAATTTCAAACATAAAGAAAGACATTGTCTGACGTGGCATCCACCGAGCTCAGCTCAGCGATGGACACAGATAGACCACATTGCTATCAGTCATTGCTAGAGAGGATCGTTGGAAGACTGCCACTCCTTCTGGAGTACGTGTTTGGATAGCGACTACGTATTGGTCCGAACGCGTATATGTATATATATATAGGTGGTTTGGGTCTGCGGGACAAGAGAAACTAGTGGTTGGATACTAGGTGATATGGCTGAAAACTGTAGTCAGTGGCGCAGATGTATACACACATTATCCTCATCTTAACGAAGCTATACCGAACGTCACCATTTTCCTTTTCTTCCTTTCTCTCTTTTAGTACTTTTTATTTCTTTTGATTGAATTTTCTTTTCTTCATCTCACGCTTGACTGCCTTCTTACTTGATGTCCTGATATGAGATGTGGCGAATCGGACCGTTACGCAGTAATGCCTGGTCCGATGTTGATTTGGATGGATTGGGAGTCTGACTCTTAGACTTTAACCGTCATCTGTAAAGGAATGGTTTCAGGTTTATATCCCATCCCAGTATTTTTAACTTGCATAACTGGGTAGTATCGTTTGCCCCCAAAGACTATATTTAGCCTATATCTCAGTACTTGTACCGAGTTGTGTTGAAAGCTTTTGCATTTGTTCTTTACGTCTTCCCTTAAAATGGTCATCTGGTTCACTGAAATTGGCTTCCTCAAATTTCGAGTGACTTGATTGATTGTATCTGTCTTTTGAATCGCTTCCCTTTGAATTTCCTTTCTCAAATATTGACTTATCGGATCATTTCATCTTCTTCTGTCTGGTATTCAAAAAAATAAGCCTTGAGTGACAATTATTTCTGTTCACACAAATATTTCTTTGATTTGTGTTCACTCTGAGGTTCGATGATTTTCATAAGGAAGTGATTTGTGGAAAACTATTTCCTGTTCAATTGAGGAAATCAATTTTTACATTTTTCTCGAGATCCTATTTTAGTCTTGTCTGTTTGTCTTTGTTCTTATTATCAAGGGCTGAAAATTTGCTTCCTCTTAAACGTTATACTCACCAGTTTAGTGTAACTGAGTCTTGTTTCTTTTCAAGTGTTTTACAAGTCTTCATTAATATTTTTAGTGGTTCATACCAACCACGTTTTTGCTCGAACTCTCATTCCACTAGTTATCGTGCTTATCATGAAAACTTTTTTATGAAGTTACTGTAATAGCTGGTGGCACTTACGTTTACTTGTGCGGTTTATTTCCCACCATTTTAACACTTTTTTAAAATACGCTTATTTTCTGTAGACAAAGATGTTCCACGGACTGATCGTAAAACTGATTTTTATGGAGATGATAGTCGTGGGAATTTGACACGTCTTTCAGATATACTTGTAACTTATACTATTTATAATATGGACTTTGGTAAGTTACACCTGCTTGAATCGCTTATATATTTTGCTATCATTTTATATTTTACTTGTGTTTATTTCTCATTCAGACCTTGTGCCCTTTAGCGCATCTGATTTTTTTGATGTAATTGCTTATGTATGAGGTGTGAAGCTTATAAGTGGCAATAAAAACCGACCAATAATGCGTAACCTCATTCTTATTTGGAGCTTATTCGACAAGATTGTGCAATCGTTCTACTCTGGCCAACATTTTAATTCTCATGGGATAACAAAAGACGTTGGTCTTATCACGATAAACTTCATGGGAACTGGTTCTATTTTCTCTCCATCTCGAATAAAGCCAGCAACGTAATTAGTTAAACAATCTCACACTTAAACAGTTCCTACTGTTTGAATCACTCGGAGAAATACTCCATCGTAAAAATGCATCACTTCAGTCCGTGCTTCAGTGTCACATACTGTCACTGAAATTGAACGCTCCGAAATAGTGTATAACATTCCGAATTTCACTGATAAATTACTCTGTGATGCAGAAGATTATATGACATTCTAAGGGTTTGATTTGATAACGTTAGATGATGGCATAAGATGAGGTTGATGAAAATGTTCAGTGAAATCAAAAAGGGTGTATAAATCCACGTCATCTTGATTAGTTCTAAGCCATATCGCTAAAAATCTCCAGCCATAGTTCCTATCTTTACTAGGACCCCAGCTAAACAGTCTACATCCTCCTATATGGCTCAAACCAGTGAGAAAATGCTTCACGAACTGGTATTACACAATGATTTCGTTCCAGATATACTTTCGCTGCATAGTTTTAGAACAGAACGGTAACTTCATTCTTTCAAAATCACATCAATTTCAGTGAGACAGTTGCAGTCCGAGATAATATATTCAATAATTTCATTTGACTCTTTCCTAAAAGATGTAATGAAATACCTTTATACGGTATGTACTTAGTTTTCTGACCTGGTCAACCGAATGATGAATCTTAGTTGACACCAATTTTAAAAAAAAACAGATGTGAAGTATGTAATTGTTGTCTTCTGATCATATAGTCCTCTATAAGAAGACCTCTGAAACCGTCTTTTGTCTAAAGTCAAATCTTACCCTAACACTATAATCGGAGCTACATCAGAATGCAGTTGCTTTTCCAATCTTAAAGAATATACGGATCATTGGAATGTGCCTCAGACACTCCACTCCTTATGCTACCATTTGTCGATTAATATCCTGTATGTTGTGATTGAACTGTTAATATTGTCAGATGCTGACAGAAATGAGAGAATGGCTGACACTTTCCCGTTTCTCACACCACGCGGCGTTGTTTCTTCTTGAGGTATCTGGAAAGAATTAGTTTGAAGTACGTGATCGCACAGCTTCAGGGACATCTGGTTGAGGTGGTTGCTCATATATGATTTTTTTTAGAAGTTCCGGATATTTGTTGGCTTTTCGAATCCATCTATAAAGTCGATCAACCGGCACCAGTATACCGTTGGGTAGGGGAGTGTGCTAATATTGACACCAATTTTCCCCAACCCTATCTTCCGATAGGGAAGTCAGCATCGATATAGTATTACTGGTCATCCATGGGGAACACCTTACTACTATGACACTCCGTCCGGCTAGCAGTACGACTTTTCACTTGGACCCCCATTATAGCGTGGCAATTTTACAATGTAACGGTAATTGCATTTCGTCTTCCCACTATGCAACAGACCATTGTAGTGTGGTATGATCTCGAGGGAATAAGTGTTTCAGCCGGTGTAGCTCGTCGGTTCATTGTGATATGCAAGGCCGACGAAAACGTCGTAGCAGCAGCTATCAGTCAGGAACACAAACTCCAGAAAACTCAACAGGTTTCATACTTGACTGTAAGTGTATCGATTAGGTATTTCCCCTCTTTAGCTTCTAAATGACAGGCACTCTTATCAACACCCGATACCAACTGCATTTCTCAGCTTGAAGGCGGCATTCCAGTCCGCTGACCGAGATGTTTACTGACTATATCTTTCATTGACTGACTGACTTGAAGTGCACAGACGACATTTCCCTGCTAGGCGAAGATCCTGACAAAATCGCAGGCTCTCCTGGATACGTTGATCAAAATTCTGAGTATGTGTTGGCATGCGTCACACACCTGTCAAATGTAAGACTGGTCTGCACCTACTCCCAGTTTAATGATAAGAAGTGAAGTGGCCAAATGTACTGACCACTTCACTTGCAACTCTGTCTACTTTGATCTTACTCTTTTTCTATCCACCAGTTCTCTGCATGCTACTATGAGGTGTGGCTACTTGAACCCATAATCTCATGTGCGAGATTTTACGTTGATTTTTTCTGTCTGTCTGGGTGTGTCAATAAATAACAGTAGTGACTAGTAAATTACAAACCTCGCATCTTGAAGCATCTTTGCGTTTATCTCAGTTAAAGCACTTTACAGGAACTGCTTCAACGAACTCAACAGTACAATCATGACCACATGAAATCGCAGTTGAAAATGTCGAAAACAGACAGATTTACATGGTATGGTAAAAGGTTTTTGATAAGCAAACGTTCAGGGAAATATAGAACACTGAAGAAACAGTTGAAAGGAGCACAATATTATCATGAAGTTGGAATGATCTCAATATCCTAGAAATTTAAAATGGTGAACGAAATACAGCTTTCACAAAACTGAGCAGTGAAACATGCTGTTGAAGTAGCAATAATGAAAGAGAGTCATAATGCTCATGAATGTTAAGTTTTATAGGGCGTCAAGCATATCTGATGTTGAAGTATCACATCAAGATATGAAATTGTAGTTTTGTTGCATCAAACACTCAACAAATGAATTGGGTATAGAATTACGCACCATCACAATGCCAAAGCTCTATTTTTACGCATGCGCATGAACATTCACAATTGTTATGTGAAGAAAGTGGAAATCTTTTCTCATTCGTAATCAAACTTTAAAGGTGAAAGCGTGACGACATCACAGTGAAACAGAAATAATGGATAGATAGTTGTTACCTTAATGTGGTGGTCGGACTTGCATATCGCAATGACCCAACTATCTATGCTGGTGGAACGTTCATTCTCTCTAGATCCTAGAATGCCAGAAACGTCTGCTGCATGGTGGTAAAACCAAAAACAGTTACTATTATAGTGTAAATTACCACACTATGATGGGGGTCTGAGGGCGAAGCCGTACTGTTGCCAGCTGGATGGGGTGTGACAGCGGTAAGGTCTTTACTTTGAATGACCGGCAGTGCTACGCTTATGCTGCTTTGCTGATAGGAAGAGAGAGGAGTTAGAAAAGGCTGGCTACAAAAATTACGCGTTCCTCACCGCCTCACAGTCTTCCGATGCTGGCCATTTGGCTTCCCTCTATGCGGCATGACAACAACCAAATCTCAAAACATCTCACAAAAGGCCGTGTGTAACAGGCTTCAATCAGATATCCCATAGGTTCTGCGGTCACACAAATCTTTTTCCCTTTCAGATACCTTAAGAACAGATAACCTTCCACTGTATGGGCAACTGAGAAGTGTCAACCGCCCACACACTTCTAGTAGTACATCAAATATAACTTAACCTTCTCAACTCTGTGTCTTCAATTGCCTTCACTTCCTGATACTAATAGTGAACCTCTTACACCGCTCCCAGCCTCTCACTTTGCGATCACTGCGAACGATCAAAGACATTGGGACCTCATTCCTCGTCTTCTAAAAGCGTCACCATTGACTTCTTGTAGGAGCTTTCAACGTCCGAACTCTATGCTAAATCGCACCGCAAGCATTGCTCCCCAGAACTCGAATCTGTCGCCATGGATGTATATTGTGTCTCTGAGACAATTATACAGGAAAAAGGTGTGGTTATTAAATTGACCTCCTCTGGCCGCAGTAGTGAATCGTCAAATTTCCCCTTACTAGTATCCGGGGGCCAATAGGCTGGCTCTCATCCATAACTGGTGTAGACCGAGCATTGAGTTGTAGAGCAGGAAACGCACTTCTCGACTGAATGGATCCGTAAGAACTGGAAAGGATCATAAGACCCACTGATACCTATTCGTAATCTCAACCTACGCACCCACCGACTGTACTTCGAATGATGCAAAAGATGAATTCTTTGAGAAGCTGTCAGTCTTGCTACAGAAAGCGAAACGTTCAAATAAAGTCATCATGGTAGGCGATTTTAACGCTCAAATTGGGAAGGTGAGCCGTACTGGTCGTAGGAAACAGGTGATAATAAGGCTTCTCTATGACCAATTGGAAGACGAGAATGTCGAGTCGGTGTTTAGTGAAGAGGTGGCCAAGAATTTATCCGAACGTGACGCCGATGCTCATCCTGAGGAAACGTGGCGTAATATTAAGTCTGCTGTAAAAACAGCAGCAAAGACGATTGGTAACGTACACCCATAGGTTAGCAAATGTCAGTGGATTTCCGCAACGTCATCCGAAGTGATTGATGCTAGAAGACTGGTTTCGGCTGCCTCTGAACACCATGAAGAAGAAATGCAACTTACATGTAGGTTGACCAAGAGTTTTCACCTCAAGCAGTGATGGGTCGCAGAAGCGAGAGAGATCGAGAAGGCATCAGTGGTGGGCAACACTCAGCAACTAATTAGGCTTATTAAGGACACCCGCAAGAAGAAGACGATGGTGAGTGAAACCATCACTGGAAATAATGAGATGCTGATAACCTCCCAGGACAGGCAGCTAGAACGTTGAGCAGAATACTTTGAAGCACAGTTCAACTGGCCCTCAGCAACGTTTCTACTGCTCAACGTCCGGTCTGGACGTGTCTGTCATCTAACTGTCCTTAAAGTTGAGAAGGCTGTTTCGAATTCAAACGACGTGAAGCAGCAGGACCTAACAGTTTGCCACCTGAAGTTTCCTAGAATGGAGGGGAGAAATTGGTGCCTAAAGTGACGAAGGAACTAGGTAGTGTTTGGAAATCAGATGTATCGCTGATAGACCTGTCTACTTCTCTAACCAACCCAGTGTATAAGAAGGAAGAGAAATCTTGCGACAACTATAGGGGAATTAGTTTGACTAATATTGTGTCCAAGATCCCTGGGTTTATAGTTATCCGACGCCTAACTGGAGCTCGAGTACAACAAACTCACGAAAACCAGTCCAGTTCCAGACATGAACGAAGGGGAGTCGATCATATTTCCATCCTCTGACAGGTTCTCCAAGACAGGCATAGTTACCGACCAATGGTCGACACTTGCCACATTGCTTGACTTGAAGGCCGCATCGGACTCTGTCGACCATGAGGTATTGTGACACTGTCTGATTGTGAAGGGAGCACCGAGAAAGTATATAACACTTATTAAAGGCCACTCCTTATGCTCACGTAGCCTTGTTAGCGCTTATGAAGAGTCGTCATCGTAATTAAGGACAACTAGTGAAGCCCCACAGCGACGCCCAATGCTACCGTTCCTATTTAACTTCATTGTAGGTGTATTAGCAGACATAACCTTGGGTACATTTGACTTCACAGATATTGACCTAACCCTTTGGGGTAATTTAATCCACTTTGAGTATGCAGACGGTATTGTACAGCTAGGTTAAGACGCTGACACAATACAGGGTCCTTTAGACGCGTTGAGCATGAGTTTCGTAGTTGTCAAGTGTAAGATGCTTTAGGAGTGGTCTGCACCTATTCCCTGTCTAATGCTAGTGAGTGAAGTGGTGAAATGAGTCGATCACTTCACTTAAGTTGTTGCGTCAGCGTAAGCGGTCTGGTTGTCGACAGAATCTTAGCTGGGATACACATGAACTGTTTGCCATTTGCCCATTTGCGTCACCTGTGATCCCGGTGTGATAACCGTCTATCTATCAACGGACGACTATACTCCACTGCAGTCCATCCAATTCTTGTGTATGGCTGTGAGATACGGTCGTTACAAATAGAAGATGTGGAACGATTTATTAATATTTCTCTCTTGGGTTCCTAATGGGACATAGGGCTTCAGTAGCACATCTCCAATGCGCTCTGTTCTCTGAAATCTTTTGAACCTAGCTCCACGATAGCCCACAAGCTCTCATTTCCTCCTCGCACGATCTCCTCCATGTCACCCTCTGACTCCCAACTCGTCGTTGTTGGAACTGCTTTTCGTGACACGCCAAGTCTCTGAACCATATAGCAGCACTGACTTGACTGGATTGGTGTTGAAAATCCGGATCTTGTTGTTTGTGCTGAGTGCAGAAATTCTCCACACTGGTTACAGGTTAATTAACGCCTGTCTTGCTGTCTTTTCGATCGTGGCTGGCTTTGACATCCTCGTCAGTGCCGCCTGTAGTTGAAATGAAACAGTGCTTCCTAGATAGGTGAAGGAGGCTAGTTCCTTTAAGTTTCTCCCGTTGATGGTGATTGGAGTTTGTTGTCGTTGTTGGTGGTGGTGTTGTCGGTTGGGTATCTTCGTCACCTCTGTCTCCTCTACATTCACTTGAAGTCCCGTCTTCGCTGCCTCGCCTTTTCTGTCAACTTGTTAGTTTTCGTCTGTAGATCTTCCAGTTTGTGTGACATTAGACACAAGTCATCGGCGAAATCCAAATCTTCTAGGATCTTTTCCCAGTCCAGCGTATGCCCCTGTTCTCTCTCCCCACGGTTTGTTGCATGATGGAGTCCGGATTCACCACAATCAGGAATATCATGGGTGATAGTAGGCAGCAGCTTTGTCCTACTCCTGTCTTAACTTCACTTCAAAGGCGTCACTGAGCCTTCCATTGTGAATCACTTGGCATGTGGCATCTTCATATAGTTGTTGAATGAGGCGGATAAAGGTTTGTGGTATTCCGTAGTGTTGAAGCAACTGTCTGTGAAATTACTTCTCGGTCGACGCTGTTGAAGGCCTTTTCAAAGACGATGAAGTTGAGGCAGAGAGTTGACTGCCACTCTATACTCTGTTCTATGATGATGCGTAGCGTAACATTGCAATTTGATCCACACATGATTTGTACTTCCTGAATCCTGCCTGTTCGGGTGGTAGTTTTGAATCCAGTGCATCCTTTAGTGTCTCCAAGATGATGCGGCCTAATATTTTGCTTGCTCTGGGTGGACATGGACAGGAGCGTGATTCCGTGCCAGTTCTTGCAAATACTCAGGTCTCCCTTCTTCGGGAGTTGAACAGGGTAACCCTTGATCCAATCGCCAGGTACCTTTCCTTCCTTCCAGACCTTGTGCAATAGTGGTGTGAGCATGTCCTCCACTTTTGTCCCAGCGTCTGTTCTCAGTGCTTGTGGTGGGATTCAGTCTGGTCCTGCTGCTTTCCCGCATTTCAGTAGCTTTATAGCGTTCTGGACTTCTACCTTTGTTGGAGGGTTTGTGTTCACTGATAGTTCTGTGGTTGGGCTGTTCGTAGTATTTCTGGACGAAGGGCAGGTGTTGGTCGATTCAAGAACTTTTTGAAGTGGTCAGCCCATCGTTTTCTTTGTTTCTCCTCTTTCGTAATTAAATTTCCGTCATCATCTTTTATTGGTTTCGTCTGCGTTGATCTCTTCCCAGATGGTAACCTGGTTATTTGATACAATGTGGTTTGGTCTCTCCTACGAGCAGCCTGTTCTGCTTCACTTGCCAGTGTTTCGTAGAAGTGTCTTTTGTCTTTCCGTGCACTCTTCACTTCTTTGTCCAGTGTTTTATACGTTGTACTCAGTTCCTCTTGTCGTTGTGCATCCTTGCACAGGTTTATCTACTGCTTCACCATCCTCTTCTCCCTCTCCTATCAACTTCCATGTATCCATCGAGATGCGTTCCTTATCTTCTTTCTCCTTCCTGCCTAATACGGTTATGCAGGTTTCTTTCCACATTGCTTTCAAAGACTTCCAGTGTTCTTACACACAGGTTTCTTCAGAGATGTTGATATCTCCCATTTTGTTTTGATAGCTGACGTGAAACTAGTACTGGGTCTCCGCAGCATCACTCGCGTTTCATGTAATCATCGTGTAAGCGGTGTTAAGGTTAGGTAATAGGTACTAGCCAGGTCGATTGATGAAGTTGTAAACTTTTATCGGCTGAAATTACCTGGACATCTGATGCGCCTGCCGATCCACTACCTTCTTTGACATGCAATGCTGGGTGAAGTTTGATTAGGTTCGAAGAGGGTTTTGGGTGGCCAGACCAAGACCTGGTACCAGTCTATGAAGTCTGTGACTGTTGGTCTCAGTTCTGTGGAGAGAGCTAAACTGCTTAGGTGGTGTCATCGAGGCGAAAGGAATCAGCGGTTGAGGACTCTTGATGCCAAGGCTGAAAATTGGTCAAAGTGACGCAGATGCATACACTCCCTCACGTTTCACAAAGCTCGAGTATTTTCGCTATCATTTATCACACTACTGTGTCTACTTTGATATCACTTTTTCTGTCCACCTGTTTTTGTATACTACTGTGAGTTATGTCAACTTGAGCCGATGCATTTGTGTGAGAGGTTGTACGTTGATTTTTTCTATCACTCAGATGCAGTTAGATTAAAGGTGCCATATTCTCATGAAACATTCTGTTATCCTTCATTCAACAGAAAATCGATCGCGTGAAATAAAGATGGCATCAGTAACAGAAAGCAAAGTTTTATTTCTCGAAACATTTTTAGGCTACTTAATGGAATTTTGGGTCAGTTAGTCAATATGTCAAACAAATTCCCTAATTCACCTATAGTTATACGAAAGCTGTGATCACGAAAAATGGCGTAAATTTTCCTGTAGCATGTGATGAATACTGGCGACTTTTTAGATAGATTTTGCCCAGGAGATTTGCCGAAGTCTGATATTGCAACATCCTCAGCCAATTATTGAGGAAGCACCGGAATCACCATATAGGTTTCATAAATAGCGAGATTAAGAAGTCACTTCATATTATCTACACAGTTCAACCGGTTATTCATTATTTTGGTTTTTAAATTAACCAAGGGATGAAAAATAAACTAAGTTTGTTGTTAATGATGTTTCAGTATTTGGTGCTAAGTCTCTGTCAAAGACATAGTTAACCAGAGTTTAAAATATCCAAGCTTATATATTGTTGCTGTCTCCTGTTCCTCCCAGGTTATTTTCAGGGGATGAATGATTTACTTGCCCTAATTCTCTATGTCGTAAAAGAAGAAGAAGACTCGTTTTGGTGTTTTGTCGTTTGATGAATCGACTTGTAAGTTATTTTACAATATCGGACTTAATTTATCATTAATTTGTACATAATTATCTTTGTACTTTTGTCTTTTCTATTATATTTTCAAGGCCTTTTTAAAGATAATTGAGACTGCTTAGTAATCAGCAAAGTTTCCTTTCTGTCACTCATTCAGTTTCAATGAAAGGTTGTCTTTTATTTAGAGTCTGCCTTTATTCTCTTGCATTGGATTTTTTCTAATCTTTAAACTACTGTCTGATAAATGAATCATTAATTCACTTTAAGTTCACTTCATACACATTTTCGGTTTGCGTTATTCGGTAAAACATAAAGCGTTTAGGGAAACCGTAATAATTCAGTTATATATTGACTGAAAAATTGTCCAATCAATATTTTTATGCCGATCATTATAGTGACTGTTTCTGTGGCCGTTCCGTTCCTAATAAAATAAATGCTGTGGTTTATTAAGATTGGTTGCTGATATTGTTCAGCATCTGAATCTGCCTTTTAACTTGATATGGTATGATATGGTATCTTGGATTCTTGAGTACTAATACCATGTCTTATACTGATACCGACTGGCTGTAGTGGTTTGTTCATATATATATATATATATATGACACTGCTGGTCATCCACGGCAAACACCTTACTGCTGTGATACACCGTCCAGCCATCATAACATATCAGTTAACACTATAAAGATAACTGCTTTTGATTTGCCACTATGCAGTAGATCTTTGTGGTGTGGTATGACGTCGAAAGAACAAGCGTTGCAGCAGCGTAGCTCGACAAGTCATTCTGATATGTAAACCCGACCCCTACGTCTAGTTCAATCTAATTAGGTATTACGTACAGCCATCATATTACTTTTGTTACTCCTCTCCTACTGCCCGGACGCTCACAAGTTTGTTTACTATATTTCTATTCATAGTCTTCATCGAGCTGTGGGCAAGTTATTTTTTGTTATTGGGGTTGGATGTGAACGATACAGATTGCTTTGTATGGGGATATGGAACGACGCCCTAAAACTATTTTTGGTGTAGAAGGTTTTTGAATAGCTATGAACTAAAATTAGCTGCTCCAGAAAAAGTTTTAAGATGCTAGGCTGGTGTAGACAGACAATCAGTCTTTCTATCAGATTCAAAACGGGCTTTTCCCAAATCTAACTTGCATAGTGAAAGCAATGGTTCAACCACTTAGTATGTAGATGCAGTCCGTTGAGGTGAAAGTTGGCATCATACTAAACGAATAGACAATGTCTCCTTCAACTTTGTACATTAACTGTCTTTCTCTTCAACTGTTTAGTCCACAGGCTTTTATTGGAAGTCCAACTAATTATTCAGTTTTTTTATTTCACTTTTGCTGAAGGAATCTAATTTTGACGGAGAGCTAAACGCCGTAAGAGAACAGTTTAATCAGCTATTTTCTCTCATTGAAATTTTCGATCCAGCTTTCAGCGAGTATCTTGGTAGGTAGGCTTATTGTTCTTTTTGCTACTGCCATTTTATTAATAAAATAATAATAGTAATCTTCGTTATTTTGCTTTTTCTACAGCACTGTTTCGTAATTTAGGACAGCCTGTTTACATACATTAAAATTCATCATATCTAGACTTAAGTTCACACACATACTAGTGCGAATGGAGTTGTGGTCGATTGGCCCAAGTAGTCTGTCTTCAACTAGTGGATTATTAATTCAAACCCTACTCAGACAAATAAATAGATGGAGATAAAAAATAAACGTTGAACCTCGCACACAGGTCCAGTCCTTCAGTTTGCCAAACTTCCTAGTAGTATCCGAAGAACAAGTGGATAGATAAGCGTGTAAGAGAATCAAAAAATGTTAAGTTAAATGTTAGCGCAAATATCCGAGCTTTACAAGGCGCCAGGGAGTGAATACGTATGCGTCATCGCGACCTATTTGCAGCCATGTTACTAAGATCCACCAACCACTTATTCTTATTGTTTTGGGGGCCCCAACTAGGCAGTCTAGATCCCCCCACACGGTTGAGACCAACATTAAGAGACTTTACCGACTTATACCAGGTCTTGGTCTGGGCACCCTGAACTCTCTTCCAACCCAATCCAACTTCCCCTAGCATGGCACGTCGAGGTAGGCAGTGGCTTGGCCTTTGCAACATATGTTTAGGTCATCTCAGTCGTTGATGGTTCGCAACCTCATCAATCAACTTGTCTTTCTTGCCTAGAACCCTTCACCTTACCTCATTATTACTAACTGGATGATTCCATTAAACATGGGCAACGATGCGAAGACAACTGTGATTAAAACCCGGTAATCGCTTCACATCTTTTAACGGCTATCTCACAGCCGTACAACAGGACAGAACGAACTGAAGCACATTATAATGGTCAATTTTCGGATATCTCGTCGCCGAAATGACGCAAGTTTGCAAATGCCAACCGGGCTTTTTGTATCCGAAATGAGACTTCATTGTCATCAGCCATCCCGTTTAGGCGGATGCAAATCCCTTAGTAGGTGAAGTAGTCGGTACATTCCACCACTTCACTAATTGTCCTTGGAAGAATATCCTACTAATAAACACTGGGTCTCTGCGAACTCCCTGCAACTTCTTGATGCCCATCGGACCATTCGGGTTGATAACGAGATTACACAAGGATACGTAAGATTACGCAGGGACCGTAAGGTTTGGAAGTCAGAATGCGCTGATGAGATGGAAGCAGTGGCTGCATCTCGCAATAATCGGGAGCCGTCCCAACTCGTCCGAGCCACTGGCAATAAGAAGCCGGGTGTCTGTGAGATGGTCTGTGAGGTAGATGGTACCCAGATAAACAATCTTCAAAGACGCCTGGAACGCTGGATAGAGCACTTTGAAATATGGTTTAACTGGCCCTTGGCTCCAGCATTGTCATCTTCGGTGTATCATGCTCCATAGTCAGTTAACATTAACTCATCTAACGAAGCGGACGTTCATAAGGAACTCCAAGTTTCGAAACGCCACAAAGCACCCGGTCCAAACAACTTACCCTTGACTCCTATTAAGGATGGAGGAATGACTCTAGTCAGGGGACTCTGACTAGACTATTTGAGAAAATATGGCAGATTGAGAGTGTTCCATCACTCTGGAATGAAGCCATTTTTATGCCCATCTTTACAAAAAATTATTTAATGTATGTGACGATGATCGGAGTATTAGTCTGTTACTAGTCGCGTCGAAAATATTGGCTGCTATCATACTTCTTAAACTTTTCAAAACACGTGAAGAAGTTATTCGCGAGGAGCAGGCCGGTTTTCGTTCTGGTCATGGGTGCGTTGATCATGTGTTTACCCTCCGCCAGGTGCTTGAACATCACCACACGCATCACAGACCAAAAATCGTGTTTTTTGAAACCAGGGCTGCCTTCGATTCGTTGGACAGAGCTATGCTCTGGAACTGTCTGTTGGAGAGGGGCGTGACTGAGACATTTATTAACATCTTAAAAACCTTATCTAGTAGCAGCATACAACCACCCGTCTTTGTTGTTCCAAACCAGCAGTGGGGTTAAATAGGGTTGTCCGATTTCTGTCCTCCTCTTTGACTTTGCCATGGATGACATTCTTGAGACAGCTCTGAAGGAAATGCAACATGGTGGTGTAGATCTACTATCCGGAGAATGGCTATTCAACCTTGAACATGCTGATGGTATCGTCTTAGTGTGTAACAACACACAGGCTACTCAAATCGCACCTAATCAGTTGGCAATTAGTGTCCTTAGGTATGGTATGTGCTATGCACCATCGACGTACAAAGTACTTTAGCAAGATTGGCAGTTACCTGCACCTGCACTCATCCCCGGTGATGAGCCGTTAGAAGTAGTCGAAAAGTTCGTGTATCTGGGTAGTTGTGAGATTGCTGGTAGAGATGTGAGTGATGAATTTCTCAACCACACATCGAAAACCAGAGTGGCATACTCCAATCTGAGCCACCCTTGGCGCCGTTGCGACGTCAGTCTCGCCGTCAAAGGTCGGGTTTACAATGCTTCTGTGCCAGCAGTTCTGCTCTACACTTTTGAAAGCTGGCCTCTCCGAGCTGTAACGACTCTGTGTGTTCGATCATCGTTATCTCTGTAGGATTACTTGTAACCGTTGGCAACACTATGTAAGTAATTCTGAGCTACGACAGCGTGTGTTCGGGCCTGTTGGAGATCGTCATTCAAATAATGAAGTCGTCTGGACACACCGGCTTCGATGGCCTGGATACATATTACACATGTCATCCCAACGGCTTCCACACAGTTCGTTGTCTGCTAACCCTGGGACTGGACGGAAGGGTGGTCAGTGGCGCCGTGGGACGAAGGATAACTGTATCGGGTTAGCATCTGTTAATTCATCACGACTATCTGGGTTGAGGTCCGAGAAATCACACAACTCAGTGGCTTGGGACGTTATCAGATACGGTTCGAAAATTAAAACCAGTGGTGGTCATGCCGTAGCTTCCTTCTATCTTCTGCTGCTGAAAAGTAACTAAGGTTTTGTTTGGGAAGTATCTTACTGGACTACCCTTCTAATCATCCTATTCTTATTGTGTGTTCTTTCATCCTCTTCGCTTCGCTTTATTTCAAAATAATGTTATATTATTTTGTGTAGTGCATTACTTGATACCCTCGCTCCACCATGTTTGTGTTCCGATAAATAAATAACTAGTTCACAAACTGAGATTGGTTTCAGGCCACACCTGGAGCATCATCTTACATTTGGCAGGCATAATATATATATATATATATATATATATATATATATATATATATATATATATATATATATATATAAGTATTATGAGACAAAAGCGGTTATCCTCAGCAGAGTGTTTATCCGAAATCTGAGGGCAAGCTGTCACAGTGAACATATGTGATGAAGAGCACTAGCTATAATCGTCTCATTTGAAAACTTATGTCGTACCACATGTCCGTTTGCATTCTACTGGAAGTTTTCCAGTGCAGCCACACTCATTTGCAGGTTTCGTTTGATGGACCGATTTACACCTCCAAAATAAAGAGTATGACTAGTTTCAATTATCGATCAGTGTGTCTGTTTTCTGCCAAATGGTGGTAAATTAAAGCCCGATCGATACGAACGGTCCAAAGGTCACTCTAGGAAATACAGTTAGGGAAGTCTGAATAATTAGTTGTAACCTTTGCTTTTGTCAGCTTATTCGCAGGGTCTGCATCTTTGGCCTTAGGTTGTTGACCTCCAGGTGATGTGTCCATGTTTTGAATCCCACTCTGCTTACTTTTTCTTGATCCACCGGGTAGTATAATAAGCCGTCACACACTAAATTAAGTTTATTGACCATTAAGTAAGCCTATACTAAGTTTCTTTATTGCAGTGATTTTGTAGCTAGCATTTATACTTGAAAAACGTTTTGTTTAAAAGTACCTGGTATATTATTGATCATTTAGATAAACAGGTATCGTTGCTAGTGTTACCTTTAAAACCATTTTAAACTAACTATTTTTTTTCTAACTTCTTTTCTATATCATTTACTTGCTTTCCTATAAATTACGCAAATCGCCTGTATAGAAATGAAGAGCGCCAAAGAAATGCCGTTTTGTTTCCGTTGGCTATTAATTCAGTTTAAACGAGAATTCTCTTACAAGGATACCATGACTTTATGGGAGGTATGTTCGAAATTATTATTTTTTAAATATTGCTAGAAGCTTATATGGATGCACATTGTTTTTGACAAGGAACATAATAAGTTACTAATTCTGATTATTTTTTATTATTATTATCATTATTATTTGTCCCTTGGGTTCCTAGTGGAACATAGGACTTCAGTAGCACGTCGCCATCTCACTCCCTTCTCCGCAGTCTCATCAATCTGGCTCCACGACTACCAACAACCCTTCATTTCTTCCTCGCACGATCTCCTCCATGTCACCCTCACCTCAGACGCCCAACTCGTCGTTTCCCCTTTGGGTTCCACTCGAGGGCCTGGCCTGACGTGTGATGTCCCTGAATGGTATTCTCTCAGTGTATGTCCAATCCAATACATCTTCACTTTCTTCTGCATATTTGTTGGGTGATAGGTTCTTGTTTGGTTTGTTGCCAGCCGGAGTGAGTTCTAATTATTCTGACCACCTGATCTTCAGTGTCAGTATCGAGTGAGCGTAGGCGGAATCTGTTGATGATGTATGTCTGTAGTTTGTTGGAACTGCTTTTCGTTACACGCCAAGTCTCTGAACCATATAGCAGCACTGAGTTGACTGGATTGGTGTTGAAAACCGGATCTTGTTGTTTGTGCTGAGTGCAGTAGATCTCCACACAAATTTCTGATTAATGACACATCGGCCAATTGGCTTCCCGAAGGCTTTCACCAACTGGCGTCATTTCACCTCTCCGATTCCAGCGATGAATAAGTTTAATTTTATGTTTTATATTTTCTTTGTGCTTTGAAGTTTGTTTAGCGGTTAGATTGGTTTTACGGGGTAGGGTTGCTAGCCCTATGCCCAACCTTCCCTCTTCACCCTGGCTTATGACCGGTTAGTAACTAGTGGACTAGTTACCTAGGCGAGGTTGTTCTGATTATTAAGAGTTAATAAAATTTTAAATTTTGGCAATTTATTACCATTTATTAACCTTCTTTGAATTCACCGTTATGATGTATCACTGTATTATGACTATTCCTCTCCCTCCCAACTACTCACCGATATTCTAATTTGTAATCAGTTAACCAGATACCACCGAAATAAAATGGTATTTCTTGGCTTGGTTCAATGGTTGCTCCTGCTCTTTCTAAATTCATGAAAGGAATTCGTGCATGAAGCAGCAGCCGTTGATGTTCTGCGTGATCGGCTGGAAGGCGAGAAAGTTGACGGCGTACTTAGACGGAAAAGTAGCTAATCGTGAACTTCAACATAACAGAAACTTCCATCTAGATAACACCTAAATAAATATTCACCTTGCTGTCGAACAGTGGTATAAAAAGTAGTTGACGTACACCAAATGGTTAACAGAAGACAATGGATTGCCGCACTCTCACTCCATCCGAAAATGCGAAGAGACTCATTCCACCTGGCGCTGATCACAATGAGGACCCAAAGAAACTCAAATGTATTATGACTAGGAGTCTTCGCGATTATTTTGAGCAGTGGTGGATGCCTAGAGCAAAAGAGATGGAGAAGTCATCAACATTCAGTAATGCTGATCAACAATTTAGGCTGGTTAACGAAATTGTCAAGGGAAGACAACGGTTGATGGGATCACTATTCAATAGAGATGGTACGCTGACAACCTCTCAAAATAGGTGATTAGAACGTTCAGCTGGACATTACTAAGCTCATTTCAATTGGCCCACAGCAACAGCGTTCCAGATGGCCAACATCCAGCCTGAACATGAATGGCACGGAGATTTCGGTCATTCAAACGTCTTCAAACTTGAGAATAGTGTTTTGAACGTGGAAGATGCGAAGCAGCGAAATCTGAGGGTTTACCAGCAGAAGTAGAGTACCAGAGGTACTAGGCAGTGTATGGGAATCTGAGGTAGTCTCGTCAGGCTAACATTCACCACTGATCATTCCAGTTTGTGGTCAAGTGAAGAAGCCCTCTTGCAACAAAAATAGGGGAATCAGTTTGATTGCTCAACACTGTGTACAAGATCCTAGGGTGCATAGTCATTCGACGTCTAACAGGAACATTAGAACAAGGAACACAGGAAAATGAGGCACATTTCACACCTGAGCTAGGGTACATCGACTAGATCTTCACTCTTCATCAGTTTATGGAACACATGCAGACTTAGCAGCGGCCAACACTTGCTACATTTCTTGACCTGAAGGTGGTATTCGACTTTGTTGACCTACTTTTTGTGACAATATCTGATTGTGAAGAGAGTACAGGTCAAGAGTACAATCTCAATCAGGGCTGTCTACTCAAACTCATACAGCCGTGTAAGGGTTTATGGAGAGTTGCCATCTGAAGGCAAGACAACTCGTGGTGGTCACTGGGATGAGTGGTGTTACCGTTTCCATTTATTCTAGTTATAAATGTATAAGAGGTTATAACATAAGGCACTTATGGCTTCACAGGGTACGAGGTATTACGTTGAGGGCGTCCACTTGACATTTAGTTCGCACATGATATTTTCCTGTTAGGCGAAAATGTCAATAAAATGCCGACTATTCGGAAAACTTTTGGCAGAAATCTGAGTATCTGTTGGTATGAGTTTCGCACGTGTCAAATGCAAGATGATGCTTCAGGACTACTGGTTTGCACCTACTCCTAGCTTATTGATAGAGAGTGAAGTGGTGGAATGTGTCGACCAGTTCACCTACTCCAGGAGTTGCCGCAGATCTAATTGTTTGGTAGCTGACGCAGTTTCAGCTGGTATGGAAAAGACGTGATTCATGTTTCGTAACCTGGATTAGGACTAGTGAGATATCCGACTCCCTATTAAAAGGAGAGAACCATACTGCTGTATTGTCGTTTCTTTATGGTACCACCTGCTTGTGGTGGAATCAGCGTTTGTTGTTTAGAATACGAGTTGAGTAGCAAGGTTTAAAGCCAAACCAGTCAGTGAGGTTGTGAAACGTGACCGAATTTGGTGGCCTGTATGCGTGTTTTACGTCTTGACTCCACATATGATAGTCAAATTAAGATTTCATTTGTAGGAAGTTTAATGGTGGTCTAGACAAGGTGTGTCATCAGCTCATGAAGTCTCTCACTGTAGCTTTTACGTACGTAAGGAAGTGCAAACTGAGCCCAGTGCCCATCGCTTCCGACGCTAAAGCATAATTCACTTGGCCACTGAAGCACGATAGCCACCGCTTGCACTACTGAGATCAACTATTTTTATTGCCATTATTATTATTATTATTATTATTATTATTATTATTATTATTTGATGCTTTCAATTCTCTGTTTTGGTCGACCTGTTTAAATGTATAGACTCCTATATGGATGCCTCGATAATGCCTAAATATTTATTGTTATAATTGACTTGGTTATGGCTAGCAGTGGAATCCAGGAAACGCGTTTCATCTTATTTGAGACTTGTCTGCTGTATGTACCTGCAGTACTAGCCACAACCAAGTCAACTATTATTATTATTATTGTTGTTGTTATTATTATTATTATTATTATTATTATTATTATTATTATTATTATTATTATTATTATTATTATTATTTGTCCCTTGGGTTCCTAATGGCTGCCTTGAAGATTTCCTTTGTAGTTTCATCCTCCAGTTTCCAAGTGTTGAACTCGAACCGTGGTCTATCACCAGCTTCCTTGAAGGCTTTCAACTTGATTTGGAAGGTTCCTTGCACTAGATAGTGGTCTGAACGTACATTTGCTCCTCTTCTTGACCTTGTATCAAGTAGGCTGTCTCCACTTTCTTCACATTGAGATAAAGTCCATCTGATTTTTAGTGTTTCCTGGTGTCTGGTGAAATCCATGTCAGTTTGTGTATATCCTTGTGCTTGAACACACTGCCTCCAATTACCATATCGTTGAATGCACAGAATTCTGCAAACGATTCTCCATTCTCGTTCATCACCTCACCGAGCGCTTCTCAGCCCATGGTTTGTTGTCTTCCTGTGTTTTCCACTCCCAGTTTGGAATTCATGTTGCACATTAGAATTTTGATATCGCCAACTGAGGTCTTGTCCAGTGTTGATTGAAGTTGTCTGTAGAATTCCTCCTCCTTCTCTTGCTCTGCATTATTTGTAGGTGCTTAGTATTGTATGATTGTGACCTTCCTTCCTTCCTCTTGAGTTGAACCTTGCTGTCATGATCCTGGAAGAGATTGGTTCCCACTGCATGAGAGTGAGCCTTCGATGCTCTTCAAGGGGACATCATGATGGCCACTCCCTCAGTGTGTTCGTGGTTGTCGTCTGGGTGACAATATCGGAGTAGATTACTGATTCTCCAGTTGACAGTTTGGAGAGTCCACTTCCATTCCACCTGCTTTCGCAAATTCCAAGCACTTCAATGTGATACCTTCTCATCTCGTTTGCAATCTGGGCTGCCTTGCTCGGTTCAAACATGGTGCGGACATTCCACGTCCCCACGTTTACTTTCGCTTTCATCTAGAGAAGAGAAGATACATTGGCCAATTGGCTTCCTGAAGGTTTTCACCAACCGGTGTCATTTCGCCTCTCCGATTCCAGGGAGGAATAATTTTGTTTTTATTTTTTAGATTTTGTTTGTGCTTTGAAGTTTGTTTGGCGGTTAGATTTGTTTTACGGGTAGGGTTGCTAGCCCTATGCCCAACCGTCCCTCTTTGCCGGCTAGTACCTAGTGAACTAGTTAACCAGGCGAGGTTAAGTCAACTATAACAACAGGTATTCAGGCGATATCGAGGCAGCGGCACAGGAACCCATATGCTAACATAGTTTGATGAATGTGATCCAATGTAATAACGGAGAATTACATTGTATGATTACGAGATTTATCAGAATTTTCATAGTTTCGTGACACACTATTTTTCAGGTTTTCTTTTATATTTTGTATAGGCTTTTTGGACAGATTATCGTACAAAAATTTTCATATATTTTTCGCTGCTGCTGTACTTATGATGCAAAGAGACAACATAATGAATAGAAAATATGATGCCAACAGTATATTGAAGGTTAGCTTGTATATTATAAAGTCGTTATATTTTGCAATACTAAGAAATGCGCTCCACAAAATCATATTAAAATGTTTTGAACACTTGAAGGAAAAAAATTTATGAGAAATATCTATGAAGGAGAAGCAGATGAGTAAAAGACAATCGAAATTAAGTGAGACTAAAATACTACAACATTATCTCCACGGCTTTGAAATCTGAACTCCTACTTTAAAAGTTTACAGTCATTAAAATGCCTGATCCTTTCAACCCAGTACAGGAAATCATGACGCCTTAGCGAATGGTAACTCGATACAACTATCGCTCCTCCAACAGCACCATTTCATAAACTTATAATCACCTCGCTTATTATTCTTGGTGTCGAAGAGGATCGGACCGTCGGGATATAGCACGTGTTACTGATCATGCATCTCAAGGTCTTAAAACGTTCTAAATAATGATCTGTATGCCGAAACATACATCGCTTGACCGTTGAGATTTTCATATATTGCTGTTCTAAGATGTCAGCGGCAACTAAGAAACTGCGATAATTGAGTTTGAATCACAGGAATAAATCCTGATAACTTTAACATAAGAATTTTAAATTCATAGTTGCACAGTCAGGCTAACGTTGTGACCCGAATTAGTGTATGCTGTTCTGAATTTCTCTATTTTGAAATTGACCTCGTCTACCGGGCATCAATAGCATACAAATAAGACAGTTGAATTAGTGTTATCAAGGAAGGAAGATTATATCTATGGCTAAGCGATTAGATAATCATAAAGAAATATAGCTGGACGGAAATGATAAATGATTTTGCGGGGTGGAAAAACTCGAGGATTTTCTTTTATATCTAATACATTACCAGCGAAATGAAGGATTGCCAATTACTTCTATTTGTACACAAAATTTGGGTAGGGTTTATCAAACAATGATCTCACCAGTTAGCTGTAGCCGGGAGTTTTCATTGATTGATTCAAACCCCCCAAAAGCTTGACTTCATTTACCACCTGTCCGTTTATCTGAGGTATTTGCTGTCTCAGAAAAGTGCAACCGGCAAGCACAGGTTGAATCCACGTCTTCAGTATAGGCTGCTGCTTGATACAGTAACATTTTTGTTATAGCGATACTTTCTTTGTGCGCTAAAACAAGTGCATTTGGTGAACTGGTCGCTTGGGTTGTACTCTATTATTATCAAGCATTTGAAGATACATCCCACAGAATATCGTTCCAATGTAGCAAATGTGTTCATACTGGTTACCACTAAGGTGTCTGTACTGTAATGTTGCTCGCTTACCGACATCGTCGCTAAACGCATTCACTATGATTTGTGTTGTGAAACGAATATGTCAATCTCTTTACAAATATTACCAGTAATAAGGTTTCTTACATAGACGACGCAATAAATGAATAAATTTTGTTCAGCATAGCGAACTGACCTTATGATACATTTGGGGGATTGATCGACTTAAATGTTGTTTTCGTCATGGATTAACATCAACTGGATAATCATCAGGAACCTTGAAGAACTGGATAGTTGTTTTGGAGTGGCTTGAAAGGGCCACCCCGGCAACTACTGAATTGACCAATCAGACTTCGGTATCTCACCTGGAAAAGTGCTTTTTCATAAAATAAAGGGATGTAGTTAGCTGCCTCACCAGTTGCTAGGATGACCTTTAAAGTCACCCTTGTTTTGTCCTAATTTCGGACTCATCAGCAGTGAAAATCAAGCCCATGTATAGGATGGGGCCCAGAAATTGTACGTTTTGTGGAGTGGTCTTTATCATTTAGTTACTGCGTTGAAATCAAACGGTTCACATTTTACTACCCCTATCAATATTTGATATAACATGACTATCATCTAATGGTATTGACTAGTGTTCATTTCCACATCCCACTTCGTTGACCCTACAATTCACGACTTCTCACGAAAACTTTGGAAATCCAACCATGAAGCAAATGACTAATAAACCATGAATTATAATTCAACTAGAGGTTTCTTTTTAGAAGGAGGGTCAGTTGGTTGATTTAAAATTAGTGCTCATTATGAATCGTTGTCAACTGAAAAATCATTGAAAACTTAGTTGAGGTGGATAGTTGTTCCGTCCTCGCTTAACGCTGAAAAATTTTCGGTTTCATTTATTTCCACCATAAGAAACGGTTTGAACCCTGTCAATCAGTAATATTTATCAACTTTATTCATTTTTATATTGTTCGTATTAACTGTCAATGGCTTTACTGTGTAGTGTCCCATCTTTTGTCCATTCTAAGGGTTTGTTTAGCACAACCGACACAAATTAACAAGCTCAAAAAGTGATTCAATTGTATTATCCAAGGTCTACTTATAATCTTGTGTTCACTGTCTTGCTGGTTTCACCATTATCGCTGATCACATGTACATAACTTATATGAACCACTTTTATCGGCTGCATAGTACGCCTTTGAATGTACTTTTTCCTTTTATCTTATTTCATGTTGGGTATTACTTAAAAGCGATAATGAAGTTAATTTTTAGAAATGATCAAAATAATTTTTCCTATTCCACTAGTTCACTGAGTGTTTTGTCATGTTACCCTAATTCAATTTGTGTGAAATCATATTTTTTTTTCTCAGCTGGTAATACTTGATACGCTTGTTACCTGTAATGGCATATTGCCATATTTTATTCAATAATCAAATGTGACTTTAATCTACCATCTTTTCTATTCTGTATAATGCATCGGTTTCCTTAGTTTTCTGATTTCCTACTGTTTTAAAAGAATATTTTACTCGATTGTGATTAGCAGAGGAATCCAAGACACGCGTTTCGTCCTATTTGGGACTCGCCAACTCAACGTACCTGCACCCCAATGATGTTGTTCCCACTGAGACTCGGATCTCGTTCCCATCTTTTCAAATGCCAAGGCGTTATCCACTGAGGCACGACAGCCACCTCTTGTACAACGGGTGGGAACAACACTGGGGTGCAGGTACATCCAACTGACGAGTTCTAAATAGGATGAAACGCGCGTCATAGATTCCTCTGTTGACCACAACTAAATAAATTATCATAATAAATATCTAGGCAATATCGACGTATCCGCACCAAAACCCATATATTCGCAAGTAGAGGCCGAACAATTAGATCCAGTAAAACAAAGGAGAATCACAAGCATATCAACAAATAATATCTCACATACTTATAATAGTGTGTTTTAAAAGTTTTTCAGTATTGTATATTGTCGATCATTAAACAGTCTCTTCTTTTCCTCTTCACTATTATCAAATTTAGCATGTGAATGAATTATCCATGAAAATTCCATTAGAAGAATCTTTAAATCGTGCTACAGCTTTACTAAGTCAATTAGAACAGGTTTCTGATTCTTTACCGCAATCTGTACAGGATATTATCCATGGCCAGTCGTTAGCAATGTCTAGACATCTCATTGATTCAAAGCAGAAAGGAATCAGTTGTACAGATCAATCGTCTATCTATGATTATTCTCCAACACTTCTAAATGAAGAACTAGAAGTGCTAATGGATAATGATGTGTACGATCCTAATAAAAACGTAAGCAATCAATCGATATTAATGGTTCCATCTGACATCAATAGACAATTTTTCCAGTGACTCTAAGCCATTCTGTTGCTCATCAAAAGACACGTGCATTATTCATAATAACATCAGACCGAATTGGTTTGCAGTTCATTCTTTTAATAATGAAACCTATTCATCATTGTGTAATCTACTTCACATATTGAGGTCATTTGTACTGATACTGAATGTATACCAACAAGTTCCTTCCTACTCAAATATCACTTTTTATCATTTACTAGTGGGGACATGTTTATCACCATAAAGTCTAATTATTGCTGAATTGGTTATTTAATTTTGCTCCTTGTAACCAACATATTTTTACTTCTTGTATTACTGTGATTTTAATTACTTCCTTGAGGGCGTTTTTCATCATTTCTGTATCCAAAGGGTGATTCTTTGACCAATAATATTGTTTAATTACGCTATATGGGGACATTTTTACCCACTTATGAGCCGCTGTGTGTGCGTGAAATGTAAAAAGCTTAAAACTTCGAATGAAATGTTTAAAAATAAGCCACGTTTCATCTAAAGAAGCTTTTTTCTTGTGGAACGTGAAGTTTCTGTCTTTTAGGCATCAGTCAGCGGATACGTACAACCTAGTTTTGCTTACTCCCAATGACTGGCCTGTCATCTTTGAAATTAAAATATCTACTAACTTGTGTGGGTATTTTCACGAATGAAGTAACTTTGACAAAGTTTCTAAACCCCAAAAAATGCCATCTTGAACTTTACTAAGACTATAAAATACACTTTTACTTTGTGTAGTTACGGTTACTATGATATGGATGGTTAATATTTTACTTTACCTACAATAATCAGTAGTAGTATGATTGATCAGACAATGATTCTGCAGTGTGTTCGCTTTCACTAGTTCACTTAGTAAGGACAACTCTCTGATGAAACATGAAATAGCTCAGTAACTACTTGACCGGTAGTCCCTACATTGACGTAATGCTCTAGCTTTTATATTAACCCAACTACCTCAAACGATTGTTTCTTGAGGACCGACCATAATCGAAATGTTTATGTGCAGCAGAAATGTCCTGACCGCCCTCACACTTCCTTCACTACCTAGTTTCTTCCTGATCACCATAAACCTTCCGCGTAGTCGCCTTCCAATCTCTCTGTTTTTAATTTGGCGTCGTCATCGATTCCTTCTACCTCTGCGCAGACCTCGATAGAGTTCAGGAAACCGAATCTTTGGTCTCCTGGAATCGTGCTTCAAAATGTATGTCACAGCTTTCACTTGCCACAACTCGGACATCTTGGGTCATAAACGTGTACTTGGTTTGTGAAGCGCTCATATAAGACTTAGATATGGTCATTCACTTCGCCTTATTTGGCGAATATGGTGAGTCAGAAAGCATCAGCTTTCGATTTTGTGGAAATGTGAAGGTTAGTGTTCACGGTGTCGCAGGTGTAGATTGGGCTTTAATTTCTCTTGTGCAAAAAATGCACTGCTCTACTTGATCCTAGCCAACAGTCATCTGTGTGCTGTTCGTATGAATGGTACAATAGAGACTTAAATGGACAGCAATACTCACTGTTGTCGCTTTGTAATGTTTGTCCAGGCGCCCACTGATTATCATCTGGATGCAGTAAGATATGAATTCAACCGTGAACTATCTGGCCTGTCACTGAAATCCAATGGTTAAGCTGTGGTCAACTAAGCAAGGGATTTCGATGCCTAAGTAGGATGGTTAAGCTTAACGTCAGGGTACATGGATAGTAAATCTAGAATCCTAACTGAGGCAACGGATGATAGGAATCATATAAGGAATTGGTTGTCGTGGCAGGCTATTTTAGTGCATGGGTGAGTAGGCTAAACCGAATAGAAAAGTACTCGGTTGACACCTTCGGAATCCTATTCTAGTGAGCAGATATTGGTGTTCACATGCTGCTACTGAGTTCAAGTACCCACCTGTTTCTGCCATTCACATACTTTAGAGATAAAGACAGATATTGTATAGTGTCTCATGTCTTCAACTCATTAATGGACACTAGTACATCATATTGCTACCAGTTATCGCTGGATAGGTTCAGTTGAAGATTCCCGCTCCTTTTACAGCCCTTGTTTGGACAGCAACCTTGAGTTGATTCGAACACTTGTATTTCTGCGCCTAAATGCACGTGGAAAAACTAAAGCAACAAGACCATTTCGAGTGCGGCTCGTCAATGAGCGTATTAGAAGTGCTTCCAGTGTGAAACTGGTCAGACAGTTATGGAAACAGAATAACATCACTCATGCAGAAGAAGCCCATCATCATCTACAGCCTGTTGTAAAAACAGCGTTAAA
>OX104134.1:61070455-61252362 GCA_944470555.2 Heterobilharzia americana
CTTCCTTTATATCACTACAAATCCTCTGCTCGAGGACGACCGGCACCTGCAGCACTATATTTCGTCGGGATAAGACTCGGAAAAATAGATTCTAAATTACCTCAGTGGATGTTTGACTGTTTTAGCCTGTGATGTATGACAAAACGGCGTGTAGCCCATCCATACTAACAAGCAGCTTAAGCAGATAGAGCTCTTAGCGGAACTGTTAGGTTGTTTTGACCTGGAGTTCAGTGGCTGAACAAATGTTGGTATGAACTCCGGTATTTATCACGGTATTTCAATGATGACATGACCATTCAAGACAAGAGCACATGACTCAGCTGATTGGTCATATATGTATATATTACAACCAATTGAGTCACTGAGACAGAATGACAACATCAACATGGGACCACGTATTACTACGTAACGGCTTATCACTTCTCATATCAGTACATCAAGTAAGAACTCAATAAAATAAAAGATAAAGAAAGTGGTCGAAAGTCAATCAATTAGTCAATATCAGCACAGGCTAAGGGATTACTGTGAAACGGTCCAGGTTGCTTCACCTCATATCAGCCACAAGTAACAAAGTAGTAAGATGAAAATGAAGAAAAGGGAAAGTCGGTCCAAAGTAGTTGGAAGGGGTAAAACAGAGGAAGGAGGAATCAGAAAACGCTATATTCGCTATAGCGGTTGAGATGAAGATGAAGTGTGGACATATCTGCGCCACATATTGATTCTCAGCAATATCACCTAGAGTTCCCAACAACTGGTTTTTGTTGTCACGCGGACCCCAACTGGAAAGTCTGGATTTAACTTCACAACTCAGAACAAACTCACTCGAAGACTCTACAGGCTGGTGCTACGTTTTAGTCTGGCCACCTCTAACCTTTATCAAGTCTGAGTCCACTTCAGTCAACATTGTACGACGACGTCGGCGTTACTAGACATGAGTAAACACATGTCCCAGCCACCTGAGTCGATGAAATTTCACAACCTTACCAACAGGTCTAGATTTGCGCACCCTAGATCTAACAAGGATTCTCCTGTGACAAAATCGACCTCTGTAAAGCCAGACTATGAAAGAGGCATCCATAAGGATATCTATGATAAAGCCTAATAACAAATAGATAGTAGATATTCTTGATGAATACCACTCGATGTACAAAACTCACTATATGCTCTAGCTTAGTTCGAGTTCCCACACCAGTATACAAAGAATAGATGGGTAGATAAAGGGTGATCTGAAGGTAGACAGAGTTGTGTAATAGAACAAACAATTCGGAGATAACGGTTATTGCAAACATTCAAGCTTCAGATGGAAAGGCGTGAATTCATCAGCTGTTAATGTGCTGTTTGAGTGAATAGATTCGTTAGGAATAAGGATTGTGAGACAAACCGATACCTATTTGTAATCTCCGCCTACGCACTCACACACTGTACTTCGGATGATGCAAAGAATGAATTCTATGAAAAGCTGTCAACTTTGCTGAAGAAAGCAAAAAGTTCAGATGCCATTATAATGGTAGATAACTTTGACGCCGAAAATGGGGAGTTGAGGCAATCAGAAAGGTATGTTGGACGTATCTACAGAATCCTGTGCCAACAAACCAACAACGGTGGTCGTCCCTTGCAATTGTCCCGAAAATCACTTGCTTTAAGAATAAGCAGAGGCATTGTCTTACATGGCGTCAGCCGAAATCGAACCAGCGATGGGCACAGATCAGATTGCTATAATTCATCGTTGGTGAGGATCAGTGGAGGATTGCCACTTTTTCTACAGTACCAGTATGGACTCCGATATCGCACCAGTACGGGCTCGTGTATGTCTTCGATTCACTGGTAGGAGGAAAAAGACGATAGTAAAGTCTGTCTACAGCCCATTGGAAGACTACGACGCCAAACACGTATTTAGGAAGGAGTTAGTTAAAAGTTTATCTGAACATAACAGCCATGCTCATCCAGAGGAAGCCTCTTGTTTGGTGCAGAAACAGCGATGAGGAGAGCTTGTAACTGACGCCGGAAGGTTAGCAAACGTCTTTGGATTCCACGATCTCATCCAAACTGACTGGTTTGAAGAGATTGGTCCCAGCTGGCTCTGACCATGAGGACCAGTGAAAGCGACTCAAACATAAATTTACCAAGAGCCTTCACGTCGATCGCGAGGATTGGTGGGTGGTGAAAGCAAGAGATAGGCAAGGCATTAGAATTTAGTACCAACAGCAACTACTCGGGTTTATGAAGGATACTGGCAAGACGAAAGATGACTGAAAAACATCTATGAAAAAACGGCACCCTGGTAAGCTCCCAGGACAATCAGCTAGAACGTTGGGTACAACACCTTGAAGCACAGTTCAACTGCCCCTCAGCAACGCTTCAGTTGCCAACAACCAAACAACCTGAATGGAAACGTAGATGTCGGTCCTGCAACTCTCTTTCACGTTGAGAAGGCTGCATCGAACCTGAAACGATGCGAGCCAGCAGAACCTCACAGTTTGCCACCCAAAGTTTTCACGAATAGGGCTAGGAAAATCGCTAATTACGGTGATGAAGGTAGTGTACGAATCAGAGGTAGAGGTAGTGGTGGACTGCTACATATGAGGAAATAAAGACTATCCGACTTATGGAGATAGAAATTACAGAGAAAGTAGATAGACTTTTGATTCAACTCCAAAGCCATCATAGTGACGTAGACGTACTCAGTCAGTGACTTAACATTTACTTGTTTTCCTGAACAATATTATCCCTTTTGCTGACTTTAATACTTATCTATTTGCAGGTTTCTAACTTAGCGTTCTTAATGCTAAGTGAAGCAATTATAAACATTGAATAACTTACTGATTTTTGGACGTTTTAAGAAAGGCATATGTGTCCGTGATCACTCAAATCCTGTCTTTTCTCTCATCATTGCATCTGAATCAAGGATGTTCTCGGACTCAAGCTAGTTGTAAATCTCAATATAAGAAGCACACAACATTTACAACCACAATCATGAGTCAGTTTGTCTGAATTTCTTCCTGTAGCAGTGTTGTTTTCTGGATTTTTTCACACCAATGAAATACAGCTCACCAATCATCAACAAGCTTATTATGTCATGTTTTTATTAGCTAAAGATGATAGTGTATTTCGAAGCTTACTGTAAAATAGGTACAACAGGAACCTAAAACCAAAGACACTATGACCTTACCGTAGCGTTCTATACTGAATTGTGTCATCAAGACACAGATGCATTTCATCGAAAAATGGACAGCTTCAGACACTTCCATGGAAAATTCGTAAAACTTCGGCTCGAAAAGCTTCCACTTCTGTGTTAGGCTCAACTATAAAGTTCAGTGGTTGTTTGAGCATAGGTGAGTTTTGGTTTGGTTGCTGAGCTACTGCCCATGCTGTTGTTTTCGATTATCCCTACTTATCACATTGCGCTAATCTGTCTGAGAATGGCTATCTTCTGCTGATGAATACATAACAGTAAAGGGCCTTAGATACATCTCGGATCATTTCTTTGGTACAAAAAGAATAATGTTTTTATATTGCAGGAAAGGCATATTTACTGTAGTTCAACTTACGACTATGTCTGAAGTAGGTGTTAATTCGGGGGTTGTTAGTTTCTGACGAGGTAGCCCAAAATGTACTTTCAGCGGCAAATAATTCCCCCAAATCAATAGCCTAGGGTTCGACGAGATTTGACTTTGATACTGACCTTCATAGTCTTAGCGCACTCACTAAGCTGAAGGCACACAGCCTAGTATCCAAGCCATTTGGCACGCTGTTGTGTTGCGTTGCTTGGGTCCTGCACCCAGCCAGAGCGCACTGATATTTGATTGGAGCTTTCAAATATACCATTCCATCTTCCTGCTCCACTATGTTCTACTTCGATCTCACACTGACAGGTATATATAAGTACTAGTGATTGACCTTTACATCCCAGTTCGCTTAAGATCAATTCCCAAGTGAGCAAGGAGAGCATCTTGAGACTCGGCGGTTCTTTGGGGTTTAAGTGACTCACGATATCTGTTCGGTTTCGTTTGAGGCCTAACTTTTGTGTCCTCTTGGATTGATGTTTCAACGAAGACTGAACAAGTGATGGGGCAGAGATCCTTGGCTTTATGGTAAATTATTTGGCAATGTGAGATCCCTTACCTGTACTCCGTCATCCAGAATATACAGGTCGAACATTACAGGATATTTCCTCCATGTTCCTTCAGTAGATTTCACCGAACTCCTCCGTATATGTTCTAGACTCGCTCTATTGTCCTGTGTTGAAGGAGGTGATGGGACTGTGGTCCCAGGTAAGGGGTGAGATTGTATGAAGCTCTATACAATCTGGTAGAAGCACCCAGTATCGAGTCACTTGAAACGTAGCCTACTTACTATGGCCTGGTTGGCACAAATTGCGTTTCCACTGCGAATATCACAGTATTTCAGTTTCCATATCATTCCCCAAAAATCATGCTTCCAGTTCCACTCCACTGCGAGTGGACGCTTGACATGCATCATGCCATCTTTCATTTTGTGGAGATAAATGCCAGCCCAGTTTGAAGCCAAGTCAATTCTCTTTGGAATAAACTTACCGTCCTTGCAACAAGGCAGCAGGAAATTGTAAGGATCAAACAACAGTTGATATCCACAGCACAAGTTGTGGTTCTGGTGCCCCAGTGGCCTAAGGTTAACGCTTTGGAATTTGAAGTGATTAGTACTGGATTTAAGTCTCAGCGAGAACAATACTCAGCAGGAAAGTGCTAAATGGAGCAGCAGCTATGTACTAGATTTGACTGCTAGGCAGCAGAATTGATTCGACTTACAATTCATCCCTACAACTAAACATCTTTGGTGAGAATAAACGAACTAAGGCAAGTCGCTTGTGCACATTAAAAAGAAGAGGTGCTGATGCTCAATTCTGAGGGTCACCTTCATACCTTTTCTTCAAACATAAAAGGTTGCTTGAACTGCAAATAAACGGCTTCGTGAATATTAGTATGCTCATTCAGTGAGTGGTGAACCCGTTATGAGTTGCTATACTTCATTGATCAATCATTCAAGATACAATAAAAAGCTTTTAGAGGATTCTAAACTTAAGTTTAGAATTCCGCTTCGACCGTCAACTGTAGTCCACTCACCTATTGCGATAAGCAAGTTATTAATGCAAGTGTAACTTTCATGAAATCCCTCTGTTGAACTTTAAGGACTTCTTGGGATTTGGATACCATCGATTCAAGGGCGCGCTCCTTGAATAGTGACGTGTTTTCGCTCGTCTCTCAGCTTTTGGATTTTTCCACATTGAAAAACTCCCACTTACAATACTCAATCTAAAAAGATCGAACGTTTGCAGCACTTCTGTCCGTCCACGCACCTCACCCCTGCGTATTCGTCAGCTCACTTCTCAACAGTTGAAAATTGGCATTATTATTCCTTTGAACCAACCGGTCTACCTCCTGTCAGTGGTTCTTGGGCGTTTCAACTGCCAAACTGCCTTAGCTCTCGGTTCTCCTCGGAGGTCATTCCCCAGGAAATATCTTTCCTGGTTATACATACGCATCTGGAGCTTACGGTTAAACTCGTTGGTCAAGAGCAGAGGATCAAGTGACAAGTGTCTGAAGGTGAGCCAACATAAATTATCTTCCCTTTTCTATTCTGTCCTTTTGCTGCATTCAGTCTTCAACCCTCTTATTGTTGTTAACTACTTGTTTTCCCAAGAAGTTTATATCATAGCGACATGTCTGCCCAAAACGCTAGGTCTGAAGCTTTGACACGGATAACGCGGTCGTGCACAAAAACGGCCAAAACACCCGAAACAACACACTAGTCTGTACTAGAAGACAAACAGAGGTAGGGCAGAACACCGAACTTCTAAAGAAGTGGCCAACCCATGTTTCTAGAATTCCAGTAGCCATCAGACAGGTGACACAGAGTAGCACTAGCCCGTCACAAACTAGTCCTATCTTGAGCAAGGATCATACCATGCCTGGAAATAGAAGACGACGTAAAAGGCTTCAGAACAAGGCAGCCACAAGCAGTTCGCCACAATCCGTAGCACCTTATTCATGGAAGGAAGGCTGTATTACGACACCCGATGGCTGCAGTGTTTGCACCAAAGTTGTTTCGGTAGTCGATGAGGCATTTGCATGCAACCTATGTCAACGATGGGCGCATTGCCACTGCGACACCAAAGTCCCCCGACAATACTATAAGCTGATGAAGAGACAACCATGCAAGTGGTTCTGGTACATCTGTCCAGAGTGCAGGAAAATGCCCGCACTCCGCACAGAAAGCCTGAAGGAGATGCTCTCCGCCACGCAAAAGCTACCAGCCTCGAATAAAGTAGGGTTAACACCAAAGGATAACACAGAGAGACCTGGAAACAGACCTAGAGCTCCAGCTGTGGGCACGCCACCTCGCGTGGGGACCATATTAGGTCAAGTCTCCATACCTCCTACCCGGCCCCAGGGGACGTCAAGCGCATGGCCAAAGACATCGACCGCTGAAGCCTCTACGAAACCCATTCCAAACACCCCACACACCGTGACTGAGAAACAACCAGTGGAATTACTCAAACCCATTGGGAAGTCGGGCGTGCCACCCACAACGAACCCAGGTCACAGGAGGACCAACTCGATCATTTTGTTCAACGTCGATGTATCGACAGACTCATTGTTGGTCGAGAGGGAACGGTTTGACAGCCGAATGTGGACCGACTACTGTCAGATGCTGGGACTCCCTCCCCTCCCTGCAACTTTATGTCGCCTTTCTCGAGGAAGCCGTGCACCCCGAGATAAGCCACCCCCTTTACGTGTGTCCCTAAATACCCAAAGAGGCTGAAGACACACTCCTCCTCTCGCGACAACCGGACGTTGTTAATGCCTGTAAAATTCGGGCCAGGCCTGACAAGCCATGGTCAATAAGAGAGGAGGAGAGAAAGTCAGCGGTTGGAAATCCCAACAGAAACAACACTATAGTTGTACATGGGATTCCAGAATTGCCAAGTGACCGCTCGGTCAAAGATCGGTACTTTCACGACGTCCAACAATGGCAATGGCTCTCAACCAAAGTTGGTCTCAACAGTATACCGGCCAACAGCGTCAGTAGACTGCCAAGGCCAGCGCACCTGAAGACCATACCCAATCCCAGACTACTCGCCGTCCAGTTCGACTCATATGCCTCCCTCACAGACGTTCTACAGGCATGGTATAATGCGAAGGATCGCATGGGTGGCTCAATACGTATATGTGAAAGTAAGCCTAGACCCACAAGGCAAGAGGAGAGACGGCAACCACCAAGACCTCTGGAGTCAGTGGTCGTCACACAGGCGCTGACCAGTGAGTTAGATACATCAAGTAAAGAAGCCACCACTGCCACAGCCCCCACCCAAGTTAAAACAAAACACAAAAAACGGAACAATGCCAGTCCTATGAGGACTGGCGAGGGTAGACCCAACCACATAAGCGCTCATCCTGCGAAAATACACAACCAGACCTCCCCCTCACCAGGCACACTCTAATATGTATGTACAGCAACGTTAGGGGGCTAAGAGGGAAGGTAGCAGAAATGAGGACGCTGCGTGCACATCAGCACTCCGACATCATATTCATCACCGAATCCTGGCTCTCAGGACATCTCCGACGAAGAGATGCATGTTACTGGCATGGAACTCTTCCGCAGGGACAGGGAACATAGAGCAGGAGGGGAGTGGCTATCTACGTAAACTCTGTTTAAAGGCAAGGATGGTTAGCGATACGGCCTTAACCCAGCTCCCAGAGTCCTATGGTGCTACTTCACTCTCCACAGTACCAAATACCTGCTCGGAGTCATATATCGGTCCCCCACCTGCTCCCCTACACATAAGGAAATGATCATCAAGGCTATCTTAACGACTTCCTCTGCAAATTACGATTCCGTAGTCATTGCCGGCGACTTCAACACCCCGTCCATCCTCTTCGAGACGGAAGGGAGACGCATCAGATCCTTCAATCAGAAGCTGAAGGATGCAATTAAGACTGCTGGCCTCTCAGAGAAAGTGGGTGATGCTACACGCTGGGGACCTAACGGAAACGCATCGCGCCTTGACTACGTTCTGACGAACGATGAACTTCTCATTGAGGATGTTTGCATCCAACCTCCCCTTGGCCTCAGTGACCACGCTGTAATCACCTTCTCCATGATAACTAGGGAGGCTCTGCAACTGGAGACGCCCAACACCTTCCCTTGCTACAGCAAGGCCAACTATGAGACCATGAGGGACTACCTCATGAATGCATCATGGCCAGTGGACTGGACTCATCTCACAATAGATGAACACTGGTTGGAGGTGAAGAAAATAATCACTGGGGCCATCAGTCACAGTGTACCAGAAGTAACACACAGACAATCAATGAGAACCTCATGGTTAAAGCGTGGGACAGAGAGGCTTATCCGGAGCAAGAAGCAGGCTTGGTTCAAGTGGCGTACATCACGCAGGGAGTCTGACTTCTTGAACTACAAAAGGATTCGCAATCTCTGTAACATTAGAGTGCGTAACGACAGATTTTCCTACCAAACAAACTTGGCAGCGAGGTTACAAAGCAACCCCAAAAACCTGTACCGCTTCATGTCAAGAAGAAAGTCGACCAGTAAGGGAGTGAATCTTGTCACAGGCCATGACGGGAGTGTGCTAAGCAGTCTAGAGATTGCCGAGCTTTTGAGCTCACACTTCCAAGCCCAACTCAGCACTGACACAAGATCCACACCGACTCGCCACGACACCGACCAGGTCGCAAATAACGAATACCTCTGTCACGTCTCTATTACAGAGAAAAAGGTGTTCGAGAAGCTATCTAGGCTACGTCCGGGCAAGTCCCCTGGCTGCGATAACCTGAAACCAGTGGTTCTGAAAAACTGCGCCGAGGTGCTTACCAAACCACTTCGCAACCTCTTTGAGCACTCAATAGACTCGTGCAAACTCCCTAAAGAATGGAAGAGTGCCATCTTGTCACCCATCTTCAAGGGAGGAGACAGAAAAAGCCCTGGCAGCTACAGGCCGATTGCCCTACTCCCTATTGTGTCGAAAGTGTTGGAAAGCCTGGTAGCTGACACCATCTGGGAATTCCTCAATAGGAAAACACTGTCCACACTGCTCAGCACGGCTTTCGTAGTGGTCGCTCATGTGCCACCAACTTACTAACCGCCTGGGACGACTGGACACAAAGCTGGGATAATAGAAAACCTGTACATGTTGTATTTCTCGACCTAGCCAAAGCATTTGACAGTGTCCCACCCACAGTACTGCTTCACAAGATCATGTCAGCTGGTATAAGTGGACCCCTACTCTCTTGGTTCAAGGAGTACCTGGAAGGGAGGCAGTTCTGCACTAAAGTGAACAGAATAAGGTCGGAGTGGAGACCCTCGACGTCAGGAGTATCCCAAGGAGCAATCCTAGGACCGCTTCTGTTCCTCCTGTTTGTCAACGATCTGCCAGACAAAATATCCTCACCCATCCTCCTCTTCGCTGACGACATAAAAATTTGGAGGGTGGTAAACGAAGAAGCCGATGTGCAGCACTACAAAAGGACTTGCAGCAACTCGAGCTCTGGTCGTCGGAAAATGGCCTGAGCTTCAACCTGGAAAAGTGCAAAGTAATGCACATCAGTAAAAATGAGGCAAGTACGACCGACTTCCAGTACATGTTGAGCAACCGTGCTATCACCAGAGTGTCCATGGAGAAAGATTTGGGGCTCAACTTCTCCGACACCTTGGACACCAGCTCCAACTACAAAGGTATGACAACCAGAGCGAACGCCATTCTACACTTTCTGCGTAGACAGCTTGGCGCCCTCACTCCCGAACTCTTCCTCACCATTTTCAAATCCTACGTGCGGCCGCACCTAGAGGTCTTCAATACGGTGGCTCCTCCAACACTCAAGAGAGACTCTAATCTCCTTGAAAGAATACAAAGAACTGCAACAAAATCAGTTGTGGGGCTAAGGGGAAAGACGTATCCTGAAAGACTTAAACACCTCAACCTATTTACCTTGGGTTATCGCAGGAAAAGGGGTGACCTCATTATGGCATACAAGATCGCCCATCAGGCAGACCATGCAAACAAATCAATTTTGCCTGCAACTGAACGATCTTCACGAGGAAACCCCATTAAGATAGCACACCAGAGAGCCAACACCACACTCAGGTCCAAATTTTTCTCCCTAAGAGTATGTGCTTTATGGAATGCCTTACCGCGACACATCGTTATAGCTCCTTCAATCGACTCTTTCAAGAGGCGATTAGACAGTTATGTCACCTCGCATGGACTACCACGGACGTACTCAGGTAGTCACCAACCTCAGTACCCCCAACTCCCTCCTAACTACCACTCACTATCTCTCTCCTTAATACACCCACATTACCTACTAATTCTTCTGTAGGAACCAAACCCACGCGACCATTCGGGCAATTCCCAAATACTTTTCTTTCGTTCTCATTTCTCTTTTCACCCCTCCTTTTCTTCTCCTTCCCTTTTCTCTTCCCTATATTATTATTTTTTTCCTCTCTTTTTTTCTTTATTCCCTCTTCACTCCTTTACTACTACCTTACTATTCTTTCAGGTACCTACACAGACAGGAGTCACGGCAGTTCTCTAAACTTCCCAGCAACCCGTAGCTCCCTAATCACTCTACAAATTGCAACCTACTAACCCACAAAACATCCACCTCACCGAAGCTAAAAGCAAGAAAGCAGAGGGGATTTCCTCGTCCACTGCAGGAGTGAACCGAACAACTGGAACCAAGCCCTAAGAACTAGACGCGAGAGATCAAAAACTACCAGTTTTCTACGCTCGCACTATCAATATTGCATACTGGATACCATCAGGTCAAAAACAAATGAACGTCTAGGCATCTAAGTATTGGCTAAATGGTCTGCGAAGGCCACGGCAGGTGCTCATAGACATGTACTGTTTGTTTTAAGGTGAGGAGTTGCACTTGTGGCGTCACACTTCCCCAAAGAAATTCAACATTAATGATGACCTTGATAGTTCAACTGGACTCGCCAAGCTGAAGGCACCCGGTCAAGCATCCTCGCCATTTAGCACGCTGTCAAGTTGCGTTGCGCGGCTCTCTAGCCAGCCAGTTGGAACGCATCGGTGTCTTGGTACAACCATCCAAATATATTATTCCATCCGACTACGTTATCGTGTTCTTCCTTGGTCTCGAACTCATGGGTATATAACAAGCCCGAATAATTAGTGATTGGTCTCTGCATCTGTCAAGTTCGCACCAGGACAATTCCTAAATTGGTGAGCCCGACGTGGTCACATATCCCGACCAATAACAAATGTTGAATTGGTGAGCCTGTTGCGTTTTATATTTGTATATTGTTTCCATTTCGACGACATTTATATATCCATTTAGTATACTTTTTCATGTCCGACCACGCTCCCAAGCTTATTCGTATTAATCCGACTACGAACACGATCCAACTCGTGCCATATTGGCCAGACAATGCAGAAACATGGTTTCTGTATGCCGAGGCCGATTTTCGAGGACAGGGTGTCTCAGATCCTTATTCTCGATTTCTTGTCGTCATACGTTCACCACTGCTGTAATTAAACAGACATATTACGGCACACATGTTTAATCCTGGAGTAAGTGATCCTTATGCACTTCTCAAGGCCGCACTCCTGAAAAAAAACGATCTCATAGATCGTCAGCGTCTAGACGAATTACTTCGTAACATCGATCCAGGCAGCCACTCAGCAATGGCCTTTCCGAGAACCATTTCTCTCTAAACTAACACAACCGGTGCAACCGGTGACGAAGCTGGTCAACTCTGTTAAACAGCTGCTACGATCTCGAAGTCCTAGTTCAAGTAGCACTTCACAGAAAAGCATATTGGCGCATCGTAGCAACTCGTGAGGTTGTCCAAAAACTAAACCTAACAGGGTGGAAAACCCAAAATGCTTCTGGTTTCATAATACTAAAGGAGACGGAGCCAGAAAATGCAGGAAGCCATGCAGTTTTAACAAGGACACAAACTTGGGAAGCGGCCACGCCGGTACGAGGTCACGGCAACCCTGGCCGGCAGAAACAGCCGTTTGCCTTACGTCACGTATATCTAAACTACGGTTCGCTACCTCGTCGGCACCGGCGCAGAAGTTAGAGTCCTCCCCGCACCGACAAAGGGGCATCATCATGACCCACCCTTCAATCTCCAAGCAGCTAACGACAAGGCAATCGCGACATTCGGGAGACGGTATGCCTACCTCAACTTGGGTCTATGTAAACCTACTCACCGGCTTTTTCTCCTGGCTGACGTTTCTATGCCCATCATCGGCATATATTTGCTAAACCATTACGATTTACTCGTAGATGCTCGCCGTCGACGACTGATAGATAGCAACACAAAGTTATCTATTAGTAGCACCACCTACGTAGATCCGAGTTTAGCCATCGATAGAGCCAAACAATCAGGCGATGCGTCCTCTCAGGCAGTGTTAGAGAATTATCCAGGGTTACAATAACCAAGGCATACTCTTCCGTGCATAACCAGCAATGTTATGCATCACGTCACAACCACAGGTCCACCTGTGGCATCTAAAGCACGGCGTCTAGCCCCTGATAAGCCCAAAACGACGAAGAGTGAATTACACCACATGCTGGGATTGGGCATTATCAAACCGTCAAGTAGTCCTTAAGCATCACCGTTGCATATGATCCCCAAAAAGGATAACAACGACTGGCATCCAACCGGCGATTACCAAAGGTTTAACGTCAAAACAACACCGAACTGCCACCCAATACCCCACGTTTACCATTTGACTGCAACCTTATGCCCAATGAACATTTTCTCCAAAAATCAATCTGGTCGGAGCGTACAACCAGGTACCTATGGCAGAAGACGTCGCGAAAACAGCTATTATTACTTCTTCTGGTCTGTTTGAATTCCTGCGCATGCCATTTAGTCTTCTGGATGAAGAATAAACATTCCAACGCTTTATGGATGATGTCTTCCACGGTATAAATTTGGTCAAGGTCTTCATCGATGACTGTCTAATTGCGAGTCCAGATAAGGAAACTCACCTTAAACATTTGGACCTCGCATTCGAAAGACTACTCCCTGAAGTGTGAAATAGGAGTTGAATCATTCAGCTTCCTTGGGCATACCATTGACAACGAATGTGTACCCCGTTGAGAGATAATGTGGCGGCTATCACGAACTACCCAGAGCTGACCACTGTGAAACATCTCCGCACCTTCCATGGCCTGGTAAGTTATTACCGAAGGTTTATTCCCAACTGTGCCTCTGTCATGAGACCACTAATAAATCTACTTCGAAGGGCTGCGAAGGTCGTGACTCTGGACAACGTGGCCAGACCTGCTTTCTCTAAAGTCGAGGGAGCCATTTCAAACGCAACCATGCTCATGCATCACGACCCCACTGCCCCTTTGAGTATTGCTGCTGATGCATCTGATTCTGCAATTGGGGCAGTTTTGCAACAATCGGCTGACAACCAGTGGCAACCGTTAGCCTTCTTCTCGAGGTGGTTGCAAGACGTGGAAACAAGATACAGTACATTTGGTAGGGAACTCCTATCTATTTACTGTTCTGTACGCCATTTTTGGCATACAGCGGGAGGTCGTGATTTCATTTTTTCGCAGACCACAAACCCTCAGCTCGGCGTCTGACGACTACTTCCGTTGTGAGTCACGACGGCTGGATTGCACTTCCCAGTTCACGCCAGACATCCGCCACCTTTTTGGAGCAAATAACTCCGTAGCCGATGCATTATCACCAATAGCTTCGATGAACCATGTCGATGGCATTGATCTCGTTGAAGTAGCTCGGTGTCAAAAGGAAAACCTTGAGCTGCATCACGAGTTGTCGTCCACAACTCGCAGGCTGGGACTTTTTCCCGTTGGATCAGACAAGGATACAATTTTGTGCGATGTCTCTGCTAGCCAACCACTCCCAATGGTTCCGAAGAGTTGTCGACACAACGTCTTCAGTACGTTGAGCGAACCGTCCCGTTCAGGTGTACGAGCAACCATCAGGTTTATTGCACAACTTTTCTGCTGGTCTGGGATGAACGAAGACGTTAAGTAGTGGGCTCAGTCGTGCTTAGCTTGTCAGAAGTGCAAAGTCACGCGACACACTAAAAGCCCTTTAGGCTCTTTTCTAGCCCCAGACATGCGTTTTGACCACGTCCATACAGATACCGTAGGGCCTCTAGCAGAATCTGATGGATGTGCTTACCTTTTCACTTGCGTGGATCGTTTCACGTGATGGCCGGAAGCAGCACCTATTAAGGATACTACTGTTGAAACAGTAGCTCGTGTTTTCGTCGAAAGATGGATCGCGAACTTCGGACGTCCATCTTACGTCACAACCGACCGTGGGCGCCAATTTGAGTGTGGATTACTTCACGCTCTAACGGCACTTTTAGGTTGCACCCGGTTCTAAACGACAGCCGACCATCCACAAGCAAATGGCATGGTAGTGCGTTTCCATCGACAGCTGAAAGCTTCCCTTTCAGCTGCAAACGTACCTTAGTGGACCGAGGCCCTGCCTCTAGTCCTACTAGGTATTCGTAACGCGTTGAAATTTGACGCCGGATATGCCTCTGCAGAACTCGTCTGCTGGACCACTCTTCGCTTACCAGGTGAATTTGTTTCCGCTTCAACTTTCAAATATGTCTCCGACAGGGCATCTTGTGTGACTAGGCTTACAAACTTAATATGTTCAGTTAGGCCTTCTGTGGTTAGACCCCAAACGACTGATGTCTTCGTTCACCACAGTTTGCAAAAGACATCACAAGTGTTTATTCGCCATGACGCCGTTCGTCGACCACTTGAACCACCCTACGATGGCCTGTTCAAGGTGATCAAGCGACACGAGAAATTCTATAAAATTGAGCAAAACAGACGTGAAGATCGACCGAAGGTAACCCCATCATAAGTGACGTTTCAGCTCGCTGTAGCCGGCCGACGGATAGCCCAATTATCGAAGATCTTGACGATGTGTCTGGTAATGCACAGTTACAATAAAGATCGGCACGACAGAAAACACGATCAGGTAGAACCGTCAGGTTCCCGGAGTATTTAAAGTCGTATCCAACTTAGTGGCGTGAAATAAGATGTGCCAACCATATTTCTTTTTCGAGGCGCTATTTCTCTTATTTACCGGCAATGCGCGGATCCTCGTGCATTTTGCCTTTTTATATCAACTTTTTATTGCCATGTGGTCAAGTTTTTCGAAAAAACGGTGAAAATGAGCGCAAACTTTATTTTCGATGTATTTATGCGTAAATAATTCCCATTTCGTGGAATCAAAGACTTTTACTTATATTCCAGGTGCAACGAGCACTAGACGGGACGTCGAAGGAAACTGGGGACAGCAATCAACGTACAATTTGATTTATTGTACTTCATTTTTCGCTCGCAACCACACCCTGGAATAAGTTCAAACAACCAGGGGCCACGTCCCGCAGTGAGCCCATCGGAAGAATTTTACCACTGGAGAAACCACTGGGTTTTCACTTCTGGTTGGTATCGTCTTAGGGTTATCACGAACCTATTAGAGGGGGAGTGATCTGTAGCGTCACACATTTCCCCAAAGTCAATAGCCTAGGGCTCGACGAAATCCAACATTAATGATGACCTTGATAGTTCAACTGGACTCGCCAAGCTGAAGGCACCCGGTCAAGCATCCTCGCCATTTAGCACGCTGTCAAGTTGCGTTGCGCGGCTCTCTAGCCAGCCAGTTGGAACGCATCGGTGTCTTGGTACAACCATCCAAATATATTATTCCATCCGACTACGTTATCGTGTTCTTCCTTGGTCTCGAACTCATGGGTATATAACAAGCCCGAATAATTAGTGATTGGTCTTTGCATCTGCCAAGTTCGCACCAGGACAATTCCTAAACACTCATGCACGGTTAATACTGTGTCTTCTTTGTTCCAACTTACAGCTGCATACTGAAGGAGCGTAGTCCACCCATTCACAGACAGAAAGTTATGACGTTTTCCGTGAAGCAATCTTTACAGCAGATCAGTAAATGTAATGCCCTTCCGAGCGATTTCAACATCTTAAGCGTCTACTGGTTCGTCCTCTTTTACCTGTCTTCACCCACTGGTTACGTAGTGTTGCACATCGGTTCGTATTGGTCTGATAACGCATCAGACAATGGGAACGCAACCGGCCCATCACAAGCTCACCGGCATCAAACGACCACTTAATAGCTTACAATCTAAGAACCCCATTACCTTAAGCTGCATGAAATCAAGAATCCGCAGCCTGCGGCGTAAGCCAACTTTCGATGGCAGTCTTACCATTCCTCAACAATGATGGGGAGCAGTAGGTAGCCCTCCGTAGTTTGCGGAAGATCTTGGATGGGAGGTCACCCATGCCCGCAGGATTCGGTCCAGAATATTCCGCGGCCTGCATATCATCGAGGGGTTACGGGAAAAGTGGGAGCGACGAGTAAAACTCAGGGTACTCTCGTGACAACGGAAGGTGGAATGGTATCCAAACCAGTTGAAAGTATTTCACAATCACCGAGGATGAGATGAACTCGCCGAACCAACCGCACATTGTCGGCTTGGTCACCAGCGTGGACGATTAGACGGTGGCCATTCGAAGCTTTGGGGAAGTCGAAAATGTGAGCGCGGAGATGAAAAGAAGATTATGTGCACCAAGGGATCTGTGTTGTGCTCCAATTATTAAGCACCGACCTCCACTCCATATACCACCGCAGAGTTAACGTGTTTTTTTCACACTATATTGTGTATCTCCGACGCGAAGAATCTACGTCCAAGCAGATTTCACTCCGAGAGTTGGACGCGTGGGGGTAGTCCCTGAAGCCAAGGTAGCGCAATTGGTCACAAGAAATAAGCATCATTAATTGGCATCCGCGACTGCGCAACTACGCCCATACCAATTTCAAATTTCAGATGTGAACAGACAACAGTATCAGTGACGTTTCGCTCGACAAAAGGAAGCGAATGTGCACACCCCCACTAGGAACCATCGCAAGCGTGATTTGAATGGTTTGCTTGGCTTCGAAAACTGAACCTTACTTTCTTCGTGACATTTCCTCATATATGTCTTCCAGATTGTGTAGTGTAGTCATGGTGTCCTCTCAATCTCTGCGGGGTCAGTGGTTAACGAAGGACAGGTTCGAAGCTTTTTTTCATGAAAATGAGGTTAAAATATGGGGTTTCACCCCACTGGTTCTATTGTCACCAAGTGTAGGCATAAACTTGTCGAAAAGTTTCTGGAAGGCATTGTAGATCCACCGATCCCGCCTACCGCATACCCGGCATTCAGACGGCGTTTGCTGAGCGCTACACCTCAGTTCGAAATGTTGGATGGATCCAGTGCAGTGTGTCATAGAAGCGTCTTTCGTCTTTCCGTGCACTCTTCTTCACTTCTTTGTCCAGTGTGGTGTTTTATAGGTTGTGTTCAGTTCCTCTTCTCTTTGTCCATCCTTGCACTTGTTCATCTTCTGCCTCCGCATCCTCCTCTCCTCTATCAGCTTCCATGTGTCCGCCGAGACCCACTCCTCGCCTTGTCTTGTTTTCTCTTCCTTCCTAACATGGTTGTGCAGCTTTCTTTCCGTAGCCCCTTCACAGATTTTCAGTGTTCTTCCACGCAGGTTTCCTCAGGGATGTTGTTCAATGTCTCTCAATTTTTCCTGATGGCTGACTGACGTGAAGATATCCTTTGTAGTTTCAACCTTCGGTTTCCGGTGTTGAACTTGAACTGCAGTCTATCAACAACTTCCTTAAAGGCTTTAAACTTGCCCTTGAAGGCAGGTTCCTTGCACCACGTTTAGGCTAATCATCATTCATGCGGGCACAGTAGAGAAAACCCCGGTGACTCTACGGTTGCAGGCCGTTGGTTGCTTTTCGGTAATTGCGTGACCCGTAGGGGGCAGACGTATGAGTTTACACATTTTCAAAATGCTTCAACATTGTCGGAGATAGCTAGAATATCACAAGAAGTCACTTGTTCACACACGTCCTCCCACAGGTACTCACCCAACGAAGGAGTTCAACACCGCTAGCCTTCCCTGGTTCTATCACAGAAAGCAGCCTGCTTACAAATTTGGGATACTTAATTCTGCATCTGCCATATTCCATCAAAGCTGTCTTCGTGTGTGTTTGTTTCAATCATTCTGTTATATCCGGTAACCACATTATATATTCATACATTTTTAAAAGTTTAGGGCGTTCCGCGATGCAATTATCACGTAAGATGAGAAAAAGCACCACGGTGGACGAAGTATTTTGAAGCAGGTAATCCAGTTTCAGATGACTCTGCCTGAAACTGTGAGCACAAACTGCAGGTCGCTCAGGGGAAGAGTGGGCTGCTGACAATCTCTAATGTCCCTCGATGTGGGCCATAATACCGCAGTAATTACAGCACGAGAAACTTGATTACACGGGCTTTTAGGAATTGTCCTGGTGTGAACTTGACAAACGCAGAGGCCAATCACTAATTATTCGAACTTGTTATATACTCATGGGTACGAGACAAAGGAGGAACACAACAGTGCAGTCGGATGGAATGGCATATTTACAAGGTCGCGTCAAGATACCCATGCATTCCAACCAGCTAGCCAGAGGGTGATTACGAGTGGTGCAACGTAACACGGCAGCGTGCCAAATGGTGAGGATATTTGACCGGATGCCATCAGCTTAGCGAGTCCGGTATCAATGTTGAATCTCGTCGAACCCTAGGTTATTGATTCTGGAAAAATGGGTGACGCTACAAGCTTTGTGATGACAGTTTGACTTCTCTGAGTGGTTTTTAAATTCTCTGCCGGGATCCATGTAGGTGTAATAAGAAAGGTGGAGTGGCTGTTTTCATTAATACCCACTAGTGCACTTCGAGTTACATTTGCTCCAAGTTCTCAAACGATAACATAGGTTGTATCACTGTTAAATGGGGCCTGAAACAATTGAACAAATATTGCCTTATTTATATCACGAATATTCATGTGAAGCCCGTCGCAGTTGCTCTGAATTATCCAGTTTCTCTGAAATATGCAAGGAATTCTCAATCCCTATACTGTGTGTTTTTCCTGCCGATAGTATGCGGTGATTTCAACTCTTGTGACCAAGGCTTTCCTGAAAATTTTAGTCATCAAAACCCTGTTAACTTTACAACGCTCCAGGATGCAACACCAGACTTGATATTCGTAGGTGACACTGATATATACGAAACTTGAAAGAGATGCCCGCTGCTTAGATCAGGCCACGGAGTATTACGCGTTTTGCCCAAGATATGTGGCAAGCTACACAGGACAGGCTTAAGATATGGTAAAATTTTACCCAGAAACTACTAACACGGTAGCATAGTTAATCTGAGAGAAATGCCACAATGTACAGACTGGAAGACATTTGACTGCGATGTTTTGAATGAAACCATTGAAGGTGTGACATGCCGTCTCAAGTGGTGCCTGCCCATGTGTTGCTCTAGGAAACAGCATACCAGCTTCCGGAAAGATATCCAACTGGTCCCCTTACCAAAGTCAAAGGCTCCATGCGCATGTGCTTAATTCTCCAAAAATGCCAGACTATGAGTTTTAGTTTTAGACATGACAATAACCTATGTAAACTGCAATGTTCTCATGATTTCTGTTCTACGGATAGTCGTGCATTACTGAATGTTACAGGTGTGGTTTATCCCGGCGGGTTTTCCTTTGAACCCTCTCTGATCCTCCAACATCTTAATAATTTCCAAAAGAAACTTTCCACCTAACTTTTTGCGTTAGGAAGCTGAGAGTATCTGGTGTAACTCAGACTCTCATCGTGTGTATTATAAACTCCTGCATCTCGCCTGTTCTCCTTTATTTTTTCCCGAGGTGCTGAAAAAAAACTACGCTATATTGCGCAGAACCCCGAAAACTGCCAACAGCGCTGATGATGTACCTCTGAACCCTCCAGTTAAAAAAGCTGCGGACGAACATGTTTACTCATATAAACGTTTAGGAGTTATTTTTTCAGGTGATTAGCATTCTGTCAACTGAATGCTCAGCATGCCGGTCATCCGAAAAGACAGGGAACTAGTACAAAAGATTTTATGCACGCACTACAATTAAAATTAGCCTGCTGCACAGCGAACTCCGTCAACATTTATACGGGGTAAAACAAGAGGGTGTATCGCAGATTGCAATCAAAACTCAGGGCAGTCAGTAAGATGAATGATTGAGAAAGGTAAAATATGCACAAAGATAATTCATTCAAATCCAGGTCACCCTAAACTTGTTTGTTTTGTGAAAACACACCCGAAACCCTCCGTCATACATACGGATAATAAACCCAGTGTTCATCAAGAAATCCCTTACATTTCAGTTCATGGCAGCCTACTGCATAGGCTAACGGCATATCCTGCTCTACCCGACACAGTAATCAAAAACAGAAGTTCTACGCTACATGACAGCACGAAATTTATGTTCGTAATTACTCAATAGGAAAAGCACACACAATAAACGCCAAAGCAAGGGAAGTAAATTAAGGAGAAACACAAACATAGATAACACTCCTTGTTGGAATTCTTGCTTCTTTTTCTGCTTGCTACTTTGTCTGTTTTTCTCTCGTTCTAGAAAATCAATTCAGTTCAGAATGTTCGCTTGGTCGCCAGCAAAAATTGATTCTTTAAAGAACAGACCTTGGCTGAAACTACTCTCCGCGTGGGGTAACCAGCTTTACTACGTTCACAATACAACAGAAATAAAAAATGATCACTAGACTACAACTTCGTAATTATCAAAATTTAGCATTTACTCATCATAGAAGTGGCCGGTAAAGTTCAACACTTGCCGACCGCAAGGCCGTCACGACCCGTGAAAACGGCGCACAAGATGTCCTAGAAGTCCACTTGGCGCATTCAAACAAGTCTATTGCTTCCAGTAGTAACATTCCTCAAGATTATTATTCTCTGATGTGGAACTGTATTAACATGCATGAATTATACTGTTCTGGAATCATCAATGAAGTACAATAAGTAGACAGTTTGTGCGTACATTCCCTCATAAACTTTTCATCACTATCTCAAGCGAAAAGTACGAACTGCTACAATGGGATCATTAGCTTCAAGCTTTGTTTTTCTCCAGGTAATGCATGTGGTATCAAGATGCCAACCTGGTTTTTGTTAACGCGAGGACAACACTTCCACTTGTTCAACTTGTAAGTTTGCATACCTATTCTTCTGGGATGTTCCATTGTATGAAAATGCAACACCTATATCTTCTAGTGACAATAGGTGGGAATTGAAGTTGCCCTTGGTGAAGATACATGCAAGTCATATATAAACTCATTCATGCCCGTAAAAAAGGTGCATGGTTGTATAATAAGGAATAAACATTATTATTTTTATTGTATTTTGGTGCTCTATACGTTTTGGGCATGGCTATTTTCTCAAGATATTTTTGCTGCCACTTCCCATCGCCTACGTCGCTTACCACCCAAATAATAGCCTCATTGCTGGTCTCAAATATAATCCACTGTGGTAACCTGCATATGTTCAACCAGCCTGAATTGTCTTGTGTTTCCACCATGTGAATCAACAACTGCTTGGTTAGCCTCCATTTATACCTTCATGTTTTTAAGAATAGCACTCAGATTACTTTCTTCTAAATATAACAGATACCTAATAGAACTAGGAGGAGGAAAGCAGAGTGAAGTAGCATCAAAATCAGTGAACTCCAATTCCCTTGAACTCCTATAAAAATAAATGAATAAATAAATATAAATAAATGTTTTATTCTCGTGTTAAAAAAAGGGATTTTAACATGAGAGCAGCCAGTTTACAGGCTTCATCACGTTGGAACCATCATACACGAAAGTAAGCGGAATTGGTGTGGGAAAATGTCACTACGCCCAAAAATATACTGGATTAAACGAGAACCACAGTTTCCTGTGGGTCCATGCCAAACCATGAGCTTCCGGTGAATGCCGAAAATGGCCGACTAAAAAAATACAGAACCTCTATAAATATAATTTGCCCACATCCAGTTTCTTAGGGCACTTGGCATCTGGTACTTCAGATCCACCGTTTATCGACTGGTTGTCATCAAAGCGCCCGAAAGTTTTAGACTGAATGCCTGCCGACACGCATAAGTGATGACCCCGCAGCCCATTTCCATCTGCGGCCAACGCTCTGACCTTACCCAAGGCAAGTTCGATAAAATCTTTGATTCCAGATGTTGCATGACCATTAAAATGACTTATTTTCCATCACTGTGGAAAACGCAGTCGCGAGTCAATGTTTAGTAACGGGCAGCCAGGTTCATCAACTGGAAATCTTCTTCTGGGTATCCTAAAATGTTCACCCTGTCCGTCGATGTTCACCTTGGTTACTTATCATGGAAAACTGAGCGGTTCAGTTTCCTAACGACGATTCCAGTCGCTGATAGCCCTGAGTAGTTGAGGCGTAAGCTTTTCCTTGGATTATAATGTTAGTCGATACTCATGTTCCAAATACCTTTTGTGTCGTGTGTACTAAACCCTCTCTTCCGGAGTTTTCTTCTCGCTTGTTAAGAGCTTTTAAAAGAGTGCCGTTGTCCTATTTTTATCAGAATGATAGTAAAAGCGCAGTCCACAGATAAAAACTGATGGAAATACACAGTATCGGTTGCCTAGCAATCTGTTTCATTAAATGTGCCCTAGCTCAGCAGTGGGCTCGGTTAAAACAGCCGGAAACCTGGGCAGGGGAAACGTTGATGAAGCCGATTAGTGGAAGTGGTTTGTTAGACATAAAGTGGAAAGGCTTGTGTTTCAAAACCGTGCTGAGTCCTAATCATAAACATGCGCTTAACATATGAAAAATGCTATGAAATGATTTCTGAAACAGTTTAAACAAGCTTTTCCGCTAACCGGGAGGAAGACAGAAGAAATGGAACCATTGTGTGCAGTAAGGCCGGTTTTCATGAAGTTTGGCAGGGTCTAGCACAAGTGAATGTTATCTCCAATCAGAACTATTCTGCACGAAATGTGGATGCTAGTCACAAAACGTTCCCACCGCAACTGACATGAAGGCATGTGGTAATCTCCCTGTTTCTTAGCAGGATTCGCCCTTCACAATTTTCTAACTCTGTTGGTTTGCACTCTTCTCTCTGGCATTTTGAAACGCCCACTGCCACTGGGCCCTTGTTCAGATTTTCAGGTGTCCCGGATTCAGCCATGTTGTGAGCGTCTCATACACTATGAATATGTCTAGAAACAAGTCAACTGGTTAAAAGAACGCAATTCCAGGTGAGAATCCTCATCCAGGTTCCGCATGGAAACCTGAATATCCAGATAGTAGTTTGTGATCTAATTTACCCCACATTTGGTGACAAGACTGCAAGCTTGAATGCTACGGGAAATGAACTGACGCGTGGGTAGTCATAGATAGCTGAAGCGACCTAGCTTCCTGAAGTGAACTGATTCACATGAGTCACTGCCGTGCCTGACTGTTGGTAGGAGATCAGTCATACGGTAGTTCGGTCACCTTTATCTGGGGTCAGCATTTACTTTGCAGTGTGCCACTCCCGTCATTTTGCCTTAGTTGAGAAGAAAAAGTGGAGGAGGAAATGTGGCTGTTCATTTTCCTTGCTCAAAAGGTTCTGATTGTCAGACCAGAGGGCATTTCAGATGGGCCGGAATGATAAGTCGCAGCAATATAGTGAGTTGACCGCAGAGTGACCATCTCTTCTTAGATCGGCTGTGGAATCCGAGATTATTCTTCAGATGAAATTTTCTTGAAAAAGTATTCACCACCCCGTTGAGATTAGATCAAACATTTAGTTAGGATTACTGGAGAATTTCACTTTTAGTGACAATGTATGTTATACTGGGAGGTGTATGTAAGGGAGAACTAAGTGCCATTCATAACTCTACACAGGATCCACCGAGTTAGCTGTAATTTTGAGGGCTACGTGGAAGAAATATGTTTAGTTATTTGTCCCAACTGGAACCCGCCAAGGAGCTCATAATTTAGAAGAATGGCGTATATATATATATATATATATATACAACGTCGGAAGATGAAGTCTCTTCTAGAATGCATTTCTAAGTCATAATACATTCATTTCCCTCTCACTCATTTAAACCAGCATGAGTTGAATAGTCAGTTAAACGTAGACACATTTAGGAATGAATCTTCTTGTCTTCCGCGAAATTTTGAGGCATACCGTCTTCTTTGGCACATATTATCGAGAAAGGATTTGTTACAGAGAGAGACCATCACGTAGCAAAACATGTGAAAGTAGTTTACTGTAATTAGAACTAGCAGCGACTAGTTTCTTAATTGAACAGGTTCCAGAAAAGTTATAGCGCCGGTTAACTCTTATTTTATTTCACGGCTACAGTTACTGATGATTTACAGGTAAAGAAGTTACTGCTGAGAAAGGAAGTTTTAAGGGACCTCAGTGACACTTCTAACGATGGTTGAGAGTTTAGGAATGTGCATTAACCTCACTCCTTATATTGAAATATGATATACTTTTGCCGGAAATGTTAAGTGCCCTGCAGTCCCGACGAGCCCGATAATTGGGAAGCAGGGAAAATTGGTTTGACCGGATACCTTGAGCAAAACGGAAGGTATAACGAACAACCAAAAGATTCACAGGCACACCAGTAAAAATCATGGTCACGATCAAATATTAGTCTCCAGTTGTTGATATGGTGAATAATGGTGGCGGCAGGATGAGTATTTACGAAATACAGAGTCGCTAGTGCTCAAGTCTTTTGGCAGTTCTAATGACTTACTGCTGTACGGAAACGGGTCTGCCTGTAGACGGACGTAGGTCGCAGGTGGTTTTTCGATCAGCTGATGTCTTAAAATTAAGGATCCCTCAAAGGCTTGTCAAAAGGAAACGGTTTTTAATTTTTCCTTTGCCTTTAGCCTGTTTTCTCCGATGGATATGCCTTGCTGCTGTAAAAAAGTGGCTTGAACTGCTTGTTATCCGGACGTAATGGACGTAATTTCTGGTTTTACTCAAACGTTATGTATTTAAGCAGGGAATGTCGGATATGTTTAATTAGACAGATATTTGGTTTTGGGTAACGATATCTTTCCAATATTTAGTCGCTAACAAGTACTGGAAATTCATCTTTCAAAGCACTTTAACTTCACCTTGTAATTTTTTTTCTTTTTGACTCCCAAGTGTTTTCGGTTCCGGCAGTAAGATAAATATTAGTTTTACCGTATTTTGTGTCATCCTTCTTAAGGTAAATACGTTAACGTGTTTGAAGTTTTTTGCTGACCTCAACATTTTGATGGCGAGTGAAATTGCTGTCATGATGCTGATAGTTCTTTGAAGAGCTGTCAGTGGTAGTAAATGTAACTTAACAAAGTGATTGAGAGTAATACTTGAGAACTAGTAAAGAGACAATTGCCGCTCTAGTAATAATAATAACTCTAGGAAACTGTATATGGTGTGACGATTTATTTCAGGATTTTGTCACTGAAAACACTAACATTCAGATGTTGCCCGTAAAGATGACATGTTTTCGTAGAATTCTTTATTCGGAATAAGTTAATATTGCTTTTGTAAATCCTTTTTCTTAATAATTGAACAGATAATCGAGGGTTTTGATGCAACGCAAGGATATGAAGCCTGATTTTGAGGGTCAGTATGCATAGCAACCGACTTTTGGACCCTACTTTAGCCCTACATTTGTTGACGTATATATACATACATTTTTCCTCTTGTGTATTCATAAAGAATGTTGTTTCTATGAAAGGAGGTTTCTAGAAGACTTGCTAGCGCTTCTTCAGCTGCTATCAGGCTGCATAGGGAAATACTGTGGTGCTTAAGGACACACAAGAGAGACAAACGCCAATGCCTTCCGTGCAGTAGGTAGTTTTCACGAGGTGACGACCTCTGAGGGGAAGTAGTTACATAGGTAAGAAAGCACACCTTCTGTGTGATGGCTAGCTATACTACTTGACTGATAAGACTTCGTTGACGTGCCTGGTTGGATGCCTATACCCAATGGTCATGATAGAGTAACACAAATCTTCCCATTTCAAATGCCATCACTATAACCCATCCCACTTTCCGCTTCAATAAACAACAAGGAAGGAATACATGAAAAATTTATTTATTATTTTTATTTCCTGTTTGTATATATATACATAGGTATTTAGTAGGTATTCAGTAGTCTGCGAGGTTACTGAAGATTAATCATGTACATGCGCTCCTCATGAGATCTAGTGTGCGTATGTAGCGGCAGTCTACCTGCTCTTGTCGGGTTTGACTGGGCCAGTAACTGCATTTCAGTTGACAGAGCAGGTGGCTAGAAGACGGAATTGTTGACCTCAACTAAATACCCTTCCTTAGAGATGTTGTATGTCAAATCCATACCGACAACTTCCGGAAACTTCTTTTATTTTGTTATCATTCCCCGAGTTGCGAAACTAAACATCTTGATCCTGTTGTCTCTGTCCAGCAAGCACCACAGCAACCCTGCCTCTCGGATTTCTGAAATCAGTGAATCTGTCACGAATTCCCAAACACATAGGAAAGAAACATAGCACAATACCAGGGCATACCAGTTCCCGGAAACTTCTTTAGTCAGCGTGCGCCATCAGCCTACGGAACTCGACGCCAACCATACCAATAATTTGACTAGGTGGGGCATTACGTTCGATAAGCAGTAGAATCCTCATTTGCTCGTCACCGTTAAGTCTTCGAAGACGTGGTCCGACAGACATCAGCAGTTCTGACGATAAGTCGTGGTTGTTTGCCGTGTTAATGGGTCCTACAACTTCATAACACCCAAAGTTCAGTTAAATTCAGAAGGTGAATGGGCAACCCAAAAACTTGGATCTATTATGGCTTATACTGCAGCATCTGCCGTGATTTTCGCTGCTTACTACCTTCTGTCTTTCTCCACCGACCAACATTGCAACGAAAGACAGCATACCGGTACTTATATGCCGGGTCCACAAGATTGCTCTCGTCCCTATTTAGGCGACAATCACGAATCCTATACAGACTGTTAGTTTCCTTTGGCATTTTCTAATGACTCCACTGACTAAACGACTAACATTTTCAAATCGTCTAACGCATGCTTCACACTCTGGCCATGTTTGTAGGTTTCTGTTCATCAGTCGTCTGAATTCAGCTACCAACTTTACCGGTCCAACATTCGATCTGAAGGACATTTTAATGTTGCTTTACAGATGCCGAGTGTTACACAAACGCATCTGTTCAGCGCAAGAACGAAGCCTCGATGTTTCCAAAATTAGGAAATACCGCTTTTTCCCTTATAAGGGCTGTATCGCACTGGCCAGTCAGAAAACGACAGTTAACGCTTTATCTCACTAGCGCGAAATAGGAAATTACTTCCACTCCGGGAACGGCTGCGTGTAGATATCATGTTGTCATGTGGAATTAATTTGGTGTGGCTGACATTGTTGGTCAACATTTTATCCAATCAGTCCGTGAGACAAGCACTGTTGACAGTAATTTCATCCGATCTTTTCACGTAGTGTAGTATTTTTAACTTAGTAGTTGAATTTGCCGAGTTATCTGACTCCACTACACTGGTTATGTCTGCCAGGTGACTTTTAGTAGTTGCCTGCGGTGTCGTCACTCTGTTTAGGTAAGTTATCTATTCAGAATATGAATTCACAGTGAAGCAGGTGCATTCCGTAAAATATTCCACTGTTGGCGCCTAACATGTGCTCATCATGGAGTGAAAATGTAGTTGGAAGGTTGGAGAAAGATGGCAAGTTATCATGATTCCTAATTAAGTTTATGCATTTTCGTGTCCCGTATTGGCGTCGTCATGTTAGGAGTATTCTTATTGTTGATCATGGTAGACGGCCTGGGATCATTCCCTATCTGTACGTTCACTGTCATGAGGAGCGACATTGTGCATGCATTACAGCATCTGTGCTCGGTGGTGGAATGATAGTATACATGCCGCAGGAAAATATTATGTCTATACTCCTTTTTATGGACGCTTATTTGCTAAATACCCCTAACTTAACGGAGTATTCAACAGGGATGCAGAGGATAGGCTGTAAGCCACTTGTTTACTTATTGACGAAGAGTAGATGGGTTTTCTTCTGGACACTGGGCAGTTGGAATACACGAACATGAGACGCTTGTCAAATGGGAGTCAGGAAGGCTGCTTTAAGAGTACCTACCTGGTAATGCGAGGAGTTCCTGCCTATACACAGTTGGTAGATTTCCATCATGACAAGAAATCTGGAAGGATATGTGTGGACTTCCTGGCTATAATCACACAGCCGTTATCTATGGTTGGGGTTGCAGTTATGTTTCCCGATTGTCTATGAGGAAGCCACGTAAATGGAAACCTTTTTGTACTGTGGACTTTTTGGATTCACATATTGATTCAGAGAAGACCGTTCACGTTGTATGAGGTTACGCACACTTGACTCAAGCTAGGGAGAGTAAAACTTGTTGGTCCCTTGACTTCACAAAGAACCGCAAGTTTTACATCTTCCTGGCTAACGTCAAGCACGCATCACCTTATGCGACGTTAATGGTCTTCTTGGAATCGGCGGAGGGTCACTAGTAGCCCTATGGACTAGCAAAATCACAAGGACATCAGTAACGGGTGTATTGAAATCGTAAATGATAGAGTAAACCATCAAGTACGTCTGTGCAGAGCCCCGTGCGCGAACAACGGAGTCTTGCGCCTGCCGATGAAATGGAACAGCAACAGCTCACTTAGCATACAGGACTCCAGACTCTCCACACTGACTCCGAGGTAGCGAACTCACCAGGTCAGAAAGTCCAGAGAAACTTTTGTCTGGCTAAAAAGCCCATTCCTACAGGTTTACCTAATTTCCTTAAGGCTTTTGACAGAACAAATCGGGATATTCTGTGAACAAAACTTCAGCCTATGGGTGTGCACCGAAAGTTACCAAATCGGCCTAGAGATTGTCTTTGCACTAGGCTTCAGTCCGTTTGAGTAGTCTAATCATTACCTGGTCAGTTACCAGTGCTTAGTGGTATACCTCAGTGTTCTTTTCTTATTCTATCACTGTTTCTCGCTTCTGTCAATGACCGGGTATTATTTGCAATCACAAGAGACAACAGTGGTGGCTTTACACAGCCCACTAAATTGCTTTGCGTTTCCCCCTGCGTGTTCCAAGTAACTTGGAAGTTTAAAGGAATATTCCTAAGGGTGGCTACTGGGACAATTCCTTGGGATAGTTTTAGAAACTGTTTACTTTCCTGTCATCATATAGTTTTCCGAGTTACAGCTGACAATAGTAATAATAATTCCATTCGAAGGGTTAGAATAAGTCCCCATACAAATTATATATATCTGCACCGAAGGCCATTTCAATCCCCACCTATTGTCACTAGAAGATATAGGTGTTGCATTTTCATACAATGGAACATCCCAGAAGAATAGGTATGCAAACTTACAAGTTGAACAAGTGGAAGTGTTGTCCTCGCGTTAACAAAAACCAGGTTGGCATCTTGATACCACATGCATTACCTGGAGAAAAACAAAGCTTGAAGCTAATGATCCCATTGTAGCAGTTCGTACTTTTCGCTTGAGATAGTGATGAAAAGTTTATGAGGGAATGTACGCACAAACTGTCTACTTATTGTACTTCATTGATGATTCCAGAACAGTATAATTCATGCATGTTAAAACAGTTCCACATCAGAGAATAATAATCTTGAGGAATGTTACTACTGGAAGCAATAGACTTGTTTGAATGCGCCAAGTGGACTTCTAGGACATCTTGTGCGCCGTTTTCACGGGTCGTGACGGCCTTGCGGTCGGCAAGTGTTGAACTTTACCGGCCACTTCTATGATGAGTAAATGCTAAATTTTGATAATTACGAAGTTGTAGTCTAGTGATCATTTTTTTATTTCTGTTGTATTGTGAACGTAGTAAAGCTGGTTACCCCACGCGGAGAGTAGTTTCAGCCAAGGTCTGTTCTTTAAAGAATCAATTTTTGCTGGCGACCAAGCGAACATTCTGAACTGAATTGATTTTCTAGAACGAGAGAAAAACAGACAAAGTAGCAAGCAGAAAAAGAAGCAAGAATTCCAACAAGGAGTGTTATCTATGTTTGTGTTTCTCCTTAATTTACTTCCCTTGCTTTGGCGTTTATTGTGTGTGCTTTTCCTATTGAGTAATTAAGAACATAAATTTCGTGCTGTCATGTAGCGTAGAACTTCTGTTTTTGATTACTATGTCGGGCGGAGCAGAGTATGCTGTTATTTTGAGGCATCCTCAAGTCTTATGAAAGGCCTGTGTGTGGTGGGTGTCATTATATTTCATAAGGGCCCAGTAAATGAAATGTTAGAAGGATGCTTTGGCGTATTCACTAAGCCGGGAAAGTTGCCGGTGATCAGTTAACTGGTATCCAACCCAATTAACAGGTTGATTTAGAGGCCCTCATTTTAGCAGGAAGTCGGTTCCACAACTGAGAGAATTTGACGGTGAGGAGGTTTGCGCGGAAGCAGGATCAGAACGTGTTCATTGTGACGCTGTGGGTGTGGTTTTGCTGATCGTACTAACTGTTGTATTCGGACTGAAACTCGCCACTGGCTGTAAAAGTGAATTTATGTAGCACTGTGATGAAGTGTCAGGTTCATCTTGGGTCGTTTCATCCGAAGTGGTTCTAGACTTGGGTTCTGCATCTGTAGCTGTAGTCATGTTTGCAATCGTGTCCTAGTAACCTTTGGTACCCTCTAATTTTTGTTTGTCTTTTATGCGGATTCTACTTTATATAAATAGACACTATTCTAGTAGTGGATGTACTCAAATTTTATAGAGCAGTAACTTGAATTCTTTTAGGGGCAAGTTGTGAACTATGCAGCCAATTAGGATCCTAGATTTGCGAGTCTGTGATGCCACCTGTTCGGAAAATGTGAGGTCCCTTGAATATCTTAGCCAAGGTCACATGCACTTATAAGAATAGATAGTTTTGCACACTGAAGATGGAGTTGCGTGTCCAGCGATGGAGCACCAGAGCATGCAGCCACATTTGCCAACATTGAACTGAAGCTTTAAGCAGCAGATATTGTATCAAGCTCCCTTTGTATTAGTGCTTGGAAGCGGGATAAATCATCATGGGTGGATGTGTAAGCAACTTTCAGGTCATGAGCAAACAAGAATGGTTTACCGTGTGTAAAGCAGCCGCATATGTCATTGGCGTATAAAGTAAAGAGAAGGGGACCTAATACCCTGCCTTGAACAACACCAGAGGTGATTGGCGTAGGTTTTGGTATGTGAGTCTACCTTCATCACTTGGGTGCGACTACTGAGGAAAGACTTGATCCATCCGAATGGTAGATGGTCAGTTTCCATTAAACGTCAACTTATTAACAGAAAGTGATTAACCGTGTCGAATGCCTTTAAAGTATCTAAATAGAGTATAGAGACTAGTTGATATCGGTCGCGCTTAGTGGTTACGAAGTTAACGAAGGCAAGTTATACAGGACCTCGATTTTAGGAAACCATGTTGACCAGATGTAATGATGTTGCTGCTAAGCATGTGCTGAAGAACGTTTCCCTTAATAAATTTCTCCGTAATTCTGGAAACTTCAGGCGTAATATTTATTGGTCTGTAGTTAGTGGCTAGTGTTTTTGAACCAGATTTATATCTAGGGAGGATAAATGATGTTTTTTAGATATCAGGTTATGCGAGAAATTCCAAAGAGAGAGAATATTCTAAGTAATAATAATGGAATATCAGGGCCAGCAAATTTAAAGAAATGTGATGATACTCCGTCTGTGCCAGCGCTGCCACAGCATTTTAGCGTCTTAATGGCTTAGTGAGTATTAGAATATGTGAATTCAACCGTACCTATAGTCGTTAGTGCAGACCGCATTAGCATCACAGGAAAGATATGTGGGTTCCAGATAACTAACTGCAAATAAGTCGCTGATTATTTCACACATCCACTGAATTATTATAAGCTTTGGTGTCATGGATAAGAAGAGGAGTATTATGTCTTGTGGAATTCGATCGCTTCTTAAGGAGTGCTGATACAGCATATACTATAGATGACCCAGCTAGCGCACTACTGTCTTCATTCTTCAAACGCAAATCATGGTTATCCGAGATAGAGTTAGGAATACCAAGAAGCAACGGAAGTCATGATGTCTGTAGTATCTTGTTGAGAGTTTGCGTAACTTCCTACGAGCATTGGGAGGTATATATGGCTTATTGTTCAGTGGCTTTTTTGAAACCTTTCAATGAAACAATGGTATGGAGACAAGTTTTAGAGTTGTAGTAGAATATATCAATGGCTAGCTTTAGGTCTGCAGTTGTGAAGTATGATCCCCAGTCGATGCACCTAATTATTAGATATATCTGCTGCCAATCCGTCCTACCGTAGTCTCTATACTTTTCGGTGTGTAGTGGAAGTACCAATTGAAGTACAAGTTGCAGGAAGTGGTAGTGAGCATTCCATTCCTGGGAACTTGGAGCCTACGTTTGTCAAAATAGGAACTATGTTGTGGCAGAATATTAAGTTCATTACATTATCACCTATTGTAGGAGTAGTAACAGTTTGCTTCCATCCGAAAATAGCCAGTGAATGGAAAAGCCGTCATACCTAGCTGGACCAGTAAGTGAATCCCACTTAATTTAAGGGAGGTTAAAGTCACCGCTTATGACCATATGGGAGAGTGGATGCATGTTCCAGAGCTGTAATCAGTGGAATCTCATGATTGTTAAGGTTATCAAGTGCTCTGTGAGCACATTCCACCAATGCTGTAACATTCCTGTAGTGTACTGTGACCCATAGGAAGTCACTTATCTTATCAAGAACCATATTTTCCAACCAGAATACAGTGAGTGTTCAGGAAGTACATCAGACAACCTCCTCCTTTCTTGTTACTCCGATCACAGGAATTGTGTGTACGTATCAATACGTATCTCTTCATTTGATATATTTGCGTGACACCAAGACTCAGTGATAATTATTACAGGCGGCTTATATATAAGCGCGATTTCTCTTAATACTGATAGTTTGCTAAGGTCTGACCTTTCGTTTATGAGAACGATGTACAAGTAGGAGGAGTAATAATGTGTAAAACTTTATAATCCGCTAAACAGGCCAAAAGGCATTTCATTGTCGCTTGACTGGGTATGGTCTGACGTCGTTGCGTTGCAGAACGTCTCTACACGCTGCTCACTTGTAGAGTTACTAGGATATCCTAGTGGTAAATCGACCGCATAGTGACTCGAAATAGTATCATTTTTATTAGGGGAGAACGGAGCAATGTTTTTATTTAAGGTGTTCAGTGTGTACACCGTATCCACATAGACAGAGTTTGATCTCATGCAAGTGTAGTCTCTAGCATCCGTATCTGTTTCACAGAGGGTAGGTAGTTTTACTACTGTACGTGGTGGGTGTGTAGGGCTGGTGATACTGCTTGAAGGATTCAGTATACCTGTTGTGTTTTCGCATCTGTTGACGCCGCATGGGTAGTTGGGGTCTAAGATTCGTGTGTATGGTTGACTGTGTCTTTCTGTTGCTCCGAGGGCGCTAAGATGAGTACAGTGTATCCTGTAGATAAAAGTAGTATTTGAATTCCAAGTACATCTGACTGACTTTCACGCTTCTAATACTTTTTCAACCAACTACTGCAGGCAAGTAGACTTCTGAACGTAGTTTCCTCATTCTAGTTTGCTTCAGTCCGGCAGTAGGCTAGTACACTCTTTTGCAACTGTTGTTAGACATTCTTGTGCACCACGATAAAACACGCCAACCATCAAAATCATTCTTCAGATATGCTCAAAAAGTCCCTTATTGGCTGAAAATACTGTCAGTTCTTAAGGGAAACCTATATAAGCATAGCATCAGCTTTTTTTGTTGAACACTTAATAGTATCTAATTCAACTTTGTGCTCATAACACATAGGCTGCTACAGAGAACCAAAACATTTGGCAACCCTCTAACGTATGAGCAGATAAACGGCTGACCTAATTGACGCCTACCACGGCAAAACGAAGACGTCGAATTGACTGAACCACGAAAGTGTTTGAACATTTACAAATTAACTTTCAGTGAAATAGCTGTGCAAAGATAGTCTTACAGTATTCAACTACAATAGAGTGGCCTTGCAAGTTTCTGTCCCAGCCTAATCCCATACCATACTACCTAGTTTCTTATCCAAACCGACGTGTGGGAAAGACACCGGACCTAACGTGCTTTGTTTGGCAGATTCTAAATACTCTTCTCAGATATTTTTCAAGTATCCGTAGCATTTCTGGCACCGATCGGTGTACAATCTTCAAAATTCTTTTCAAGCTCCAAGTAATGTGTCTCACATCAAACGGGTTTACGCATCTAGGCGAAGTACGTCGTCGATTGTTCTGTTTTCCACTACGTTTCATTTGGTGAACCTGTTAACGTTTACCTAAGTCTCCGAGCTACATTGCATCTTTACAGTTATCCTCTGCCTGTAGATGCTTTGGGTTTCAGGAAATTTTCTTGTGCGAACATGACAGACGTAGAGGCCAATCACTAATTATTCATAACCATAATGTACCCGCAAACACGAAAACAAAGAAGAACACAATAGCGTAGTTAGATGAGAATGGTATGTTTGAGAGGTCGTGCCGAAATGCCGATACTTCCCGACTAGCCGGCTAGGCGATCGATTACGGGCAGTGCAACGTAACACGATGCTGTGCCAAATAGCGTGGATGCTTGCCCGTGTACCTTCAGCTAAGAGAGTCCGACAAAACTATGAGCGTCAGCATCAATGTTGGATCTCGTTAAATCGTGAGCCATTGATATTAGGGAATTACGTGCTATTACATATCAACTATAGAGGATTCGAGGGTGTACTCAGAAAATTTCTCTTCTGGAACATCTGAAGCTGATGTTATGAAAAGATGTATGAAAGAATAGTAATGTTTGAAAAGGGAAGTGACTTTTCCTTTTCAGATAGATTCTTGGCATTTTTGGTGTTTACACATCAAAGGCTGTTGTATTTTTGCTCTAATCGAAATTTTATTCGATTGTAGTGAAACAGGAACTTTTCTGGGTGAATTCCTCTAGTTTCTGCCACATGCTGAACCGAAAGTGTCGTAAAATGCTTGTGGTAGGGCCAGATGCCGCTTCACAGTGGCAGTGTACAGAATGTAAGAGTTGGTTCCATGCCAGTTGCACAAGCCTCACACCCCCAGCATATCAGAGGTACAGTAACGTAGGGAGTGTCTGGCTTCGCATGTTGTGCTGCTCGGATATTCGCACTCTGGTAGAAGAGGCAAAAACACTTCTAAATACGATAACGAAGAAACTAGCGTCGAAAGAGTAAGCCTATAACTGTGGCAGTGATAACGTCTCAGCATCCATTGACACAGATCGCTGTGCAAAAATTTAAGAACGTCGCATGACAAGCTGTAAGTCGGACGCGTAGACTACCTACTAGGTTTTCTGACGGCAACTTAAAAAAACTACATCGAGGAGGGTGGGGCGAGTACCTTCAGGTTCACGCATCCCCAGAGCTTGCAGACCCAGTCTAAAAGCTACCGAGCGTAAGACTAGGTCTACTTCAGATGAAAGAAACATAAGTAGAGTGCTCGCATCGCCAGCCACGGAGCCATTCAGGTCGCAGGTCATACTCAGCTCGGCGACACAATAAGTGACGAAAACTATACAGGATGGGATGTAAGTTCGTTCTGAGGCTGTCAGTGTCAAGACCACTGGACAAGGCTTTAGTAAGCCTTGGGTACGCGAATCTGAGAAATAGCAAGTAACCAAGTCTAAACGGCATGCCAAGAAGCCAGTAACGGTCACCGAACCAACTGTCATCACTCCACAAAGCAAAGATAAAGGAGAATCCCTTGATAGGTCTGTAATCTTCCAGAGCGCAAGAAAGTAGAGACCCTGAACCACGTAAACGTTTTGAACATGATGTTGGCAAAGTAGAAAGTTTGATAAACCAGGTTTTACCGGGAAACATAACAGGAGTCACCCTACTCAAGATACATAAAGTAAGCAAAAAAGAGACAGTTCCTACTGAAAACAAGTCTCGGCTACTTTAAGTCGTGTTCAAGTCAACAGATAAGAGGGATCAGATTCTGAAGAACGCTCACAGACTTCAAGAATCTGGTTCTTGCTGATAGTAGAAGCAACAAATGATGCTGAAGCCTCTCTGGATATATGTATATATATATATATATATATATATATATATATATATATATATATATATATATATATATATATATACTACTTTACAACATCTCGGAGTGTTAATATAGCAGTTTAAGTTAAGTAAAGAATATTAATAACGGGGAGGATTTTACATTTTCTCTCATTCGTCGTATCAAAGAAATAAACATAGTGGGTGGCCGTACAGCACAACTTGTCATTTTTCTTCATTTACGTATGTTCCACCCGTAGAATGTGTTTGTTATATGTGCGATGACATTGAGTTTAATACACTTAACACCAGACAATGGAAGAAGAAATCCGAAGAACTGACATTAAAACTCACCTTTAATGTGCACTTCAAATCTACTTATTTGTGATATACAATCAGAGGGAGAAGGTTACCATGGGGTTTCTAATACCCCCTGTATTGATTGATGTTTTCTTCGAAACTCAAAAATAGTTCACTCAAAGTAATAAACTCAGAACTTCATCCGTATTTTTGACAAAACATGTTCTCGTGATAAAGTATTCAGGTGATTCGATGGTTGTCATTCGTCGATAAAATTCATTACCGAAGAAGTAAACTCGACTTTCAATTTCTGGATGTGATGTTAAACCGAAGAGATGATCGTTCATTGTATTGACGATACTGTCACATACCAATCTGAATTCAATAGTTCATCAACTTTGGCAGTCATTTACCTCTTAGTCGCAGAAGAAATCTCATTCATTCTTTGCATTAAACAATCCAGAAAATCTGCTCAGAAGAAACGGTGGGTGCTAAGATCGGAACTCAGGAAAAAAAATAACTAATGCATATCCACAGGAGTTACTGATAAAGCATAAAGAGACATATTACCCTCTACCCAGCAAGTTTATGGGAGGTTTTTATTCATTGGGATGTTACGGCTGAAGTACTGAATAACTGTTGTTGGTCGAAGTACATCAAAAACAGTTTCGATTGGGCTAGCCTGGGGTTGATATTCTCGAGCTGTCGTCTGATCTGAAAGTAGGTGAATGATAGGTTGATGTCCGCTTGTTAATGAACACTTATTGGTTCGGCTAAAAGATGGTGAGCTAAATACAACTTCATCTACCTGTGAACACCTGATAGAGTAAGGCCATTTGACTCGTCACTTATGATCTTTTAAAGTAGTTTTCAGAATGAAGTTGAGCCACTCCAAATGTCTGTTTCAACCATTTATCCACAGCTGCAGCACTAGCTATGCATGATCTAAAGCCAAAATTACGTATCCTTAAGCGTTTTGCGAAACCTTGACCTTATCAATGCATTGTTTTGTTAATCTTGTTACCCTTCACTTTACATATTTCAGTCTGGTGACCATCACTTTACACTTTCTGACAGCAACTTATGATTATTTCATCCCATGAAATCAACTCATTTTTATTTTCTGTTTTTTTTTTAATATTTAAAGCAGTTTCAACATCAGCGGGGAAATATCATGTGTATATCGACCGAGCAAATTTGTGGTGCAACTATCGATAAAGCTTGACAATAAAGTATTTGAAAAGAAATATTTCTTCCCCAATAAAAATCTTGTTCTTTTCATTCATGAAAAAGGGGAATATCTCACCAATTAAATACTTCGACTTGTCAAAGTTGTACCTGGTTACCTTCCTGGTTTCCGAGTAACAACTCACTCGTTTGCATTTCGAACTTTGTGTTTTTCGAAATAGGTTTTAATCTTCATTTTGTAACTTTCTGTTGACATTGTCCTACGTAATATTTGTCAATAGCATATCACGTATGTTTAGGAAAACTTATACACTGCTTACTCGCGGATTATTTATTGTTCCTTCTTCATTATTTCGTCACTAGTACTTCCTCTTCTTTCTAGACAAATTCATTTTCTACAATAATTCCAAGCTGTTCAGTTATAATATGAGAAGATATTGTTGGTGTAATATCTCAGTTACGATATATGGTGAATGTAACATCCTATTTAACCACTTTCCATTTCCAAATTGGCTCGTATTCTCATGAAGATATATAACTTTTCTTCATTGTCTTTGATTATTCAACGTAAGAAAAGTGATAAAACATGCGGACTCACTTTTTACGATTCTTATTTTCCCTTCCAAATTCTCATGCTGACTGAGTCGACTGCCATTACTAACTTTTCTTCTCCGGCACTCAAATCCAAGTCGCATGGTCACAAAACGCCCCATACACAGTTGTTAGCTGAATTGACAACAGTCACTGGTGTCAGCCGAGGACACCACTGTAACCATTAGTGTTCAACTCCGTTTCAGACATTAATGCATATAGCCATACGTACATGCGCCTTCAGGGTATTACATTATTTGGTGAAGAAGCTGACCAAATCCAACATCCCTAAACACTTTCATTAGAAATCTCAGAGAGTGTTGACATGCGCTGCACATCCGCCAAATGTCAGATGACACTCCACGACTCGTTTGCTGCAACTACTCCCAGTCGTCTAATGATAGGGAGTAAAGTGGCGTCGACCACTCCACTCCACTTACTTGAAGAGTTACATCAGCCCGGACAGATTTGTTGCTAACGAAGAAATCTCAACTCGGATATAGAAGGCCCGTTCGGCATCTCCCAACTCGTGACATCTGTGATGTCTGCTAGTGAGATATCCGACTACCTGTTGAACGACCACTTCACTGAGCTACAGTTCGTTCTATCATGTTATTCGACTGTGAGACATGACCGTGAAAGCAGAAGGGATGAAGAGATTACAGGTTTTCGACCATGGGTGTCTTCGCAGCATCGCTCGCGTATGGCGGAATCACCATGTGAGAAATGTTGAGGTTAGGTGAAGGGTACTAGGAAAGACAGGTAAGTTGGTCAATGAGGTTGTGAACCTTCATCGACTGAGGTGGTTTGGATATGTGTTACGCATGCCGAGTGACTATCTACCTTGATGTGGAATGATGGGAGAAGTTGTAATAGGCTGGAAGACGGTTCAGAGTGGCGAGATCAAGACGTGTTACACTAGTGCATGAATTTGCCGGCTGTTGGTGTCAGACGTATACGGAGGTGTAGACTACCTGCTTTAGGTCCGCGAAACGATAGTAATCAATGTTTGAAGGCTGTTGGTGATATGGGTGGAAATTGGTTACAATGGCACAGATGTATTCACTCTTTGACATTTCCTGGAGCTTGGATATTTTCACTAACCTTTATCTTCAAATTGCTATTCCTTGCACATACTACTGTCTACTTTGATGTATATTTTTCGACCGGCGTATTCTTTTTGTGTTGCTATAAATTATGGCAATTTTAGTGAGTGCATTTCTATGCAAAGTTTCAATGTGATGTCTTCTATCTGTTCATATCTTTAAAATTCTTTTGATGCACATTTGGTTTTTTTGTCTGGTGTCTTCGAAACAAAACAGTATGGGAATTCGGGTTGACCAAGGCTAAACTAAACTTTTGTAGTATCATCTGACTTACCCAATGTGTACCTGGATATATTTCAAGCCTTGACACTTTTGAACTAAGATCACGTTTGCTGACAATGTGGTCGTTTGATTGGGTTTCTGGATTTAAACAATTCTTGTGAAGTCATTCAGTAAACATATATGTTTCCAAAGGATTTATTTACAATTTAATTATTCATATAAACGTAAAAGTCGAATGACAACATAGTGGAAAGTGCATCAGAAAAATAAAATGAATATGGTTTTAAAACGGCTGATTTAATGGCATAATATAAGGAAATGCTATAAGAATATTTTTATGAAGCTGGAAAGTGATATTATGGCCAACATAACGAAAATGAAGTGACCTGCTTCTAAGTTGACTATAGAGTTCACCTCGTTGATAGCCAAGTTTAGTGTCGTTTGAGGATGAAAATGTAGGTATTCCGTGGAATTCTGTCAGCAAACTCAAAACTAAAGTTTATCCTAGTTGACAAGTCGAAATCGATCAGATTTCCTAGCAAAAAGCATTTATGCGTCCCCATTTTTAAACTCTTATAATACCATGTCAAAACATTCTCCCGTATAAGTGTTAGAAGCCGGTACTGTCTGCGGTAGAGTATCTTGCTGTTTAGGAAGATATACGCTGGAGCTTATTTATCGTCTATTCATATGGTCAACAGTTAGTCTTTAAGCTAATGTTTATGAACAGATTCAGATGAATTCCAACTGCAGGTGTTGCTCTAAATGCGCTTGAGTTGTCGGATTACTAACCATCTTGAAGTTCACACAACGAGCATTTTTCGAAGAACTGGTAACCAGATTACTTCTGTTCTGTATTCTTATCAATCATTGTGAAAGTAATTCTCAGTCAACATATTTTCAAGAAGTGGTCACTTGTCTAACAATCTTTTCTAAAAATGTTCCATTCTCAATAGTAGAAATGGTGTATAAGATTTCGTTTTCTATCAGTAGGAATCAGTTAGTTAATTATTCCAAGCAGGTCTCCCCAAAGATGCATCTTTCTGGTGATCAGTCACCAGAAAAGCAGTCACATATTATTATCCCTTCTTTAATATAAACTTTAAGGCTATGTTTCTTATTTAAATATTGTGTTATATGTCACACATCGAAATCACGAGCGGAAAATGTGTATTCTGTAAGACTAAATTATTTTTAGGCTTTAGCATAAATCATAATAATTACAGCACAAACTTGGAATATATTAGGTATGAAGAGATACATCATACAAAATAATAATGCAATAATTTGAAGATACATGATACGCGATGGAGAAGGAAAACTAAGACCGAAGTGGGTTAGTAGAAAAGCAGTCTCGAAGATACCATCAAAGTAGCACTTGCTACCTTTGTTTTTCTTTCAGTGATCAAACAAACAAGAAAACTGCAGCATGATCGCCACTAATTTCAATTCCTAGCTACGGTTGCTATCGTTTGAAGTCATTGAGTTGCATGCTTTTCCGGAGCCTATCCAGGCAGTTGTGAACTGTCTACAAATGTTAACTTAACAAAACAATCCTGCAATTCCACTGTGCTAGGTTAACCGCTGTCCATCTTCTAGTTAGTCCCAGAGCAGGTGAGTGGTGTGAGAACCATTGGGTCGTCATGCAGAAAACATATCCAAGCCACCGAAGTCGATGTTTCGAGATGATCACATTGAATAGATGACGGTCTACATCACACCCAAACACATACCACTTCACCTCAGAATTAATCACATGGTCTTTCCACTGGATGTGAGCAGTTTCGCGGAGACAGCGTCGATTAAGCATGTGGAGTAGTTGAACATCCTCATATTGGACATATCGGATTTATCAGGTGTGGGGAAAAACTACGCGCATTGGCACGTTGTACACCCGACCGTCTAAAGTATACTTAACTTCATGACGATGTCAAAGGTGACCCAGACTGCCGTCTTGAGTGGCCTGCATCTTGTCACACAGAAAAACAATATTGTCAGCATAAATCAATGATTCCATTCTTCGTCAGTATATTCAGCTATCGAGAACAAATCGAACCCTCAATTAGCTTAAAAGCGAAAGTTTTGCTAGCGATTTAGTGGTAACCTGATGTTTAATTCATATAAATTGATGTATTCACATACATAACAAGTAACACCAACTTTTGTGAAGATCGTGAATAAGAGTGGAAAAATATCGGAAACATATTTTTTCTACTGATATGAGAATTATTAGATACTGGTTATCTAACTGATTTCAGTATTTTAGCCAAACACTGAGTGATCTGCTGGCACAAAGTCCAATATTAAATTAATAGGTATTTTTACGATTTTCTTTCTTACCAGTTTAGGCGAAACGCAGAAATAAGGAACTTAGAGAATTATCTTGTTATCTTCCGTATCTTTTAGAAATGTTGTCCTCCTAACCTCTAATTCACAATCGGTAAAACCGGTTTGTCAGTATATTTCTCATGACCTATCGAAAAGATACATCTTCATTTCTTCTTAGTAATTTAAACTGCCTAATATAACTTTTCAACCTCGCCTGGTTAACTAGTTCACTAGTTACTAGCCGGTCCTCAGCCCGGGTAAAGAAGGAAGGTTGGGCATAGGGCTAGCAACCCTACCCCGTAAAACAAATCTAACCGCTAAACAAACTTCAAAGCACAAACAAAATATAAAAAATGAAAACAAACTTATTCCCCGCTGGAATCGGAGAGGCGAAATGACGCCAGTTGGTGAAAGCCTTCGGGAAGCCAATTGGCCGATGTGTCTTCTCTCGATGAAAGCGAAAGTAAACGTGGGGACATGGAATGTCCGTACGATGTTTGAACCCAGTAAGGCAGCCCAGATTGCAAAGGAGATGAGAAGGTAAAACATCGAAGTGCTTGGGATTTGCGAAAGCAGATGGAATGGGAGTGGAGTCTCCAAACTGTCAACTGGAGAATCAATAATCTACTCCGATATTGTCACCCAGACGACAACCACGAGCAGAGCACACTGAGTTTCGGAGTGGCTATCATGATGTCCCCAACAGCATCGAAGGCTCTCTCTCATGCAGTGGGAACCAATCTCTTCCAGGATCATGACAGCAAGGTTCCACTCAAAAGGAAGGAAGGTCAAAATCATACAATGCTGTGCACCTAAAAATAATGCCGAGAAAAAGAAGGAGGAGGAATTCTACAGACAACTGCAATCAACACTGGACAAGACCTCAGTTGTCGATATCAAAATTCTAATGGGCGACATGAATGCGAAACTGGGAGGGGACAACACAGGAAGAGAACTCAACATGGGTTGAGAAGCACTCGGTGAGGTGATGAACAAGAATGGAGGATTGTTTGCAGAATTCTGTGCATTCAACGATTTGGTGATTGCAGTCAGGCACTGTGTTCAAACAAAAGGATATCCACAAAGCGACATGGATTCGATTTCACCAGATGGACACACTAAAAATCAAATCGACTTTATCTTAATCTCAAGAAAATGGAGACGCAGTCTACTTAACACAAGGTCAAGAAGAGGAGCAGATGTAGGTTCAGGCCACTATCTAGTGCAAGGAACCTTCGAAATCAAGTTAAAAGCCTTCAAGGAAACTGGTGATAGACCTCAATTCAAGTACAACACTCGGAAACTGAAGGATGAAACTACAAAGGAGGTCTTCAAGGCAGCCATCAAGACAAAATGGGAGATATCGAGGAACATCCCTGAAGAAACCTGTGTGGAAGAACACTGGAAGTCTTTGAAAGCTATGTGGAAAGAAACCTGCACAACCTTATTAGGAAGGAAGAAGAAAGAAGACAAGGAATGGATCTCGACGGATACCTGGAAGCTGATAGAGGAGAGGAGGATGGTGAAACAGAAGATAAACCAGTGCAAGGATGCTCAACGACAAGAGGAACTGAGCACAATGTATAAAACACTGAACAAAGAAGTAAAAAAGAGTGCACGGAAAGATAAAAGACACTTCTACGAAACACTGGCAAGTGAAGCAGAACAGGCTGCAAGTAGGAGAGACCAAACCACATTGTATCAAATAACCAGGTTGCTATCAGGGAAGAGATCAACACAGATGAAACCGATAAAAGATGAAGAAGGAAATTTAATTACGAAAGAAGAGAAACAGAGGAAACAATGGGCCGACCACTTCAAGAAGCTCTTGAATCGACCACCACCTGCACTTCGTCCAGAAATACCACCAGCAACCCAGCCACAGAACTACAAGTGAACATAAATCCTCCAACAAAAGTAGAAGTCCTGAACGCCATAAAGCTACTGAAATGTGGGAAAGCAGCAGGACCAGATGGGATCCCGCCAGTAGCACTGAGAACAGATGCAGAGACAACAGCAGACATGCTCACACCACTATTGCAGAAGGTGTGGAAGGAAGAGAAGGTACCTACCAGTAGATTGGAAGAAGGGTTACCTTGTCAAACTGCCGAAGAAAGGAGACCTCAGTGTTTGCAAGAACTGGCGAAGAATCACTCTCCTGTCCACCCAGAGCAAGCAAAATATTAAGCCGCATCATCTTGGAGAGGCTTAAAGATGCACTGGATTCAAAACTGCGACCGGAACAGGCAGGCTTCAGGAAGTACAAATTATGTGCAGACCAAATGCAACGCTTCGCATCATCATAGAACAGAGCATAGAATGGCAATCAGCTCTCTACCTAAACTTTATCAACTTTAAGAAGGCCTTTGACAGCGTCGACCGAGAGGTAATTTGGAAACTGCTTCAATACTACGGAATACCACAAACCTTTATCCGCCTCATTCAACAACTATATGAAGATGCCATATGCCAAGTAATTCACAATAGGAAGCTCAGTGATGCTTTTGAAGTGAAGACAGGAGTGAAACAAGGTTGCCTACTATCACCCATGATATTCCTGATTGTGGTGGACTGCATCATGCAGCAAACAGTAGGCAGCGAGAAGAGGGGGATACACTGGCTGCACAGGGGAAAAGAACCTAGAAGACTTGGATTTCGCCAACGATGACTTGTGCCTGATGTCACACAAACTTGAAGATCTGCAGGCAAAAACTAACAAGTTGATAGAAGAGGCAGCGAAGACGGGACTTCAGGTGAATATAGAGAAGACAGAGGTGATGAAGATACCTCACCACCACCAACAACAACAAACTCCAATCACCGTCAACGGGAGAAACTTAAAGGAAGTAACCTCCTTCACTTATCTAGGACGCACTGTTTCAACTACAGGCGGGACAGACGAGGACGTCAAAGTCAGAATCGGAAAAGCAAGACAGGCGTTCATTAGCCTGAAAACAGTGTGGAGATCTTCTGCACTCAACATAAAGCGTGAACAACAGCCGAATTTTCAACACTTATTCAGTCAAGTCAGTGCTTCTGTATGGTTCAGAGACTTGGCGCGTTACGAAAGGCATTTCCAGCAAACTACAGACATTCATCAACAACTGCCTACGCTGGCTCGTTACTGAAGATCAGATGGCCAGAAAGAATAAGTAACAAGGAGCTCTGGGAACGAACCAACCAAGAACCTATCACGCAACAAATATGCAGGAGGGAGTGGAGATGGATTGGGCATGCACTGAGAAGGCGGACTGAGGACACCACGCGTCAGGCCCTCGAGTGGAATCCCCATGGGAAGCGACGAGTTGGACGTCCGAGGGTGACATGGAGGAGGTCGTGCGAGGAGGAAATGAGAGCTTCTGGGCTGTCGTGGAACCAGGTTCAAAAGATCTCAGAGAACAGAGTGTACTGGAGACGTGCTACTGAAGCCCTATGTTCCACTAGGAACCCAAGGGACTAATAATAATAATAATAATAATATAACGTTTCACTATCAAATGATAAGGGCTTGATTATGAACTAGTTAATCAGTGAATAAAATAGAATAGGCGTCTAAATTGTAACTTACGTTTATACATCCCGCTTGGAAATTATTCCCCAGTGTTTGCAAGTGCGAATGTTACACGTTCCGATCTCACCTGTCATTCGAAAATTGAATGTAACACTATGGTCATCTACTCAAACTAATGCCACTTGGAAATTGCTGAGAAGAGACTTCTATATTTCTTCAAGTGAAGCATAGCCAATTGTAATGATCCCCTTTTTTATTAGACAAAGTTGTATTCATTTGTTAGGTATTGTATCTATTCCCTTTGATCACATCTTTGCATGAAAAATTCATAACGTTAGTGAATTATAATCTAACATCTAAAACCTTTAATTGTATCAATAAAACTTAGTTCACTTCTTGTCTTCTTGACTGGCTGGTCGACTTGTACGAATTTAAGATTACGTGTAGAATAACGCGTTTATAGCATCAGTGTAGAGGATATAACCGTAACCACTTGCTACTGTACTGTATAAATACTCGTGATAGAAAAAAATTTTCCACTGTAAACTTACCCAGAAGTTTTAAATATTTCTGCAGAACTAATCATTATGTCACTAGTATCCGACAGAAACTCAATGCCTAAAACTTGTATACTGAATTACAGAGGCTGTTATTAGTAGAAAACATGACTCAGCAAAACTAAGTCACAGGGTGGAATAACTAGGAAAATACCTGTCAGTCTCTTAAAGTTGCAAATTCTAGTATGATCACCAAAGATGTTAATCATTACTAAAGGACTACATGTTTTTCAATGAAAATTATCTAATTTCAAAGTAAAAACGTTATCATTAAACTTGAAAGAATATGAGAAACCTCAAACATATTTTCCGGTTAAACTTTTAATGCAATAAATAACAAACAAAAATAAATAGGTAATACTTTTAGTATATAATTTCTCACTTTTATACTGTTAGACTGACCTGACGAAGGCTATATGGTCAAAAACTAATTCTGTTTGATTAATCACTCTACATTGCATTTGATGGGCATGCTTTCCCATCACACAGATAGCTTTTGCAATTGAGTCAACTGGTATGCATGTTCTAATATACACACTTCAAGTTTACACTAGTTAAAATGCATTTCAACCTTCCCAACTACAAATATTTTTAAAGCAACATGCTGTTGATAGATTTTAACTTAGACCAGGTACGTTGTGGAAAGCGAATAGATAAAATCAACAAAGTAATTCGCACGTAAGTCCTTCGCATCAAAATGCCAAAATTCATAGCAACACAAAAAGAATACGCCGGTCGAAAAATATACATCAAAGTAGACAGTAGTGTGTGCAAGGAATAGCAATTTGAAGATAAAGGTTAGTGAAAATATCCAAGCTCCAGGAAATGTCAAAGAGTGAATACATCTGTGCCATTGTAACCAATTTCCACCCATATCACCAACAGCCTTCAAACATTGATTACTATCGTTTCGCGGACCTAAAGCAGGTAGTCTACACCTCCGTATACGTCTGACACCAACAGCCGGCAAATTCATGCACTAGTGTAACACGTCTTGATCTCGCCACTCTGAACCGTCTTCCAGCCTATTACAACTTCTCCCATCATTCCACATCAAGGTAGATAGTCACTCGGTATGCGTAACACATATCCAAACCACCTCAGTCGATGAAGGTTCACAACCTCATTGACCAACTTGCCTGTCTTTCCTAGTACCCTTCACCTAACCTCAACATTTCTCACATGGTGATTCCGCCATACGCGAGCGATGCTGCGAAGACACCCATGGTCGAAAACCTGTAATCTCTTCATCCCTTCTGCTTTCACGGTCATGTCTCACAGTCGAATAACATGATAGAACGAACTGTAGCTCAGTGAAGTGGTCGTTCAACAGGTAGTCGGATATCTCACTAGCAGGCATCACAGATGTCACGAGTTGGGAGATGCCGAACGGGCCTTCTATATCCGAGTTGAGATTTCTTCGTTAGCAACAAATCTGTCCGGGCTGATGTAACTCTTCAAGTAAGTGGAGTGGAGTGGTCGATGCCACTTTACTCCCTATCATTAGACGACTGGGAGTAGTTGCAGCAGACGAGTCGTGGAGTGTCATCTGACATTTGGCGGATGTGCAGCGCATGTCAACACTCTCTGAGATTTCTAATGAAAGTGTTTAGGGATGTTGGATTTGGTCAGCTTCTTCACCATGTAGGATAATATCGTGTGCATACTCCGAGTAAACCAAATGACCTCCAGGTAGTAATTGGATTCCTGTGAAGTGAGAAGTACGTTAGGCTATATGCATCAATGTATCTGAAATGAAGTTGAACATAGAGAGTGACAGCGGCATCCCTGGGAGATTATTAGTATTATTTTTCCCTTGGGTTCCTAGTGGAACATGAGACCTCAGTAACACGTCTCAATTTCACTCTGTTTCTGCAGTCGTTTGAATCTGGCTTCACGACTGCCTACGAGCTTTCATTTCTTCCTCGCACAATCTCCTCCATGTCACCCTCAGCTGGGATGCCCAACTCGTCGTTTCCCATGCTGCCTCCACTCGAGGGTCTGGTCTGGTGCGTGATGTCCCCAATCAGTCTTCTCAGTGGATGCCCGATACATCTCCACTTTCTTTTGCATATTTGTTGGGCTATGGGTTATTGGTTGGTTCGTCGCCAGGCCAGAGTTCCTTGTTGCTTATTCTCATTATTCTGGCCATCTGATTTTCAGTGTCAGTATCGAGTGAGTGTAGGCAGCAGCTGCTGATGAATGTCTGTAGTTTGTTGGAAATGCTTTTCGTGACGCACCAAGTCTCTCAACCATCACATGGAAGCACTGACTTGCTTGAGTGAATTAGTGGTGAAAATTCGGATGTTGTTCACGCTTTATGCTGAGTGGAGTGCAGTGGGGTGCATTAGATCTCTACACTGATTTCAGACTAATGAAGGAAGGCCTGTCCTGCTGTCTTTCCGATCCTTGCTTTGACGTCCTCATCTGTGCCACCAACTGTAGTTGAAACGATGCTGCCTAGGCTAGGTAGGTAGGTGAAAGAGACTACTTCGTTTAGATTTCTCCGTTGGTGGTGATTGGTGCTTGTTGTAGATACTGTTGTTGGTTGGGTATCTTCATCACCCCTGTCTTCTCTACATTCACCTGAAGGAAGTCCTGTCTTAGCTGTCCCACCTCTTCTGTCAACTTGCTAGTTTTCGCCTTTAGATCTTCAAGCTTGTGTGACATTAGACATGAATCATCATCATCGGCGGCAAAATCCAAATCTCCTAGGGTCTTTCCATCGATCCAGCTAGCATATACCCATCTTCTCGCTCCTCACAGTTTCTTGCATGATCCAGTCCAGTCGACCACAATCAGGAAGATCATGGGTGATAGTAGGTGGCAACTTTTTCCTACTCCTGTCTTCACTTCGAAGGCATCACTGAGATTTCCATTGTGAATCACTTGGCATGTGGCGTCTTCATATACTGTTGAATGAGGTTGATAAGGGTTTGTGGCACTAAAACCGTAGTGTTGAAGCAGCTGCCTGCCAAATTACTTCTCGGTCGACGCTATCGAAGGCCTTTTCAAAATCGATGAAGTTGAGATTGATTTGAGTTGACTGCCGTTCTATACTCTGTTCTATGATGATGCGTAGCATAGTAATGTTATCTGATCCGCAGATGATTTGTTCTTCTTGAAGCTAGCCAGCCTGTTCCGGTCGTCACTTTGAGTGGAGAGCATCTTTTAATCTCTCCAGGATGATGCGGCTTAATATTTTGCTTGAGGTGGACAGAGACAGGAGCATGATTCCGCACCAGTTCTTCTTCTTGCAGAGACGGATCAGGATGGAATATGTTGGAATTTTGTTCTGAGAATCACTTGTTTCTGGCTAGCGCTAACTTTAAACGTGAGGAAAAACAATGTCTCATATGGCATGCGCTGACATCAAAGCAGCCATGGACGCATGTATATCCTATTGATGTAGACCATCGTTATTGAGAACTGATGGAGGATTTCCACCGTTTCTGAAGTACTTGTTTGGACTCTGGTCACTTGTTAGTAGGAGCACTCTTATGTCTGCACCTTACTGGTGGCGGAAACAGGCGGCAGTTTAGCCTGTGTGGATTCGATTTGAAGATGAGAACGTCAGTTTTGTACTTAGAGAGCGGATTGCTAAGCATTTATCTAACTGTGACCGAAGTCGTCATCCTGACGAAGCCTTGTGTCTTATTGAGTCGTGTGGAAACAGCGGTAAAGGTAGTTGTTAAGTTTCACCGAAGCTGGTTAATCGTTGTCGTCACGACTTTATTCAAACTAACTGATACGAAAATTCTCTTCCTTGTTTGCTGTGACCACAGAGATGAATCGAAGCAGCTCATACGTAAATTGATCAAGAGTCTTTGCATCGATCGTAAGCAGTGATGAATGGAGATAATGAAGAACACGAAGATTTCAACATTAGGTAATGTTAGTATTTTGTTTTGGTAAGGATAATAGGTACACGAAGAAAAGGTTGGTTAGTTAGATTGTGACTGAAAAGGATGGGGCCCTGATAACCTTGTAGTACAGAAGACTGGGTTGACTGGAACACTTTGAAGCTCATTTCAGCTGGTGCACAGCAACGCTTTATTTGTTGCGCATCTGGCATGAACTTGAATAGGAAGTAGACAACAGTTTTTCAACGGTTGTCGAAGCTGAAAAGACTGTTTTGAATCTGAAACTATGCAAAATAGCTGAACCTGAAGGTTTGTCAACAGAGGCTTTTAAAAATATAGGTAGAAAATTACTGAGTATTCTAACGGATGTACTAGGTAGCCTGAGGAAATCCGATGCTGTTACGTCAGACTAGTCCACCTCAGTGGTCATTCATGTCTGCATGCACGGAGAAAAGTCTTCTTGTGGCAACTGTAGAGGGACCAGTTTATTTAACATCTCATCCAAGATCTTGCAGTTCATACTCACTTAACGTCAAACCAGGGCTTGGGAACAACAAACCAGAGAAAACAAGTCAGGTTTCAGACCTGGGCGTAGCTGCATCGATCAGATTTCCACCCTGCCAAAGGTGCTGGAAGCAGCTATACTTAACACTAGCTGACATTTAACATATCTCTTGAACTGAAGGCGACATTTTACTCTCTTGGCCAAGAGGTGTTGTGGCAGTGTTTGACTGTGGAAGGAGTACCAAGTAGTATTAAATACCAACCAAATCTCTACACTCGAAGTCACGCAGCAGTGAAAGAACTTATGGAGAGTTGTCATATGAACTGACAACACTCAGTGGCATCCCCCAGGGATAACCTCACCTAGTGAACTAGTTACTAGCCGGCCCTAAACCCGGATACAGAGGGAAGATTGGACATAGAGCTAGCAACCCTACCACGTAAAACCAACCCAACTCAAAGCACAGAAATAAATAAACTTAGTCCTCGTTGGAATCGGAAAGGCAAAATAACGCCGGTTGGTAAAAGCCTTTGGGAAGCCAATTGGTCGATGTGTCTTCTCTCTCTCGATGAAAGCAAAAGTAAGCATGGGGACATGGAATATCCGCACCATGTTTGAAACCGGTTGGCAAGGCTGCCAAGATTGCAGAAGAGATGAGATGGTATAACATCGAAGTGCTAGGAATCTGCGAAAGCAGATCGAATAGAAGTGGACTCTCCAAACTGTCAACTGCAGAGTCAATAGTCTACTCCGATATTGTCACCCTGACGACAATCACCAGCACACTGACTTTCGGAGTGGCTATCATGATGTCCCCAACAGCATCGAAGGCTCTCCCTCATACAGTGGCAACAAATCTCCTCCTGCAGGATCATGACAGCAAGATTCAAATCAAAACGAAGGAAAGTTACAATCGTACAATACCAATACTACACACCTGCAAATAATGCAGATCAAGAGAAGAAGGAGAAACTCTACAGACATCTGCAATCAATCAGTACTGGACAAGACCCCATCTCAGTTGGCGACATCAAAATTCTCACGGGTGGGGTGACATGAATTCCAAACTGCGAGCAGACAACACAAGAATGGAACTCATCATGGGTCAAGAGGCATTCGGTGAAATGAGGAATGAGAATGGAGAACTGTTTGCAGATTTCTCCGCACTCAACGATTTGGTGATTGGAGCCAGTGTGTACAAACACAAGGATATTGACAAGGCAGAGACATGGATTTGATTTCACCAGACACCAGGACACACTAGAAATCAGATCGACTCCATCTCAATGTGAAGAAAGTGCAGACGAAGCCTACTGAACACAAGATCAAGAAAGGGAGTGGATGTAGGTTCAGATCACTCACTATCTGGTGCAAGGAACCTACCCTCAAAATCAAGTTGAAAGCCTTCACAGAAGCTGGTGATGATGGACCACAGTTGAAGTTCAACACCCAGAACAGAAACTGAACTGAAGGACGAGACTACAAAGGACATCTTCACTTCAGCCATCAGGAAAAAATGGGAGACATTAAGCAACATCTCTGAAGGAACCAGCTTGTTAGAAGACTGAAACTCTTTGAAAGCTATGTGGAACGAAACCTGCATAACCGCACTAGGAAGGAAGAAGAAACAATACAAGAGGAGGAATGTAAATCGACAGACACATGGAAGCTGATAGAGCAGGCAGAGGAAGATGGTGAAGCAGAAGATAAAACAGTGCTGTGCAGTGCAGGGATGAACAATGAAAAAAGAACTGAACACAACCTACAAAACACTACACTGGACAAAGAAGTGAAGAAGAGTGCATAGAAAGACAAAAGACACTTCTACGACACACTGGAAAGTGAAGCAGAACAGGCTGCAGGTAGGAGCGAACTGACAACACTATATCAAATAATCAGGTTATTATCTGGGAGGGAAGAGATCAACACAACACAGATGAAACCAATGAAAGATAGTGAAGGAAAGCTAGTAAGCAAAGAGGAGAAACTAAGGAAACGATGGACTGACCACTTCAAAAAGCTGTTGATACGACCACCACCATCTGCAACTCGTCCAGAAATACCACCAACAGCCCAACCACAGAACTATCAGTGAACACAAACCCTCCGACAAAAGCAGAAATGAAGTCCTGAACACCATAAAGTTACTGAAATGCGGGAAAGCAGCAGGACCAGATGGAATTCCTCCGGAAGCACTGAAAACAGGCACAGAGACATCAGCAGTCGACGTGCTCACACCACACCACTACTTCAGAAGGTTTGGAAGGAAGGCAGGAGAGAAACCTGAGGACTGTAAGAAGGGCTACCTTGTCAAACTTCCAAAGAAGGATGACCTAAGTCTTTGCAGGAAGAAGAACTGGTGCGGAATCATGCTTCTGTCCATGTCCACCTCAAGCAAAATACTAAGCTGCATCATCCTGGAGAGATTAAAAAATGCTCTCAACTCGAAATCACGACCAGAACAGGCTGGCTAGCTTCCAGAAGAACAAGTCATGTGCGGATCAAATCACATTACTACGCTACGCATCATCATAGAACAGAGCATAGAATGGCAGTCAACTCAAATCAATCTCAACTTCATCGATTTTGAAAAGGCCTTCGATAGCGTCGACCGAGAAGTAATTTGGCAGGCAGCTGCTTCAACACTACGGTTTTAGTGCCACAAACCCTTATCAACCTCATTCAACAGTATATGAAGACGCCACATGCCAAGTGATTCACAATGGAAATCTCAGTGATGCCTTCGAAGTGAAGACAGGAGTAGGAAAAAGTTGCCACCTACTATCACCCATGATCTTCCTGATTGTGGTCGACTGGACTGGATCATGCAAGAAACTGTGAGGAGCGAGAAGATGGGTATATGCTAGCTGGATCGATGGAAAGACCCTAGGAGATTTGGATTTTGCCGCCGATGATGATGATTCATGTCTAATGTCACACAAGCTTGAAGATCTAAAGGCGAAAACTAGCAAGTTGACAGAAGAGGTGGGACAGCTAAGACAGGACTTCCTTCAGGTGAATGTAGAGAAGACAGGGGTGATGAAGATACCCAACCAACAACAGTATCTACAACAAGCACCAATCACCACCAACGGGAGAAATCTAAACGAAGTAGTCTCTTTCACCTACCTACCTAGCCTAGGCAGCATCGTTTCAACTACAGTTGGTGGCACAGATGAGGACGTCAAAGCAAGGATCGGAAAGACAGCAGGACAGGCCTTCCTTCATTAGTCTGAAATCAGTGTAGAGATCTAATGCACCCCACTGCACTCCACTCAGCATAAAGCGTGAACAACATCCGAATTTTCACCACTAATTCACTCAAGCAAGTCAGTGCTTCCATGTGATGGTTGAGAGACTTGGTGCGTCACGAAAAGCATTTCCAACAAACTACAGACATTCATCAGCAGCTGCTGCCTACACTCACTCGATACTGACACTGAAAATCAGATGGCCAGAATAATGAGAATAAGCAACAAGGAACTCTGGCCTGGCGACGAACCAACCAATAACCCATAGCCCAACAAATATGCAAAAGAAAGTGGAGATGTATCGGGCATCCACTGAGAAGACTGATTGGGGACATCACGCACCAGACCAGACCCTCGAGTGGAGGCAGCATGGGAAACGACGAGTTGGGCATCCCAACTGAGGGTGACATGGAGGAGATTGTGCGAGGAAGAAATGAAAGCTCGTAGGCAGTCGTGAAGCCAGATTCAAACGACTGCAGAAACAGAGTGAAATTGAGACGTGTTACTGAGGTCTCATGTTCCACTAGGAACCCAAGGGAAAAATAATACTAATAATCTCCCAGGGATGCCGCTGTCACTCTCTATGTTCAACTTCATTTCAGATACATTGATGCATATAGCCTAACGTACTTCTCACTTCACAGGAATCCAATTACTACCTGGAGGTCATTTGGTTTACTCGGAGTATGCACACGATATTATCCTACATGGTGAAGAAGCTGACCAAATCCAACATCCCTAAACACTTTCATTAGAAATCTCAGAGAGTGTTGACATGCGCTGCACATCCGCCAAATGTCAGATGACACTCCACGACTCGTCTGCTGCAACTACTCCCAGTCGTCTAATGATAGGGAGTAAAGTGGCATCGACCACTCCACTCCACTTACTTGAAGAGTTACATCAGCCCGGACAGATTTGTTGCTAACGAAGAAATCTCAACTCGGATATAGAAGGCCCGTTCGGCATCTCCCAACTCGTGACATCTGTGATGCCTGCTAGTGAGATATCCGACTACCTGTTGAACGACCATTTCACTGAGCTACAGTTCGTTCTATCATGTTATTCGACTGTGAGACATGACCGTGAAAGCAGAAGGGATGAAGAGATTACAGGTTTTCGACCATGGGTGTCTTCGCAGCATCGCTCGCGTATGGCGGAATCACCATGTGAGAAATGTTGAGGTTAGGTGAAGGGTACTAGGAAAGACAGGCAAGTTGGTCAATGAGGTTGTGAACCTTCATCGACTGAGGTGGTTTGGATATGTGTTACGCATACCGAGTGACTATCTACCTTGATGTGGAATGATGGGAGAAGTTGCATTAGGTGAGGTGTTGGTGTGGGTAAATTCAGACCCCGTATCCGCCTTTCAGGTTGAACCATCAGAGAATAACGAATGAGAATTGAGCAACTTTGTGGATTTTTGAATAGGAAGCGGTCGTCCTTATGTACTATCAAGAGAGAACAGTTTTTTTATGCGGAAACAGAAAGTTGGGACAATGTACTCGGTTGACGGCATAAGAGAATTCCTAAGGAAAATTCCAATAACAACTGAGACAGAGACAAGCAACATTGACATAAAGAAATTGAGTTGTTGTGTACTGGTGCTGGTTGGCAAACCCCATCTCAGGGAGGATGAGAAAAAATAAATAGATTAGGAAGAATGCAGTAAAATGGCACACACGGTCTCTAAAATATAGTCGAATATCACGGCTGCTGGAGAGATGGCATAATTTGACGACAGCCAACCCAGCTTTGGAAATTCATGCAGAGAATCCGTCAATCACTGACCCACGAGGGCTCATACGACTACCCAGGTAAGTGAACTCAAACATTTCATCGCTTATTGTTAGACTAGGAAACAGAGAAAACCAGTCACGGTGCACGATTTAACATTTGGTCGGCCAGAAACGCATCTCAAATTGACATTGATGAAGTTCAGAAGACTATGCATGTCATCAGGTTTTTTACCTGTGCATTCCAGATTTATTAAAGAGTCTTATGTGACAAGATTGATCACTGTGAAGTCAAACGAAGAGTGGAAGACCTTCAAAAGTACGTCTATGACCAAATTAAAAAAGTGGACAGCCCACCGTAGGTTCTAACACGCCAAAGGGTGTTCAAGTTCAGAGCCTTCAACAAAGTGATATGTTCACCCAGCACCCGTATCAGTGAGACCATGCTTCTGGGGATCAGTGACTGAAGATTATAGTTGTGGACGTATGGAGTTTATATTCTTAGAACTTATTTCAATCAGATCGACATAAAAACTTGAACATTCTTTTACTGTCCCAAGTTTACAACGAATAAATTGTTTTAACAATGAGTTGATCTCGGGTATAGATATCTAAAATATTGATGCAGAGTGTAACTTTAAACTGAACCCATCCTGTCAGCAGCAAATTATTGAAGTATTTTTGAGGAAAAAAAACAGGATACAAAACCCTAAACTTATTCGAATACATTAAGAACAGGGTTGTAAAATGAACATTTCAACTATCAAAATGTAGACTTATATTTACAGATTGAGATATTCCCATCAAAAACGGTGTTATAACACTGATCAAGATCAAAAAAGAAGTAACAAGCAGAACACCTCATTGATTTATTATTTAAAATACCTAAGAAAGCAATTAAATATGTATATTGTATAATATGTGGTACATATATGCATATGGATTTATAATTGAAGTTTTGTTAAAACAAAAAAACACAGAAGAAAAATGCATCAAATGCAAACATTGTCCAGATAATACAGTAACAGAAAAGCCAAAGATAATAGCTGGATGAATCGCGAATGCACAATTGTATAAGAAGAGGAATAACAACGAGAGTGTGGCGAACAAAACCAAAATTGAAAGTAATAACTGTTTTTGTATATAGTATGTTGCGGACAGTAGATTACTTTCGCTTTTCTAACTTCATTGAAACACGATATGAAGAGGGCATTTTAATTTTTTAAATACAACAATGGGATAAGTAAAGAAAGGCAAATGTACTACTACACAGTTCCTATGGTAGAGCTAACGATACACGGCAAAACGTGTCTATGCATGTAGTTATATAAATTAGGCAGGAGTACAGCCTAAAAGCACTGTTGACAAGAGTGAAAATGTTCAAAATAAAAAGAAAAGAGAAACAGAGAATAATCAAATGCCCGGAAAGCAAAAGAAGATTGGGTGACGCACCGAGTTGAAATACAAACAATTTGCGAAGGCAATTATTAAACACACAAAGACAAAATAGTCCATAATATGCTGATCACCACACCATAGATACATAAAAAGCCTGGAGAAAAGATGAAGTAATCATTTACTAAGATCCAAAATAGTTTGACTTTCTTCGTATTCTTTAGTAGCATCATATTTATCCTGAGATTTATCTGAATGTCTACAAGATACAGTTTGTCGGATGTCTCCGGAATCCTGAGTTTCTCGCTCTGAACAAACAGAGCCAGTTAAGTCAGAGGCAGAAGCAAGTGATGTTGTGATAGAATGAATTCTGTTATCTGGTTGGGTACATGGTTGTTGTTGTTGTTGTATGTTTGAATGTTGACAGGAGTAGATGTTGTGCCCATTCCTGGTGAAGGACTTGCTGCTCCACTAAACATCGACAAAAGAGTTGCGGTATCTATTTCTCCCGTGCTTCCACAAGCAGACGCCAGAGTCGCAGCTAAAGAGGTTAGTAGTTGTTGAGTATCCCAATGACCAGGCGACTGACTCACTTGCCTCTGTTGCATTTGCTTAGCTGACAACAAAAAATTAGCATATAAGGAAGCTAAAGTTGCTTGATTTGAAGGAGCGTTAGATGTCAAATTCAAACTAGACGAACCTATATCCGCAGTGTTAGCAGATCCAGAACATGACAACATGATTTGACTATAAAGAGCCGCAGCAGTTAAGGGGTTGCACATATATGCCAAGTTCATTGCAGCAGCCTGTTGGTAAACAGCAGCTAGCATTGAATCGACACGCTGGTTACCAGTGGACATTTGGAAGGGATTACCTTGTGCAACTGGAGTGTTACCTGTAGTCCTCTCAGGAGCAAATGAATACGCTTGAGATGTCGACGAGTCCACTATTTCAGTACTATCGCGTCGACGGTTTGAGTTCTCTGAGCGATTACCTATGGAGTAAAAAGAAAGAAAGAATATGCAAATGAATCAAGAACGAAAATAACAGAAGCCGGAGTAACAGATCTTTCGTTAAAAACGAACGGAAATACATTCAACGTAATAGGATACAACTGCTTTAACTTAACTAATGTTATACAAACATAAAAAATGAATCAAATCTTAGAGATGTTGTAAAAATGTTGACATAAAACTTGACCTAGAAGAGCAAATATGAGGAAAAATATCGCTAAAAAAAGATAATTAACTGGCTACCAACATACCAGCAGAACGGGATTTAGAAGAACGTGTTGTAGATGGTGCACAGCTGGTAGTAACAGGAACCCGTGATTTAGCGCCAGACGTAGAGCCTGTGGCAGAAGCTATTGTGGATGATGGGGTAGGGATTGATTGCCAACTATTCAGAGCAGAAGCGATTATGTTGGCATAGGCTGGATGTCGGGCGTAGGCACCAAATGTACTTAGGAGCTGTTGTTGTTGGAGATATTGTTGTGTATTGAAATTATTCGCTTGAGAGGCGCCGGATGATTGGGAATTGGATGTCTCTACACCACTGTTACTGACACCACCATGTAAGCCACTGGCTGCACTAGCTAGTAAACTATTCAGGTAATGCTTATACGCCAGTGCTTCCATATTGCTAGTATCTTGACCCCTAGCACTTGCAACCCGGTTGTAAATTGCTCGATCCTCCTGAAACATTTAGAAATTGAAGGGCAAATAAAGTAAATTATATTATTATTATTCATGATTTAAATTATTTATTATGGATTTAAACATTAACTCTACATACCACGGGTTCCCCAATTACATAAGAAAGGATAAATGTAAAACGAAGCTACAAAACCTGCCAGCCCTGACTTCGAGTTTAAGAATAGGGAGTGAAGTGATTGAGTATATTGAAGATTCCATGCATATCAGGAACAGGATTAACGCTGAACGATGGAGAAATCGCAGCAAGAACAAAAACCTTGCCTGATGTTCACTAATTTGCATCTCCCATAAGTGCTGGTGAGATATCGAACTACCTAGCATCCAAGGGAAAGTATGATGATAAGCGTTTTGTAGAGTCCTACTTTAAGACTGATAAATAGCTGTTGAAAATGGTTACAAGTTTTGACCACAGACAAGGATTGAGTGTAGTGTAGCTATCGAAAAAGGAGTGCTGGGGTTAGGTTTTTGGGCAAGTATACGTCCAAGAGGTTACCAACCTCATATTATGCAAGTGAGATTGCCTGCACAAAAGTAAAGAGATTGTGTTGATCCAAAACTAGCAGAGATTAACCATAAACAAGGGAAGAATTAGTAAACCAGATGATTATTTGATCAGTCGAATGAAGTGCATACTGAATGACTGGAGCTAGGAGCTAGAAATCAATGATTGTAGACGCACAGTTCCAAGATTTGAAGATACCACTAGGATCGCTAGAAATTGTAAAAGAATGCATCATTAGATTACTGTAAAGATTACTGAAATCACAGACAGAATGAGAAGGTGGTAAAAATAATAGTTGTAGGGTTTAGCCATTCAGATAATGGGGAAATACAACATATAAGAAAAATTTTGAAAGATAAAAGGATTATTAGTAAAAGTGTACAACTCGGGCACTGTGATAGTACGTAATTTCACATATCATATGATTATGAACAATAACGAGTGCTCAAAACGTCAAGTAAACAATATAGTATCACTGTGTTACACTAAGTAAACAGACTTAATACGGGAAAGGAATATCATAAATCGGATACTTACCATTTCCACAGAATATGGCATGTAATTCGGATTTGCATCCAACCAGGATTCCAAAGATCTTCGTTGAGGTGCCTTATCACCATAAATTAAAGAGCCATCAATTAGACTTATCACTGGAACACGGACGTCCCAGATATCAGGATTAGTATTTTGAGATGTTTTCTGAGTATCACTTGTCTCTGTTTTTGATGAGCTAAGACGTTCCCGTTTAGAACTTTGAGTCACTTTAGAAAATGAATTGTCATCAGGTTGAGGTTTTGATGAATCGTTCTTACGTTTACGTCCACGATTGTTTGCACCAGTGGCAGAACGCGGGGCAGATGTCATACTAGGTGGTGGCATTGAAAAACCAGTATCCTCAGGCATTGAAGTAGTCGTCGAAGTTAGCGTGGATTTAGAAGTATGTACAAAGTGTTCAGAGTGAGAAGTTGCACACTTCAAGGAATTATTAGATAATGACAACAGTTCATGGTCAGAGTCAGGATTGGTTTGAGATTTATCATGTTTAACAGGTATGTTTTTGCCAAGTGAATTAACTCGACTACTTCGGTTACGGTTTCGACCGCGATTCCGATCAGAAAAAGGAATTTCATGTGTTGAGTTAGAAGGAAAGGATAGTTGATTGTCTTTTATATCTAATGGAATGTTGACAGATGTAGAAATGCATTCGCCAGCATCCATTGTTTTAGAAGTTAAAGAAAGTGCTTCAGAAGTGTATGAGTGTAAGGATGGCTTACAGAGTGGTGAATTAATATGCCTTCCAGTGAAACAAAAATCAAATTGTCGTGATTCATCTAATTCGTTATTTGAAAGGGGTAATGACATTTCTGTCAAACTGGATGACTGTGAATCACATGCCGAATCAACTGGTAGTGAATTAGATGTCATATCAGATGAAAAAACGGGTAGACCATATTGTTTTCGCGATAGAGAAACATGAGCATTGTTTACTGGAAGTCTTCTAGAATTGTTAGATGATATTGTAAAAGGGTCTCGAGATGATGGTAAACTTCGGAAATTCGTGGGGATTGTGCCATCTACACAAGTAACTTTTGACTCATTCTGTGAACGAGTACAATTTGCGATGGATGATGCAACAGGAATCGCTGTAGTGATCGGTGTGATAAAACGATGTGGATTTGGCCATTCGTTATTCTGGAAGCAGAAAATTAAGTTTTGAGCATCAGTTATTTGTATAAAACATTCACTTATCATCATATTAGTTCGAAAAAGAGCATAAGCCCAGTAATTTACTGACTCACGCAATACCGAATCGAATTAATTACAAGTTGCACAGCAAAATCTTAAAGTTTCTTCACGTAAGAACTACTTGCAGATAGACAGAGACAAAATCAACGTAGAACCTATCAAACAAGTTCATTAGTTCAAATTGTCACACTTAACAGCGCTTACAGCTAGATGAACAAAGTTTTCTTTTGCAGTTATTTATCACGCATAAATATCACTGAGAATTTTTCGGTATGATGGTGTACAGTTACTTTTCTCTATCATTCAAAACTATCAGTGACGGTACACAGACCTCCCGGTTTTCGTCCTTCTTTGTTAATTATTTAGGAGATAACATTTTACTGATAAAAGACAAGTTATCATGAAAAAAACAGTTGCTAACAATGCAATAATTGAAGGGTTATTTAAAAATGCATTTAGTCATTTTGTCACTGCTACTTATAAGCACTACAAACATTTGAAGACACTAAAACGACTATTAGTCAGGTGCACATAAACATAATTTCAATATTTTATCCAGGTAGCAGCGATTCGTATTTCAAAAGTAAAGTAAGCTAATGTTGAACTGCTGTGACAAAATGAGTCAGAAACCATTCACAAAGACAGTGAGCAAATTGATGTAACATACAATTTGGTTCATGATTAAAAAAACATAAAGTAAGCCAAAAATATTAGAGCATAGTTTCTTACTTCAACTGTATGACAAATAAGCTCTAATCGATGCTGAACAGTTCTGTCTTTAGGCCAGGAGATAGCCAAGTTAGTAGCGAATTTGATAGACCATTCAGCTGCAGTCGACTCCTGTCCAACTTTCACATCTATGCAGTCCACAGCAATAAAAGACAAATCTTAAAACATTAAAGTTGCATAAGGTATATTTTGTTAATTTTCGATAAATACTTGTAGCAATGTGATAACAGGAATAGGTAATGTTGTATTTTGAAATTCTAATACATCGCGTAAACCAGTTCGCACAGTGCGGTTTGTTTAGTTGTAGTTAATTTAATAGTGGCAACAATGAGAATCACCATCTTGTATCGAAGAAGGTAAATTACTGAAGATGAAGAATCTATTTTGAAGTATATCGATATCGTAACACTTGTGACGATACTTACTTCACAGTGTTTATTGTGTAAACACAAGTAAGTAGCCTAGTGAATTCACTACTGCACAACCTTTTTTTGATAAGATTTCATTCTAATAAATATTAGGAGTAATAAATCGTTAATCAATAAGAGAGTCTAATTACCAGGAAGTATGAATGTTATTAAACTTAGTTCTTGCTTGTATTGCCGAAAAATATTGCTCAAAATAAGTGATCTGGCAAGACCAGTTGCACACTGACCTGATCTTCGTAAAATAAAAGAATACTTAACCATATTATGTTAACCTTTTTATGCTTCCATATGAGATTAGTTAATTTGATATATATCACAGTGACGCAGTATTATCTACTTGATGACGCCTTGAGCACAAATTATTACTCATTATCACAACACTTTGATATGATTATGAACAATCAATTATGCTAGAAATCTCATCTGGATAATAATACTTTATCACATTATGTTATCAAACAAACTAGTCTAATGTAGAATTAAACTGGTGCCACAAAGTTCAAGTTCTACTTCTATGTTCACGCTTTCCATAGATGTTTTTCAATAGTACATATCATGTAAGAATCTAAATTGTGATTAGAAAACATGAAGAGATAATCAAGTACTAACATCAGTTTTAAAACACCATCTACAGCATGCCAATGTGGTGCAATTCGTTATATACATCTTTACCTAAATATTATAGTTATATTTCACAAGGGCCAACTAACACGTTTCTAAGCCCGAAATATACATAAATTGGTTCACATATATCTGAATAATTTAGTAGTATGTCATCTATTATCCATCAGATGCTATATTGTCATTCTTAGAGTTTTGTTATTAAACTACAAAGATTGATAAAGACTAACCGAATGGTTGTAGCACTCTAAGAAGTCATGGTGCTGAGATTTCTTTATGAAGATTAGGCGGTATCTATCCTTCAATGTTTTGCATATATAGTCTAAGTAAGAATGAAATAAATTTCGATGACATATATTTAAGCGAACACCCGAAGAATAGCAATAAAAACCTAAACACATAGACGACTATTTTAAAAGGGAAACAGCATGGACATATGTTCGATTTAGTTAGTAAACTCTAAAATTCCAAATAAGTTTACAGTCTATAAAATGCATAGTACAATCTCATTCACCGAAGTTATAAACTTTATTGCTGAGATCATACTACTGTTCGAATACCTCAATTCAATATCATCATACAAATGACTACATTCAGTATGAAATTAGTGATCAGACAGCTGTAATAGATGCATTAAATGAAATAAGTAGAAAGAAGTAAAATACCTGAGTGGTCCTCTTTGCTGGTAGTTGCATTGATATCACTTTTATCCATCATCAGAGTCAAACCATTGGTATTCAATGGTGCATCGTTTTCATTGCTAGCAGCAGTAAAATCAGATGGGGTTGTTACTACATCATGTGAACCAATAGGTTCGAATGTTACAGAGGTTAGTTCATTATCCGTTTTAACACTACCAGATTCCTGACAATTCAATGAAATTGCTGATGACTGAATTTCCGATTTCTTGGAGTCCAGATTGTCTTCTGTATCAGACTTACTCACACCTGTGTCACATGCAGGTGGATCAGTTGGGCAAGTAGTTTTTTCGTTCACCAATTGAACTGCAGCTGCACGAGCTGCTGAAGCAGCAGCTGCAGCTATGCTGTATCGATTTGCCGGACTAGCGCTTAGATCTCCAGGATAGTCTGTGACAGCTGGATCATGAGTTAACTTCTCACGAATCAAGTGGACAATCCGTGAGAAACTGGAGTCGGAATCTTGAAGGAAATTAAGGTCAGTACGAGCTAATCCATACCTATAATATAAAAACAGCTGCAGTTAAAACATGCCCGGATACCTTATGGTATATTCATTAGCTTTGATTTATTGGTTATCGTGACGCTATAGGGCATCTGAACAAAATCTATGAACTGCAAATTTCCAAAGAAGATTGTTTTTAATGAGTTCCTCCTAATGATATAAGACAGTGAAGGTGAAATCTTGTAAAAAAAAACAAGGTTTCATATATGGGCTGACAAGGAAATCAACAGACAGCTTTGGATGCCATCGCTCAATTTTAATTGTTATCAGCTCATAATAAAAAGATGGAAAAACTATGCCTCGTGCTATGAGCTATATTTATTGCGTAAGGGCTTACGGTATTACTCAATTATCTAACCAGAAGTGGTTAGACTTGGGTGTATACTCGAAGCCTATTTGATAAGAAGGTGCTTAAACCATTGAGCCATATTTCAACACACCAATTATAATAATACTATAGAGCAAGCTATCCACTGTTTTTCTGCTTTCAATACTTTCCCAAGTGATGTCAGCTAGTGATGGAAAGTATTTTCAAACCAATCAGTTTCTTATAAATCACCTAGTCACATAATTATTCAGTGTTCCCACTTGAATTTACGGAATTTAAACAAGAAGCGACGGTATGACTAGTAGAGCAATTCACAAGAGTACTGATGTATGCAGATAAAACTGGATAAAGACAGCGCTATAGTGAGAAGTGACTGAATTCCTGTAGATGCAAATAACTGAAATCCAAACAACTCAGTAACTGGAAGGTAAAAGCCATGCCAGCAACTTTTGAAATAACCAATCAGGCTTCAGTATTTCGGTTCGGACAGTAGTTTCGCACAAAATAAAGAAATGCAATTGGTTCTCCAATAAGTTGTTAGGGTGGCCTTTAAAGCCACTGTAAGACTGTGGTTTCAAGCCTACTTTGGTGCGTAAAGTTGAGATATTTCAAACAGGATGAAGCTGTTGAAGGTTTTGCCTTGATTGTCAATAATCCCCTAGCTGACGATAAATATATTTGAATTTATAGGTTTCTCATAAATCATCCAGAGTTCAATTGCAGTGCTCGGATTACACATATGTAGATTGAAAAGAGTATCATGAAACCGATAATTATTCCTCTCGAAATTCTCAGGAAATAACCAAAGTCACTTGCCTTAATTCTTGGGGAGAATAACCCTACGTTCAGTATTTAACTGAAAGGTTTCACTATATGTTTATCTAGAGCTTTAAACTTACTTTGCTGCTGCGAATAACAATTCTCTGTCATGCTTTCCAGGTATCCACCAAACTGGAAGATCTGAACTAGACTGGCACAATTTAAGTCTTTCTTCCAGATGAGGATGCTGTAAAATATGATTTCGTATACGAGCCAACAGATCAATACGCGATAGGCAACGACTAGCACGTTCTTCAGAAATAGGATCAATTATAATTTCACAGCCTAAATCACTCGATCCCGAAGTAGTAGTAGTTGCAAATGTGGAGGCAGGCTCTGCGAATACTATATACAAGTTTGAAAATAAGATTAACTAGTTAACTTTCATAAAAATAACCTGCAGATAACTACAGAAATCAATAACAAAAACTGAAAACAGTGTAACAATTTTTGGAATAAACTGAACTGATTAGCACTTAGAAATAATTAAAACAAGAATGCTGGTATGCTGAAACAACTTACTGATGCATTATTACGATTTTTTAAGGAGTATAAAACCAATCACTTCAAATAATTTCCATGAAATAGCTGTGAAATGTTGATTATGTTTACTTGGTATAATAACTTGCAACAAAATGTCATTAGGTGATTACATAAAATAAACCTACCACTTGACTCTTTGCTACAAGGATGAGATACTTATTCGCTTTCAATTAAAACAGTATAGAGTTTTCAAGCGAAAAAAGTAATCAAAGATCTATGAGAACCCGAAATTAAATGTCTAGTGGAATACAAAGAGTAATAAACACATTCTAATCTTGATTATAAGCAGATTACTTGAACAAAATTCAAATCCGATACACCCACTGGGTGTTTTCAGATTGTTATATTATTTGACAGAAAAGTGGTGAAAGATAACGTAAAGACAAATAGCCAAACACTATTATCAACTGATTGTCTGATACAAGGTCGATGAGTTGTGCTGCTATTTGAGTGGAAAAAAAACTCACCAGTAAGCTCCTTTTTGCAAACACGTTGACACATTCGATAAAATGATTGAAAGTATTCTACAAGAGCTTGGTCAGATTTTCGACTTAGGTTAGCAAGTTGTCTAAAATTAATCCAGTTGTATTTCCTTGGCAGTGACTTGTGGAGCTTCGTTCTGTATTGTCGACATCAATTACTAGGTTAGGTTTTTCGTCTTGTTGGTCACCGTCACCGTTTCCATCAACATTAGACGCAGTATCAGGTGTTATTTCAGTGAATTCCACACCAAAGCTTGATACTACACGATAGAAATCCGCTTCTTCTCGACGTGTCCATTTTCTAAAGTGTTGTTATGTAAAAGAAATCAATAACTTTGCAAACAATCAATCAAATAAACACTTACAAAAAAAACCCACAGGAATCAAAACCTAGTTTTAACACTATAGAATAGTCTAAATTGAAACAAAAAAGAAATTAGTATACATGAGCTTATTCTTCTACTTCAAAGAGGTCCCAAAGTAACTGTTATTTTCTCTTTTCATCGATCGTTTAGGCAAAATGAGTCGATGATGTCACCAATGCTACTATTGCAATAAATCCACCTTCTTGTAGAATAACTGATAGTATCTGTATAGCTATTATTGATATTTAGAATTTCGCTTTAGAAATTTTACTGTACTTTATAAGACTGGTATCGATCCAAGAAACAATAAGTTATCACTGTCTCCTTCCACTATCCTAGTATGATTGCAAGCACAGGTAAAGTAGAAATTTTCCCAGTCTCAATTTTACTGGAGCCTAAACCAATTTTAATTTGTATTTGGTTAAATTAATACACCTCTGATGAAATATACCCATCTATTCATGAATAAGAAGACGAAGATTTCATGAATAAATAGGTATATTTCGTCAGTTAAAGGATTACAAGGACCCAGTGATAGACAAAGGGCTCAGTAGGTTTCTTCGTTATTCTGTCAAGCTTGTGAAAGAGAATGCTAAAATCGATAAACTGAACAGTTGTATCATAATACATCTCTGTCGATCAATTTAACCCTGAAGTCATTGCAATTCTTATTAAGAATTAAACACTAATAACAAATTCACATCAATAATATAGACCCAACAGAAAGCTACAACTTTGAAGTGATGATCAGACCTGCACCTCATCAAAATAAAACGACTCGTTCCCATACCGGAAAGGTCTATGGGATAGTGGTAAAAGAAAAGCAGTTACTATTATGGTGTCAATTACTAAGCAATGATAGGGGTACAAAAGCGAAGTCATACAGTCGGGTCAGTGTGACAACAGTAAAATGTTTCCCGGGGATAATCACCACCAGTACCGTGCTGATGGCACCTTCCTGATAAGAAGGAAGGAGGTTAGAAAAGGTCTACTCCAGTAATAGCTCACTCCTGACTTGTCATAACTCCCTACCAGAGGTATGGCTATTCTAGCCAGATATATATAAATCAAAGCTAAACATCAAAATTACACAAAAGCTATACATTATCGGTTCCTGACGGTTATCACGCACCACCATAGCATATACGGTTACATCTACAAATACCTCTGGAAGAAGTGACCTTTCACGCTGGATAGAGCCAAGAACAGTCAATCACCCCAACATCTCTGTCAGCATTCAATTTATTTCAGATCACAACTAACCTTCAAAATCTCTGCCATCGAATCTTTCTTTACATCTCTCAGTCGATATTCTTACGTCATTCTGAACAACTTAAAGTTCAAGCTCACAAAAAGAATTCAGAGTTTCCTAATACTGCACTTCAAAATTCACATCGGAGCTTTCAAAGTTCCCCGCACTCTACGTCAGCTCAACCAACAACCTCAATAGCCATTTTGGATCATAAACGTGTCCTGTGTGTGTGTGTGATAGGGAGAAAGGTACACATGCAATACTCAAGAACATTTATTTGCTTAACCTCAACCGGCAAATGCAGTAATATCAAGAGAACTTACTCTTCGAGTTTCCGAGATTCAATGGCTGGTTTTCATGGTTTCGCAGGTGCAAAAATACCGCTAATTCCTACGACAGAAAGTGCGCTGCTCGAATAGATTCCAGATGAGAACTGATTGCGCACTGTTCGATTTAACGGTGTAGTGAGGGATGAAAAGAACAGTGAAACTCACCATCATCTCTTTTTTATTTCAGCTTAGATCTCCACTGATTGCAATCCGCATGAAGCGAAAGATGAGTTACGCTGAAAACTGTCTAGTCCTCTACTGGAAGCCAAACATTAGTGTGGCTTATGCAGTAGGTGAGTTTAAAGTACAAGTGTGTAGGCGAAGATAGACGGAAACGTGCTTGCATGGGACTTTCGGAATTTCGAAAAAACGAACAAATAACGGCGACCAATCGAACTCGAATAATTACCTACTATCTATGGCTGACAAAACTTCAGACACAGAGACATTGTATGACGTAGCGTCATTTGTGGGCACATACCATATTGCCAACAGTTATCGCAGGAGAGGGTCGGTGGAAGATTGCTGCCCCTTCTGGAGCAAATGTTTGGGACGTGATCAGGCGTTGGTTCAAGCGTTCGTCTGTGAATGTTAAGACAGATGCACGAAAGCGATGGAGAACTTGGCACAGACGCCCATGGGATCAAGTCGCCACACTCCACAGTAGCATACAAAGAACAAGTGAATGGAAAAAAATATCACAGTGGAAAAAAGTGTGTAGGCAGAGAAACAATTTGATAAAGGTTAGTGAAAATATTCAAGCTTCAGAAAACGTTAAAGAGTGAATACTGATTTGCAGAGATGTCATAAAGAGTCCTCAAACACTGATCATGTCGTATCGAGGACAGCAGTCAGGTACTTTACACCTACGTACACGATCGACATCAATAGTCAAAGACTTCATGTACTGGTGACATGCTTTGGTGTGACCACCCGCAGCCCGAATCCTATCATTCAACGTTGATGTGGGCGATGTTTCAGCGCGCGCCTATGGTCAAAAACCTGTTATGTCTTCATCCCTTCTGCTTTCACGGTCATGTCACACAGCCATATAACAGGATAGAACGAACTGTAGCTCAGTGAAATGGTCGTTCAACAGGTAGTCGGATATCTCACTAGCAGGCATCACAGATGTCACGAGTTGGGAGATGCCGAACGGGCCTTCTATATCCGAGTTGAGATTTCTTCGTTAGAAACAAGTCTGTCCGGGCTGATGTAACTCTTCAAGTAAGTGGAGTGGAGTGGTCGACGCCACTTTACTCCTTATCATTAGACGACTGGGAGTAGTTGCAGCAGACGAGTCGTGGAGTGTCATCTGACATTTGGCGGATGTGCGACGCATGTTAATATATACTCAGATATCTTCTCAAGGAGTTCACAAAACGCTGCATTTTGTCAATGTATTTACCCAGCAGGACAATGTCGTCTGTGTGCTCAAAATCAACCAGATGGCCTCCAGAGATCAATTGGACCCCTGGTAAATCAGAGGTACCTACAGCTATGCTCATTATTACATCTAAAACGAAGCTGAACGGGAACGGTTACAGAAGCATCGTTGACTGTGGTCAATCTAGGTGGCAAATCTCCACGAATCGCAACTTCGAGAGTTCAAGTATAGCTTTTATTAGTGTTACAGGTCTGTTCGGTACTACCTTCAGTCAGACACTGCCACCACACCTTAAGGTCGACAGAGCCAAATGTCACTTTCAGGTCAAGATATATATATGGGAAGTGTCAGCTACCGGTAACTACGCCAATAATTAAATGGATGTACAAATAATACAGCTAAAAGACCATCCTGAATGTAACTTGATTATTAGCGCCCAAAGGTTACTGTAAACGAAGAGCTGGCTAGACAATGATCGGAAAAACGCAAAGCATCATATACAGTCTGATGCAAAATACTGGGTCGTATATGACTTTTAGATAGAGGAATAAAACGTCCAGAGGATTACAACAGCTGCTTGAGTATTAACGGATGTATGTGAAGAAATTTTAGCAGGCTTCCAGCAAAATGACAAGCACGAAGTACTGAATCAAAACTTTCAAGTTTTTTAGTAACAAGACACCAAAGTGAAGCAACGAAATAGCAGACCTATGAAAAATAAACCGATTTTAATCCTGGTCGTGGAAGTCTCAATCAGATACCCACCTGGAGTTAAATTCTGAAACACAAGTATGCTTACAGATGCCCTTAACTTATTGTATTTCTGGACGCGAAAGTGGCATTCAACTACGCCGATTGATCAAATCTCATAAGTGTTTCTCATTGGAAGAGGTGCCAAGTACGTAATTCACCTTTTTGAACGATCCTTATTCGGATTCCCGTATGTTTTACAACCTACAGTACGGCATCAGGTGGATTATGTACGTCGAGTGGCGTCTGTCAGAGATATTCATTGTTATTCAACTTTCTCTTGTCGTCCACCCTTATAGTAATTGATCTCCTTAACAGACCTACAGTATGCAGATGACATAGTCTACTGGACATCTTGGGTAGCAATCTGAGTGGTTAAAAAACATTTTTAACCCACCAAATGCAGAATGGTGCTCCAAGTCTGGTTTTCACTGGTGCTTTGTCGAATAATACGGAGTGAAGTGGTTCAGTGAGTTGAACAATTCACTTACTTGTGAAGTCAAATCAAACCTAGTCGGTCAATAACTGTGAAAAATGGTCATTAAAGGTGGAGGGCATGAGAAGGCTTCAAGTCTTCAACCACTACTACTTCCATATAGCTCGGCCTGTGTGTCATGCGATCATCAAGTTAGAAACTTAGACGCCAGGTGTACAGTTTTAGGGAGGAGAGGAAAGTCAGTTGATGAAGTTGTGAATCTTCATCAACTCAAATGACTGGGACATGTGTTGCACATGCTCAGTCACCGCTTACCTCGTGGCTCAATGTTAGCTGTAGTTAGCTTAGGCTGGGAAAAGGTGAGGGGTTGCCAGACTAAGTCATGGTATCAGTCCCTAAAGTCTGTTGGTGAGCCGTGTAGAGGAATGTAGATTTATCAGTTAAGATCTGGGTGACAACCAAAATCGGTGGTTGGTTACGCTAGGTGACATGGCTTGAAATCGACCTCAGTAGCGTGAATGCATCCACATATTATATACATCTTAACTATACTATCTATTTCCTTTATTGTTTTATATCTTCTTGTTCTTTTTTCACGACTTCCTAACACTTTTGACTACTACCCTCCCTATTTCTAAATCTTTCATCTCTTTGCCTCATACACTGGTGTGCTGATATGAGGTATGGCGACACTTTTTGTTACGCAAGTACGCCAAATTGCACGTTGATTACCACTGACTGAGTTATAAATAAAGCAGTATGAATACCGATAAATGTTGCTGACAGTCTTATAGTATAGAAACGTGATAGTATAAAAAGTTATGAACTGTCAATACAATTCATACACTTTTAATTATCTACTGATCTGATTTTAATCTTTCATAGTTGACTTCATAACTTTCAGTCAGAAAATCACGAGATACTTTCTTTGCAGTACATAAGAGAGTTTGATAAACGAAGTATGGTTTAAAGAAATGCTTCAGATGACCCGGACATTTCGTATATCATATGCTACCATAATTTCTTGGTAGTAATCAGCTAAAAACATATATAAAGTTTTCAAACAGCTAACTTTAATCGGTGTACACCTACCTCACACACAAGGTTGCAATGCGATATTTGCAATATAACATCAATTGTGTATTTGTAGCCAATTTACTATCAAGCAGGGGTAACAACCCAGTAAAGGTAAGGTGATTTAAGTTTTATCTGGGCGTACTGTGCAGTCTGAGAATGATAAATTCAGATCAGCAAATAGGAGCTACAAAACAACCTATTCTCCATCACAGTGGAAGATAAAACATTCTTCAATAAATATAAAAGGCGGTTATATGTTCAGAGTTATGAATAAAACAAATTGTAAACTCCGGTATTTGCATACATGAGTCAACCTGAGGTATATGAGAAATGCCCAACGATTCAACAGTAATTCACAACTTGGACTTGAAACTCATATAGCGGTAGGATGAGCGGTCATTTGTAGTTTACGTGTATCACAAAAGTTACAAGATAGTAACTTTTAAATTTAGCATCATATACTGAACAGTAGGGTAATGAAAATAAAGGACACTACGAATGGGTTAAAATTACTTACAGAACTTTCGCTTCTGCCAACCGAGTAAAAGGAAGACATGTTACGGCCTCTTCCACGTCAACTTTAGGTAAACACTGAAAAGTATTGCAACAAATGATACACCTGGTGATGAAGCAAGGGAGATTAAGCGTCTTATCAAGTTAAACAATTACAAAGTTGGTGTAAAAGGATAATGATGAGAACATGAGGAATCAGCCAATGGAGATATTTTCACTGTCACGTCGGGCTTTGATTTTGAATGCTACTACACTCAATTTGTGATTGAAGGATGACACACAAGTTCATTGGAATGTTTCACTTGACCCTTTCATTTAACCCTCGTGCGGGTAGATAACTCAAATATTCCTGGTCCTTAACTCCAGGAATTATCGAGCAATTTCAGAATGACTAACGAACTGTACGATACGCTTCAAACTGCTCACCACTGGGATATTTTCCAACTCCAAAACGTTAACACCATCATAAGTCGCTATGTTCATAAATGGGTTTTTAAATCCTCAGTACATACAACGATTAAAAAATTTGAGCGAGTCTCGAATGAAAATGCTTGTTTAAAATTATATCAGTCTATAGTATAAAGTAATAACTTTGGTTACTTTTCTCTAATGTCCTGGGAGTCTGACATTGTCCGTAACTATATGAATGGACAATTGTTCATCCAAATACACTAACTTTTATGTAAGGTCCGAACTCTTGTCAACTTCTTTTTACCGAATCTCAGTAATTTACAGTACCTACAGGCTTCGGAGATGTTTTGAAGATATAATGGTAATATTAGCCATCGGTGCTAGTTACACAATCTTAATAGAACTGTGATAACCGAGTTTCAGTATGAATCATCGTGGTATGCCATTATTTACTACAGGAACGACAACTTAATAAATTACTTGAAAGTTGTTAAGCAAGACAGTGAACTCTTGATTATATTGAAACGCATACACATACAACTAACTGGAAGTGGAGTATAAATGGAAAAGCTATTTAAAAACTACTTTGCTACTACTTCACGTTACTTGAAGCGAATTCACTAAGTAAACTGAAACAGATTACAGATCGAATCGTTTCTGGTGCAACAGTGAATAAACAATGGTCAACTGGTGGAAAAGTATGGGCTCTAATAATTAATTATACGCAAATAGTATCTTCTATTTGATACAGTTTCTAGTTACAGTTAATTTAGTAAAAAGTGTAAGATATAAAGACACTTACAAGAATGTTGCAGTGAATCAATCAAGCTTTTACACAGCTCGAATAACTATTTTTCAGTGGGTGTTGTATATGAAAACTGACTAAGAAGAGAACATTTTTCAAGTTTTATACCGTTTTTGCTGTCTTGAAGGAAAATGAAAGCTTCATGATAAAAACTTCCACTTTAGAGTATAAAATACTCTACACAATAAGGCAATTTCTATACCTAGTATTTGTGACAAACATCAACAATCAGAGCTCATGCGTTACTGTAAATTAAGTCTATAACCCTGAAGCGGTGCATGATTTATAAAGGCTACAAATACTGGTCAATATACTTACATTAATAGTTTCCGTCTGAAACGATAAGACTTCAACGACTTAATAAGACTGTTATAAGTCAAATTTGTTTCACGTGTAAAGCAGGCTGTACTTTCACATATATGCTTCGTGGTAGAGTTGGAATCCTGTCACATACATTGTAAAGTCGTTTAGAAATAATAATTATTATTATTGCCTAGGAGTTTATTTACCCAAGTGAAAAAAAATTCTGGACTAACTCGAGAGGCGTCAGACCCAAGTTGATTTTTGATCCGTTGGAAATAACCCACCAGCTTCCTAGCTCGAGAATTTAAATCTGCGACTTGTGGGAAAGGAAGACTCAGTAGAACATCATCTGAAACACTGCCAACATCAAGAACAGATGATGCATCTTTTTTGAGCGGTTCACAAATATTGTTCGAAAAGCTAGCTGAATTATCATCCTCCACACTTGAACTTTCTACTTCATTCACAGTTGTTCCAGTATTCTGTGCGGAAGTTTCAGGAGGAAGTGAAGTAGATTTGGCGACAGACTGAATGTCTTCCAATTCGCATTCATCAGTATTCTTCTTCCGAGTACAGTCCACTATTTTAATCTCCGGATTATCCTCCGAACTTTCGGTCACTTCTTTATTTTCCTGAAGATGACTGAAATCATGATATCAAAAGTTGAAAGTAACAGTTAAAACAAGTGATTAACACAGTAATTCGTAGTGAGCGTGATTAGGTCAGCATGGAATTTCAGAAAATCACCAAGATGACCCAAAATACAAGAAAAAAGTTTGAAAAATGAAGATTTATTACTTTTGATATGATCTAGCTTTTCTCTGAATGGGGTAGCATAAACATAATAGGATGCTGGTCACTTCACAATGATCAATTGAATTCTAATCACATGGAATTCGCTTGAATAAATAAGGAATATGTGGGAGATCATGAAATATGAAACTTAAAAAAACTTACTCATTCGAAACATTCGGTATGTTTGAACACTGAGATTGAATTACTTCAATGGCACGAAGGCGGAAACAGAGTTTAGGATCTAAACGCATTGCTGTGTACTTTTCCCACCCATGTTTCATGATGCCTAACAGCAAACATTTATCACAGCATTTATCCCACCATAGAGCGGGCAAATCTGAATCGAGCACTGCGTGGATAGAAAACACAAACGATGAAACAGATACGATATACTTAGAAAGGAAGTAATCAAACATTAGTCACAATAACAACTTGATGAAAACTGCAAACGAAACTGTTGATCATAATAGCAAAATAATGAAAATATGGGAAAAAATGATGATAACCAATGATGTGAAACAATTTCGTGAAGAATGATACTAGTAGCTCAACTAAGCATCGTTAAGTATTCAGGGGCAACATAATAGTAAACGACTACATGAATTCAATCAGTAAATTAGTGACAATGAAGTTCGAAAACATTGGAATATCGTCTACTAAATTAGAAGAGTATGCACCACTAGACGTGCTTACAAAAGCACGTGTATACCGTTGAAGACAATAAACTTAAAGTAAGCTGGAGAGCATTCTGAAGAAAAAAAACAAGTTATTTTGACACAACACCAGTTACCATCGATGTCATTACATACGTAAGATGACTGTATCGATCGTTAACACCACTATCCACCTACGTGAAAAGCTATCACAGGAGAAATGTGTGTATAATACAGACAAATTACTTTTGAGCTTTACTTACCAATTATTCATTGAAAAACATAATGATAGTGAGTAAGAGGATTTGTCAATCATATATGTTTTTCCAAAGAGAATGATATTGATAAGATCAAAGTAGTAGTAATAAATGCTTGACCGGATCAGTGGAGATTCATTTCGCTACGAATCATTCTTAATAAGGAAAAATATCACTAAAAGTATACAGAATTTAAACTATGTTCACTAAAAAACCGCAGTACGTCAACATGAAAATTTAGGGACAGTGGCCTATTGCGGTTTTAAGAACTAATCAGTGAAAATTACAGCCACTTATGTATCGTAAAATATCGAAATGGAACTCAGTAACCACACGCACCTAAGTGCTGAAGTCAGTGAGAAACACATATTTGGCTTGTCAAACGTCGGTAAGTGGAGCAGCGTGATTCACTGGTTGCGAGGCAAGTGCCTAGAACTAACCAACAAGCTTGCTGAAGCAAGAAGTAAACAAGGAGTGTGTATAACCACTTTAAATGAGCTAAACTATCATGGTAGAGTATAATTGCAGTCTAATTCGTTTGTTAAATAAATCAAGCAGTGAGATAGCATTATTTACTGGTCAAAATCTGTGGCTCATTGGTCTATATATTCGACTTACGACTAGGTTTGAACCTCGTTTAATCTTTCAAGGTTTGGGTAAACGCGTAGTTAAATAAACATCCACAGAAAAGAAGTGATTTATTTGATGGTTCACGAACCTGTAAGCAACCACTAAGTTACACTCGAAAGCTGAATTTCTTATGCGTCTTTACTCATATAATCTAGTTAAAAAAATAACCGAGTAAATTAAGGGGAGAAAGTAAATGATTGCAAAATTTAAGTGGCAATTACAAACAATAAAATTTCACTACCAACATCAGGCTAAAAAGAAAATGAATTGTTAGTAACCTACCTTCCAATGGAGGTAAACTCAAAGCCAATTCAGGGAAGTCAGTATGGCTCAAACGAGATGCTATCAAGTCTTGAGCAGATTTTATGCCAATTATCTCACACTGTAGAAAGAAAAGAAGAGCAACACGATTCAAAAGTCGGGCACCAGCCCTTTGAACGTGTTTCTTGAAGCTCTCATTCGGTTGAAGAAGTTCAGGTTTGAAGGCGGCAACTTTAAAAACAAGTATACCAAAAAGCAAGGACATTATTGTTTGATTAATAGTAATGATGGGAAGTAATGATGTGAACTGATACACTTACTGATGAAAATATTTACAGACTTAAACAATAGTTGAACAAGGCTTTGACCTAAACACATACTTTTTAATGTGAAACAGTAATACTACATTCGCATGCAAGAGCACTGAACTGTTCTAAAACCGTGTGAAAGCACTATTCATAGCAGAACTTTATACAAATGATACTTTGGAAAGAAAGAATCAATGAAAATGGCACAAATTTATCCGAATTACATGTTTGCCAAAAGAAAACTTACGTCTGGGAGACATTTGAGTTTCTTCTGTCTTGACGTGTGTCTCTTCATCGACATCATCTTCATCTTTGTCAAGAATATCATCCTTTCCAATTACTTCAAGCGGTTCTGATGGCATATCGGGTATGGATTCAATCTTATTATGTATATTCTCTGTATCGGCTGATGCTAACTTTGTTACTGAAGTATTTGATGCATCAGTTGGAGCAGTAACAACCGATACTGGACTTCCCGTTGCATTATATTCGCTGGGAACAGGAGAGTCTATACAACTTTTGACGTCAATTACTGCATCTGAAAGCAGGACAGCATCATCATTCTTCTTCACTTCGGACAATTCATTAATGTTTTGATCAAGAATTGGTGCTTGACCATCAAAATTCTCACTTTCCATGTTAACAGGTACAGACGGTGGTATGCACTTAATTTTAGCAGAGGCTTCTGATACAGCAATGTTGACCTGATGAATGTCAAGTTTCCAGGTACCAGGACGAGCGAGAGTTTCACATATGGCACGTGTACGAATATCTGAGTTTGATGGTAGACAACGCAGGATGTAGTCCAATAGAGCACAAGAAAAATAGGCTAGATCAGACGGTTGCATACTTCGTTTGAAAGAAACAGCTGAAACAGCTTGTTCCCATTGACCCCAGGACCATGTAGCAAGCAACGCTCTACTCGAAATAAATCAGCTCGATCAAGTGGTTCTATCAAATTTAGGTCATTTCCTGCATTTGCATCACACTCCTTTACAACAAGCAACTTATCTTGCTTGACGACTGTATTCTGTGACTTTCGCGAAAGTCGAGCATTTTTTCGATTACGACGAGAGCGACATCTACCTGATGAAGATTGAATAACGGTTTCATCACCAGAGCTGTTTGAATTCGCATTGTCTTCAAAGTCGGACATGTTAAAGCTTGCTGGACTTGGAATATTAGGTGGTTCATTGACGACCATTGATGAATAACGGCTAGTTTGACGACGCTGACGTGGAGTTTGGACTATCAGATCCTGGAGGTAATAATGCAAAACAAACAGTAAGTAAATACTGGTTGTTAACACTACATACTTAAAACTTCTAAGTAGAATAACACATGGTTGAATCAGTTATTTCGTTGGAAAATTACTGTATTTCTAAAACATTTCTTAACTGTAAGCCATCACATTCTTTGACAGAATGAATAAACTTAGTTCATAACGACATATACCTATGCCTGGATGACTTACTTTCATGGCTAATGCTGTCTCATCCACGCCAGCCTTTTTGGCCCATTTTTGCCAGAAGTTAGGATCGTCCAATGCAATATCACTTCTGTTATCTGACATAGAAAATGTCGCCTAGAAAAAAGTGGTAAGAGGGAGAAATATTATGCAATATGCATTAGAGAGGTAGTCTTACAGTTGTCTACTGAGTAATTGTTAGAAGTTGAAAAAACATGTAAACTTAAGATAGAATATATTTTGAAACCAATGTTTTAACCGGCTTGTAGACGAATGGTGTGCTGTACATGACAGTTAAAATTGTCACACCTTACAATGAAGAAAAAAAGCAGCAGAGTCAAGCACCTTTGTTTTTCCTACTGACTCTCAACATCTAACGGTAAAATACAGTTCACACATACGATAGACAGATCCATTCAAATAATGAAATTCTCATCATAGAATAAAGTAATGAGTAGATGCATTTATTACTGCAGTCGCCTAAAAAAGTCTGAAAACAGAAGTTTACACTTCTGTACTTGGTTAACATGACCTGTAAGACCTTGGATTTTGATATCATCGTGAGGTTCCTATCACCCTATTCTTACTACTATCAACATTGTTTTGAAGTAAAGAGCCTTTAGGCACTAATGAAGCATGTGCCACAATTAAGTTAGTCAATGACAATATATAGCATGAAGAAGTGATTAATCATGTGTGTTTAAACTCCCGTATCTGAGTGGCGAATTGATACTGCGCGCATAAGAGATGAAGGACAAAAGAGGTAAATTACTTCTGATGACAAAATTCTCCGCCTTTGCAAGGTCATGTTTAACATCCACATGGTAGACTCAGTTTTAAAATATATTATCCGATAGTATGCCAATGATACAAGTGATGTCGGTAAGAGAAATTTGAAGGCGTTATTCGTAGCAGAGTCCGGATTTCATCATCCAAGGCTTATGTCACTTTTCACCTAAATGAAATGTCCAACTAAAAAAAAATTTTAATAGCCAAGCACTGAATCAATGCGAATCCAAAATGGAGCGGCCATTTAGACATGAGAGGTAAGAGCCGTATCTGCAAAATTCTCACATTGTCCCCAGAGGAGTTCAGAAAACTCGACAATTTGTTAGCATCTTCAAATAACAGGTCTATATATCATTAGCAGGCTTATTCAAATTACCAAATCTTAAGGACAGAAATTCCCTTGAAACTGTAAAAACGATGCAACTGCATAGAGACACTTATGTCAAAATTAAACAAAGGTAGAAAGTGGAAATCCATAATTCACATCAACTAAATATTCCTGTGTCACCATTTTTAAGCATTTCCAGTGGAGTTTATTAATGTTGATAATTGTGGACAAATAGCAATCGTATAATTTTGTTTATCACCTATTTTAGTTTCCGGTTTCTTAAAACCATTTCAATTTATGTACTCTAAAAATCTAACGTCCATGTCTCAAGTAGGCTGCAACTGGATAGTGAGCTATCGGAGAGTAGCTGGAAGTGTTCAATCAAACTGTTCTGTCTACCATTTCAGTCATTTCTCTGGTTAAAATAGGTTTTTGTACTGGCTGACTAAACTTCTGTCACCAAAATTACACTTGATTTTGTGTTAATTTCCGAATCGAGAACAGATGCTAATGTATCACTAGCTGCCTGTTTCACATTTATGCCTTAAATACTGTTGTTAATAACACTAGGCAGATGTAATAATTTCATCTTTTAAAAATATTGTACGGAAAGCGAATTTGTTAAAATATTCCATGCTGAAAATTCTATTTCATTCATGCTGTCTGGAATAAAGCGATTATCATTATCATTATTATCATTAACTTAAAATTTAAAGCATCATAGATACGATACAATGCACATAATACAAGTATCAAACACATAAATCACTGATACAAATAACAATATACATGTTTCTGTATATATTCGAAAAGCCTTACCTTAGAAAATGTAGAATTTTCTTTCCCTTGTTCCAGCTGAACAACACGAGCTCGTGATTGAAGTATTTGATCAATATCCTCTTCGCAGAAATCTTCACCAGCTTTATCGTCATCCATCAAAGCTCCATAAGCTCCTTTTTTTAAAAGATCTTCAATCTCCTTTTTAGACATCTGTGCCTAAGAAAAACAAGGAAAAAGATCCACAGCACATAAGCAAGATACACAGTTCCTCTTGAGATTAAAATTATGAATGTAACAGTTAATCTGATACAGTATCAGTAACTATTAAGTAAAAATATATAGCGCCCTAAACCTCGTTCCATGGTCTATTTGGACACTAGACTATAATGAAGAAACCCAACATAGTAAGTATGGCTTCAAACCCAGTACAAAGAAATCTACTAAGTTGCTGAGTCAGATGAACGTAGTTTGGCCAAATTGCTACTATTTGAAAGTTAGCACCTATTAACATTTGTTGACTTTTTAGAAGAGTCTGTGAGATAATTTATATCGAGAAAGTGAAGATTTCAAAAAGAAGTAAAAGAAAAAAGCTTGGAAGACATGACAGTGAAACTTGAAAAGGCTTATAGACTTTGATCCACAAAGTTTACTCAAAATTTTGAGATTGAGATCTAAAGTATATGAAGATACTTTCGATAATTCCGGTTTCCACCAATATAAATTACTTTATAAACAGATGTTTTTTATTGATTCTTGTTTACTACTCACTTAAACTTCCCAGATTAAATACGTTTAGAGTGGGTTATAACCATTTTGAGAATGACAGTCTCACTAATATCTCCCGTAATCTTTACTTAACATGAAAACTCCAGTTTTTTAACGACAGGCAATAAAGATAGAACACTCAAGAATGGATAAACGTTTTGTTTATCTCCCTCTTTCAGCACTTACTTAGAATGCAAGGTCATTTCATCTAGTGTAATAGTAGTACCGATTATTTGCTTTGATATTTTGCTTACTTCAAGAGGTTCATATATATTTAACGCTATAGCTGCTAATTATTAGGTTATGTATGTATGAAATACATTTGTTGAACTTCCAATACATAACTGGTAGACAAACTCCTCAAGAGACTTCATATAAGTTGTAATAGTAACAGTCACTTATCGGTTTTCTTATCTCGCTGCATATACTTCGACCTGGACAACCAGGTCCTCACATAACAAGTGAATCTCATATTTCAGTGTATAAACAAATGGACCCAGTTGACTTACATTAATATTTCTAATGGGAACTGAGACCTGGAGCCTTATCAACAAACTGTGAAGCGAGCAAGATGATTCCTACTATGATCCATAAGTTGATATGTGCAATAACTTCATAATGATGTCTATCAAAAACGCACAGCACAGAAAGATGGCAGTTGAATCCAATTTTAGTGTATTTTGTAATATTTCAAGTTGTTATTCATCGTAGACTGACATCAGTTGGAGGAACAAAGGAAACCTGGAAGCACTGGACAGCTGTTTCGTCCTAGTATGGGACTCCTCAGCAGTGCGTACCCATGACCCCGCCAGGGACCGAACCCGCGACCTTCAGGTTCTGTGGCCAGCACGTTACCATTGAGCCACTGGGTCAGAATCCAATAGCCCATATTTCCAACTTATGTTAGCTCACGATATAGCGCAACCGCCACCCACACAAAAAGACTCGACTTTCACATATAATAATAAATTGACACTGAAGGTTTATTTGTTGCAAACTGTGCCAAATACATTACAAAGACGAACTGATACATACCTGTCTAGCCTCTTTGCTGCCCATAGACTGTAGCACCGCTCTATCCAAACCCAACTTAAGCGATGCTCGGTCGAACATTTCGCGTTCATACGTATTACGAGTAATCAAACGGTAAACTTTAACCATTTTTTGTTGTCCAATGCGATGACAACGTGCTTGAGCTTGAAGATCATTTTGAGGATTCCAATCTGAATCATAGATAATCACTACATCTGCTGCAGTTAGATTAATCCCTAGGCCACCAGCCTTGGTACATAGAAGAAAGACAAATTTATCTGGATCTAAAATAAAAGGAACTAGGTCATTAACATTCTCACAAAAACGACAAGACAAGAACTACATTCGATAGCCTAGTAACTAAAAAGTGGTAAGAAAGAATCAACAAAAACAGTTGAGAAAGTGAAACGTTTGGGGAGTCAAAAAATCGGGTACAATATAAAACCATTTGACGTCTGCTAACGTAAAAATCTGTCCCGCTTTCCACGATTTTAAGCAAAAAACAGCAGATTACCATATGGGAATCAGCCTGACAAACAGTGTTCAAGACTCTACGTTCAATAACTGTCAGACGCCATAGAGGAGGTCAAGAACAGCAAACGCGAAAAACTGGCAGGTTTCAGATTCAGTCTGGGATATATATATCGGCAAGGTATTCACAATCTTTCCGGTTCTCGAACAGGACACTTGCTGACGCCGGACACTGGGCGTATTTCTTGACTTGAAGGCAGCATTCAACATTGTTCGGGAAAGTATTTCAAGTCTCTCACTGAAAGGAAGCAGAATAAGTACACTCCAAAATTCCCTTAGTTATATATATTGTGTGTTTTGGAACCTGAGGTACGGTATCAAGTGGGTTATGTACAGAGCTATCGGCATTCTCCCTTATTGCTTAGCTTTATAATAGACGTACTAATGGAGGTCTCCATGTCGTCGCCTGATCTTGGTTGAAACGAATTTCTTGCAACCCAAAGGTAAATTGTTCCTCAAAGACACGCCTTCAATGTCCCCTCGTCTAGCAATAGGCAATGAAGTGATCCAGAGTATTTACAATTTCACCTATCTGTGAAGTTATATCGGCGCTGATGAGTCGGTGACATACGAAATCTGCGCTGATACAAAGGACTCGGATAGCTTTCATCAACATACAACACCACTTACGGTCCCGCTGTTATTTCAAAAACGCCCATACTTCAGTTTGCTCTGATCTACTCTATGTTTGTGAAGAATGGCCATAGGCCGTGTATCATGATGTTATCGCATCAGTAACTTAGAAGTCAGGTGCAGAATCTTAGGGTGAAGAGGAAATTCAGTTGATGAGGTTGTGAATCTTCATCGGCTCAGGTAGCTGTGTCAGGTGTTACACATGCACTATCCACCATCTACCTCGCCACGCAATGTTAACTAAAATAGGTTCAGAATGGAAAATAGTACCGGGAGATCATACTAAAACATGATATCATCGCAGAAAGTCTTTAACTGTTGATGTGAGCCATGTAGGAAAAGACAGACTTCCCCGTTGGCATCCGCGTGACAACAGAAAACAGTGGTTGAAGACTATGGATGACATAACTAAGAATCAATCTCGGAGGCCTAGATGTATCCACACTATCTGCATCTTAGTAGTACTACTGATTCAATATTTTCTCCTTCCTCTTTGTTATCTTCTCACGACTTCCTACCACCTTCAAATACTTTCTTTTATGTTTCTTCATCTTCCATCTTAGCGCATTCTCGCTTGATGTGCTGAAATGAGGTGCATCCACTTGAATCATTGCATAGTAATGCCTGTTGAAAGCTTATGTACCAAATATACCAGTCTAATCCTACTACTTGGTTCAACCAAGATTTGGTTTTGTTTCTGTTCCACTGTATAGAAGTTTGTCAAATATAATCTTGAATGATGCAAGAGCGAATAGTCATCCTTCCACGCTTTATTCTGCAAGAAGCAGTTTATGGAGTAAATCAAAACACCTTAAATAACTAATCCGTCATTCAGAGATGAAGGCACAATATGTGCTATGAGCAAAACAAATATCACTAAGAATGATCGTGAGTGACATTCAGTATGTCCAACGTTTTAAAGTATAACCCGGAGATGAGAAAACCTAAACAACTCACAGACGTAATACAGCGAAAGATGAAATAGCTTCACATATTACACAGAAACACTAAATAATCAGGGTCTGACAGGATAATGCATCTAGTGCAAGTTGCCAGACTCTAAACAAGCAAGCATGGGAAATAAGTTTTAAATGAAGCGCAAAAACGTAGGGGAAGATTTGTAACCGGAAAGAAAATAAACAGATGAAGGTTAGTCAGAATACTCAATACTATGAAAATGATAAAGAGCAAACACCTACGCCATTCCCACCAATTTTCAGCCAAATCACTGAAAACCTCCAGTAAGTCAATCTACATGACTCATATCAACCATCAGTGGCTTCACGCACTGGTGCCACGTCTTCGTCTGATTCTTCACCTTTTAGTCTTCTTCTAACATGCTCCTCCTTCAGCTGACATCGTATATCGAGGTGGGCGGTAACTCGGTATGCGTAACACATGTCCAGGTCACCCTCAGTCGGTCAAGCTTCACAACTTCAACAACTGAAGTGCCTCCCTTGTCCAGTGCTCTACAATTAACAACCACATAGCTAACACCATATCCAAGCAAAGTCATGAATGAGGACACCTGTGCTCGAAAACCTCTGATAGATTCGAGTCTTCAACTTTCAACTGTCATGTCTCAGTCCTATAATAGGTTAGAGTGGACTACTTACTCATCATTTGGTGAGATGGTCAGTTGGATATCTCACCGGCACCAGAGATGAGGTAGGTTGGTAAACTACAGACGAACAATTTGGTTGCGAGTACAGGTTTTCTCATCAACAAGCTGTTTGGGATTGCTACTACCCCACAGGCAAGGAGGTGGTCAACACGTTTCGCATCTTCATGTCCTCATAATAAACTCGGAGTTGGTGTAAAGCATTGCGAAAGGAGCCAGTGTATAAAGGTGGTTTGGTTATTGTGATATATAAGCCAGACCATAACGTCAATGTAACAACTACCAGTGGGTTGTCTTCAGGACATCGTTATATTTGTAAATCTACAATTAGTACTTTTCCTGGTTGGCGATAGCAGTCGACAAAATCGAAAATAGTGGTATAGAAAGCGATCCTGAAAAGAGCAGAAACAACAGAGGGAGCAGTCTGAATGCCCTGCACCGTATCGTCACCAAGTGGTGCAACTACTGAATGATTCAGTAGACAAGCTTTTCTCAATAAATTTCATGCACGGATTCCTCTTTATGAATTTGAAAAGAGCAAGAAAAACTCATAAACAAGAACTGATATCAGAAAATGAATCGCTGAAAATGAAGTTCCAAGCTGAACTCATCGAGATCGATAAGTACCGACTGTATGATGAAGTACACGAACGTTTCGGTCCGACAAATCTTTTGATTCGAAGTTTTGTTAACAAAATAGTTCAGATTAAATCTATTTCAGAGGATAACTAAAACATGCTGAAAACTATGTTGATTGATGAAACCCATGTAATACAAAAGGCGAATGTTGAAAAATTTATTGCAGCAGTCAAGGTTTACAGACTAAACAATCAATTTAACCAGACACCTTTGACTGTTTTAAGCCATGAATAGAAATTGGGCTTTTTATTGTATCTCTAGGGTTAAAAAAAAATCCGATCACTGGAATTCGGTTTCAATATATACGATTGACGACGTTTTAATGTCTACTAATCGACTTTCTTCTGCTTGATTGTAAAGAATTTTTTCAAATAGCATTCTTGAATTGTTCTTTTCTTCTAAAGTGTTGTATAGAAATACATAATCTATATTTTTCAATCTAACTAACAAGTGCCGACCAAAATACTACTGCAGTAATTTTACAGAGACGCATCATTAAATGTCACGTAAATTTACAAACCTAATGATTAGTATGAACATATTCGTTATATGTGATAAAATATGAGAAAATATCATGTCGTTTTGGAAATCAATTAGGGTTCTCTTTTGAAAGATATGCACAAATGGTAAAACAATTCCTAACCTAAAAAATTATCGAGGGTGATTACAACCTAACAGCTGTAAGTGACACACTTGACATGTAATTATATTGATTTAAAAGTTGTTCAACTCACCAACACTAAATCTATCTATAGCTTCCTGACGCAATGGCCCATGAATTCGCCCATCAATACGTTCAAACTGAAATCTAAATACAAAGAAAAGGATTAGTGAATTGCACTTCACTTCAAAATTTGATAAAAACATTCCTTTCCCTATAATTCTGATACTTCAAATTGATAATGTGGTGAGCTCAATTAGATAAAAGAGGTACTGACAACTAAAGAAAATACCCAAATGATAATAAGTATTTTTAGGCTGTTATCAAGTATAAACTTATGTTAAACGATCAGTGAAAATAGTTGGTCGATTACACAGCAGAAGGTGAGATGATGGTAATATTTGAACTGTTAGGCCAACTTTACAGAAAACGCATTAATTAGGAAGTGTGTTTATTAAAGTGTTGTCAGTAGGAATACATCTTATTTGCTCGAGAAAAAGTAAATAATATGATTTAGAACCCCAAACAGGATGACTATGAACCAAGGCGTAGTTACATTCTTATTACTTCAAAATCTCAACTTTGATACTTCATATTTAGCTTCGCTAAATGGGAAGAAATTTCTGTTTGAATGCTATACATTTTGCTGCTTCACTTGGTCATTGGAATTGCAATTTAATCTACTTTAGGGTTGTAAAAAGTGGTTAATGAACCTGAGAATAACGACGATCTCTAACCCATGGTTACTTCAAAATACTATTTTAGCACTTTTCGGGAATAACAAGTGCATGATGCTGATTTCGATCTTAGGATAAATCGTTGACAGTACAAATTCCCTGGTGAGATTTCAAATCTGCATAGATAACCGCCCGCTTACGTTCAAGTTATCTTGGCTTGACTATAAGGATTGAACAGATGGAAGAGTTTCGATGAACAAATTGACTGGAGACCAATTCAGAGTTACATAATTGCTACATATTGTATGATAACTATTGATTCACTACCATTTTCATGAATAAAAGTGAGACTTGCTCGTATGCAGATAATATGGGAGAAAAACAATTAGTAAAAGAATGAACTTACACATTGTGGCGAATATGACATTTAGCCAACCGGAAGTATAAAAACATAATAACCGTAAAAGTTACGAAGAGCCGAACAAGAATCAGTAAAACAATAATAAACAATGTAAAAACGGCGTAATTCAGAAGTCAAAGTGAGAAATGAAATGATCAACTCTGCTATTGAGACTTACCCTTGATGAACAAGATAATCTTCAAGAATATCAAGTACACGAATCATTTGTGAAAAGATGAGTACTTTATGACCATCAGCACGCAGTTTCGGTAACAATTTATGAATTAAAACCAACTTGCCCGAAGCATAAACCATAGTTTGGAAGGCCAGTTCATCTTCATTAAGAGTATCATCGTTCGACTGAAATACGAACATCAATAAGGAAAACAAGAATATAGGTAACATAAAAATGTATATCGATAAGAAACTTTTTTTATAAAGCGAAAAATCAACAGGAAAACAACAAAAATCTAATAACGCTCATACCACAAGTTTAATGATTATGTTTGTTGCAATGTTAATTTACATGAATTTTGATCCCACTGTGCACTGTCCATCACGTTGACCTGGTTTACAGATTCAATAAAGCTGGAGTTCAATTAGTAGTTTGAGCAGCTGATTCTTATTTACATCATTTTTATGAAAGAAGTAACTGATTCCACTTATTCAGACAGAAAACTGGATGACGTATGTGGTTTGCAAAATCTTTAAGAGTAGAATAAACATTTTTACCTTTAAAAACTGTTCGGTCCCAAGCGAAAATTGTGTTGGTAAACACTAATCTAATTAAAATCTTTAGATAACTTTACACCTATGAATGATCCAGATACTGATACAGCATATCGATAGGTAAGATGATATTCCTTATGCCAATGACATAAATTATCTTTCATATTCATATTAGGTGTCAACAGGAAACCTTTCCATTTTAATCGCAAATAAGACTTGGAATATCATGCTGAGTTGAAGTAGGTTTGGTTAAACGTATTAGTAAGGCAAACATACTTACCAGTAGGACAGAGAATCTGAGACACACTAAGAATAATTTATTTCTCAATAATTACACCTGGTGGTATGAATATGGACAATAAAATCATGACAGATCCCCTACTATCTTAATTGTTATATTTATCCTCTCACCCTTTGGTTTAATTTAAATTGACCTGACAAGTAAATGTGTGATTGATCAGATTGTTCGAAATTCAGTTACCTATACTGATGAATGAGATCGCCTAAATAGAGGAACAATAAACAGCAGATTTTGTGTTCTGTTGTAAAAGGTTGCGAGGGCAGAATTGTGTGACTCATCGTGTGGGCAGGTATGTTCGAGACCAATCAATTTCAAGGTCGGTGTTAGCAATGAATTAGCCGGACCACATGCATAAGTCAGTTGCAGCCAGACAAAGCTACAGCAAATCAGCGACCAGGTTAACTCAGGAATATAACAATCAGCTGTAGATTTTTTTAAGCTTATGTATGAGTGTCTATAGGTTTCGGAATGTTATCGTGTATTGCTTTTTACACGTATTTGCCCTTTTCCTTGAAATAATTCACCCTGTGCATCATTATTATCAAACTATCTTTATCAGATATGGTGGTATTCATGCTGTTGTCATTTAGGAGGTTACTCGATGATATCGCTTATTTTATTGAATGTCGTCTTGTCTTGCTTCCCTCAAAGCTAATGCACATTTTTCGATCCTTCTGAGGGTTCCGTTTATCTAGCGTGCCTAGTGCCATTTCACTCACGAATGAAAGAGTCAAAAATGGATTAAACTCTACTCTATAGAGTATAAAAATAAAATAATAACGGTACCTGGGCTTCAGAGAGAATAGCATCTTCAGCACCTTTAATTAGAAATGGGTGATTACAACATTTTCGCAATTCCATCATTATATTCATTAGGTTGGGTGCATTCGTAGTTGAACCTTTGCACAGAAATGAGAAATTACGTTCCATAATTGCTCTATAGTATTTCTTCTGAATATTGGTCAACTCCACCTATTGAAGGAATATAAAATCTGATGATAAGCAACAAACCATATCATAAACGTTTGTTTACAAACTGATACGACATGAATTTCGCAATGTCAGTACTCACACACCAAGATGTAGTGACATACCTCAACAACTGTTTCTTCTTTAGGAGCTAAACTCTTTTCTACGTCTTCTTTTAATCGACGAAGCATCATAGGTTTTAGCACTGTCTTTAGGCGTTCAACTTGTTCTTCTGTTTTTAGTTCACCATATTCAGCGACGAATGTGGTCGAACAATTAAATTTCTCAGGTTCCAGAAAATTTAATAGTCCAAACAATTCCTCAACATTATTTTGTAATGGAGTTCCAGTCAGTAAAACACGATGGTCCTATAAGTATACAAAAGGTACACAACCAGGAACTTATCTACAGAATATACTAGGTAACAAAACACGAAAATAATGAAAGTTTAAGTGTTACCAGTCTATTTATGAGTACTTAGTCGATGAAAAATTCACTATAAATTGCCTAGATTTGTAGGTCTAAAATATATCCCGTCACAATAACAACTATTCCAATGAATGGTTTAATTGGGAATTACTAGTATAACCATTAAATCTGATCGTCTATCTATTAAATATATACCTATAGGCGGACAGTGATAAAACAAAATCATCTAGTGAGATCACCATCAAATCAAAAGGAGACTGTTTATGTAATAGCAACCAAGCGGTATGCATTAGTCACCCAGTAACGATACACCCAATCACAATTGTATATAAATCAAAGTTTCAATGATGTGATCGATATTACAAGTGTACTTTATAAAGTAATTGGCTGAGTTATTTTCTTGAAGACTATATGAATAATTTAACAGTTGGAAAGGTTCCAGCAAATATTCAAGCGTAATCGTCAGAATGAAAACTGTAGACTATATCAGATGCACACATATAGAACACATTTTTGAAAACGGAAAGTCAGCTGAAAAGGAAATGGGTTAAATTCTTCTTTTTCGACCAAAAGTTGCCATTAAGAAGACTTATATTCATAATAGCCACAGAGTGTATATGATTGTTACTGTTTTTACTCTTTAGATTATGCTAATAAAACATGTATTAAAAAGGTAGGTTCAGGTTAAACTTTAGCCTTACCAAATCTAAATATCTCAAGCCTTCACCAAGTTTGCACTTTTTGTTTTCAACCGATGAGCTTCGTCGATTACAGCAGCTGCCCAATGAATTTGACCAAAAAATTCAATATCATTCATGAGAACTTCAAAAGTTGTCACTACCGCATGAAACTTGTAAACATCGTGTCTAGGTGCGCCTGATGAACGCTTACGGTAAAACATTTCATATTCCTGAATCATACTCCGACTGACAGAACTCCCATGGTATATAATTACATTCAAATCTGACCAATTTTCAAATTCACGTTGCCAATTTCCAACAGTTGACAAAGGAACTATGACTAGAAAAGGTCCTTGTACATCAGCTTTAAATATTTCCAATAGAAAAGTTACACTCTGAACTGTTTTGCCCAGTCCCATCTCATCTGCGAGAATACAGTTACGATGATGATACCAACAGAATGTTAGCCAGTTAACACCTTCTACTTGATAATCTCGTAATTTGTTATTGTTTTTATAGATTGTACTAGAGTCGATTGGCTTCCAAGTAGAAGGATCAGGTCGAATAATCTGGAAATATGAAAGCAAACAGAAATGCTGTGGTTGTTAGTTATATATAAACACACCCCGACCTCCAAGCATTCAGTAAAAGTAAAAGAGATTACTGTTTCATGTAGTGTGTATGAAACTAACCGTTGCAAACGAATTATACCTGTGCCATAAACCATGGAAATCGCACTAGACAATAAACAGTCAGTAAATAAATATTAGGGTTATGCCGAGTTTAGCAGAAACACAATAAAACATAAGAAAATACTAATAGTTGGCTATAATATACAAGACTCGTCTAGCCGTTTGATACATAATACATAAAGAAATTAAAACAAATGATGGCAACTACCAATGATACTAATTCTCAAAACAAAGTGGAAACATTAATAAACAAGCTAATATAACAAGTGGGAAACTAGTGTGTTCGTACATGACTTGGATAGCATACGAAAACAAAGAGAAAAGGATGAGCTAACACAAGGAACAACCAAACAGAAGATAGTATTACGTCTAATATTCACTGTAAGATGAAAAATAAGCTCATACAAACAGTTCACATCAGTTTTTGGCTGTTATTTAAGTAGACCAATCATTGATTTTTGTGATTTATAGGATCAACTCAAGAATGTCTGCAGAACTGGAGACGGTTCACAGCTGAAGTCTGACTGAGTGCATATATTGTCTCAATTACACCGTGAGTTATCATGTGCTATGTTTTCTCCTCACATTATTCAATCCCTTAATATCTACATGAGATCATGCATTAAGGCGTAACGATACAAGTCTCCACAACCTATATTAGTACAACCAGATAAACGATGATAAGAAGAAAGTTAAAACAGGGGATTGATACAGTCAAAACTGAAGAAAATTGCAAAGTGAAAAGATGGTCACATTGATTGGTCACTGGAGAGTAAGCCGTTTCCTGTTGTCTGGTCATGAGTGCTGGTCGAATCATAGCGGTCAATTTTGGAATATGGCCACTAAGCTAGGAAACTCAGAATCAAAATGACTTTGATGAGTGTTGGTTAGATGTGGTTAAAAGCAAATAACTAAATATGACATAACAATTAGGATGACAATGAGCTGATGTGTCTGTGATACTGAGATCGGTTGGGAGGCACTCCACTTAGTCTTCAATTAACGATTTCGGTGGCCACGTAGGTGCTAGTCTGCTAATACAGTTGACAGCGACCGTAAGAGATTTCATTATCTGTTACCATGACATCCAAGGTTATATGTGAATAGAATTTATATTTCGTCTCCGTTTGATCAATGAATCTTATAGCCACATAGATGAACTAAAAGCACATTCGGAAGCAAAATGATAATATCTGTGTACAAATCTGAGAGCGCTCAAAAACCTACTAGAGAAAATTATGATAAACATTAATTAGAGATCAATGAAAAATTAAATCACTGCGTTGTAAAATGAAAGCATTTTGTTGGCATATGATTCCCACGATTCTATGGCAGAAACCACTAATAGGGTATGAGTTATAATGTATGAATAGTCTCTAAAACCTATTCCTACTAATAACTAGCTTTCCAGCCAATAATGTTTGCTCAAAAAATATTTTCCTGTAGAAGCATTACATAGGGCAATCATCACACATTGTATTGTATCTTCGCACAACACGATAAGAAAATAACCAAAAGAGAACATTTGTTACCATAACCCTTATGGAAGAAATTTTGTACATTCAAATATGATACCGAAGCACTGGAAAAACAACAATATGAACTAATTTCAACAGCTACTCGCTTAAATTCTTTTTTTAAAAATACAGAATGGGTTAAACGACGAAAAATGTGGCCGTAGGCATGAGACCACAGGCTTTTCACGGTACTTTGACGTTTTTACGAAATATATGAACACAGGTGATTGTTAAGTTACCGAGTCAGATAAATAAAACTTTAGAAATGGTTATGAAACACGATACAAGCAAATGCGAGATGACAGTCGACTCTGTAAAATTTGATAATCTTCATTTAGTTACTGGGATCAGTCAGGTAGTAGCATATGCATGCCAAGTTTAAACGCGAGTGGTGAACAAAATAGTAAATGAAAGTACCTTGTAATCATGGTCTCGTGGAATGACAGGATTCTTCGGTGGATAACGCCGTTTGTAAAACTCCTTAACTTTTGCTGGATCAACATCCTGTGACAATTCCCAGGTCGCATCTTCATAGGCTAGTGAACGCCATTTAACTAGATAATATGTCACATTAACAGGCGAGGAAGTGTCATCATCATCATCCTTATCATCGACCTCATCATCTTTTTCCGTCTTGTTATCTGTCATTGCACTTGATTCCAACTGACTGTCACCTATTTCAAATTCTTTAAAGGTTGGAGAGGTAGTTGGGTCGTTTATGTCTCCAAATTCATCTTTTTCTTCATTTTGACATGATGATCGTTCAACAGGACTGGTACAAACAATATCTTTGGATTTCATATCTACTTCGGGATCTGTTTTGTGAATGCTATATGTATTCTTATCATCTGCATTGGCCGAATGAGGACAATGCGAGTTATTTTCACTGTCATTGAAGTCATCAGTAAGTGGTGTTGTTGAGTGAATTTCAGAGATAGATTCTTGTGTATTTGTTGTCAAGGTAGTAATCACATCGTCACATCCAACCTCATTCTTAATTTTACATTTTGTCTCACGAACGCTGAGGATTTTGTTGCGTTCCCTGGGTCGTTTACTGTGCATTTTAAAATCCAACGAATGTCCACTGTTTTCTGTTGTCACCAACTGGCCATTGTTGTAAACTTTGACATCTAGGACACGTTCAACCTCCACATAATCTGGGTTAAACAATACAACATCATCATCCTGAAAGATAAACAAACAGTAGAGTAAAAAACTATGCACATATGATTCAACATAACATGGTTGAAAGAGATTAAATGTAGAATACACTTTGTCTCATAACCCAAAAGTTACCGACAGTTCATGATTTCTATCTTACAGACAACATACACATCATCTGAAAGGTAGTATCTTGTGTGTCGGTAAAGGAAATACACATCCAACACTATGAATGAAGAAAGACAAAAGCATTACGAAGGAATTCCAATATTGAAAGTGATAAAATTTATCTATACGATAAGACATCAATAAGAAATCTATGCAAATCAGTTTCTTCACTGAATATACACAGCACACCTTACCTCAGTGCGTATGGAGTTGGCTTGTCTTATTTCGAACCGTCTTATTTTTGGAAGGATGCGTGGATCACTAATTTCATCTAAAGCCCGCCATTCACAGTGAAGATAAGAACTACAAAAAAGGAAACATTTGAAATTCACAATATATTACCTACAGATTATTATTTTTAACGTCTGACTACTTTATGAAATTTCCATCCAGGGGCTATGAATAGAAGAAAGGTTGCACTCCGTATGAATATGAACTTGATAACAATAACGCTAATTATCCCAAAATCAATTCTAATCTACAACAAATTAGCTAAGATATGGATATCATGAAACACAATGACAAATGATACTGCCGAAAACATGTTTTAAGTGGAATGTCCATTGAATTCTAAGTAGCATCAACTTACTCGTGCAATGAGTCGCACTCGCTAAGCTATGTTAAGGACATATTCCTTGCGGCAGGGAAATTACACAGCATTCAAATAAATACGTGTGTATCTGTGGATTCACTTCGCCGAAATATATACACATCACTGATAATAAAGGTCGAAATAAGTATATTTTACCATCAACGGAAGAATCATAAGTTTGGAGATAGGGACAAACAAAAGTTAACTCAGAAAAATAGGGAAACGAATTAAATTAGAGTCATGACAAGCCAGGGAAATTTACTGCTAACTTTAAACCAATCAATTACATTTCTGATCGAACGCAGAACCGTTAGATTTCATAATTTTCGAATACAGTCTTAATGTCGTTAGCGACTTGATAGAGTCCTCAACTCAATCTAGGCTACGTAAGTGATATTTAATCATCAACACACTTGGGAGAGATTCACATCTTGTACATGATGGTTTCAGAGCCTTAATAAAACATTCAATATTTAAAGCCTTTCCTTCTGAAGAGTATACGTTTAAAGGCTACGGAATAAACTAGGGCAAGCAATTTGCCTTATATGACTTATATTGCGTACACTACTAGTACAACAATTGGGATGTCTGACACTTAATACACTCATTACGGAAATGAATCATAAAGAATGACCAATGAATACGGACAGGCATTATGGACATAGGCCCTGGTATTGTCGCCAAATAGTTCCATGTAACGGATTTTAAGATAACGAGATATCATTACTCCCTAAGACTTCGACATGAAAATGCTATTAAAACGATAGTTTAGACAATGGCATTTCTGAAAACTTAAACACGAACAGAATTCTAAATATGGTTCTGCAAACTGATTCATACAGTCAAACAACCGAAACCAACATATACGTCAGTTTACACCTAAAATTATTAGTTCAGTGAGAGAATGAACTCAATCATCTTCACATGACAATGATTGTAACTTGCTAGTACATGGCATTACTGCAAAATGGTCAAAGTTGCCACACCTCATTTCAGTACATCAAGTGAGAATGCACTGACATGCAAGACAAAGAAAAAACTCAAGCGGAAGACAGCACATAGCAAAGATGAAATAGAATATACTGAAATCACTACGACGATTAGGATGAGAATGTGTGGATAAATCTGCGCCACCGACATCGATTCCAAACCATATCGCCTCGAGTCTCCAACCACTGGTTTCTGCTGTCACGCGCACCCCAACCGGCTAGTCTGCATTTCCTTGCACAACTCAGATCAACAGTTACAGACTTCATGCAGTAATGCCATATTTTAGTCTGCCTATTTAGGGCATTCTTCCAGCGTGAACCTACTTCAGCCAACATTGGGCGACGAGGCAGACGATGACTAGACATGCTTAGCACGTGTCCCAACTACCTCAATCTATGGAGGTTCACAACCGCATCAACTGATAGTCCTCTTCTCCATAAAACTCTACACCTGACATCCACATTTCAAACATGGTGACGCCATGTTACGGAGGCAATGGTGGTTGCACACTCTTGTAACCTCATATCTACCTTAGGTAGTTACGTTTCACAGTCACAGAGCAAAATGCGGCACTGTACACCTGGCCATTAGTAGTAGGTAGTTGGATATCACAGCAATCGCATAAATGGTGGCGAGTTAAAAAGATACTCAAAAGTTTCTCAGTCAGGCTTAATCTGTTCATATATAAAATATAAATTAACTATAATACAACAAATAATCCTGAAAGCGGACTAAAAGCTGGCAATGCCTTAATGAGATAAGCGCTAAAAGTCAATCGCCAGTGATAGTTAGTATTGTTAAGTCGAGTAAAGTGAAATTAACTAGTAACCAAACAATGAGAAACTTAAAACTTACTAGGACTTGTATTTTAAATAAAATTCTTCAACCTCTTCCTCTCCCTCCTCTTCCATCACTGTGATTTGAGATTTCTCGCCTGAAGCATTTACAGAATTCTGAAATCCTTTGTCTGAAATATCATTCGGAGATTTGATCTCAGTTTGAGTAATCTTTTTAACCAGTCGTTTTGTGATTCGACGACCAAGTACAGACTCGACAATCTTATTGTCAATACCCTCAGCAACATCCTGTATATTTTCCAAAGTACAAGATGATGTTACAAGTAAGAAATAAACAAAACCCAGTGAAACCATACAACTTAAATTTCGACATTTTACAGATTTACCCTTGGGGTTTGCAATGAGCAGGTAGACAAAGGGGAAACGAATAATCATAGAACATAAATCAACATAGATATATTTTTAAAAACTAAGATGCACACCTAAAAACCACTATGCGATGACAACCTTATGAAACTTCGATCCACTGCCGTTAAACAGGATAAATTTGTGAAAAGCGAATGGATTCAGTTAGTCACTGCACTCAAAGATGTGCAAGAACTGACCAGACGAGGTTGGAAACCCCTAGGGTACATAAGCTCTTAACCAGAGAATGGAGCATGAATGTAAACTGGTCATCGTTAGCCAGTCAACATCACAATATCTGATGTTTCCCTACGGCCTTGTGGTACAAAATTCTAATCAAAAGGTTCGAAGAGTTAACTTCTAGGACAACCAATTGCTATTATCTGAGTAATTGGGAACCACCCACATCATGATAGACCATATAATAAAGAATTCAAAGGAACTTATTCCCATTTTTCGACACTAGGCTTTACAAAGCCGTTATCCAACGCAGTATGGAAATTATTTTGAAGCCATGCTTTCGGCTGGCAGACAAATCAACAGAGAACCTTGAAAAAAAAGTGCATCAGTTTAAACATACAATTTCTAAAAGCACACAAAGAGGTTGCAAACAGAAACGAAATATGATAATAATAAACATATATGAGAGGATAAACATTTTCTTCAGGTTGAATATACTCTTTGATGACGAATGCGAACAGTTACGAAACATGGTTTCAAGTTGTCCTGATGATTATCTCCAACCACCCATCAGCAATCAAAATGAATCACGATGATGAGCATCTCAGATCGATGACCACCTTGCAAACTTAATCTATAGAAATCGATCAGGACCTGGGTCTAGAAAACATGACACTAGTTACTCTTCAGTGACCAGTCAGTGCGGTTTTAGCTTTGTAGGACGTCCACACTTTTGTTCAAGAATCCACTGTCTCATGGAATAGGTGTTAAGCATCGTTATTAACGACAGAAGATATTCACAAACTGGAAGATGGTAATTTACTTGGTTGTGGCTAGCAGAAGAACCCAGAACGCGCGTCCCGTCCTATTTGGGGCTCATCAGCCGCTGTTACTACCAGCCACAACCAAGTAAATTACCATAATTAACATCCAGGCAGTATCGAGGCATCCGCATAGGAGCACATATACCAAAAGAAGTCAAACAATTCGATCCAGTAAAACAACGGAGAATTACAACCACGTCCATAAATAGTAAAAACTGAAAGATCATTTCAAGTCTGCATTTTCACTAAGGTATTCATGCTCATTAAAACCAACGATAGATATTGAAGTTTCACTGCTGGAAGCGTCCATGCGGTTGACACTTCCTGCCTGCCCACACCACGGAAGGTTAAGATGTTATCTCAACGTGAAATGACAATCTGTGATATTGACTGGATAAAACATTTACCAACTTAAGTAACTTAGACACATCCCATATCCCCTACTAACTGATCGTGTCTATACTATGTTGACTGGGGTAAGCGTTTTATGGGTAAAGTTTTATCATAATTTCATGATCACAATATCAAACCATGTAATTTTTTTAATATTAGTACCCATGTATCGAACTGTAAGCTGGCTGGCTTAAAAACAAAGAAAGATGGTAGTAGGACATCTCATAAAATGACTGTCTAACCATAGTACAAATTTATCCCTTTCTTCTTCATTCTCTCATATTACTGTTCGTTCAACAGATCCATTTTGTAGTATTGATATTGTTTATTAAGCTTTGAAATGTCTCTAAAATTACTTACAGCAGAATCATTCAAAGTGATCACTTCACCATTCCGAACATCAACTTCATCATCAGTCAGATTAAGCTCCAAATCATCGGTATAGCTTTTTCGATCACCAGTGTGACGCTCAGAACGACGCTTCTAAAACAATTTAAAAAAAGGCATAACTTTGCATTCAACGGCAACTTTCGACGCATTATTGCATCTTAACAGCAATATCATATACTAATATTTCATTTGTCTTATGGTTTTCTTTTATGACTATCGGTGTGACTTCCCAATTGTTAACTTCCCACAACAAATACTCCATTATCAGAAAAACAGACAAAATCAAAGCAGAACTTCACAAACAAGTGCATCGACTCAAATTCACATTGGCATACAGAGAGGAAATGTACAGAAAAAGACTGATATCAAAGTAGAAAAAGTTGTGCGAAAGAATTAACAATTTGAGGATAACGCTTAGTAAAAATATTCAAGCTATAAATGCCAATGAGTGAATAGCTCTGCACCATTGTGACTGATTTTCAGACATGTCATCAAAAGTTCTAGACCACTGATTCCTTTCGACCCCAGGAGTCAGCCAGGGAGTCTACATTTCCTCACATGACTCAGATCAACAGTCAGAAACTTCATGCACTGGTGCCACATCTTGGTCTAGCCACACTGAACCCGCTGCCGACTTAATCCTGGCTCCTCCAGCACGGCACGTCAAGGTAGGCGGTGACTCCAGATGTACAAGACATTTCCAAGCAACCTCATTCGAATGAGGTTCACTACTTCATCGACCAACTTACCCGTCTTACCTAGTATCACTAGCCTAACCCCGACATTGCTCAAACGTTGACTCCATGAAACGTGAGCAATGCTACGAAAACATCTACGTTCATGAACCTGTATTCTCTTCATATCTTCCACTTTTAACACCCATATGTCACAGCTGTATAACAAGACAGAAGGAACTGAAGCTTATTGGACTCTTCGTTCAAAAGTTAGTCACATATCTCACTAGTAAGTACCAGCGATGACATAAATTGGTATGTACAAAACGGCCCTTCTGCATCCGAGTTGAGATTTCTTCGCCAGCATCCGGTCCGTTCGGGCTGATGCAAATCCCCAAGTAAGTGAGATTTATCAACATGTTCCACTACTTCACTTCCCATCATTGAACTAAGAGTGACTGCAGATCAGTCATAGAGCATTATCTTCTATTTGACAGGTGCCAGAGAGACGCATGCCAACACATACTCACATTTCTACTCAAGATGCTCAGGAGACTGCACTTGTCAATGTCTTCACCTAACAGGACATCGTTGCTTGCGTACTCCAAGTCAACCAGATGACCTCCACCGGGTAGATTAATCCCTGTGAAGTCAGACGTACCCAAGACTATGTCCATTATTACACCCTCTACAGAAAGACTTCTCCTCTTCTAAGTAGGCTGTGGTGATCAGAGAAGTAAACAGGTTTGACAGCATCACCTCTGATTCCCAAGCACTACTTAGTACATCAATCACTCCAATCAGAGAGTCCACGACAGCTAGCCACGGGTCTCCAAATACTCATAAGGTGAATTTGAAGATTCAATAATATGGCTAAATGAGATCAATTTATCAAACACAGTCGGGTCCAGTATACGTACGTGTCTCAGATACAGCATATACCGATGACGAGAGGTTCCAGAATTCTGAAGAGCGATGTTTCCTGTCCGATATGGCATAGAGTTCGGACGTTGAAAGTTCCTATATAAAATTGATGGTAGGGTCGTAGGAGACTAGGAATGAGGTTTCAATGGCATTAATCATCCCTAATATTCGCAGAGTGAGAGGTTGGGGAAGGCGTAAGGCGCTTAACACTAGTATCAGGAGGTGAATGCAAAGAAAGAGATAGAGTCGAGGAGGATAGGTTATGTTTGGTGAAGTTTTGCGCACTACTGGAAGTGTACAGGCAACTGACACTTACCGGCTGCCCATACCATGAAAGGCTATTTCTACCTGCCAGTGTAGCTCGTTAGGTCATTGTGATATGTTAGCCCGACCACCACATTAAGGTAACAGCTACTGGGCTGTTGCTTTTTTCCTATTTTACAAGCAACTACGGAGTATTATTTATTTAAAACACAAAGAACAGCACAACTACGTGTACAGAAATACGCTATCCCTATTGATATAAATTTTTAAAAACGCCACACTCAGTATCGTCGCCTTGAAATGGAATTACACTTTCTGAACTGATGACATGCAAATACCAACCAGGAGTTCATCTCTGCCTCACATTTAGTAAAGCCAGCAGTAATAACTGATATCACCTTAAAGCGCCAAAATGATTATATTCAGATAATAGAAATAGAGAAATCTTATTCCCATTATTACATAGCGAACTTGAATACAGATTTATGAAACGTTGTAAATGATAACCCGCAGCTCCCGCATTAGTGTGACTTTCTAGCTGCACAATCTGCATCAGTAACTGGTTTACGCAATGTAGCAATTCTGGACTGCTGCATGGATGGTTTCCGATTACTTAATCCAGACATTTCGATAACAATGTCTTAAGAATGTAGAAATCTACAGCAATTTAAGTGGTTCTGTTTTCATACTTAGCATCACTCTCTGAAAAGATAGTTAAAAGCAACAAGTAAAATAGTGGGGAACGATAGATACGCATTCTATGGAAATGTACTTGTACAACCTACTATTTGGGGATAAGTTAGTCCATGACAAATTCATCTAAATTTGTATGCCAAGATAATTCACATCACGTAACAAAACTGATGAGACTTGCAAAGTAGAATATTCCGCATTATGTCCCAGTGTAAAAAACGAAATTATAATTATAATATTCTGCAGAATAATAATGTGCAGGAGTTTTCAAGGATTTTGAAAAAATAATGTCAGATGTGTAAGAATTTAAAGTAGTAACCATCCTGTGTTTTTATAAAGACCGATTTCTATAGAAATTTTTTTTAATGTAGTCCTGAAATGAAAGACTGTATAGAACTTGTACATAAAGTAAAACCAGTGCAGGACAAAGCACAGAAGTAGAGGATATTTCATGTAATCGGAATTATTTCGTTGCATTGAAAAAAAGCACCGAAATATCCATATATTCTGTTAGGTAGAGAGGTTTAAATAAAAACTGCACTGTATCGCTAATAAATCAAGCAACGGTAGAAAAAGTCAGTTCAATGACAGCGAAATGAAAAAGTTTTTGTTCGCAAATCACTTGGAAATAACTCCTACTCCTACCATCCTATAGAATAGTCCCCTAGACTACAAGATTAGTTTCATTCAATGGTCACTAAGTCACATTAAAAAAGACAAAAAGTAAACTGACTCAATAAGAAACTTACATAACTCAAGTTATTAGCTCCTTCAGACTCCAATCGAATTTCAGATGCTCGACATCCAGCACGATTAAGTGTTTCAGGCTCAGATCCTGAATCATCTCCATAAAACGCTGAGCGCTTTTTCCGTTTAATCAATGTAGGCAACGGCCTGAAACAAATCGAAGTCCGTTATTTCGAAAGATGTTCAAAAAAGTACTGCGGGAAATTACGTAAAACATAAAAAACAATTGTATGCAGAGTTCATTCATCATTCCTTATCACTACCCAAGTTTTCAGTTTTGCATTTCGATTTTTCATTCGTAATAAACAGATAACTTTTGACCTGAATAATCTTATTTCAGTACTAATTTCAGGGAGTAAATGGAATTAATCTTAGGAAGTTGAAGAGGAAATTTCACAACAGCCATCCTGCACCATGTACAAATAAGAATCCTTAATTGACAGACAGGCAAACAAACAAATATAAAAAATGGTGAAGTGTAACAGTTCAGTCAGCCCCACTTCGCACAAGCACATATGGGAAAATGAAGCACAAAGATATATAACAGGCGAAAATATAAAACAGGAAAGAAAACAGATGAAGGTTAGTCAAAATACTCATTACTATGAAAATGATAAAGTGTATACACCGATTTTCAGCAATACCACTAAAAATCTCCAATCAGTCACTCATTCACATCGTCCGTCTCCAGGATCCCAATAAACCAACCTATATGACTCATATCAACCATCAGTGGCTTCACGCACTGGTGCCACGTCTTCGTCTGATTCTTCACCTTTTAGTCTTCTTCTAACATGCTCCTCCTTCAGCTGACATCGTATATCGAGGTGGGCGGTAACTCGGTATGCGTAACACATGTCCAGGTCACCCTCAGTCGGTCAAGCTTCACAACTTCAACAACTGAAGTGCCTCCCTTGTCCAGTGCTCTACAATTAACAACCACATAGCTAACACCATATCCAAGCAAAGTCATGAATGAGGACACCTGTGCTCGAAAACCTCTGATAGATTCGAGTCTTCAACTTTCAACTGTCATGTCTTAGTCCTATAATAGGTTAGAGTGAACTACTTACTCATCATTTGGTGAGATGGTCAGTTGGATATCTCACCGGCACCAGAGATGAGGTAGGTTGGTGAATTCCAGACAAGCTATTTGGTTCCAAGCACAAGTTTCATCAGCCACAGACACCATTCCCTTTCCGATCCCAATACACGCTTAGTACCCATTATTTTAATCAGTGACTTTTTACACCTATCCTTAAAAACCGTTTGTGGTAAATATGATATCCACCACACTGAAATTACAGGGTGGGGCCCAACCAGTTTTTAGGATGAACTCAATTTACTACCGAGAGTTATTTAAACAAAATTACACCTATTTTTGAAAACGCTAGTCATTTCGTATTTTTTTCCATTACTATAAAGTATTCACTTGACGGTCCATGAACCTAATCTAAAAGGTTATGGACCTAATCTTTCTGATGAGTCTCACTAAACATCGCTTTCCTCTTCACGTCCTTAATAAGCCTAAATAATTGACAGGCACTATCTAGTTCTGATGACTTCTCCATTTCTTTCGTTTTCGCCACCCCCACTGCTCGCGGTCAGTGTGAAGACTCTTTGTCGATTTACTTCCAGGCTGCTTTCGCTTCTTGACGTCATCAGAGTCCGAATAATTGTCAAATATTACCCGGTTTTAATGTAACTCCACCTTTTTTCCAATATCTTATCGGTCTATGCCCTCCACTTTCACCCGAAGAATCAGTTTCGAAACCCGCTCTGTTTGGTGAGGTATAGGTAGACAGGTAGTAGCATCACTGGTGTTCACCCTTGACGATCAATAACTAACTGTCTTCAGTGCTGTTTCTACAGCAAACCGAATAATAACACCAAGCTTCATCCAGATGGATGTTGCTGGCATGTTCAGATATAAGATAAGCTCTCTTTTCTAACTACACACAACATTCGCATCTTTCAGTAAAGTAAACAGAGGTTTGACTGCTGCTTCTTGAATCCATTTGGGTGCAAACGCACATGTACTCATACTAACGCCTGGTGCGAATTTAAGCAGCTACTCCAAAAATAACGTGATTATTGTTATCAAAGAAGAGTGGTAATCGCCCGCCGATATTTTCCAGAGGTGGCTTGAGGCACTATGATCTGCGTTCATCGTTGGTTAAGAGGTGAAACAAGTGATTGTCAGAACGACCACTGTTATCACCTTGTCTGCAGGGACATCGTAGATATTTCTAATATGCCCTTTGGATAGGCTGTTTCTCTACTTGAACGTCACTAGCTATTATGACTATATTAAAAGGTTTTGAACCATGTAGCGAAACTGACTGACGTTTTTAGAAGTTATTCTACGTCAAGTTCAAACGGCGGTCAGTACGTGAACATACAGAGGTTGTATATCATTATCGTGCAGTGCTACAATCGTTCCCAGTTCCTACAAACTGATGCAGTCATACAGCACACAGACGGTTATCGGTTAGTATCCAGTCAAAAAGTGCGCTTTCTTCTCCATAACTTAACGCTATACCTACCTACACCGCCTAGTCCATGAGAGCTAGTCACTGAATTTCCGGATACTCATAAAGTAAATTTTGAAAATTCACCGCATCGGCCAGGTGAGGTCAACTTAATAACCACACTTGGATCATGTGTACATTTCTCAAAAAACATCATACATTCTTTGAGATTCCAGAGTTTTAGCATGTGCGGGCTGTTGTTCGAATTAGCATACAATTCGGAAGCTGAAAGCTTCAAAGTGAAATATCAGAGTTGTTCTAGGAGATTAGGAATGGTGGTTTTCTGGTTTGGATCTTTAGCAGTGGTCACAGGATGAAGTGAAAAAAACTATAGAGGGTTGAATGCTGGTATCGTATGAAGGCAAAGGAAGAGACATAGGTAAGGAGGGCAGACTATGATTGTGTTTTGTATGTTGCTGCAGCCATGTGGGTAGTTGATACTCCCCGGCTGCGAAATACTATGTCAGTTAAGTAAGGGATATGAAAGAGAAAATGGATTATTAAAGAAGGATATCTGTTTGAGACTAATTACATATTGTCTTTTTAAGAGTTTTGGATTGAGATTTCATGGTATCGTCACCGGGTGTGGTAAGACTTTAAAGAGTAGTCGTCTCAGTCAACATAACTCGTTGGATTATTGATATGCAAGCCTGATTACCATGCGAAAGTAGCAATTAACGGCCGAGAAGTCATCAATTAGCATCCTCAGAGGAAAATACAAATATTAATGCCCCAAGTTTCCATGGGATTCAAGAAATGGATGTACTTGGCTTAGATTTTATCGCTATCTAACCAATCTTGTTATACTGAGAAATCCAGTAAAGAGTATATCAGACACACTAGCACTCCAAAGTAATTAGATGTATGTGTTTAACATCCATTAAACGAAAGTGGAATGAAATTAGTAAATCCTAGTAAAAGCACACAAAGAAATTGGAGTGCAACTGGTTCACCTCTTAATAAAGACGACTAATTCGTTGAACGAACTACTCACTTGCAAAGTTTGATACACGAATCGAAATCTTGGTTTGATAAATATGAAAAAATTTAGGATACAATACCGCAGTATATCGATAAATCTGTGAACAGTATAATGAAATAAGATACAAATGAAAATGGAAAGATGGAGAAGACTAGTGTTGAATCGTTCGTTTTTTCATATCAGAGAAAAAAGTGAATACACCTACATGATCACGACTAATTACACACAAAGTTGCGCAAATTTTCTATTCTCTACAATCTGCTCTCTGGAATAAATTAGAGTCAACCTACGTCTCTTCCTGTACAAATACAGTACGTAAGGATTGACCTCACCAATTATGGACTAATATTTTGGTCAGGTACTTTTGACATTTTCATATTTATTTCAGATAACAAACAACCAGGCATGCGGCTGATGGGAAGATAACTCATTCAAATAATCCCAGGTGACATATTAAAAACCATGTCAACTGGTCTTAATTCTTGACTAGAATTACCCAACGTCAGTGTTAGCAACAACTGCACTACAAATTCACTCAATCAACAAGCAAACTCTTAGAGCCTAAATTCAAGGCTGGTGGTGTTTGATGAAAATATAATGAGATTAGTAAATGCATATTGGGTACAAGATCGTTTACCGATTGAAGTTTCGCGTAACTAGATGGTATCAGTAACTAGCAAATTACAAGGATGATTCTTAGTTTACCATACAAAATTGCATGGATGATTGTTTACACTGAAAACAAGCAAAAATACACCAAAATCCAAACCCATGCCTTGTTTCTCGAAAGTACTCAACAAGTTACTGAAAATACAGGTAATAAATATAGACATACCGTCGCTTTTCGGCCGAGGTCTGGCTCGAACAATTTTAACTTGCTGAGTTATTGTTTCAGGTACATGTGAAGGATCAGGAGAAACTGTCTCTGAGGGCTGTATCACACTCGAAGAATCGCTTTGTAAATCAGAAGTGGATTTAGAGACTTTCTATACTTTCTCTTCTGTCGTATTTCAACCGGACAGACTGAAGTTCGGCGCCTTTTACAGTCTGAAAGAGATTTTTCAGCCTTCGTGTCAGGATTTTCATTCATGTTCTCAATCGCGAACGGATCTAGAGTTAGATTAGTGACAACTTCAGCCTCCAACTTAAACTTCTTCGCAGCACGACCTCTTGGACGCTTTGTTGCCGGAGTTATGAAAACAGATGGATCGGGTGTAGCGTCAGACTGATCTTCTTTAGATGGAGTTTCAACTTCTTGTTTTTTTCTTGGTTTCCGTTGACGATTTTTATCAACTTCATTCCCACGATTTAGAGGCTTGCGTCCTCTGGTTTTCTTCACAGGTTGTGAGTCGGTCGATGAAGTCTTTGGTAATATAGGTGGGTGAGATCCATCATTACAACTCAAACCACTAAACTTGTTCATTTCAATGCAATGAGTCCCAGATATTTGAGCACAAGATCCCATTATAGAATGTGATGGTGCCGGTGCTATAGGTTTTAAATGTTGTCCATTTGATTCGCCTTTGATTCCTTGATTCACGTTCAAGGATGACTAATATTTAAAAGGAAAACTGATATATTAAATAGCTTCTAATTTGAAATCAAAAATACACATTTGTTTCTATATGGCAGAGAACTTATTCATTTAATTTCACATTGAAAACGAAAATCACACTTTCATAGTTTGTAGTATTTCTTAACATTTTAAAACAGTGCACAACAATCATTTATAGCACTGATTTCATTTAAAAACTCTGCAAGTAAGACAGTCCCTTATACACAGAATATGATAATTCCGAGTGAAACCGTTTAGAAACTACCACCAGTATTTAATAGTTATGTCAGAGTTGAAAACCTTAGCCGACTACGGAAGTAATTTGCACACCTAATCGGGCAAATATATCGAATTATTATACATGTGTTTCCCTACACAGAAACCAAACGACATAAACGTAATAAAAAAAAACTCATGCTTTTTAAAATCCACAAATATCACTTCAGGAAAGTGAGGTTTCCTGGCTTCTTTTTTCATTCTCTTAACAAACAATGAAAAGTTGACGTCTACTGAACCTTCTCCTTTGCAGCGAATGGGGTTTTAAACATCAGGAGTTTTCCGTGAACTCTATGCACCATTTTAAAGAAATATTAGCTCAGGTACTGAGTGATATAGCCAGGCTTTCTAAGCGACTTGAGAAAAATAGGAATGTCAGATAATGAGTAATAAATTTCACTCTTAAGGACTATTTTGGTAAGAGATAGACCAACAACGCGAAAAGTAATTTCGTGTTGACCAAGTTGTCAAATTTCTTTCGAACTGTCTCTCTTATAAGGTTACTCACCTATCTCTTTTGTGTGAATATAAAGTTTGTGAGTCGGGACACGCTAAATTTGCCCTTTTTAAGGTGCATCAAAATCCTAAAGCACCTTTGGGAATTGCGATCAACGTTTCCGACTACGCAATCGGAGTTTTACAGCAACTAATCTAAAACCAGTGGCAGTCAGTAACCTTTATCTGATATAACTGCAAGAAGCGCAAACGAGATAGGGCATATTTCACGACTATTTATTGTCCCGTGAGCCATTTTCGACACTGCGTCAAAGGTCTTCATTTCATAATTGTCAAAAACCACAAACCGCTTATTTTCTTCCTCTTTAGCTCTACATCTAATACACGTGAGTCACGAAAACTTGACTACGTTCCTCAGTTCATTTTTATTATCTGTCACCTAAGTGGAGTAAATAATTCTGTAGCTGATGCAATTTCGAATATCCTCGATAAACTGTATCGAACGTCCTGGTTTCGTTGAAATGGCTTGGCTTCAAAAAGAATATTCTGTGCTGAATCACAGACTGTTGCTGGGAACTCACAAACTACAACTTCAACCACTGAGTTCCAGTAAAATATGATTTTATTCGACAAATCTGCTGATCAACCACACCTGATAGTGCTCAAGAGATTTCGACACACATCTTCAATAAACAGAACAAATTATTTCATCCATGAGTACGAAATCGAGTGGGAAAAGTCGAAATCCACTCAGCGACCTCGTGCACATATTAGTGCAGTAGGTAATGAACCACACTTAATGTGTGGTTGCCCAAATGGTGGTAGATGGAACTGGGTTCGAACTCGTGTCCCATGGGTTGAAAATTAAGTGTCTAGACCGATAACCACAGCTCCACAGGCAGCTGAGGATCGAAGAAGCTTATCCCACAACGCTTCCACAGGTCTGGAATGAAAAAGGACTTCAAAGAATGGACTCGGTTATATGTAGTCTGTCAAAAGTATAATATCATTTTACGCAGTTATTCATGCTCCAACTACATTCTTAGGTCGCACTTAGTTCTAAATAATAGCCTATCATTCACCTGCAAACGGTATCGTAGAATGCTTCCACTGACAGCTGAACGCATTGAAAGCTAATGATGAATGTGCTTCCGCAAAACTTCTTTATGGCACTACTTCTCAACTAAAAGGCTAATTCGCCTCAATAACTTTTACATCTGTTTTCAACAGAACGTCTTACGTCACCAGACATAAAAACGCAATGTATCCAGTTAAGTATTTTCCTGTTCAACCCACTTTACAAAAAATATCATACATTTTTGTTCTTTGAGATAATATTCGTCGACCACTTGGATCACTTTATGGTGGACCATTCAGTTATCAAATGACACAAAAAGTTTTATGTTACCAATCTAAACGATTGTGGAAATTCTGTCAGTATCGATCGTTTGGGACCGTTAGAAGACAAACTCATTGTAAGCGACATCTTTTTCTGCTCAGAACAGTCAACTGGTAGAAGATAGTCTGGTATTAGAGTACCCTGATGATCCGCCCGACGGTATAGATACACCAATATCCTCCACATAACAAATAAACACATTCAAATCAAACCATCAGGTCCCAAAAAAATTTGAAAGCATACTTAATTGATTGTTGTACCTAAGAATTTGCTAGATTTGGTTTTTTTCGTCGAGGCACTGCCACTGACACTAGTTTAAATATTTTTCGTCCTTTTTATCAATACTGTACTTTCTCTGCACACGCGGTCACCATTCAAAAAATTATCATCAAACTTTTCACCGATGTTCCTCTTCCCTGTGGCATGCCACTATTAAGATTTTCACTTCCGGAAAATCTTGTCAAGGTACTACAAGTTTCTCTTTTGCATTCCAGGCACAACAAGCAGGGAACTGAAACAACGAGATGCAAGGATCGAGGTCGACGTTGCGATCTACTGACTGCATCATTCCCAACGACGTCCTAGAATGAGCGCAGATCGTCAAGACGAGTCCACTCGGAGACCTTTTCAGGAGTTTCACTGGTGATGAAGGCATCAGATTCTTTCATTAGGCTATTGTCAGAGGGTCCTTAGTAGAAGGAGAGAGCTGTAACGGCAAATAATTCCCTAAAACCATAGACAGACGAAATAAACGCAGAACCCGGCACACAAGTGCATGAGTTCAAACTGCCACACTTAACACTATTCTACAAAGAACACGTGCATAGGAAAGACTGATAACAAAGTACACAAGCTTGTGTGACAGAATTAACAATTTGAGGATATCCATGAGTGCAAATATTTAAGCTTTACAAGAAGTCAGGAATCCAACAAATTTGGGCCACTGAGACTGATTTTTAGCCATGTCACCATGAGCTCTCTATCACAGAATCTTTTCGACTCAAGGACCCAAGCCAGGGAGTCCTCATTTCCCCAAAAGACTCAGATCAACGGTCAGAGACTTCATGCACCGGCGCCACATCTTGATCTGGCCACCTTGAGCCGCCGCCTTCCAACCAATCCAACTTAGTTCAGCATGGTTCATAGAGGTAGGTGGGGATTCGGCGTGGGTAACACATGTCCGTGCGATCTCAGTCGATGAAAGTTAACAACCTAGTCAATCAACTTGCCTGTCTTGCCCAGTACCCTTTGCCTGATCTTAACATTGCTCCCATTGAGATTCCACCAAAAGCAAGCAGTGCTACGAAGACACCTTCGATCGAAACACAGTAATCTCTTCATCCCTTCTGGTTTTACGGCTATGTCTCACAACTGTATAGCACGACAGATCAACCTGAAGCACGGTATAATCGTCCCTAAAAAGATAATCGGATATCTCGCCGGCACCACAGGTACTGCAGGTTGGCAGATGCCAGACGGCTCCGAGTTGAGATTTCTTCGCCAGCATCCGGTCCGTTCGGGCTGATGCAAATCCCCAAGTAAGTGAGATTTATCAACATGTTCCACTACTTCACTTCCCATCATTGAACTAAGAGTGACTGCAGATCAGTCATAGAGCATTATCTTCTATTTGACAGGTGCCAGAGAGACGCATGCCAACACATACTCACATTTCTACTCAAGATGCTCAGGAGACTGCACTTGTCAATGTCTTCACCTAACAGGACATCGTTGCTTGCGTACTCCAAGTCAACCAGATGACCTCCACCGGGTAGATTAATCCCTGTGAAGTCAGACGTACCCAAGATTATGTCCATTATTACACCCTCTACAGAAAGACTTCTCCTCTTCTAAGTAGGCTGTGGTGATCAGAGAAGTAGACAGGTTTGACAGCATCACCTCTGATTCCCAAGCACTACTTAGTACATCAGTCACTCCAATCAGTAATTTCCTACCTCCATTTTCGAAAACGTAGGGTGAAAAACTGGCAGATTTAGCTGCTTTGCATAGTTTCAGGTTCGATACAGCTTCTCAACTTCAAGGATAGTTAGAGGACCTACATCTACATCCCATTCAGGTTCACGTCGGATATTGGGCAACTGAAGGGTTGTTGGGGGCTAGTTGAACTGTGCTTCAAAGTTTCTTCTCAATTTCCAAGCCACCTGTCCTGGGAGGTTATTAGGATGCCATCCTCTTCGGTCACAGTCTGACTAACCATCGTGTTTTTTCTTGCTACTTCCCTTAGTAAGTCTAATTATTGGCTGACAGTCAATGCTGATGCCTTCTCCATCTCTTGCTTTGCTACCCACCATTGATCCCTACGAAGACTTAGTTTACTAATGTTTAAGTAGCTTTCGCTCTTGGTTGTGGTGAGAACCAGGTGGAATCAGTCTTCTTGCATCAATAACTTTGCATGACGCTGCGGAAATACATAGGCATTCGAATTAAAGCATTTTTGTTATTTAGTACTTCACACCTCAGCTCAGAGGTTCTACTAAAAGTAAACAATGCTTTGACTTAGCAAAGGAGCAAACTCTTGTAACGATCTTGCATCTACTATCTTCAATAGTGTTGAGTCTCATTTGTGAGGTCAGAGAGTGTTCACTGAACTCAGTCCTTGACAATTATTTATAACAACGTATAGACAGAAAAAAAGCTGCTGTTATTAAGTGTTGTAGAAGTTTGTTAATCCACGGGAAAGTATTGTGGCTTGGAATTTCAGATGTTTACATCAAATGATGAGTGAATGCATTCCATTTTTGTTCTGGCATCATTTATCTCACAGATAAATCAAATCAATATTGAATCTCTTGTCCAAGCTCGAAAGCAGTCACTTAAATAAGAGAGGATATAAATAATTAATAAATCGAACTACAGAGGCTGACAGCATCACTGTTCAGCAGTACACTGGTTGGAAGGCTAGACAAGTTATGAGCGCTAACTATCATAACCAATAATTTCAATACATTTTGAAAATACAAGAAAACTACTGTTTGTGACATCCTGGAAGTCCAACAGCTTTCAGGACTGAAACCCTAAGGAATAAGTATTCTTAAAGACATGTTTTTCTCATCGGCAGCTTCGTCAGCTCAAATCCAGTATGCAGATTAGTCACAATTAGCTGATCATTCATCAGACTGCTGAACATGTATGAACTACATGATTAGGTCAATAAGAAACGCTCATTACTTGTGTGTGTAATCCAACACGGAACTAAGATCAAATTGCCAACAAGTGAGGAGGAAATTACTCATCAGCAGTGTCTCAGGTGACTTGAAGGGTCTGTAAAAGTTCCGTTTACGTAATCTCTTGTTACTTAATGCTCGGCTAATTTATGTAGTGAAGTACTGATAAATCCAGTCATTTAAGGAATTTTTCAGTATTTTAAGCTACACATGGCTTCTGCTATTTGAAATATTTGTCAGTGTTTACCCACTTTTCATGTTATGTTAGTGTGATTGGCATGTGTTGCCACTGAAAAAGAAAGCAAGTGTTTTGCACCTCCACTTTTAATAGAATCCTGGTGAGTTGCATTCCAGAGTATATTTTGGGAAAATCTGTTTCAGGTATATTGGAAAATAGCATCCTTGAGGAATGTTGGTTAACAACTGAGTCTATCCATCCAGTGTGCATTCTATGACATATCACTGAAGGTTTCGAGATTAGAATCACTTTCTGCATTATTGGTTTAGCCTAGTTCTTGACAATACAAGTGTTGAAAGTGGTAGGATTTTCCACTCGGAATGGATAAGCGTCTCGTTAGTGAAAAAAATAAGATTATTCTTTGTCACTTCGAGTTATGCAAGAAAAAAATGCAGTTTTCCAAAAAGGAGTACTCTGAAAAACTTATGATGACTGACTGTGAACATCTAACCTTAAACAAAAGCAACAACTCTTATTTACTGCTAAAACATTTTGTATAATAGTTGAATAGAATTCTGCCTGGGTCATCCTGTAGTATTCCAACTTATCACTGCACCTACTTTTTCATCTTGACTAGGTCATCGGAGATACGACCAGAGGGTACACGATGGTTTGTTTAAAACTGGGGTATATTTTCCCATTATTTACCACCTGGAATTAGGACAAATATAGGAAATGTGTAATCAATAATTTTGGAGATATTTCGCCTAGTTGTTTCATTCCATCATCGTAAGAATACCTCGTCTTAATGTGAATGAATACCTGACAAAACCATAAAATGATAAACAGTTAATGGGTAGCAAATAATTTGCATATTAAACTTTCACTGAGGATGACTGAATCCTGTCATGTTCGAGTCACCTGGTGACATATCATCTGTCATTATTCCATGATCCATATATAAAATAAATAAAAAAAACCCAAAGTAAAGCAAATAGCCGAAATCTCTAAGCCTATAAAACATCACTATAGAGAGCAGAAACAGTTCAATTTTGAAAAAAAACAGAGACCATCAAGTAAGCGGTCGAATACGTCTATGCTCGACAATATCGTGTATTTTAATCATCCTACTCAACGTTAGACCATTTCGACTCTTCATGCAATTGTTGGGTAGATGCAGAAATTATCTTCACCTATTAATTTCGGTCACCTACTTTTGAAAGTATCGCATAAAAATCTATGTTTAAACAAAAAACACAAATAGCGAAAAACTCATTTGATGTTAGTGGAGAATATTTGTAGCTCAGGTGGATGGTCTTGGAGGTACACTAGTAGAATTGACACCTGTGCTTTATTTGTGCAAATTTTAGAAAACAGTTTTCTTTAAATATGAATTTCAAATGTGAATCTATGGTTCGAGTTCAAAATCACATAGTTTTTCGAATGATTTGGTGTATTTTAGGGAATATAAAAAGCAACTCTGTAATCTACAACACATTTTGAAAACAGTAATACTACTAATTAAAATGAGCTTTGTATGCATTAGACATCTGATTAAACAGTAGAAAATAACAGTATCATATTAATGGTGAACTGTCGGAAAATATACCAGAAAGGAAGTAGGTTGGTTAAATCACTTCCCATAACATCCATATGCTGCTAGTTTTTATAATCAGTTATTGAACCCTACACACTCGTGAACATGTGCCAGTTAGGCTTACAAAGGGAGACACTAAATTGATGAATAATGTCATTCTGTCTCATTCGGTGGGTAGCAAACATTATATTAAGATTGACCATGCCTTCTCGATCGATGATATACCGAGCACCAAATTATCTGTTGAGAAAGAAAAGGATAAATATCTCATGTATTACGACAGGCTCGGTAGTTAAGAATTGACAGCCAGATTTACATATATTCAAAAAGAAGCGTCAATCTCTTTGCCTCTACTGGTCCAGCAAAAAGACAACACACAATTAACCATTCATTTAGGAAGCTTGTGGGAAATCGATTGCTTTCAAAGAGGTTTCCGTCACGAAATGAAATCCTCCAGAAAACCCCTGAAAACCTAGAATCACTGGACAACTGCTACTAAAACAACTACTTTGGAACTCCTCAGTAATGGACACCCGTGACACTTTAAGGCGACGAAACCAGAGATATCATTTCACATGGAGAGCACATCAATACCCACTCACCGGGTAGGAACCCAATGGTCGACTTCTTCCAAATTCTGTTAGGTGGTAAGAAAAGCGCTAACCAGATGTTGGTTGGGTCATATCACGAAATGACAGAAGCTGGAAAATGTGGACCACTGATACTACTTGGGCGTCCAACCCTCGGTAGGCCAAGTAGGGTTCAAACCTGTGACCCGCTGACTGAAAGTCATTACCCTGAACCACTGAGCCACAGCTCTGACCAAATGGTTGAGTATTAACATGCTCGCAGTAAGACCTAATGGTCCTAGGTCCAACCCCACAAGGAGTCGTAAGAGCGCATTTTTAAGGAGACTTAAAAGAGCATCAAACAGCTGTCCAGTGTTCCCAGGTTGTCAGTAATTTTCTGGTTGGTGTCAATCTGTGATGAAAACTCCCTGAAAGAACAGTTAGTTATCACATAAACAAATTTTTGAATTTTCCGCCAGTCTATTTGTCCTCTTCTTTAACCAATTAAACTGTTCAGCTACACGTCATGTGGGTTGTTTTAATACCGTTGTGTCATTTCTGTCATCACTGCTATTAGTCATCTCATAAGCTTGGATTAAGCTGATATCATGTCGCTATTCTACTTTTATCCCGTTAATTATGACTCATCCTTTGGAACTTTTACCTATTCGTAATGCAAACTTGCAAAAAAAATACAAACTTATGTACACATTAACTTTCAATCACAGTCTTACACTAACCATTTCGTAACGCTCAAGGTCGCATAACTTAATAGTCTGAAGAAAATGTTTTGAGAACGAATGTTTGCTCAAACCATCAATAGTTTGAACACTAAAACACAGGTGCATTGTATGTATTTTTTTATCAATGAGTATCAAAGATATTGTGGGAATGAAATGTGAAAAACGATGAAATAAAATGGGATGAAAGAGAATAGGATGCAATACTACTGCATAATGTGTTATAGATTTTTCATACGAACATTCACAAAGATGACACAGTCATCATAACATTCGATTGACTTTTTAAATTTTTCTCATGGGCGATCGATTAATTCATTTGAAATTGCAGTCAGTCAGGTATATATATACATATATATAAAAGCAAAAAAGTTAGTGCTGCCATGTCGAATATAGAGGATAGGATCATTCTTATGAACTTGTTAAGTCGAAACGGAATTTTAATGGATGTACTTCATTCTGAATTTGATGAACAGCCTGGAACTATTTTAGGTAAGTGATAATGGTCAGTTATTTCTCAAAAGAAGTGTTTATTGTGCTATAAATGTAGTTAATAAATTATTGAACTAAAGGAACGTCAGATGTGCAGATTTGTAGCTATGAGTATGAATAGTAAATATCTAGACCAAACTGCCATCTCAATAATATAATAATGCAACCTGGTTGTTTTGTTTAAAATACTTCAGATGTCTTTCCTTAACTAAGATTTAGATAAAATATAAAATTACTTAGCTATGGCAAGCAAACTTACTGAAATGGTTTTCAAAGCAAATGAAGATTTGATTTTTAATCGTAGATGTTTTTGTATCGGGAGATTTTTTACCGTAGGATAATTCTGTTTGAATTACATTCTGTAAATTGTAAACATATCCTCCAAGTTTTGAATAATATAGTGACCAAACTGTATACAATTTTTTATATTCGTCGAGACTGGTTCGTCAAATAATAGGAAAAACTTGTGACATGCAATAAGGGAGCACTAATCGCAGTTAGTGACATACTCTTACTACTGTGATTCACAAAAAAGCAAAACTAAGTGTATCGAATGCAAATGAATTGATCGCTTGTGGACAATCGATGCAGCTATTTAGGTCTTAGTGCTTAGGATTGATCGAAGTTTATCGATCAAGGTTTGCAATGTGGTCACTTAGCGAAGTGAAGAAATACTGCTGTGCACTATATTTAGATGCTACATGGTGAAAGCCGGTCGACAAGAAGCAGTGACCCTAGGTTTCGTGCTTGTTGGCATTCATCATCAGGGCGTATCTGTAACCACGAAGGAACTAGTATTTCCTCGACGATCTTTAACCTGCGTCAATCACTCTAGCAGTTAGATACTTTACCACTAAGCTATTCAGACCACGAACAGTCCTCTATAGGAATGAATCATGAAAAAGTTGGAGTCACTCAGGTAATGTCCGTTAGCGAGCCTATAACAAATCTGAACGGGAATGATGAAAAGGGGCATCCATGTCGGCCAGTTGGTTTTCGTTACTATAGAGAATAACTCTTCATATAGCCTTGCACATTTGCATGAGTTTTAGTTGACGGTCTTGATTTGTATCAAATGCTTTCTCTATACTCATCTCATAGTTGAACACTGTCAGAACACCTCTTGGTCGACAGAGTAGAATTCTGCTTTCAGATCAAGAAATATGATATATTCGGCATCGGTAAGTATGTATTTCGAAACCTGTCCAAAGATGAAGATTTGATCTCTGCGTCCTCAACCAGGTCTTGGGCCTGTCTGGGTCTCTTTAGTCCCAGTTAAGAGTCATATAATTATGCAGTTTACGCTATGATCTGGGACATGATGTTAATCAGACTGCTCACCCTTCTCTCCGTTCTTGTAAGCTGGAACGATTAGCGAGCTAAACGACTCGCACCGGTCCACCTCTAATTCCTGTATACTTACCAGCACACTGGCTACTTTATTGAGTAAGTTCTGACCCAACTTCTGGTGCAAGCCAATACACATTCGGTGTCCTCATCTTCCAGCAAAGAATGCAGGCCTTATTGTTGTTTTTTGCTTATTCACGGTAAGAACATATATCTACTCATACTAACACAAGATCTAAATTCAAGCAAATACTCCATAAGGAGTGTGAATCCCACACTGATTATCTCCAAGGGTGGCTTATAACCACGCAGCTGTTCTGAATCCACCACTGATATGATGTGTGTGGATGCCAGGTGAAACAGTATCTCCCATCATACTTGAAGTTACTGCTCATCAGAAACGAGTGATTGTCAAAAATAGTTTTGGGGGCCGACCACTGTTGTGAGTTCGTTAAATACCCCCAGGATGCTTTTTTACTGATTCACATACCCTTCTTGAATGTTGAAGTCGCTTCCTAGTAGGATTATATCTGAAAGTTGTTTTATGTAAAAAAAATCAACAACTCTCAGTAAACACCATCCTTTTCATCATCTGATGTAGTTGGGTGTGAAGGGAGAGACTTAGAATAACCACCGACAAGTATTCTAATTCCCTCTAGTTTTAACCAACTGGACAACATAACTAGCAACTTAAACCCGTGTGCTTTTGTGTGAAGCTGAATGTCCTTTTGTTTCTTCATCCAGATCAAGGAAGGAACATAATTTTCATTCTGACTCTTACTAATTTTTACAAACAAATGGTGACGTACAGGAAATCTAAGTGTTTGGCTTTTTGATGAATGACTTCGGTACATTATGATTTCCAGTCAAAAGAAAGTCTGGTTTTGGTGAAAAGCTTGATCAAGAGGTTTTAGTAAGTACTAAAGACCATATAAGTATGGAAGGATTGATTATCATTTTGTTATACAGAAGCAATGACAATTGTGGAATAAACCAGCATACTTATACGTAAAATGTTGGTAATTATTAGTTTTCGTAGTCTAGATTAGTTGTTTGATATGCACGAAAATAGATAATTCCTAAAATGAATTTTGAACTATTATGTTTATGTATTATTTCTTTTTTACCGAAAAGAAAATAATTTAATTTCGTCAGACCAAAGTAATCTGTCTGATAAAATTATGAATCATGTTACACTGAAAATTGATGTGTCTCACACTGATCATGGTCATTTAATCGGTCGTTATGGATGTAATATAAAAGCAGTCGTGATGAAAACTCTTTGCCATATACATTTTCCAGATTCAAACAAAAATAACTTATCCAATAAAAGTAATCAGGTTTCCATATCTGGTTCACTGAGAAATGTTGAAAAAGCTAGGAGAATAATAAGGGTAAGTCTAACATGCTTATCAGTTGGTGGATTTTATCAAAACTTCTTTTTCCAGTCAAGAATTGTTTTGAAGATAATTTACATCACACTTTGAAATAGATTTCAACTAATATTACTGTGCATGAAATATATAACAGTTTAAACAGTGACCAGTCAGCTTCTGATGAACGAACAATTGAATAGTTCTCGTGCATACAACGGTCACTGATTGAAGCGATCTTCCACGCTTCTGACTTTTTAGTTTCGCCGTTTAGCAAACAAGAATTCCCACTAGTAACTCTCAGAATTGTGGTTCCAGTTTTGTCATTCCAGTAAAAGCCAGGTATCCTTAGAAAATGTTTCATTCAGTTTGAGGGTGCACACCAGTCTGAACTCCCAACGTGAAAAGAGTCAGCAACCGCAAGTTAACACCGTTCAAAAAATGATGACATGCTAATACTTTCAATGTTGTAATTTGGTTGGAGGTATCAACATGGACCTCAAGACCTAGGTTTCGTGCTCGTTAACACTCGTCAGCAAGGTAAATTTGAAACACCGAGGGCACTGATGTTCTTTCTAAGATCTGAATCCACGTCGCCTAGTGTTTACGCCATTGACGTTACCACTGAGACATCCGGGTAGCGATTGATCTCCTCTTCGACCGGATTACATATTTTGATTAATGACTGGTGAACAATCAATTTCGTGCTGTCTAGTCCTGAGTGCTGATCTAGGTCCATGGCTTTCTGCCGATTGCCTCAACCCGACTTCTACCCACTAAAATGTAATACGATTGTGACCCTTCTAGATTGGCAGCCACATTAAGAAATTATCGATAGAATTTTGTTAATACTTAGGACTAAACAACATGAAATTGGTTACTCTCCAGTGATCAATAAACGACAGTCAACGAAAGATCTAACCAAAAAAGCAGAAAAAAGACCTGATCGTCTGACTCAAGAAATTGAATGACGATGACATTCCATCAACCTTATTTGAAAATTTGAAGCCTATAGGCCTTACGATTCGACGGATGTATGGTCTACACAAACCTGGTGTGCCTCTTTGCTTTATCCTAGACATGACCAACTCGCCTTACTATGCTATCGCTAAATGGCTAGTACGATCACTTCAACCTTTGCGTTACCAGTTAACAAAATACAGCGTGAATGATACCTTCCAGTTTGTAGACAGAAAAAAACTTGAATGTTTTAAACAAATGCATGTGATCCCTAGATGTCACATCTTTGTTTACTAATGTCTCTCTAATGGAAACCATTGATTATGTTTGTGAATAATTATTGGAAAGAAAATTAGACACTGGTATTCCGATTAAGAATTTGAAAGAACTACTACTAAAATGTACAATGAATGTCCAGTTCATCTATGGGATCTCCATTGGGACCAATATTTGCAGACATATTTATGGCAAAAATGGAAAATGGTCCATTGAAAGATCAAATTGCTAATATGGAGTTGTACTATCGATACATGGATGATACTTTTTTAGTCTTTGATAGGTGCATATGTATTAATTCCATTGCAAACCATTTCAACAGTGCTCATCCACCAATTCATTTTACATACGAAAATGAAATCAATGATTCGATACATTTTCTTGATGTGCTAATGACAAGAAAAGAAAATGGCTCTATACTGAGAACCATATATAGAAAACTAACGTCTAAGGCACAGTATACGCACCTTCTCAGATGCTAATAAAGCTTTCAATGTCATTCATCGTGTTCCAAAAACGAAACTATGTGTAGCTCGCCAACGCCTGCTCCACATGGCAAAGGCTGTCGCAATAAGATTGGTCAAGTCTGAACTCACAAAGAACATGTCCAAGCATTATTTCTCCCTTGGCCTTCAGATAACTAAAGGCCATTCCTGCCATCTTATTCGTTATCTTTTTATTCACCATCATATCATTCTTCTATATATGTATCATCCTAACATTGACTAATTTAAAAAAATATAAATCGATTTCCTTACAACCCCTAGATCTCACTCTATTTTCAAGATGTAACTCCCCACTCATAATATGGCTTGTTTTTACGCCGTGCAAATTCATCCTATAATTGTAGGGCATGAAGAGGATTCTTGATAAGGATATTCTTTTTAGACTGTTGCTTTTTTAGTAAGGACAAACATGAAATCTTGCATTCCAGCATGTACTTCACTTCGAGGATAGTGTGTCACACGGGATATACGCTCTGAATAAACCAATTACTTTGAAACCACTCAAACATCTGGTGGTCACTCAGTTAATTAGAATCTCAGATGCGCAAGTGGGTAAGTACTCTAATGTAGTCAGCTGACTAAGATAAATTATTTTAAGCACTAAAATCTGACCAATTTATTTAAAAATTATTGTGCCGTAGATTGGATCGGATATTATTATTATTCATCCTTTGGGTTCCTAGTGGAACATAGGGCTTCAGTAGCACATCTCCATTTCGCTCTGCCCTCTGCCGTCTTTTTAACCTGGCTCCACGACAGCCCACAAGCTCTCATTTCTTCCTCACACCATCTCCTCCATGTCACCCTCAGCTGGGACGCCCAACTCGTCGTTCCCCCTTGAGGTTCCACTCGAGGGACTGGCTTGCCCTGGTGCGTGATGTCCGCAATCAGTCTTCCCGGTGGATGCCCAATCCATCTCCACTTTCTTCTGCATATTTGTTGGGCTATAGGTTCTTAGTTGGTTCGTTGCCAACAGGAGTGAGTTCCCTATTGCTTATTCTCATTATTCTGGCCATCTGATCCTCAGTGTCAGTATCGAGTGAGTGCAGGCGGAATCTGTTGATGATGTATGTCTGTAGTTCGTTGGAAATGCTTTTCGTGACGCTCCAAATCTCTCAACCATCACATGGAAGCACTGACTTGCTTGCGTGAATTAGTGTTAAAAATTCGGCTGTTGTTCACGCTTTATGCTGAGTGGAGTGCAGTGTGGTGCATTAGATCTCTACACTGATTTCAGACTAATGAAGGAAGGCCTGTCCTGCTGTCTTTCCGATCCTTGCTTTGACGTCCAAATATGTGCCGCCAACTGTAGTTGAAACGATGCTGCCTAGGCTAGGTAGGTAGGTGAAAGAGATTACTTCGTTTAGATTTCTCCCGTTGATGGTGATTGGTGCTTGTTGTAGATGCTGTTGTTGGTTGGGTATCTTCATCACCTCTGTCTTCTCTACGCTCACCTGAAGGAAGTCCTGTCTTAGCTGCCCTGCCGCTTCTATCAACTTGTTGCTTTTCGCCTTTAGATCTTCAAGCTTGTGTGACCTTAGACATGAATCATCATCATCAGTGGCGAAATCCAAATCTTCTTGGGTCCTTCCATCGGTCACTGAGATTCGCATTGTGAATCCCGTGGCATATGACGTTCTCATATAGTTGTTGAATGAGATTGATAAAGGTTTATGGCACTAAAACCGTAGTGTTGAAGCAGCTGCCTGCCAAATTACTTCTCGGTCGACGCTATCGAAGGCCTTTTCAAAATCGATGAAGTTGAGATTGATTTGAGTTGACTGCCATTCTATGCTCTGTTCTATGATGATGCGTAGCGTAGTAATGTGATTTGATCCGCACATGACTTGTTCTTCTGGAAGCTAGCCAGCCTGTTCTGGTCGTGATTTCGAGTTGAGAGCATTTTTTGATCTCTCCAGGATGATGCAGCTTAGTATTTTGCTTGAGGTGGACATGGACAGAAGCATGATTCCGCACCAGTTCTTCTTCCTGCAAAGACTTAGGTCATCCTTCTTTGGAAGTTTGACAAGGTAGCCCTTCTTACAGTCCTCAGGTTTCTCTCCTGCCTTCCTTCCAAACCTTCTGAAGTAGTGGTGTGGTGTGAGCATGTCGACTGCTGATGTCTCTGTGCCTGTTTTCAGTGCTTCCGGAGGAATTCCATCTGGTCCTGCTGCTTTCCCGCATTTCAGTAACTTTATGGTGTTCAGGACTTCATTTCTGCTTTTGTCGGAGGGTTTGTGTTCACTGATAGTTCTGTGGTTGGGCTGTTGGTGGTATTTCTGGACGAGTTGCAGATGGTGGTGGTCGTATCAACAGCTTTTTGAAGTGGTCAGTCCATCGTTTCCTTAGTTTCTCCTCTTTGCTTACTAGCTTTCCTTCACTATCTTTCATTGGTTTCATCTGTGTTGTGTTGTGTTGATCTCTTCCCTCCCAGATAATAACCTGATTATTTGATATAGTGTTGTCAGTTCACTCCTACCTGCAGCCTGTTCTGCTTCACTTTCCAGTGTGTCGTAGAAGTGTCTTTTGTCTTTCTATGCACTCTTCTTCACTTCTTTGTCCAGTGTAGTGTTTTGTAGGTTGTGTTCAGTTCTTTTTTTCATTGTTCATCCCTGCACTGCACAGCACTGTTTTATCTTCTGCTTCACCATCTTTCTCTGCCTGCTCTATCAGCTTCCATGTGTCTGTCGATTTACATTCCTCCTCTTGTATTGTTTCTTCTTCCTTCCTAGTGCGGTTATGCAGGTTTCGTTCCACATAGCTTTCAAAGAGTTTCAGTCTTCTAACAAGCTGGTTCCTTCAGAGATGTTGCTTAATGTCTCCCATTTTTTCCTGATGGCTGAAGTGAAGATGTCCTTTGTAGTCTCGTCCTTCAGTTCAGTTTCTGTTCTGGGTGTTGAACTTCAACTGTGGTCCATCATCACCAGCTTCTGTGAAGGCTTTCAACTTGATTTTGAGGGTAGGTTCCTTGCACCAGATAGTGAGTGATCTGAACCTACATCCACTCCCTTTCTTGATCTTGTGTTCAGTAGGCTTCGTCTGCACTTTCTTCACATTGAGATGGAGTCGATCTGATTTCTAGTGTGTCCTGGTGTCTGGTGAAATCAAATCCATGTCTCTGCCTCGTCAATATCCTTGTGTTTGTACACACTGGCTCCAATCACCAAATCGTTGAGTGCGGAGAAATCTGCAAACAGTTCTCCATTCTCATTCCTCATTTCACCGAATGCCTCTTGACCCATGATGAGTTCCATTCTTGTGTCGTCTGCTCGCAGTTTGGAATTCATGTCACCCCACCCGTGAGAATTTTGATGTCGCCAACTGAGATGGGGTCTTGTCCAGTACTGATTGATTGCAGATGTCTGTAGAGTTTCTCCTTCTTCTCTTGATCTGCATTATTTGCAGGTGTGTAGTATTGGTATTGTACGATTGTAACTTTCCTTCGTTTTGATTTGAATCTTGCTGTCATGATCCTGCAGGAGGAGATTTGTTGCCACTGTATGAGGGAGAGCCTTCGATGCTGTTGGGGACATCATGATAGCCACTCCAAAACTCAGTGTGCTGGTGATTGTCGTCAGGGTGACAATATCGGAGTAGACTATTGACTCTGCAGTTGACAGTTTGGAGAGTCCACTTCTATTCGATCTGCTTTCGCAGATTCCTAGCACTTCGATGTTATACCATCTCATCTCTTCTGCAATCTTGGCAGCCTTGCCAACCGGTTTCAAACATGGTGCGGATATTCCATGTCCCCATGCTTACTTTTGCTTTCATCGAGAGAGAAGATACATCGACCAATTGGCTTCCCAAAGTCTTTCACCAACTTACGTCATTTCGCCTCTCCGATTCCCATGAGGAATAAGTTTAATTTTATTTTTTTCTATTTACTTTGTGCTTTGAAGTTTCTTTAGAGATTGGATTAGTTTTACGTGGTAGGGTTGCTATCCCTGTGCCCAACCTTTCCTCTTTATCCGGGCTTAGGGCCGGCTAGTAACTAGTGAACTAGTAAATTTTGCTAGGTTCGTTATTGTATTTGGTTCTTCCCAAATGTATCAATTTCTGTGCAAAGAAGATAACTGAAATCAACGATATTCATTGGTTGTTCGTTTGTTAAGTTTCCAATGACGGTCTACCAACTAACTGGCTATATATATATACTTCAAATTATTCTACTCAATTATTATTTTCTTTTGTTTTAGGATCTACTTCCGATAACATTTACTTTCGAAATACCATATTTAATTAACGAAAATTTATCTACCAATCAAATTTCACCATTAATTCAACAAATTCAAATGTATTTAAGGTAGAAATCACTTTTCGAAATAATTTTCTAAATGGAAATCGGACAACTGTCGTTATTGTTAAAGGATTGGCAGTCAATTCGAAAAATACAAAAGATGCCATCGAAATCCTAATGGATAAATGTTTATCTCTAAATATAGTACGTTGTTTATCATCTGTTTTTTCAAAATAAAGTTATTAACAAATGATCCTGAAGTTTATAAAATGATTAAACATTTCTCCATAGATATGATAACTTCACTTGATAGATGTTAATATCAGGTTGTACGCCGATAATTGTCGGTCTTCGCGGTATAGGTAGGGCATAAGCTTCCTAGCTTAGTTACACAAGACAACAGATAGATGTAACTCAAAATGAATCATGGTAGCGTAGATGCCTCCCTGCATTATATCCACTGAAGTAATAATTTAATAAATATTCATTCCGTTTTATGTATGTTTTCGTTTTATCCTTTCATTTTTCTTGGGAGTTGATATTAGTGTAATTTCGCTCTTACATTTCTTTCGTTTCCAGCTAGATGTAATGATCTGAAGGGAGGCAACTAAGAGGCATGCACAGCAATGCTAACTAACTCTCTCAACAAATTATTAAAGTGTCCAATGGTTTTTTTGCAGTGAATGATGAGTGAGCAAAAGCATTCGAAAGATCTACAGAAAGAAACTTACTGGTTGAAAAATGAAATGAAAGATTAAACAAATACGACTGGTAGTCTGAATGGTAAGGTGGAGATAGTTAGGAATTCGTACTAGTACTCAGTGATAAAACATTTCACAGCTCTTAATCATCATCTTTTGATCTGCTCTCCTGATTCTCTCTCAGTTTTGTAGCATTTCAAGTTGTTTCGAAGAGTATGTTGCAAAAATGGAGAAAATATAACCTTATGCGTCAGTATTGTGAAAGTGATGTTAGAGCAATTATTTTTCCCCATTGATAAATTGACTAACTAGACTACTTCAGTCAGCAGTTATAAAGGTTGAAGAGAAATATTTTGAAAGGATAATTACATGCAAACTTTTAAACATTGGCAAACAGTGCATCATGTCTTCTAGCTATTTTCGATGTGAAACCGTGGTAGTCAACCACCAGGTGAAAATTTCTAGGAACATTTGTCAAATTGAAGTACACCTTCCTTTAAAATTCTATTTGGAGCTGATGTATGTATACTCAGACGGAAAATTAGATGTGTGCTTGTCAACTTCATTCAGTGAGCTATGAAGACATGGAGCCTTGGAAGATTGCTATTATATTATTTGTCCCTTGGGTTCCTAGTGGAACACAGGGCTTCAGTAGCACGTCTCCACTGCACTCTGTTCTCTGCAAACTTTGAACCTGGCTCCACGACATCCCACAAGCTCTCATTTCTTCCTCACACCATCTCCTCCATGTCACCCTCAGCTGGGACGCCCAACTCGTCGTTCCCCTTGAGGTTCCACTCGAGGGCCTGACGCGTGATGTCCCCAGTCGGCCTTCTCAGTGCATGCCCAATCCATCTCCACTTTCTTCTGCATATTTGTTGGGCTATAGGTTCTTAGTTGGTTCGTTGCCAACAGGAGTGAGTTCCCTATTGCTTATTCTCATTATTCTGGCAATCTGATCTTCAGTAACAAGCCAGCGTCGGCAGTTGTTGATGAATGTCTGTAGTTTGCTGGAAATGCCTTTCGTAACGCGCCGAGTCTCTGAACCATCACATGGAAGCACTGACTTGCTGAGTGAATTAGTGTTGAAAATTCGGATGTTGTTCACGCTTTATGCTGAGTGGAGTGCAGTGTGGTGCATTAGATCTCTACACTGATTTCAGACTAATGAAGGAAGGCCTGTCCTGCTGTCTTTCCGATCCTTGCTTTGACGTCCAAATATGTGCCGCCAACTGTAGTTGAAACGATGCTGCCTAGGCTAGGTAGGTAGGTGAAAGAGATTACTTCGTTTAGATTTCTCCCGTTGATGGTGATTGGTGCTTGTTGTAGATGCTGTTGTTGGTTGGGTATCTTCATCACTTCTGTCTTCTCTACGCCCACCTGAAGGAAGTCCTGTCTTAGCTGCCCTGCCGCTTCTATCAACTTGTTGCTTTTCGCCTGTAGATCTTCAAGTTTGTTTGACATTAGACATAAGTCATCGGCGAAATCCAAATCTTCTGGGTTATTTTCCGCGGTCCAGCATATCCCCCTCTTCTCGCTCCTCACTGTTTGCTGCATGATCCAGTCGACCACAATCAGGAATTTTATGGGTGATAGCAAGCAGCAGCCTTGTCTTTCTCCTGTCTTCACTTTAAAAGCATCACTGAGCTTCCCATTGTGAATTACTCGCATGTGGCATCTTCATATAGTTGTTGAATGAGGTTGATAAAGGTTTGTGGTATTCCGTAGTGTTGAAGCAATTGTCAAATTACCTCTCGGTTGACTCTGTCGAAGGCCTTCTCAAAGTCTATGAAGTTGCGGTAAAGGGTTGACTGCCATCCTATACTCTGTTCTACAATGATGCGAAGCGTTGCAATTTGGTCCGCACATGAGTTGTACTTCCTGAATCCAGCCAGCCTGTTGCGGTCGCAGTTTTGAATTCAGTGCATCCTCTAGCCTCTCCAGGATGATGCGGCCTAATATTTTGTTGCTCTGGGTGGAGAGGAGCTTGATTCCTCACCAGTTCTTACAAAGGCTTATGTCGCCTTTCTTCGGGTGGTTTCTAACACAAATTATGCTGCTAATAATACACGACTTTTAGTTATTGTGACACTAGTAAGTCTTTAGTCCTGACAAAATTGTTTATGAATACTGGAAAATATTTGCCATACTGAGTGAAAAGACATCGTACAAGTGTAACCTTAAGGAAACTTATGGATACCGAAGAAGCAGAACTAGCTTCACAAATTCATAAAATGACTGCGTTTGAAAATGTTCATCATCTTCATCAAAGTAAAGGTTTGAATTTGATCAAGACTAATAATTTTTAGTTCCATGTTCATAACTACTATAGATGTGTTATTCTGAAAGACAACAAATAAAAGAAGGCATTGTTTAGTACTACTTGGCTTCCACCGACTTTTGAAGTAAATCATTTTTCAGTGAAGATCGCTCTTGAACTCACCTAATTTTTCTCAGGTTTTGATTATCAAGTCAAATTACATTATTTTGTGAACAGTCGAATACAATAATCTTCAAAAGCATTATCAATCATATCGATTTTCTCTTTTCTAATTTCTCTTTGCATATATACAACAGGATAATTTGCAAGTCAACATGTACATAGAGATGGATTCAAACAATCCATCTATGTTAACCAGCCAAACTTTGCGAGAAAAGCTGAAGAAATTAGTTTATGAGGCAACTGGTGCAAAATTAACTATTCCTCAAACTGTTTCTCCCCTTCGGCTTCTTCCCGCTCATCGTCATCGTCGACGTCACCTCAGTCAGGATCGTCATCGTTATCATTTAATCAAGTCAGATGCTTGACGAATGTTATAAATTCTTCGAGTATGAACAATTCAAGTGGTTGCAACTTAACTTCAAATACGAATTCATCACAACATATTGTAACAACTTTAGATCATATTCATATATATGGTAGTGTGAATAGTGTACTTCAAGCTAGACAATTGATAATGGTGAGTAAAAATCAAAGTTATCAAAATTCTGTATTGAACAAACTGTTCAATGCATAATAAGATAAAAAAAAGTGTTGAATTAAATTGACTGATGTGTTAATCAGTCAATAAAAGCATGGTGTTTAAAATTACTGTGTAACGGTCACAGTTGCTGCACCTTTCATCAGCCCATCGAGGGACTAAGATAAACAGAGATTATCTAGTGAGGAGACATAAATGGAGAGAGTAATGTGAAAACCGAGTGACTTTATAGGCCACCCTAGCAACTGCTGAAATAACCAATCAGACTTTTGTATTTTCTGTGGGGATGGTTTTCATAAAGTGAGGAAGAGTACTTAGTTATCTTAGCAGTTATTAGAGTTTTCTTCAAAGTCATTCTAAATATCTACTTGTGATATGACGATTGAAATGTAAACAATATGTTGACGCATCTTCAGAGATGATGTAAGCTGCTAGCCAAAGTGATGGTTACGCTCTTGAATGGACATGATAACGATTTCCTTCATAAAAGGACCACATAAGGTGTCAATACTTTTCAAAGCCCGTGAGGCCCTTTACCAGGACAACAATTTAAAGCAAGTATTTACGCTTGAAGAGATCTGATTCAACTATCTTATTCTTAAAGCTGCATTCGAAGCAATCACTCAAGATTACCTTTCCTGACGGCATACATTCCTTTGAAAGCAAACAAATTCAGTTGTCATCACTAAGCAAAAAGTCACATAAAAATTGATAAATGTAGTATACATTCATCGAAGTGCTGTAGAGATTGCAGCAAGATTATTGAGTTCGGACAACATTTCGTGTGGTATGATGAAATATTCGACGAATGACGTACTGTGAGGGGAAGAGTATAGAAAAGAAGAATCAACGGTAGTAGATTGCAAGGAGAGTCAATCAGAGGGAGAAGAGAGTTACTTGAAATGTGAGATTGAAACAGCAGTGATTTATTATCATTCAAGCAGCCATTGAAGCAATGCATGCATGACTGACTGAGTGAGTGAGTGAGTGAGTGAGTGAGTGAGTGAGTGAGTGAATGAGTCATGTTTGTATGTGTAATTGAAGGTGTACGCAGATACGCAGCTGCATTAGATGACCGACTGAATGAGTCATGCTACTTGCAATAGTTGGTTTTGTAAGGTAGTGTGGTGATTGATGAGGTTGTGTTACTATTATAGTGTAACGTGTGTTTATGATTGAAGTGTTTGAGCAGACTTCACTTTCTGTGTAGTACGTTTTTCCTAGTTTTGAGTATCATGTTATTATACAGTTGAGATTACAGGTGTTGTATTTCTTTTTTGACTGTGGATCGACATAATTTCAAGTTCGCATAGTGTGAAATAGTTTATAATTCGACCTCAAAACAGCTCAGAATGAGAAGTCTAATAAATGAATTCTGATTTACGTAGCTGACTAAAATTTCCGTACTGCATGAAGACAAAAATTTAGTGTATTTATTAGACCACTGTTACCATGGTTGACCACTGTGAATCAGAAGCTTTCCGAATTTCAGTGTTCACTGTAAATAGCGTGTTCAAGTATCGCACATTTTAGCAACCATCTGTCATAATGTTTCTGAAATCTTTTGTGTAGAATGGATGGTAATGGATGTATGTCGATGTCTCATATTGTTAGTTACATCAGTAGATACTATTTTGGATCTAATCATGATCTTTTTGGTAATTTCCTTGATCTGTATAGTTTGGTCAGTTTTGATAAGTAGAGTTTATAATGCCGTGCCATAGCCAGTTTGTGTTGTACCAGAGTTATACTGTTCGTAAGCCCACAGATAAATTTGTATGAAATTTATAGAAAGTGTTTAATTTAAATAGGCAGTTTCACTACTAGTCAAATAAATAATTTCGATACATATATTCCCTCTTATGAACGTGATTAGAGAAAGAACAACGATCAGAGCAGAATAACATGATACCATTTTATTTCACTAGTTTTTCACCAGCCACTAACAACCGAAAACATTTTGATAGCTGTTCTATCAAACGAGTGCACCTCATCATATTATCTCATAGTTTTTAGCATAATTGTTTTTATATGATACCGTCGTTGGCTAGACCGAATTGATCGGTCTCTATTAGCATATGGGCTCCTGTGAGGATGCCATGATATTGCCAGCGTTCTAATTATGTTAATGATGGATCGTGGCTAGCAGTGGAATCCTGGTGGGAACAACATCGCTCACTGGGAAGCAGGTACATCCAGCTGACGAGTCCCAAATAGGACGCAATGCGCATCCTGGATTCCACTTCTAGCCACGATCTGTTAATGTCTTACAGTTTGTCTGTTTTTCATCATTAATTAGCCAACTTGTTATTCTTCTTATGTAATCTTTTATTACTATTCTCATTCTTTCCTCGAACTCTGTGTTGAACAACATATATAACTGAAACTTCTTAGCATGTCTTAATGACCTAATCCGAATGTCTGTATTCTTCGTTAAACCATGTCATCCCCTGTTAACTAAATTCATTTAACTGCAAAACAGTATGTTCACAATCTTTCATGATGTGATATTTAAATTTTTTGCGTGCAAGCAGCAGACTAGAAAGTGGTGAAATAAAATGGCACCATATTGTTCTACTCTGACCACTGTTCTTTCTCAATTCCAAAAAACTTTTTCATAGAAAACGTTTAGAGAATAATAATTTTTCGAATAAATCATTGGTTCATCTAAGACAACCTAGGTTTGGTAGGCAAATCATAACATTAGGGTACTACCAGACATAGTGATATAAACTTGAAAAAAGGAATGGAATCGTAGATGGATCCGAAGTGCAGGTTTCTTGTTCGAACCGTGGAGTGAACTATATCTTCTTTTCGCTTAAGTTATCTTACTGTTAAAATTTAAAGCGCTTCTCATTTATACACCCATAATGATTCATGTTGTTTTACGAGGAGTGATAAAAAAAATCACAAAGTGAATGTTCAAACTCAGCTCAGACTTGCTGTACTGAAATATCATGGCACGGAGTGGAACATATCCACTATTTTTAGTTCAGTATTTTACAAAAATCAAAAACAATGTCGAATAGTGCAATAAGAAGAAGTATTGGCAGAATATGATAAAATTTTTATACTCAGCTGCATATACGGGAAATAGATGATAAATAATCAATACATAAATGTAATCCATGTAGTTTTGAGCTACCGGTTTGGTGAGAACCTTGTACAGAAGAGTAGAAAATATGTGATTCACAGAAAAGCGATGGGGCGAACCAAACCCAATAGCATGCCAAACAACTCAGTTTAGAATGGTCGGTATGTCAACCGTCTGTAATGCAAAAATTGTCCTTACCAATTTACGTGAACATGAGGAAACGAGTACAAAACAATAAGATATGATTTTGTATTCAGGTTTTGCATAGTCAAGATTAGATAGTCATGTATCTCTTATTTACTAATTAGCTTGTCAAGATACTGCAAATGCAGTTACGTCAGTAAGTAGTTGTTTAGCAGTTAGGTCTAGTAGTTCAGTCAGTAAAGCACTGAACCGGTAATACTGAAGAAATTTATTGACGTTGCGTTTTCATTCAGGTTTCTTTTTGGTAGCAAACATCGCCTTTAAATATGATGATCTGTTTGGCAACTTTGTCTTAAAGGGTCTATAAACCTGGTATAAAACGGCGTCAGTTCGTTGTTTTATAAAAATTCATTTCACCTGGTTAATACTAACATTTATCCCTTAATACTTTCCATTTATTCTTAAAAATGTTGCTCCAAATTTGTATACTACTTTATTCATACAAATCCTCAATATTCCGTTTGTTTTTGTTTTGCATACACATATTCATGGGTTAGAATTTACTACCAGTCGTATTGACACTTAACGTGAATACTTCAGAAGGTGAATGGCTTGAAAGTTTAGACTTCAAAGACTTGTGTCACCACCATGACATTAATATAATTATTCGAGATAAACGAAGAAAATCTGTAAAGGTATGTTATGAAATGTTCTCATTTTGTTGATAAATTTCTCAACATAACCACAGCTTGAATAAAATATTTTCAATAAGATGAATATGTATTAGTGAAAGCTTATTAGACGAATATATGTAAGCAAGTTATATTGTTTCTAGTCAGATCTCCTCAGGCTGTGTTTTAATATATGTAATTTTATTATACATACAACATTAAACTGTTCTCGGTAAACTTCTTAGCAACAGAGTAGTGAAATTCTCAAACAGTAACTACCGAGATAATATGAGTAATAATGATGATTTTAAAAGTTTCCATTCTGTAAATTAGGACAAGATATATAAACGAACATTGTTTTCAATGAGACCCACTTCAGGTTTTACCCTAAAATAAATAGCTAAACTTATGGAAAACTTAACCAGTCACGTAAATATGTCAGCCAATGATAAATGTTTCGAAATTTATAGTTAGTAATAACCATGACAATAAAAATAATGACGTTAACAGTCATAATGATAATGCTGACTGCAGCATTCTTATTGCATCTGATAATGATGATAAGACCCAAGAAAACACCATGATAGTGTAGACACTCCAATAATCGAAGTGGGTCGAAAGCCTCGAAAAATAAAAGTTGTGTGATACTGAAGGATGAAGAAAAGGGATATACAAAGTTTAGACAAATGTAGTAACTATACGAAAGGGGTGAAGAATAAGAAAAGGACCGAAAAATCTCAGTGATAAAGGTGTTCATTAAGATGCCTTTGACCAAGGGAGAGATAAAGGATGTCCAAATTTCTTTTGAATACAAGGTCTTGGATTATTAGCTCGAATCCCCACAGCTCCTGCTATGGGTAAAAGGAAATTTTGAATGTTATTCAAAGCGTCACATGGTATGTGATGGATATTCCTGGAATCATTGTTCTTATCTATTGAGTGATCACTATCAGCCAAAAGAGATGAGACAGAGTTTCTTGTCAAGTTATTTATCCCTTTCCCTACTAGGCAACTTAAATGCCATGTTATTGAACATCTACCTTCAAGGTACTACTAGTATTAGATAAACTCAATTTTCCGATTAATTATTGCAGTTACTTTGTGAGTTCTGAGTCTAAAAGCAGCAGTCTCTCGATCTTTTGGAGAAATGTAATATACTTGGAGTATGAAGTCAACGGTTGCTAACCAATGAAGTTTTCAGCTTCAAAGTGATGACTGAATTCTATCTATCATGTTTTTTATATAAATACCACTAGGTCTATTATTATAGATAAGACTCTACAAGGGATAATGAAATCTTTAAGGCTGCTTATATATCCTGCAAAAAGGACGGATCGAAAGCTTCCTACTGATTGACTTCTGGATAGTGGGCAAGAAAATGGATAACTTCTTACAAATTGATAGATTACATTTGGAATATGATTTCTCTTATGTTATATGCAAGAGTATTTGTGCGACATTCATTCCAGTCTGAAGGTATCCAATTAGGGAGACTGCATGCTGCTATTAGACTTCAGCTTTCCATTTATTTACGATTACACTGATAGATAAAATCATGGATGCAGCAAACCACTCTTTAATCCTTCAGTTTCATCAGAATTTTAAAAAGTGAATAGACTTGTAATTGTTCATAGTGAAGTCATGAGTAGCGTAGTAGTCATTCAAATTAGCTATGAGGTCAGGAGAGATTTTTCAGAAAAAACACCGTCGAACTCACGTTATTTGTAAGATGTATATCCAATGCAACTTAGCATAATTTACTAGTTCACTAGTTACTAGCCGGCCCTAAGCCCGGATAAAGAGGAAAGGTTGGGCACAGGGATAGCAACCCTACCACGTAAAACTAATCCAATCTCTAAAGAAACTTCAAAGCACAAAGTAAATAGAAAAAAATAAAATTAAACTTATTCCTCATGGGAATCGGAGAGGCGAAATGACGTAAGTTGGTGAAAGACTTTGGGAAGCCAATTGGTCGATGTATCTTCTCTCTCGATGAAAGCAAAAGTAAGCATGGGGACATGGAATATCCGCACCATGTTTGAAACCGGTTGGCAAGGCTGCCAAGATTGCAGAAGAGATGAGATGGTATAACATCGAAGTGCTAGGAATCTGCGAAAGCAGATCGAATAGAAGTGGACTCTCCAAACTGTCAACTGCAGAGTCAATAGTCTACTCCGATATTGTCACCCTGACGACAATCACCAGCACACTGAGTTTTGGAGTGGCTATCATGATGTCCCCAACAGCATCGAAGGCTCTCCCTCATACAGTGGCAACAAATCTCCTCCTGCAGGATCATGACAGCAAGATTCAAATCAAAACGAAGGAAAGTTACAATCGTACAATACCAATACTACACACCTGCAAATAATGCAGATCAAGAGAAGAAGGAGGAACTCTACAGACATCTGCAATCAATCAGTACTGGACAAGACCCCATCTCAGTTGGCGACATCAAAATTCTCACGGGTGGGGTGACATGAATTCCAAACTGCGAGCAGACAACACAAAAAGAGAACTCATAATGGGTCAAGAGGCATTCGGTGAAATGAGGAATGAGAATGGAGAACTGTTTGCAGATTTCTCCGCACTCAACGATTTGGTGATTGGAGCCAGTGTGTACAAACACAAGGATATTGACGAGGCAGAGACATGGATTTGATTTCACCAGACACCAGGACACACTAGAAATCAGATCGACTCCATCTCAATGTGAAGAAAGTGCAGACGAAGCCTACTGAACACAAGATCAAGAAAGGGAGTGGAAATCGGAGAATCGGAGAGGCGAAATGACGTAAGTTGGTGAAAGACTTTGGGAAGCCAATTGGTCGATGTATCTTCTCTCTCGATGAAAGCAAAAGTAAGCATGGGGACATGGAATATCCGCACCATGTTTGAAACCGGTTGGCAAGGCTGCCAAGATTGCAGAAGAGATGAGATGGTATAACATCGAAGTGCTAGGAATCTGCGAAAGCAGATCGAATAGAAGTGGACTCTCCAAACTGTCAACTGCAGAGTCAATAGTCTACTCCGATATTGTCACCCTGACGACAATCACCAGCACACTGAGTTTTGGAGTGGCTATCATGATGTCCCCAACAGCATCGAAGGCTCTCCCTCATACAGTGGCAACAAATCTCCTCCTGCAGGATCATGACAGCAAGATTCAAATCAAAACGAAGGAAAGTTACAATCGTACAATACCAATACTACACACCTGCAAATAATGCAGATCAAGAGAAGAAGGAGGAACTCTACAGACATCTGCAATCAATCAGTACTGGACAAGACCCCATCTCAGTTGGTGACATCAAAATTCTCACGGGTGGGGTGACATGAATTCCAAACTGCGAGCAGACAACACAAAAAGAGAACTCATAATGGGTCAAGAGGCATTCGGTGAAATGAGGAATGAGAATGGAGAACTGTTTGCAGATTTCTCCGCACTCAACGATTTGGTGATTGGAGCCAGTGTGTACAAACACAAGGATATTGACGAGGCAGAGACATGGATTTGATTTCACCAGACACCAGGACACACTAGAAATCAGATCGACTCCATCTCAATGTGAAGAAAGTGCAGACGAAGCCTACTGAACACAAGATCAAGAAAGGGAGTGGAAATCGGAGAATCGGAGAGGCGAAATGACGTAAGTTGGTGAAAGACTTGGGAAGCCAATTGGTCGATGTATCTTCTCTCTCGATGAAAGCAAAAGTAAGCATGGGGACATGGAATATCCGCACCATGTTTGAAACCGGTTGGCAAGGCTGCCAAGATTGCAGAAGAGATGAGATGGTATAACATCGAAGTGCTAGGAATCTGCGAAAGCAGATCGAATAGAAGTGGACTCTCCAAACTGTCAACTGCAGAGTCAATAGTCTACTCCGATATTGTCACCCTGACGACAATCACCAGCACACTGAGTTTTGGAGTGGCTATCATGATGTCCCCAACAGCATCGAAGGCTCTCCCTCATACAGTGGCAACAAATCTCCTCCTGCAGGATCATGACAGCAAGATTCAAATCAAAACGAAGGAAAGTTACAATCGTACAATACCAATACTACACACCTGCAAATAATGCAGATCAAGAGAAGAAGGAGAAACTCTACAGACATCTGCAATCAATCAGTACTGGACAAGACCCCATCTCAGTTGGCGACATCAAAATTCTCACGGGTGGGGTGACATGAATTCCAAACTGCGAGCAGACGACACAAGAATGGAACTCATCATGGGTCAAGAGGCATTCGGTGAAATGAGGAATGAGAATGGAGAACTGTTTGCAGATTTCTCCGCACTCAACGATTTGGTGATTGGAGCCAGTGTGTACAAACACAAGGATATTGACGAGGCAGAGACATGGATTTGATTTCACCAGACACCAGGACACACTAGAAATCAGATCGACTCCATCTCAATGTGAAGAAAGTGCAGACGAAGCCTACTGAACACAAGATCAAGAAAGGGAGTGGATGTAGGTTCAGATCACTCACTATCTGGTGCAAGGAACCTACCCTCAAAATCAAGTTGAAAGCCTTCACAGAAGCTGGTGATGATGGACCACAGTTGAAGTTCAACACCCAGAACAGAAACTGAACTGAAGGACGAGACTACAAAGGACATCTTCACTTCAGCCATCAGGAAAAAATGGGAGACATTAAGCAACATCTCTGAAGGAACCAGCTTGTTAGAAGACTGAAACTCTTTGAAAGCTATGTGGAACGAAACCTGCATAACCGCACTAGGAAGGAAGAAGAAACAATACAAGAGGAGGAATGTAAATCGACAGACACATGGAAGCTGATAGAGCAGGCAGAGAAAGATGGTGAAGCAGAAGATAAAACAGTGCTGTGCAGTGCAGGGATGAACAATGAAAAAAGAACTGAACACAACCTACAAAACACTACACTGGACAAAGAAGTGAAGAAGAGTGCATAGAAAGACAAAAGACACTTCTACGACACACTGGAAAGTGAAGCAGAACAGGCTGCAGGTAGGAGTGAACTGACAACACTATATCAAATAATCAGGTTATTATCTGGGAGGGAAGAGATCAACACACACAACACAGATGAAACCAATGAAAGATAGTGAAGGAAAGCTAGTAAGCAAAGAGGAGAAACTAAGGAAACGATGGACTGACCACTTCAAAAAGCTGTTGATACGACCACCACCATCTGCAACTCGTCCAGAAATACCACCAACAGCCCAACCACAGAACTATCAGTGAACACAAACCCTCCGACAAAAGCAGAAATGAAGTCCTGAACACCATAAAGTTACTGAAATGCGGGAAAGCAGCAGGACCAGATGGAATTCCTCCGGAAGCACTGAAAACAGGCACAGAGACATCAGCAGTCGACATGCTCACACCACACCACTACTTCAGAAGGTTTGGAAGGAAGGCAGGAGAGAAACCTGAGGACTGTAAGAAGGGCTACCTTGTCAAACTTCCAAAGAAGGATGACCTAAGTCTTTGCAGGAAGAAGAACTGGTGCGGAATCATGCTTCTGTCCATGTCCACCTCAAGCAAAATACTAAGCTGCATCATCCTGGAGAGATCAAAAAATGCTCTCAACTCGAAATCACGACCAGAACAGGCTGGCTAGCTTCCAGAAGAACAAGTCATGTGCGGATCAAATCACATTACTACGCTACGCATCATCATAGAACAGAGCATAGAATGGCAGTCAACTCAAATCAATCTCAACTTCATCGATTTTGAAAAGGCCTTCGATAGCGTCGACCGAGAAGTAATTTGGCAGGCAGCTGCTTCAACACTACGGTTTTAGTGCCATAAACCTTTATCAATCTCATTCAACAACTATATGAGAACGTCATATGCCACGGGATTCACAATGCTAATCTCAGTGGCGCCTTAGAAGTGAAGGCAGGTGAAAGACAAGGCTGCCGCTTACTATCGCCGATGGTCTTTCTGTTTTTGGTCGACTGGGCTCTACTGCGCTGGATCGTGCATGAAATGAGATGTTCAAGAAGGTTGTGTTTTAGTTATTGAAATAGTTCCTGAAACTGAACATAAGACTCGTTGAATCTGGAATACAAGTTTATTGCGTCAAAGATTGTATTAGGAAGAATCAGTGTCCGAGAATTTACTGAAAGTCCTTAGGAAGGAATAGAATCCGAACCGACGTGAAATCTTGAAAACAGAATTCAACAAAACCACCTTGAATCAATTCAGTGACATGTAAGCGAATTCAAATCAAATATGTCGCAAAGAGATTATGCAATCCTAGATATACCAGAAGAGTAGAGACTCAAATTTATTGAATACATGAATCAAATTGCACAATCCAAGTTCTCTAAGAAAGGAATATTACTACTGAGGAGTTTAAAAAGTGAAGTTCCCCAATGTAAATTTCCAAAATACCCAGAGAAGTATGTTCATAATTATTCTAGCCGTTTACTCGAAAAATTACAAACTGAAGTATTATCCCTTAGGACTAAGTTTTGTTACGTTCTCAAGCAAATTAACCAAATCAATACAAATGTACATTTCTAGCATCTATTCACACAAACAGCTGATTTGGTTGCATCATCTAGTTCAGAGTTTGAAAGATTTAAATCCGTCCTAGTGAACTACTGCTATAAGAATTAAAACAATAAAATAACTCGAGGCATATTGACTAGGGAACATCAAGAGGCTATCAAAAGGCTCAGAAATTATCAGAACATCATCATCACAAGGCCTGATAAGGGAGCTGGAGTCGTAATTATGGAAGAAGTTGATTATGTACTCAAAATGGATTTAATATTGCAAAACGAAACCAAATTTCAGAAACTAAAGTCAACGAAAGATCTAACCAAAAAAGCAGAAAAAAGACCTGATCGTCTGACTCAAGAAATTGAATGACGGTGACATTCCATCAACCTTATTTGAAAATTTGAAGCCTATAGGCCTTACGATTCGACGGATGTATGGTCTACACAAACCTGGTGTGCCTCTTTGCTTTATCCTAGACATGACCAACTCGCCTTACTATGCTATCGCTAAATGGCTAGTACGATCACTTCAACCTTTGCGTTACCAGTTAACAAAATACAGCGTGAATGATACCTTCCAGTTTGTAGACAGAAAAAAACTTGAATGTTTTAAACAAATGCATGTGATCCCTAGATGTCACATCTTTGTTTACTAATGTCTCTCTAATGGAAACCATTGATTATGTTTGTGAATAATTATTGGAAAGAAAATTAGACACTGGTATTCCGATTAAGAATTTGAAAGAACTACTACTAAAATGTACAATGAATGTCCAGTTCATCTATGGGATCTCCATTGGGACCAATATTTGCAGACATATTTATGGCAAAAATGGAAAATGGTCCATTGAAAGATCAAATTGCTAATATGGAGTTGTACTATCGATACATGGATGATACTTTTTTAGTCTTTGATAGGTGCATATGTATTAATTCCATTGCAAACCATTTCAACAGTGCTCATCCACCAATTCATTTTACATACGAAAATGAAATCAATGATTCGATACATTTTCTTGATGTGCTAATGACAAGAAAAGAAAATGGCTCTATACTGAGAACCATATATAGAAAACTAACGTCTAAGGCACAGTATACGCACCTTCTCAGATGCTAATAAAGCTTTCAATGTCATTCATCGTGTTCCAAAAACGAAACTATGTGTAGCTCGCCAACGCCTGCTCCACATGGCAAAGGCTGTCGCAATAAGATTGGTCAAGTCTGAACTCACAAAGAACATGTCCAAGCATTATTTCTCCCTTGGCCTTCAGATAACTAAAGGCCATTCCTGCCATCTTATTCGTTATCTTTTTATTCACCATCATATCATTCTTCTATATATGTATCATCCTAACATTGACTAATTTAAAAAAATATAAATCGATTTCCTTACAACCCCTAGATCTCACTCTATTTTCAAGATGTAACTCCCCACTCATAATATGGCTTGTTTTTACGCCGTGCAAATTCATCCTATAATTGTAGGGCATGAAGAGGATTCTTGATAAGGATATTCTTTTTAGACTGTTGCTTTTTTAGTAAGGACAAACATGAAATCTTGCATTCCAGCATGTACTTCACTTCGAGGATAGTGTGTCACACGGGATATACGCTCTGAATAAACCAATTACTTTGAAACCACTCAAACATCTGGTGGTCACTCAGTTAATTAGAATCTCAGATGCGCAAGTGGGTAAGTACTCTAATGTAGTCAGCTGACTAAGATAAATTATTTTAAGCACTAAAATCTGACCAATTTATTTAAAAATTATTGTGCCGTAGATTGGATCGGATATTATTATTATTCATCCTTTGGGTTCCTAGTGGAACATAGGGCTTCAGTAGCACATCTCCATTTCGCTCTGCCCTCTGCCGTCTTTTTAACCTGGCTCCACGACAGCCCACAAGCTCTCATTTCTTCCTCACACCATCTCCTCCATGTCACCCTCAGCTGGGACGCCCAACTCGTCGTTCCCCCTTGAGGTTCCACTCGAGGGACTGGCTTGCCCTGGTGCGTGATGTCCGCAATCAGTCTTCCCGGTGGATGCCCAATCCATCTCCACTTTCTTCTGCATATTTGTTGGGCTATAGGTTCTTAGTTGGTTCGTTGCCAACAGGAGTGAGTTCCCTATTGCTTATTCTCATTATTCTGGCCATCTGATCCTCAGTGTCAGTATCGAGTGAGTGCAGGCGGAATCTGTTGATGATGTATGTCTGTAGTTCGTTGGAAATGCTTTTCGTGACGCTCCAAATCTCTCAACCATCACATGGAAGCACTGACTTGCTTGCGTGAATTAGTGTTAAAAATTCGGCTGTTGTTCACGCTTTATGCTGAGTGGAGTGCAGTGTGGTGCATTAGATCTCTACACTGATTTCAGACTAATGAAGGAAGGCCTGTCCTGCTGTCTTTCCGATCCTTGCTTTGACGTCCAAATATGTGCCGCCAACTGTAGTTGAAACGATGCTGCCTAGGCTAGGTAGGTAGGTGAAAGAGATTACTTCGTTTAGATTTCTCCCGTTGATGGTGATTGGTGCTTGTTGTAGATGCTGTTGTTGGTTGGGTATCTTCATCACCTCTGTCTTCTCTACGCTCACCTGAAGGAAGTCCTGTCTTAGCTGCCCTGCCGCTTCTATCAACTTGTTGCTTTTCGCCTTTAGATCTTCAAGCTTGTGTGACCTTAGACATGAATCATCATCATCAGTGGCGAAATCCAAATCTTCTTGGGTCCTTCCATCGGTCACTGAGATTCGCATTGTGAATCCCGTGGCATATGACGTTCTCATATAGTTGTTGAATGAGATTGATAAAGGTTTATGGCACTAAAACCGTAGTGTTGAAGCAGCTGCCTGCCAAATTACTTCTCGGTCGACGCTATCGAAGGCCTTTTCAAAATCGATGAAGTTGAGATTGATTTGAGTTGACTGCCATTCTATGCTCTGTTCTATGATGATGCGTAGCGTAGTAATGTGATTTGATCCGCACATGACTTGTTCTTCTGGAAGCTAGCCAGCCTGTTCTGGTCGTGATTTCGAGTTGAGAGCATTTTTTGATCTCTCCAGGATGATGCAGCTTAGTATTTTGCTTGAGGTGGACATGGACAGAAGCATGATTCCGCACCAGTTCTTCTTCCTGCAAAGACTTAGGTCATCCTTCTTTGGAAGTTTGACAAGGTAGCCCTTCTTACAGTCCTCAGGTTTCTCTCCTGCCTTCCTTCCAAACCTTCTGAAGTAGTGGTGTGGTGTGAGCATGTCGACTGCTGATGTCTCTGTGCCTGTTTTCAGTGCTTCCGGAGGAATTCCATCTGGTCCTGCTGCTTTCCCGCATTTCAGTAACTTTATGGTGTTCAGGACTTCATTTCTGCTTTTGTCGGAGGGTTTGTGTTCACTGATAGTTCTGTGGTTGGGCTGTTGGTGGTATTTCTGGACGAGTTGCAGATGGTGGTGGTCGTATCAACAGCTTTTTGAAGTGGTCAGTCCATCGTTTCCTTAGTTTCTCCTCTTTGCTTACTAGCTTTCCTTCACTATCTTTCATTGGTTTCATCTGTGTTGTGTTGTGTTGATCTCTTCCCTCCCAGATAATAACCTGATTATTTGATATAGTGTTGTCAGTTCACTCCTACCTGCAGCCTGTTCTGCTTCACTTTCCAGTGTGTCGTAGAAGTGTCTTTTGTCTTTCTATGCACTCTTCTTCACTTCTTTGTCCAGTGTAGTGTTTTGTAGGTTGTGTTCAGTTCTTTTTTTCATTGTTCATCCCTGCACTGCACAGCACTGTTTTATCTTCTGCTTCACCATCTTTCTCTGCCTGCTCTATCAGCTTCCATGTGTCTGTCGATTTACATTGCTTTTTTGAATTTATTCGCTGGTTATTTTGTGTGATGGTTTTAAATATTTTCGTCAGTTTTTTTTTCTGTGTGGAATATTATTTTCACCGCATGTCGTTTAAAATTCGTAATGAATCCAGTTTATTTATGAGACTTGTGAATACCATCTGTTTTTTTGACTTTTTTTTATTGGTTTGTGAAATATTTTGGCCTAATTCATTTTAGTCTGTTGTAATCAGGACAACAGAGAAAAATATTTGTTCGCTTTATTTCGTATGTCGGTTAATTGGAAGGTTATTGTTATATCATTGTAAGTTTTATTATTGTCTATATTTGTGTTCTTGTAATTATTATTAACATGATTGGAATATATTATGATGACAATATAGTTTCATGAAAATAATCATACTGCTTATGTACATATTCATGTATTTCTGTAATCTTTGTTAGTTGTCGGAAATATATGGAAATCAGTTAATACAAATTTTTTTAAAGTTATCTACTTTACTTTGAAACAAGACTAGAAACATGAATTAAATACTTGTCACATATTATTGTAAACTTTCTTGACCTCAAACTTGACTTGATGTTAGGATTACTGGAGACTTTTATACAAGCTGAAGTATATGTGTAACAACAGTTCCGCTGATGTTCTTGTTGTTGGGTTCTGTTTACATGAAAACCTAAAATTCAACTTAAAGGATTGGTTAACCAACCGGACATTTACGCTTGTTGGTGAGAAAAATTCTCGAACTCTCGAAAGAATCTGATTAACAGCAAATTTTGGCTGCAACTATATCCGTTCTCTATGTATATCAATGAAAATTTATGATGTTGCTGTTTGATGAAGTTTGTTTGAAAGTATATCTAGACAGTCTATAAGGTTAGTGTTCAATTTTGAACAACTGAATTTTATATTACAGACGAAATTTGTTGCGGCATTTCTTTTTATTCATTGAGTTGTATTGTTAAGTGTGAAATCTGTAGGTGCCTTATTGGACATTATCAATGATTTTCAGTTCACTTGTGACACTGAAGACGCACAACAAGTGAATTCACACTACTTTTACACGGTATGCTCAGTCTATGGGATCGAAATTGATTCCGTGAACTTTTCCGAGTGAATGCTTCACCTAACTTATATTATTTCTTTTAGAGGACAGGAAATAATTTTTTTTCCTCTACGTAGTGCGTGTGATGATGGTTTATTTATTTACGAGTGACTGTGAAATCACCAGTTAGATTTCTTAATTCTGTGAACAAGACTAATTTTCCAGACAAAATACAGAAACCCAGCTGGTTCAGTGATTCATTGAATGGTCTTGAAGGTCACTCTTACTAAACCATGAAAAAGTGATTGCTTTTCCGCAAACCATATGCTAAGAAAATTTAGGAAACAGCTCAATGTCCTTCATTTTGTGTACAATTTCGCGATTTATAATTCTGAATAGATTTTTGTTGGTAAAAGGTAGACAGATGAGTAGAAAACCGTATTGAATTAATAGGTTCAGTCGCGAATAGTTAAATAATATACAGAAACGGTGACTTCCAAACACTCGAATGCAGATGACAACGGGTGCGTTTTCAAAATTCATTGCACTCGTAGGAAAGCCATGTAAACGCAAAGACATACATATGTTGTGTGCAATATTTTCCTGAACTTTAGCTATATGCTTAAAGGACCTACAAGTTATTGACTTGATCCTAAGATGAAGCTGACAAACAATATTGGTGTGGAGGTTTCCTTACCAAATGATGGGATCTATTTATGATTAGACGTTAAGTCATTCTATAACAGCGGGCAGCAACAACACCAAACGAGAATAATAAGGACGTCAGTCAGTTGCTGCATGGTGAGGAATATTTAAATTATTTGATTCTCTATGCTGGCCAAATTTCACTGATTTTGTTCCAAGTAAGACAACCAGCGTTATGATACATCGTATTTGGTGTTATGTTGTATAGATTATTGTGCACATCTCAAAAGTCCAGTTCCCGATTGGTACAGGAAAATGATATCAACACTTAAGTTATGCAAAAAACAATTTATTTACAATGCTAAATTATATGGCAATTAGAAAATGTAACAATGAAGCTTTTCTATACGTCTTCTGTTCTGTTTTTTAATACACAAACTCTAGTATTAACAGCCGGTAATAACTAAAGCTTTTACTCGGCAGTAGGCAGGAAGAACAAAAATTGTAGTTTTGATGTTTGTTTCTGTGTTTTATGAAAACTTGCCTTTCCAGCCGAAATGGAGAAGCCTGGTTGGTCAGTTTGATTGTTGCCAGGGTTGCCTTTAAAGACCCAGGCAACAACTATTCAAATTTCGTTATTTTGGCTGGCGAGGTAGCTTTCTATAAAATAAATAAAAAAACCAACTGGCTATTTCATTAGTTGCTGGAATGGCTTTAAAAAGTCATTTCAATTTGTTCACTGTTCTTTTGATAACTTAATTAACCTACTTCCCATTTCTCGCCATCAAGGCGAACATTACCTTAATTCAGAACTTCAGCAAAACCAAGCTTAGGAAGTATCGATTTGGTATGATTAGGAATGCTTAACCAGGTTATTTTTTCTGCGTCGCAATTGAATTTCATATAAATTACTTGTTCGAATGTGACGATTTAGTCACGTCACAGTATTCTCATCGGTCATCTGTGATCTATGCTACTGTGACCAGCATTGCAGTCTGATTGGTTATCTCTTGAAATATCAGTGTGAATATACTACTTTAAATACAATTGTTCATTTTCGCTCGACTGAGGTTGCCCGAACTGTTTAAAGTTTCTGTATTGGTCTTGTTGCACGGGTTCAAGAGTTATAGATATTAGAGATTAAAGTTGTAATGCTCAATAACTGTAAAATACAAAAAAGATTAATATTTCTAGATAAAATTCCGCTGTTGTTAGTAATCGGATGCTAGATATATAGAAGTTTACAACCGAATCACTTCATTAATGAACGCGCAACGCATTCAAATGCATTCACATTTGTCACATAGGTACAATGAGTTAATAAATTTACTTTTTTCCTCGTACTTTAGCGAAATTGATCGGGAGCCAGGCTGGCAGTTCAAACTGTTTAGCTTCAGTTACTGATCAACCTAAATCAGATAAACTATGGGGAATCAATATGTTCAAATCGGACATACTTGCGGAGATACAATCCTTTTCAAACAGGTAAGTCTAATCATATTAAAAATTATCCTATTGGTTTTTAGGTAAAATGAATAATAAGTAGAAAATGGTTTACTTCAATGTATAATTATTGTCTGTTTAGCAATTCAAGTCTTCGTAGCTTACTTTTCCGATATTGTCGGTTTGCAAAACTCAGAAACATATTTAGAGCCTTTTTTCAAATGCATTATTTTCACCTGGCCAGTATGTCGATCAATACGGCAACATGTCCACTAAAGTAAGGGCTTTCTGCTGATGAACCCTCAAAATCTAACACCGAAATACAGTGCATCTCAACGTTAATTTAATGTTCAAATTAACTTTATTAAATAAGTTTACAAATGAATTCATAAGTTAGCAAATAGATCCGTATTGGGGACACTACTAGTAGAATATATCATGTCAAAAGTAGAAAAATCTGAGCTTAACACGACTTAGAATTTCATATGACACAATGACTTTTTTGGTGAGAAAATGAAGTAATTCAAATAACGATTGTGAGGTTATCCAGCGAATTCATACAAATCTTCCCAGATTCCTGCTTCTCAAAGCAGAGATCTTGATTATCTATAATACGCTGAAGGATCCTGACGTTCATGCACTAGAAGAATGCATATGAGTTTGTACCAGTTGTTGGAAACAGATCACTTCTGTCAACTGAAGTTTGTCGGTGCTAAACTGTAGTACACAATGAGCGATAATTACAGTTACACACATAGAACTGTTGTTAAGTCATAGGTCTTATAATTAAAAATCCATATGGTAGTCTGGCAAAAAACCCCTGGTGATTGGAGAGAAATAAAATTCTGGTCAGCAGTCGGACCCCATAGTTCAGTTGTTAGAGGACCGGGTCGATAACTCCGTGGTCGCTGGTTCCAGTTCGGCCGCGGTCCAGATTTTCATCTCGTCTTCAGTCATCAACCAGTATAAACTCTGGGATTATATCCAAACTTACTGGTATAATTATTATATGCTTGTAATTTTTTAATTTTCGTATTTAACAGACTGTACACAGACTTTATAATACATTTTTTCTAACAATAAAATAAAAATTTGTAGCACAGAAGACAGAAAACTGGTTTGTGACAGCAAGGTGAATAGTGAACAATTAATACTGAGATCACCAATCACATTATCATCACTTTCAAACCAGTCAACCAATTCATTTTTCACTAGTAATACTAATAACAACAACAATAGTGGTAGTAGTTATAATAATAATAATCAGTTTACCACTCAAAAGGCTGATGCATGTTATCGAGCAGATTACTTACGTTTAATGAGCTATATAATGAATACAAAACTGGAATTAACGTCTTACTGTAATAATATGATAAGAAATCAATATGAAGGTTTGAATGAAAATCCCATTGCTCAAACAAAGGAAATGTAAGTGTATTGAAGTGTTATTAATGTTCCCTAATTCATTTTAATTCAGTTTTATTATGTATAATTATCAGTTATATTGTACCATGATTTCAAACCTAAATGTTGAGACTGTAAACAGTGCGATGAATAGTGGTGTTCGCATTCAATAAGGTTATTAAAGCAACCACTCATTTCATGTTATAGCAAGCATCTGAATAATGATTATTGACCCTGAGTTATCTATTGTTGGATGGACAATACAATGGATTTCGTCATTATTTCGAGTTATAATTTTCGTTATGCTGCTGTTATTACTATAGTAGTGATGGTGATAAAGTTTATGTGCTTATACAAACCAAATAATAAAGATAATTCATGTAGTTATTACCCTGCATAATTTATTCTCTGTTTGTACGGCAATACATAATAATATACCTTACGCTTGTGCATTTGTTGTACTGCATTGATTCGCATTTAATTCTAGCGGAGTTGATGACCAGCTGTCTACACAGTTGACAAACATGCCAGTGAATGATGAAATTCAAAAAGGCTATGAAATTCCTCCAAGAATGCTATAATTGCTCAAATTTTTCTTATCTGGAGGATAATGCTGGTAAGATGAGCACTATCTTTTATTAAGATTTAATCTTTTTTGTTAAACTGAAGTGTACGAAAATATTGCAATACGTCCGTCAGTCGTGAGGTTGAGTTCGGACACACTTTACTAAGATTTAGGAAGTCAGGTAGTATCATGAGGTTGCATTATTACTTTGTTTCAGCTAAAGTAGTTTACTGTGTAAAGGCACCATTAACTAAGTATGATACTTGTTACATCCTAACAATGCTAAAAGATACCGATTGCAAGAAAAACTGAAGTTGCTTGCGATCCAACAGAATACGTTTGTAGATAGTAAATAATAAACCGATAAAATCCTAGGTGATTAGAATAAGCCATTAAAGTTCTTCTGTAGGAACTCTAATGACTCACCTTTTCGTTGTCACTTCTAAAATGAAAATGATAGCTCCACCAATTAACCATTGAGTTCCGATAGAAACATAAAAAAGCAAAAGCGTTTTGTTAATCCTTGGCTATCTTTTGAAATCAGTGTATGTAATTCATTTCTGTTGAAAGTCAGTTCCAACCTGAATAGCTCAAAAGCAACTTTTCTGACTTTAGGAGACTGCAGTTCTCTCAAGGCTGCAGATTTGCCTTAATGAAACGTGCAAACAAGCACGAAACCTACGTCTAGAGCTCCCTATTGATTGCCTCCAGCCATCTAACGTAAATCAAAGTGTGCTGTGATGCTAAGCCTCCTAATAATAATAATAGCTTTATTCTAAACAATATATTTGATTCAGTATGGAATTCCAGCATGTAATCAACTGACAAATTTCCTACCGAAACAATATTTTCAAACATATGATTATGGCGTATGAATGATGTTCATAATAACAACACCGAAGGTAATAAATTGGAGCAGGCGGTTTGTGCTGGATTAGAGTATGGTGTTTAGTGGTAGTGATTCAAATCTTGTAGCCACGTTTCAAAATGATTGATATAATTCGGAAAGTATTCGAGAATAGACAGCATGAAGTTGTTTGCTCTATGTTACACGTTGACTTTTTTTCAAGGTATTTACCTTCGTCCAAGATTTTGTGCTCCCTATAAACTGAACATTAAGTGGCTAATACAGGTAGTGAACACTGGAATTTACTTACATATCTTAAATCATTAATACCCATAGTTTATGTGCCAACTGTTAGCTTAGCAATTCCAAAGTTTTATATTGTTGATCATTACGTCTCCAGACTTCTGTTAGATGAAACGTCATATGAAATCGGAGGCAACAGTTTAAAACTGATTGCCTTGTTTTTTTCATTGCCCTGTTGAAACGGAAGGCAAGATCTGATACTAAAGTTAACCAAGATTTATTGTATCAAACTATGCTAGTAGCTAATCATTAAACTAATTTTCTCAAACTGTGTCAAGCAACAAGTTACCCTAAGTTTAAACTGTTTTCCTCTGGTAGTAAAATGCATAGCCACTGCAATTTAATTGACAATATTTATAGCCAAGAGAAAGACCTCGAAAAATGCTTTCACATTTTGCTGAACATGGTTTTGCGTCAGCTTTGAGGTGAGTTAAGTACTGCATGCGTCACCATATAGTTATTGAATGATTCTGACTAGGTTAGACCTATGGCAAAGGTTGGTCAATACAGACTAAAGAAAGGAAAATTAGAATCTCGTACATGTATGACAGGTTGTAATGTTTTAAAAAGCATTCTATTTACGACTTCTTCATTAGTGTTACTGAGTAAACCAGCTCGAGAGCTTTGTTTTAGAACATTTTATGGGTCCAAAATGCCCGAATGTTAGCCATGAGTTATTATTTTGCATACATCCGTTTTCTATGCATGAAATCTATTGTTTTACTTTTGTGAAATATGTTGCATTCCGAGCATGTTGCATATATACATGACTCAGCAAGAATAATAAAAAGGTAAATAATCAACAGATTCGTCTCCTATTGTGCTGGGAAAAAAGAAGAAAGGCTGCTAGTAAGAGGCTTGCAAATAACTCACCTTGTTAACAGCTCAGTTGATGACTGATTTGTGGAAAGCACAGGCAAGACCTGTGGTACTAACACGGGCATACTAAAGTATAACCAAGTGATAGTGCTGGGGTTAGATTTAACAGCCCTGTCAATTATGTTCATGAGGTATGGCAGTTTATCGTCTGTATGCATGAAGTGAGTTCTGGTTGTTCTAGTTACTGGGTTATTAGGGAACATTAACTTTCTGGATAATTAATATAGGTCATCTACCAGACAAAGATCTGTTCAACAAGCTGTAATCCATGATACTAACCGGTTGCCGAAGTCAAACTACATGGGGAGAAATTCGAATCCAGAATCCGTTTAAATCAAGTGCTCAAACCAAAAAATTACCATTCCAGGTATTGTCCTAAAATGGGTTTGTTTTTTGAAGACCTCAGTTGAGTCAACATACATATATCGAGTGCTCTCAACGAAATGCACAAACAAGTGAGTTAGTAAGCGTTTCTATTTTAGATTGAAAGACTTATACATAATTCTTGTTGTAATCCACGGTAGAGACATGTGTGTAGCAAAATAACGAACTTTGCTTATCAATAAAAAACAAACTAATTTTTTTCATTCAACAGATTCATCGAAGATAGAGACATCCAACAGAGGTTCTTCGCTCCTCAGAGTTTTACTGTTTTCAAGTAGAAAAAATCTACATTTTGACAATCTATAGCTGTTAACGTTACTATTTTTTCAGTTCACTTTGAGTGGTGTTATTTATGGAAAAAAATTGATTTTTCTTGAGTAATTTTGCTGATTTTTTGTTTGCTTTTTAAACCGAAGTCTAAGATAACCTGTTTTTGAAAAAAACGCATTGTTAATTGTTAGGTTTTTCACAATATACTAGTTCCCTTTCCCTAATAAACCATTCACTCATTTCGACATTTCGCAGTATCTATTTTTATCTAACGTATGATATACAATTAACAGATTATGGATCTTTATACAAACAAAATCAATGGAAACATATGACAAAATACATGACTAACTCAGCTGATAATCACTGTTTTTCTTATTAATATTAGTTAGCCTTTTTTACATACGAAAATAATTCATATTTTTTATTGTTCATTATAAATTTGTTGTTTCCGAAATTTGTCTATTCCTCACTGTCTTCTCACTATTTAGTACAACTGTTCAACATTGAACTGTTTCAGTCAATGGCCCAGTTCAAAAGTAACACAACAACAAGAAAATAAAGAGACAAGATAATGGTAAAAATAATCGTAAGGAGGGTATATGTACAAAAATAAAACAATAAAAGGTGCTAGAATCAGGAAGTAAGCAAGAAATTGTCTAACAAATTCATGTGTTAGAGACTGAGGAATAAATATAAATCAGTGAAAGATAGATAAAGAAACTGGAGATTACAGAAAAAAGTTAGAACACAGCCACCAATATAGTGAAAAGTTAATATTACTGTCTTTCTGCACAGATAGATCAGCTCATAACTGCTTACTTGCGATTGTTTCTGCAAGTTCATTTGAATTCAAAAGTGCAGTTTCAGATAATACGAGCAGGATAATTACTTGCTTTGGATTTAGTAAATGAATAATTTGAGCTTTATAGTTGGACCAAGAGAGCTGCAAAGAAGGTTTATTTCAATTCTTATCTTCTCGATTAGTGCTGAAATCTCATTACTCTGAATGCAGTGAGGATGAAAACTGGGTCATTATAGGCAATTCAACGTTTTGATTTTACTCATTACAATCATTTACATTTCATGCGAACATGACTAGGGTATCCATTTTCACCAAGGTTTGTTCCGATGATCATGGATTATTACCCACACCTAATTTCTAAACATAACGCCTCTGCTCTCATGGACAGCATCTAGGGCGGGCTCACTCTGAAACCGGTAGGATGAAAACGAAGGTAGTCCCTGTAGAGATAGTCCATGCCTCTTCCGTAGACGTTTTCTGAAATGGACCATTGTTTCCTTTAAACAGAGGTAAGAAACAAGGCAAGTATTGAAAATAACAACGAACAAGTAATCCGAAAACTGCGGAAATAGAAAGTATTCCCACACTACAACTTCATCTAAAAGTGGTTAAAATAAGATCATCAAGGAGTCTGCGAAAACTTGAAATAAAGACAAAACCATGACCAACCCATCTCACGGCAACATACTCAATATAAATGAGCCCTGGCGAAACCTTCAATTTGTCGAACACGAACTAATTAACATCAGGGTAAGAGACAAAAATTTAAGAGCCGCAACAGAAGCAAGAAACAAGACACAAGTAGAAGACGCTCTTCAAAAAAAAAAAGGAACACCCGAAAGACAAAGAAAATCAGTATCAAAATTCACACGAGTAAAAGCAGTAAAACAAAAGGCGATATACCCAAAAACACAGCAACAGCAAGCAACAAAAAAAAACGTTACAAGAAAAAAACACACAACGGAAGGCAGACAAATAAAAAAATCACGCAACAAAAAAGGAACATCAGTCAAAACTACAAAAAAACTATAGAAAACAAACAACAAAAAGAATTCACCCAGCGACGAGAAAAAAAAACAGGAGACAAAAATTTAACAAAACCCCAAAAAAGAAAGAAAGAAAAGCAAAAACGAAAAAACTAATCAAAAATATCACAAGAACAATCAAAACTCAAAAACCACTTCTCCCGATAGTTCACAGACATACAGTAGAACATAGCGAAATGCTGACTGACACACACAAAAATATCTCTCCTTTCTCATTGACTCAAATTATTCACCATCTACACCAATCTCACCGGATTACCTCCGATTCCCATACACTAACTACCTAGTTAGTATCTATCTCTCTCAGTCACTCTACTCACCAAACTTCTACCTCCTTCCTCAAAATCTTCTCGTAGAAGACTGTCATGTCAGCTTCTACTGCTTTGCATCCTTGCAGATTTTAAACAGCCTTCTCAACTTACACGAAACTTAGAGCATCCACATCCACATCATATTCACCTTCGCGCTCGATGCTGGACAACTCAAATGGGGCTGTTGGCCAGTCCAACTCTGTCTGCTTCAAAGTCTTCCACACAAAGTTCAAGCTGCCTCTTATCAGAGGTTATCACGGACCCATTGTTCTCGCTGTCTTCTTCCCACTCAACATCCTCTTCTTCTTCCCAGTATCTTCAATAAGCCTAGATTATTGACGAGTCTCACTCACTACTAATCCCTCTACATCGCTTACGCTTCCCACAATCACAATTCACAAATCAACAATCAACAATCAACTGTCCTCACGGTCATCACCAAGACGCCAAGTCAGTTCGCATCTCACCTGCTTTCACTCGTCACTGTGGTCACAGGCATCTGGAGTAAGTCTCCTCGCATTTCCTCCATTCAAACCACAGTGAGTAGGTCAAATGATGCACCACAAAATCACACCTAGCATCAGTCACTCACTCCCTAACCATGCTAGTTGTCACAACTTGACATATCAGTGTATCCAGGTGGAAGGCAACAAGATGAATGCAAGCGAAATCCGTAAGGAAGTAGACAAAACTGCTACACAGTCCTTAGAAGAGAGCCACATCCAATACGACAATAAGACAATTCGGCATTGCCATCTGGATCCAGACGATCGATCCGTGAATGCATCTCAGTCAGTGACATCTGTTGTCAGCCGCATCGAATCGATTTACACACAAAACCTACTCCACCTAACACTGCGCCACCATGTGAACTGAGACTAGGCAAGCAAACCACATGAAACTTCACAACCTCATCAACACAAGTGACTATTCTGTCTACAACTCTACGCCTGACTTCCACCTGGCTCACGTGTCGGCTCAACGACACCGCTTAGGCGCCACGAAGGCCACGGATATGAAACATCTGAACAACTATCACAACTCAACAACCACTTCTCCCGATAGTTCACAGACATACAGTAGAACATAGCGAAATGCTGACTGACACACACAAAAATATCTCTCCTTTCTCATTGACTCAAATTATTCACCATCTACACCAATCTCACCGGATTACCTCCGATTCCCATACACTAACTACCTAGTTAGTATCTATCTCTCTCAGTCACTCTACTCACCAAACTTCTACCTCCTTCCTCAAAATCTTCTCGTAGAAGACTGTCATGTCAGCTTCTGCTGCTTTGCATCCTTGCAGATTTTAAACAGCCTTCTCAACTTACACGAAACTTGGAGCATCCACATCCACATCCACATCCACATCATATTCACCTTCGCGCTCGATGCTGGACAACTCAAATGGGGCTGTTGGCCAGTCCAACTCTGTCTGCTTCAAAGTCTTCCACACAAAGTTCAAGCTGCCTCTTATCAGAGGTTATCACGGACCCATTGTTCTCGCTGTCTTCTTCCCACTCAACATCCTCTTCTTCTTCCCAGTATCTTCAATAAGCCTAGATTATTGACGAGTCTCACTCACTACTAATCCCTCTACATCGCTTACGCTTCCCACAATCACAATCACAATCACAATTCACAAATCACTATTCACAAATCAACAATCAACAATCAACTGTCCTCACGGTCATCACCAAGACGCCAAGTCAGTTCGCATCTCACCTGCTTTCACTCGTCACTGTGGTCACAGGCATCTGGAGTAAGTCTCCTCGCATTTCCTCCATTCAAACCACAGTGAGTAGGTCAAATGATGCACCACAAAATCACACCTAGCATCAGTCACTCACTCCCTAACCATGCTAGTTGTCACAACTTGACATATCAGTGTATCCAGGTGGAAGGCAACAAGATGAATGCAAGCGAAATCCGTAAGGAAGTAGACAAAACTGCTACACAGTCCTTAGAAGAGAGCCACATCCAATACGACAATAAGACAATTCGGCATTGCCATCTGGATCCAGATGATCGATCCGTGAATGCATCTCAGTCAGTGACATCTGTTGTCAGCCGCATCGAATCGATTTACACACAAAACCTACTCCACCTAACACTGCGCCACCATGTGAACTGAGACTAGGCAAGCAAACCACATGAAACTTCACAACCTCATCAACACAAGTGACTATTCTGTCTACAACTCTACGCCTGACTTCCACCTGGCTCACGTGTCGGCTCAACGACACCGCTTAGGCGCCACGAAGGCCACGGATATGAAACATCTGAACAACTATCACAACTCAACAACCACTTCTCCCGATAGTTCACAGACATACAGTAGAACATAGCGAAATGCTGACTGACACACACAAAAATATCTCTCCTTTCTCATTGACTCAAATTATTCACCATCTACACCAATCTCACCGGATTACCTCCGATTCCCATACACTAACTACCTAGTTAGTATCTATCTCTCTCAGTCACTCTACTCACCAAACTTCTACCTCCTTCCTCAAAATCTTCTCGTAGAAGACTGTCATGTCAGCTTCTGCTGCTTTGCATCCTTGCAGATTTTAAACAGCCTTCTCAACTTCCATGAGGCTTGGGGCATCGAAAATATCCTCGTATAAGTCTTTTATTTTGGCTGCTGCTGCGTTGCATCCTTGGAGATTTTAGAGAGCCTTCTCAAGTTGGAGGAAACTTTGGTCGTCGAAAATATGCTCGTGTAAGTCTTTCATGTGAGCTATTGCTGTTTTGCATGCTTGCAGGTTTGAAACAGCCTCGTCTTCTGGTGTGCATGTTTAGCTGTGGAGGTGTTGGTTGTTTATATGTTGTGTATGTGTTTTTTGGATGTTTGTTGATTGATTTTTCTGTTTGTGGTGATGGATGTATCGTGGCCTTGTGGTTGACTGTACTTTGTTAGTTGAAGCTGGTTTGTTGAGGATGTCTGAACTGAATATTGTGGTTCTGACGGGGATTGTTAACATTTGTGAACTGCAGATTGTGTGTGGTTAATAGAGATGGAATAGGGACTTTGTTTCCGGTGACGACGTTTTTGAAAGCTTACGGTTCACTTTGGTCGGATGGCTCAGACGGATGTTGACTGGTATCCATTCTAGCAGCGTGTTTTCTGCCCTACACGTGGATTACTCCTACACCAGTGTGTCTAGAATAGCAAATACCCGTAAGGTGAAGTTTTACGATTTTCTAATATAGCCAGGTGATGTCAATGTCTAAAGCACACTCTTGTGCTGAACGTGTCTCAGAGACACAGTAGATATGTATGGCTACAGATTGACGAATTCTGGCGAACGATGTTTGCTGTCCGACTTGGCTTAGAGTTTGCACGTTGAAAGTTCCTACATGAAATCGTTGGTGGGGTCGTAGGAGACTGGGAATGAGGTTTTAACGGCTTCGATCGTGCACAATGGTCGCAGAATGAGAAGTTTGCGGAAGATGTAAGACGCCTAATATTGGTATCAGGAAGGGAAGACATAGGAAGAGACTATTGAGGAAGATAGGTTATGTTTACTCGGGTCATATGCACTACTGGAAGTATGTGGGTGGTTGAAACTTCCCGGGTGCCAACACCATGAAATACTAGTTCTTCTTGAGGTACCTAAAAGAGAGGGAACGTGTGACCATAGAGCCCAAGAGATATCTTTCTGAGGACGGTTAAATATAGCCTCTTTTCAAGTTTGAGATTTCGGTTTCTAGCTTTCGAATCCAACTATGAACCTCTGTTGCAGGCCTCGGGATGCCACGAGGGGGTGGGAACGTCGTGTTGTTGAGGTCGACCTTCCTGAACTCTAGCTTTCCGTTGAGAAGGCAGCATCCGTGTGGCACTGTTGGCCATCCGAGAGAAACATTTTGGTGCTGTCACACCCCAGCCAGCAGTACAACTTCGCCCTCGAGCCCCTATCATAGTGTAGTAATTTACACTATCATGGTTACTACCTTTCGTCTAACAACCACCTATCAAACCTTGTGATATGGTAGAACCTCGAGGGAACAAGTGTTTCACCGGCATACCTCGTTGGGTCATTGTGACATACAAGCCCGACCACCATGTCAACGTAGCAGCTTTCGGTAGGGTGTCTATATTTAGATGAAGCACCGATGGACACCTGTACTGTAGACACGATTTACGTGAGAAAGGCATAGCTAAATGATATACGAAGTGTGAAAAAATTCTGTGTCTTCGGCCATCAGTACTGCGCTATGTATGCTATATAAGTCTATATGTCTATGTGATAAGTTCAGTCTGGGCGAGAGAGATTATTTTAAAGCAGTATGTTGCATGGAAATATTGAACTGGATATATATATATATATATATATATATATATATATATATATATATATATATATATATATATATATATATATATATATATATATATATGGCATTGTTTATGAACTACTCTCGACCTAGACGTCGTTCCGGTCACCACGGAATAGGCCATAAGACGCAGTCGACGTTTAGAATGCAATACTATGAAGGGTTGTTGTACTTTCCTGGCACTTGTTTGAAGAACGGATTCTCTCATGAGATCCATCGACCGAGTAAAACCTTCAAGTAGAGAAAAACAGCTAGCATCAGTAGACGGTGTCTGTTTTCCAAGATCTGGTGGATTACATTCACGGCAAGCTCTGAAGCCTACCACCGTTTTTGAGGCCTCGTGATTGTAGAACCTATAACCACAGACATAAAGTTTTTCAGACTGTTTTCCTTGCAGACATCAAAAGAGGGCTTATTTATTTGGAAGGCTGTAGAATTGACAATTCAGACTAATAAGAGGAGATCTTAACTGAAAAGATGGTAATCAGATATATGGAAGAAATAGTGAATAGGTTGATCTAAAGTCTTGCCCATAGGGATCTCAAACTTGGGGAGCTACGTATGTCTTTTACGTAAGGTCTGCCTGAAGTTCACAATTTGGATGTTCTCATGTGGTCTTTAATTTAAATGGTGTATTCACCATGTCATAAATCGACTTGAGGTATAGCCGAAAGGTGAAAATCTATTCGGAGAAAATCTGCAGTCCATAGTTTCAAAGACTTATTTCAAATGTTACATAAATTAGATCATATGGATATTTCAGATAAACTCTTAGTATCATATGTTTTTTCATGAGTAGACCTGTAGATGCAACAACTGAAATCATCTATTAATAATGCAGACTTCTTACTGTCATAAAACTAACTGAGATTACCACTGTTTTTCTGCACAACGGGTGTTGACTTTCGATTTATGAGTCAGCTGTGCTGGAGAACACATGGTCCACCGACAGCTCCTGCCGACTAGCATCTACCTGGGTCACCTTCGGGGAATGTTATATACGACCTAAACAAGCTTCGTATGCACTCACAAATTTTAGTGAGGTTAGTTAATCATTCATTAACCTCGCCTGGTTAACTAGTTTACTAGTTACTAGCCGGTCCTAAGCCCGGGTAAAGAGGGAAGGTTGGGCATAGGGCTAGCAACCCTACCCCGTAAAACAAATCTAACCGCTAAACAAACTTCAAAGCACAAACAAAATATAAAAAATGAAAACAAACTTATTCCCCGCTGGAATCGGAGAGGCGAAATGACGCCAGTTGGTGAAAGCCTTCGGGAAGCCAATTGGCCGATGTGTCTTCTCTCTCGATGAAAGCGAAAGTAAACGTGGGGACATGGAATGTCCGCACGATGTTTGAACCCAGTAAGGCAGCCCAGATTGCAAAGGAGATGAGAAGGTATAACATCGAAGTGCTTGGGATTTGCGAAAGCAGATGGAATGGGAGTGGACTCTCCAAACTGTCAACTGGAGAATCAATAATCTACTCCGGTCACCCAGACGCCAACCACGAGCACACTGAGGGAGTGGCTATCATGATGTCCCCAAAAGCATCGAAGGCTCTCATGCAGTGGGAACCAATCTCCTCCAGGATCATGACAGCAAGATTCAACTCAAAAGGAAGAAAGGTCACAATCATACAATGTTATGCACCTACAAATAATGCAGAGCAAGAGAAAAAGGAGGAATTCTACAGACAACTTCAATCAACACTGGACAAGACGTCAGTTGGCGATATCAAAATTCTAATGGGCGACATGAATGCCAAACTGGGAGGGGACAACACAAGAAGAGAACTAACCATGGGTCGAGAGGCGCTAGGTGAAATGAATGAGAATGGAGAATTGTTTGCAGAATTCTGTGCATTCAACGATTTGGTGATTGGAGGCAGTGTGTTCAGGCACAAGGATATCCACAAAGCGACATGGATTTCACCAGATGGACACACTAAAAATCAAATCGACTTTATCTCAATCTCAAGAAAATGGAGACGCAGTCTACTTAACACAAGGTCAAGAAGAGGAGCAGATGTAGGTTCAGACACTCACTGTCTAGTGCAAGGAACCTTCCAAATCAAGTTAAAAGCCTTCAAGGAAGCTGGTGATAGACCTCAATTCAAGTACAACACTCGGAAACTGAAGGATGAAACTACAAAGGAGATCTTCAAGGCAGCCATCAAGACAAAATGGGAGACATCGAGCAACATCCCTGAAGAAACCTGTGTGGAAGAACACTGGAAGTCTTTGAAAGCTATGTGGAAAGAAACCTGCACAACAGTATTAGGAAGGAAGAAGAAAGAAGACAAGGAATGGATCTCGACGGATACCTGGAAGCTGATAGAGGAGAGGAGGATGGTGAAGCAGAAGATAAACCAGTGCAAGGATGCTCAACGACAAGAGGAACTGAGCACAATGTATAAAACACTGGACAAAGAAGTGAAGAGTGCACGCAAAGACAAAAGACACTTCTACGAAACACTGGCAAGTGAAGCAGAACAGGCTGCAGGTAAGAGAGACCTGACGACATTGTATCAAATAACCAGGTTGCTATCAGGGAAGAGACCAACACAGATGAAACCAATAAAAGATGAAGAAGGAAATTTAATTACAAAGAAGAGAAACAGAGGAAACGATGGGCCGACCACTTCAAGAAGCTCTTGAATCGACCACCACCTGCACTTCGTCCAGAAATACCACCTGCAGCCGCTGAATTACAAGTGAACATTAATCCCCCAACGAAAATGGAAGTCCTGAACGCCATAAAGCTACTGAAATGCGGGAAAGCAGCAGGACCAGATGGAATACCGCCAGAAGCACTGAGAACAGATGCAGAGACAACAGCGGACATGCTCACACCACTATTGCAGAAGGTGTGGAAGGAAGAGAAGGTACCTGCCGAGATTGGAAGAAGGGTTACCTTGTCAAACTGCCGAAGAAGGGAGACCTCAGTGCTTGCAAGAACTGGCGCGGAATCACTCTCCTGTCCACCCCAAGTAAAATATTAAGCCGCATCATCCTGGAGAGGCTTAAAGATGCACTGGATTCAAAACTGCGACCGGAACAGGCAGGCTTCAGGAAGTACAAATCATGTGCAGACCAAATTGCAACGCTTCGTATCATCATAGAACAGAGCGTAGAATGGCAATCAGCTCCATACCTCAACTTCATCGACTTTGAGAAGGCCTTTGACAGCGTCGACCGAGAAGTAATTTGGAAACTGCTTCAATACTACGGAGTACCGCAAACCTTTATCCGCCTCATTCAACAACTATATGAAGATGCCACATGCCAAGTAATTCACAATGGGAAGCTCAGTGATGCCTTTGAAGTGAAGACAGGAGTGAAACAAGGTTGCCTACTATCCCCCATGATATTCCTTATTGTGGTGGACTGGATCATGCAGCAAACAGTAGGCAGCGAGAAGAGGGGGATACACTGGACGACGGAAAAGAACCTAGAAGACTTGGATTTCGCCGATGACTTATGCCTAATGTCACATAAACTTGAAGATCTGCAGGCAAAAACTAACAAGTTGATAGAAGAGGCAGCTAAGACGGGACTTCAGGTGAATATAGAGAAGACAGAAGTGAAGATACCGCACCACCACCATCAACAACAACAACAAACTCCAATCACCGTCAACGGGAGAAACTTGAAGGAAGTAACCTCCTTCACTTATCTAGGAAGCACTGTTTCAACTACAGGCGGGACGGACGAGGACGTCAAAGTCAGAATCGGAAAAGCAAGACAGGCCTTCATTAGCCTGAAACCAGTGTGGAGATCTTCTGCACTCAGCATGTGGAACAAGATACGGATTTTCAACACCAACGTCAAGTCAGTGCTCTTGTATGGCTCAGAGACTTGGCGCGTCACGAAAGGCATTTCCAATAAACTACAGACATTCATCAACAACTGCTTACGCTCGCTGCTGAAGATCAGATGGCCAGAAAAAATAAGCAACAAGGAACTCTGGGAACGAACCAACCAAGAACCTATCACGCAACAAATATGCAGAGCAGGAAGTGGAGATGGATTGGTGGCATACACTGAGAAGGCCGACTGAGGACATCACGCGTCAGGGCTCTCGAGTGGAATCCCCATGGGAAGCGACGAGTTGGACGTCGGTGCCGAGGGTGACATGGAGGAGGTGGTGCGAGGAGGAAATGAGAGGTTGTGGGCTGTCGTGGAACCAGGTTCAAAAGATCTCAGAGAACAGAGGTCACTGGAGGCGTGCTACTGAAGCCCTATGTTCCACTAGGAACCCAAGGGACTAATAATAATAATAGTTAATCATTGCTATGATACATGTTTCTCCATATGACCACGTGCAAGATGAAGATCGACCGACTGCTACTACATAGACAACACTAGTATATTGTAATAAATCAACGAACTATGTTGGTGACAGCATTTCTTCCCTGAAATCATACCATACTAGGTTTGTTGGATGGTGATACTACAAAATGTTTTTGATTTATTACTATTGACATGGTAACTGTTGCTAGTTTTTTTATGCACGTAAACACTGGTGATAGTCTCATGAAACCGTTACGAAGTTGACTGTATTTGATGGAGGATACTAAGACTGTTAAATACGTGTTTTACTCGGAAAATCAATATACATTTCTGTGATGACTCGATATGCGTTTTGGCAAGACGACGCAAAGTTTGCTGAGTAGAAGGAAATTTACATGATCAAACTAGTTTGAGTAACTTACGCGGAAAGCAAACGTTTGCAGACAATACTAATTAAATATAATTCCATATCAGTATCTCGTTCTTCTCCAGTGTAAACTCACTAGATGATTCAGCGACCTGACTGATTTTGTACGGAAATGCCTTGTTGAAAACTTCATACATTCCACTCGCTTGACAAATTTTTAAAAAAACCAATAACAGAGATATTCTACAGCTCTGTCAACTGCTTTTGTTTAATGTGTTGAAAATTATCACAGAAATTGTTCACTTACATTTGTTGAAGTTTATCCATAAAAAGTAAACTAGTTTGGTTACAAGAAAAAGGTATTTCCATGCATTTCACACTAAAAGTAACCATGTAGAAAAATCAGAAAATTGCAAATTACATAAGGCAAAAGTTACGATGAAGGTGAAATAATTTCATTCCTGTAGGTCAACGAATCCAAACGTCTTGGAACAAAAGTCGAATCTACAAATGAGAAATTAGAAAAATGTTCCATCTTCATTTTTAACCACTGATTGCAGTTATGTGCAGACTAAGTATCATTATAATGGTTGCATGGATGTGACCCTGACTGAAAAAACCAACGTGGAACCTCATACACAGGTCCACCGGCTTAAGTTGCTACACTTCACAGAAGTACACAAGGAAAAGGTGGATAGAGAAAGAGTGACATCAAAGTAGACGAACTTGTGTGAGAGTAAAAATTTGAAGATAACGGTTAGTGAGAATATTGAAGCTTTAAAAGATGTCAAAGAGGGAATACATCTTCGCCACCAAGACCGATTTTCAGCCGTGTCACCAAGAGTCCTTAACCACTCATTCCTTTCATCCCGAGGACACAAACCAGGCAGTTTACATCTCCCCGTACGACTCACGCTAACAGTGAGAGACTTCATCAACTGGTGCCACGTCATGGTCTCGTCGCTCTGAACGCTCCCCCTAACCTAATCTAATGTCCCCCCTAGCATCGCACGTCAAGGTAGGCGTGGTTCGGCGTGCGCACTATATGACTAAGCCATCCCAATCAACTAGGGTTTACAACCTTAATATAGTTAGTGGAAGCGCAGGACATGGGATCATTAAGGAATAATTTCAACATCTGGTTAGATCATCGAGTGAGAAATCTTTCGGTGAAATGTAGTGATTTTGCGATTACCATGATGATTACCACTAACTTTTTCTCTCTGACCACGAGATATTTGATATTCAGGGAGAATGAAAGCGGTCACGAGTAGGTAACGACACTAAAACATATCAGTGGCGAATGCAGCTTCTGGTTGCTGAAGAACATGTAGAGAACTTGGCCATTGCGACTAAGTCTTATGGTTGTACAAACAGTAAGATCGTTACAAATTCTCCTTTAAGATGCACTCGCATCCATTATTTCTTTACATTTGACAAGACTAAGTCTAAAACAGTTGAACCTCCCCCCCCCCCACCTTACTATTGACAACATCCTTTTCGTTACTACAGTCGCAGTATAACAACTGAAACTGGCACATTTGTTATTATTTCACAGCTTACCTGAATAAGGTAAGAAGGTAGAACGTAGTGGTATCTGTGCGGAATTCAGAGTCTCAGCGTTTTATACTGCATTATACTGGTAGAGTTTGGTAAGGCCTTGTATCTCTATAAGTAAGTATAAAACTAGGTATCTTAAAAAACTTAACACTGTTGTATAAAAAGTCTGAAAAGATGATTACTTACTTGGCTTTCAGTTGGACAACCAACTATCATACGATCTTCATCAGTATAATGATCAGTTAGTAATTGGTAAATTGATCTCCACTGCAATAGAACACCCGATTGAATACGACGTAGTAAAATGTTCTCTGTATCTGGATTGGCCAAATAAATGTGTAAGCATTTTCTAAGATTAGTTACAGCATGTTTCCCTGCATCAGGACGATTTGAACTTGAGCTCCGACCAAGAGTTATGCAAAGCAATCGGTGTGCATTTGCAATGATATCTTTCATGTATGATGCATTTGCAAATGACTGATCACTAAGACGAACACCTGGAGCAGCGAGGACCGAATGAGCCTGAAAAAACACATTATCAAATGATCTACAGAACCATCCAAGATTATCACATATTTTAAGTGCTTCAGTCATTAACCGCGATAGAACCGGTTTGAAATAACAAAAAAGGTATCATAATTTATACGAATAGTGAAAATGATTCGAAGTTAAAGATGACTGATTAACTGCAAAAATTAACAGAAAAACTCATTGGTTTGAGAAAACAAAATTGATATAGCATAAACGATTCCAAAAATCTCATCATCGACAAAACTTTCACAGTTGCATTAACGATGAATGAAAACACTAATTGCAACCAATGAGATAATGGTGGTGTTCAGTATCTTGGTATTCGAATTTCTCAATGAATGGAAAACAAGGAAGGTTGTTTCTACTGACATTTTAATATTCCGTGTTAATAGCTTTATGGAAGTAATCGTAAGCAAGAATCGACAATATCCAAGGTTATCTATGATAAACCAATCAAAGGTGATTCTGCATAGTCAGGTAGTTCTAAAAGGAAACAAACAAACATTCTGTTAAGTATGTGCATTATAGACTAAACATTGCGTGTGCACATGAGGTCATAGTTCCTATCGTATATGCGTTAGTTATGTCAGTCTATGAGGGTGAGTTGGAACCACGTCGTGCTGCTTTATTCCCCTTACTCTTATTTAGAAAAATCTTGATTTCACTTCATCTTAAGCGACCATGAAACAGGACGTATCTCACATTTATTTTAGTCTTTCTAAATACATTCAATATTCACAATTAATCCCTGAAAACAAGTTGTTGAGTGCATATGAATGAGATTCTGAGATTTCAATATTGACAAAGTCGACCTTGTGATTTGAAACTAAAATGCGAAGATTTATGACTGAAGTGTTGTTAGTCTTTTTGAGTTCTACTGAATTTCTAAAGGGTGAATCTCGAACACTGTTCACCTTACCTAACCTTAATTTCACTGGAAGTCTGTTCAGTGTTGGCTGTACCGAAGTCACAGCATTTAATTTCATAAACAATTAGATAGCGAATATGCTGGTGAGTACTGACTGTCCTCCATCTGAATAAGAATGCTCCGTAGAATGTTTGACATGGTATTCATTGAGCCTCTTTCCAATCTCATCCAGTGTGTAACCTGAATGGGATGATCCCTATTATGGTCCATGAACCAAGAATCATTTTCCGGTTTAGCTGAATGACATTTTTCATTTCATATACCAATCTGATCAGATGACTATTCATTTTAAAGATACATTTTTTGCAGTACCGTATGCAGAAAATCTAGGCAATAAGTATTGAAATATTATTTATAACCTAACTACTATTATCATCACTACTTTCCAATGATAATGTAGAAAAAACTCACTGTATAATTAATAATAAGTAAATAGCTTTAATTAACCCCTGTAGCGATTTGTGTTCTGGGCTATAAGGCACACTTATTGTGAGGCTTATGATACCCAATCGCCCAGACCGAAGTAGGTGGACCTAGGTTTGAAAGCAGGACAAATGGCTTGAAAGCATTATGTATTATTTAATGATTAGTAGAAGAATCAGTAGTCATTCTTCTTTGAATTGTTCAGTATGATAGTATTCAAAATATGGTTATTAATTACCATTATATGACTTACCCGTTTAAGGAAATTTGATATTTCACCTGTCAATTGCATTACTTGTTGTTCAATAAGTAGTTCACAAGTATATTTCAATTGACTATCCAATTCACGCCTTGAATCGACTTCAACATCTACAGCATTCGGAGTTTCCAATAAGAAACGTAACAGTGCGTTTTGTCGACTAAGTGAAAACAAACCAGTCCCTTTATGTTCCCAAATATTACGTGCTACATCTGTTAATAAGAAAAGATTATGAAATTCTTAACACATTAATATATAATTCTAAGCGCTTGAATTCAAAAGGTAGAAAGTATTACTCCTGAGTTTCATACATACTGGTGATGTTTAGTGGGGTATATACAAAGAAATTCATAGTTTTTGTGACTAAGATGTGACTTTTAATGACAGTTAAAACTACAGTATTGACTAACTTCGCCTTCCGTAAGAAGCAAACTCAGGGGGAGATTATCCCGTTGAAACAATGAGGAATTGATTAAAAGCCATCATCACTAATTGCTGAGATATATTCAAAAAAAAATACACTAATGGAAGTGGTGTTTATCAACACTACAACTGAGATAAAACAACTTTGATAAACTGTTTATAATGATAGGATATTTTGACGAATGGACTTAGTGGTCTAGGGCTAAGCATCAGTTGCTCACCTATCAACTTCCGTACGAAAGATACATTCATAAAAGCCTTTTACGTTCGAGTTAAATAAGGAAGGCTGTTGGGAGAGTGAAATATAACGGAGCAGAAGCATTTTAAGGCTGGCTACTAACAAGACTAGCTAAGACACTAGCTGGTTGCTGGAAAAACGTCTATACGGATAACAGAAACTTATTTGTCAACTGTAAACTTGCATCACCAGTGGGTAACGGAGGGGTTTATTGCTTAGAAATCCAACACTTATGTTCTGCTTTGTGTGCATCCAAATATTTTTCGATTTCTGTTGACTTTTTCTTTTCTTACTGTATGCCAACTTCACCAACATACTTTAATGAAAGGCCAGGTGTTTTTTATATTTCTCTGATTGTTTGTTACTTGTTGTGTATGAGCATTAAGTTGTTCTTTTTTATTTCAACTCTAGTGAGCAAAGCACTAAGGCAAAATAAGGTAAGAAAAGGATTCTCGATTCCATAATAAATACTTGCTTTAAGAAAAGTAGAATCATGTGAGTTATTCAGTAGTACGCATTAGGATCCTTACATTCTTATACTTGTAGTAAACATGTTCAACCACTTCACTCCTAATGGTCAGATGAAACAACAATGCAGACTTGTATTTGAGACACAATTTCACTTAGTAGAGTGAGAAAAGCATACCACATATCCTCAAACTGCAACTCACGGTGACCAAAGGATTCCGTATTTTCACCCAGCAGCAATATGCTACTGACATGACGTACCATAGGTTGGACAAGAAGACCTCCTTGATAAGGACAATGTATACAAAGTTGGATGATGGGATAAAAGAGAATCTTTCGCGCACCTAAGGAGAAATCTGAGTATTTCTGTATGCGTTTTGAGCATTTTCCCTCTCTTCGGCTTTATTTTCCCTTGCTGCGAATGCATGTAAGTGGTGCATTCTTCACCTAATAAGTCACAACACTAAAAACGTCGCAAAAACACGGTGATACCATGTGAGTAATTATATAAACATACTTGTGGTCGATAATCTGCATTCACTGTACAAAATTTGCTCTCGACGGCCATGTCTCAGAGCGGCATAACAGAACAGAGTGAACTTCAGTTCAGCATACTCATTCTTGAACAGGCAGTGGGATATTTCACCGGTACAGGAGATTAAACAAGTTCAAAAAAACCTAACAAGCCCTATATAAGACCCAAAGTTGTTTCAGCAAACAGCCCAATGGAGTTGATATAACTCCCAAAGTGAAGTGCTCAACGCACTAAACCATTTTACTTCCTGTTCTTAAAATGAGAGTATCTACAGAGCAACCTTGGCAAAACACATGCCAAATACACTCATACTCCTGCTTAAGGCGAATAGAAGACTAGGCGTTTCGTCAGTGTCTTCGCCTAACAAGACTGTCATTTACATACTTCAGGTCAAACAGGTGCACTCCTGAGAGTAAACCAACCAGTCTAAAGCCGAGAGTATCTAGAATCATGTCCATTAGTACGTTGATAACAAAGTTGTGCTGCAACGGTGACAGGTGGCATAGCTGGCGGACACCAATGGTTGCTCACCCTGCACTCATATCATAGTCGGACACTGTCGCAACAACTGTCGGTTGACAGACAAACAAAGTAAAATAGAACCTGATGCACAAGTGCTAGCCAAGGGTTTTGCCCTTGGTATTGGAAGTGAAATAAAATTCTGATCAGCAGTCAAACCTCGCAACTCAGTCCGTAGAGTACCGGGCTGGTAACCCGGTGGTCGCTGGTTCGAATCAGGCTGCGGTCCAGATTTTCATCTCACCTTCAATCATCACCCAGTACAAATGCTAGCTTGTCAGACTACGGCTATCTCAGATAGTCAAATGATAGAGTGAATATATCTACACCACCAAGACCGATTTTAGCCGTGTCACCAAGAGTCCTTAACCACTCATTCCTTTCGTCCCGAGGACACAAATCAGGCAGTTTACATCTCCCCGTACGAATCACGCTAACAGTAAGAGACTTCATCAACTGGTGCCACGTCATGGTCTCGTCGCTCTGAACGCTCCCCTAACCTAATCTAATGTCCCCTAGCATCGCACGTCAAGGTAGGCGTGGTTCGGCGTGCGCACTATATGACTAAGCCATCTCAGCCGACTAGTGTTCTTAACCTTATCAATCTACTTGCCTATTTTGCCTATTATCCTTCACCTGACCTCAACATTGCTCACACGGGGATTCCAAGAAACTCCAGCAATTCTAATACTTCACTGCCTATCATTAAACTGAGAGTATTTGCAGACCAGTCCTGCAGCACCATCTTACTTAACATTAAAGTTAGTGCTGATGATGAAGTTTACTTAAATAACTTTTCAAGGAAATAGTTATTATTTGACTATTTGTATTGCAAATAACAGTCTCAAGACTGCAGGAAAACAAATCGTGTTATAAGCTTTAATGTAGGATTATCACTGGCGAGTTGATTCGGTCAACGAAAGTTTGAAAAACAAAAATACAGATAACAAGACGTATGTTGACTAACTTTTGTATGGAGAGAAGTCCAAACTAGTTTCTTTGACTAGAAATTCTATGCTGAACGGTGCCATCTGTTCACGAAGTATAAGAAGATGTTTGATAAGAAATAATTGACCGTCGAGTGCTGTCCGACGGAGACTGATTGAGTCACTTGCTTTAACCAACGACTGAACACACATCGACACACATTCTTGGGCTAAACCACGAAAAGAATCTGTCTAAAAAGGTAGATAAATGAACCATATATATATATATATATATATATATATATATATCAGATGGGTGATTATGGTAAGACATATTTTGTAGTGAATACATTTAACAAATATTCGGTAAATATTTCGTCGGACAAAGCTTTTGGAAAAGTCTAGCATTCGGAATACAAGTAAGACGACCTGTACTGTATCTAGAAAGCTGCTTCAACAGACAGCATTTGACTTAACGAGCACTGGAACTTAGCATAGAGAAGGATATTAACTCAGAAGAGAGACAAATATTGTCAAACGATCTATCACTTCTGATACTTGATCGTGGATGTTTCATCGTCAGGGTAAGTGAATTCGTTAGCAATAACTTCATGCCGAACAATTCGGACTACAGAATAGCAAAAAAGCGAAAAACTTGAGGCTTCTAAAATGTAAAGAAGGGAAGAGAGAAGTGAAAATGAAGAGCTAAACTATTAAATCCAAAATACCGGTTGCTAGACCCCAGCCTAAGTGATGCGCGAACCCCGAAAGTCCAGAACACAATAATTCAGGTATATTAACACGGAGGCAGTCTTTGTAAGGATTATCATTAGAATAATAACAATCAACACCAACTGTGACGCTTCTGTGGGGAAAATTGCCGAATCAGTCACAAAGAAGGCAAAAATGATTCAGCTAAATAATAAACGAATAATGCAAAAACGAAATTAGAAACTCATACTTCCAACAAACAAACTAGTCAATCAGAGAGACAAGGACAGGGAATCAGAACGAAGGTTATAATTGCAAAAGGACACGACAAGTTAATAAGACTCACAACAAAGAGGAAATGTCAACCGAACGGAAAGAGTGGATGGGTATTGGGATTACATTACAAATACAGTTTGTTGAAGTGCGAAGATGGATACAGATAGACATAACATATTCAACACAAATAAACAAAATATCAGGAATAAGCAAAGTTGAAAGTATAGGCAACATTCCTGTTGTTCACCAATTTATTTTTATGGTTACTGACTGCAAACTAGACCAAATCAATACACCAAGATAATGAGAAATAAATGGGTGCTTGGAACTGCCGGAGACTCAGTAGAGATAAGATTTCGCAAATCGTGTCTGTAAATTGGTGCGTAGTAACATGGGAATAGCAATTAACTCCTTTTGTCATCCAAAAACGTCTTGACATTTACAAATAAACCAGAGGATTTTACGCATCAAACAGTTATGCCTACAAGTTTCTGTTACAAATACACCTTCCATGTTGGTATCTCATATTTGGTTTGCAATAATTTCAAACTGACATGTCAGGCATTACAATTGGTAAAAGATGGTAGGTTATGCGGATAACACCTACCTACAGATGAGGGGCATGGTACATGGTACATAATCACATCAGATTTTTGTTAGAAAGCCAACAAGAACAAAATTCGACAAGTATCTTGATGGTATGATGAATAGTCACATAGACTTACAGCGAATCATCAAATTAACTCCCCATTTTCTCCAGTTCACTCATGTACCAGCTGATCCTCATCTCGTCGATGATTTCCACTGTGGGTAACTCACTGCTGGAATAGCGCGTGCAGTCATTTGAAATTACCAAATAATCAAGTCCCGATTTCCAGTACAAAAGTTACGTATGATAATGACAAAAACACTTATCCTGTCAACGACAATTTCAAGTATCGACAATAATGTTACCAGATCACCAAATATCAGCGTCGACCTAGATGCCTATAAGTCAATCAATGACGGATCAGAAGTTCGGAATAAGTTACAGCAATGTACACACTTAAATGTTCGCCCCGAATGCAGAATATGAAGCTGAAAAATAGCGATCACTTTGTTTTAAGGAAATCCGACTCCACCAAAGCGAAACCAGGAATGGAGAGCACCAGTCAGCTAAGAACGATGTAAGATATGACATTACTTCATAACGGTTCAAGTTGCTACACCACATATTAAGACAAAACGCACTCAGATGGAGCATTGAAAAATCAGATAAAAGTAACTGAAGGTAACGGAAATGAAAAGGGGATAAAATGATTAACAAATCAGTTAGTTAGTTTGACTCAATGTGAGACATGGCATTCCTGCGTGACCATTCAACTTCCTGAATTTCACATCAGCACATAAATGTAGAAGGCAAAAAGATGAAAGATTCAAAAATAGGTGATGAAGTAGTCATAGTGCTAGGAAGTCGCGAAAGCGAGGCAAAGAAATTCGGAAACATGGACAAGATGATGATGTATGCATGTGGTTGCATCGAAAAACACAGACAGAATAAGGTCAGGTATTACAGCGTAGTGGTCCGACTCGCCACACCTTATAATCAGCACATCACATCATCATCATCACTCATTAATACAGGGCCAGGCATTACTGCGTAACGGTTCGATTCGCCACACCTCACATCAGTACATCAAGTAAAAAGGTAGTGAAGTGGAAGATGAAGAAAAGAAAATTCGGTCAAAAAAAATATAAAGTACCAAAAGAAGGAAAGGAGGAATGAGAAAATGGTGAGGTTCGGTATAGCGTTAAGATGAGGATAACGTACATATACATCTGCACCACTGATTTCGGTTCTGAGCCATATTCACCTACAGTCTCCAACTACTGGTTCCTCTTGTCCCGCGGACCCCAACCGGCTAGTCTGCATTGCCCCATATGGCTCAAACCAACAGTCAAAGACTTCATACATTGATGCCATGTTTTAGTCTGGCCGTTTCGAGCCTTTTTCCAGCCTGAACCTACTTCAGTCAACATTGTCTAACGAGGCAGACGGCGACTAGGCATATGTAACACATGTCCTAACCAAGTGTTCGAGTAGAGGGCCTTCAATAAGTTGATGTACTTACTCAGCACGCCAGCACATCAAGCAGAAAATGTACCCAGATGAAAAATCAGGAAATAAAGAAGACGGCAGTCAAAAGTGGCAGGAAGTAATGAGAAAAAAGCGAGGAAAATGAGTGAATACTGAATTAAGTATGACGATTAAAATAAAAATGTTTGAATACGTCTGCGCCAGTGACATCGATCCTAAACCATATCACCTAGTCTCCGACCCAAACCAGTGTATTTATATTTTTCCTAGACAGCTCAGACTAACAGGCAAAGACTTCTGCGACTGATGCCATGATCACCTCTAACATTTCCCCCACCTAAACTTACTTCACCTAAAATTGTGCGACGAGGCAGACGGTGACTAGTTATGCGTAACACATTTTCGCAGCCACCTGTCTATGAAGGTTCACGACCTTATTAACTGACTTTCCTTTCCCCCTTAAACTTTAAGCTTGAGGTTTGACGCTACTGACATGGTGGCACCACGAGACACGGCCTATGCTACGAAGGTAACGGCAATCAAACACCAGCTTTCTCATATCCCTTACCTTTAATGACTATACAGTAGAACAAAGCGAACTGCAGGGTAGTCAACAGTCGGATATCACGGTGGTGCCATAAATGGTATAGGTTGGCGAAAGCCAATCGTGCCTTTTGTATCTGTGCAGAGATTTCTTCGGTCACTGACTTACAAGAGCTGATCCGACTTTCAAGGCAAGTGAAGTGGTCAACACTACCAACTATTTCACTGGTGAAGATAAGTCCTGGAGCAATAGTTTGCATTAGGGTGGTGAGAAACGCATCCCAAACATTTCCAAATTGGTACTCGATGTGTCCAGAAGATTGCATATTGTCAGGATCTTCACATAACAGGATTATATCAACTAAGTACTCCAGATCTAACAAGGATTCTCCGGTGATAAGATAAATCTCTGTAACGTCAGACGACGAGAGAGAGAAAACCATAAGTATGTCTATGATAAAGGTGAATAGGAGTGGAGAGTGAATATACTTGACGGGCACCAGTCGACGTACACAACTCACCATAGGCTCAAACAGTAGTAGTTGGAGTCCAGTTGACCTGCTTTCCGAAGTGTTCTGCCCATCGTTCCAGTCGTCTCCCGGCAACTGAATCACAAACCCATCCATCTCCGCTATAGTTTCCATAACCACTGACCTTTTCGCTCTAATTTCCTTAGTAAGTTTAAGTAACTACCTAAGGCTACATATCACCGCTGCCTTTCCCATCTCTTTGGCCTTCAGGCCCCAACATTGTTTGCGGTCATTGCATAGCCTTTTCGTCAGCTTACGTATGATTTGCATACGCGCTTCACTGTACTCGGAGCCTGTGTGGATGCGTTCGCATGCATCCATTAATTCAGAAGCTGCTGAGATCCACTGGCCTTTTTAACCATTCTCTGGGAGTTAGTTACAGTCTCCATTGATATTTTTACAGCAGACTTGAGGTAGCCTCAGCCCTCTTCCGAACTAGTAATTTTGTTCTGCTCCAATAATTGCCTAACCAGTTTCTCAATAAAAGGATCCTAAGCGTTGTCATTATCGAGCTGCGCCTGTAATGATCTTGTTGCTATGGTTTTCCTACGTCCATTCAGGCGCAGACATACACGTGCTCGAATTAACGCGTGGTCGCTGTCCAAACATGTGCTCTAGAAGCAGTAGTGATCTTTCACCGACCCTCTCCAGCGATAACTGATACCAATGTGATCTATGTGTCGACCGCTGAGTTGGGCTAGGTGGATGCCATGTCATACAACGTTTCTATGTTTGACGTTTGTGCCAGTTAGTAATATATGATTGTCTGAACACATTTGAAACAAGCGATCGCCGTTATCTTTTCCTTCGGCTGGATGATAAAAGTATCCCGTAGTGCTTTTCTGTCTGCCTACCTGAGCATTGAAATCATCTTCAAAAATTACCAAGTCTGAGCACTTGGCTTTTAGTAAGAGGCTAGGAAATTTTCGGCAGAACTTACCCTTCACTTCATCCGAACTGCAATCAGTGGGTGAGTAAGTAGAAATCACAAAAAGATGAAGACCAGTCTCGCTAATCTTTTCAGCCTTGACCATGCCGTTCAGTAAAACAGCGCACAAATGACTGTCAAACTGGGATCCAGTTGAGTAGTGAATTTGTCTTTGCGCTGAATGATATACATGCAACTGCAAGACCATGAGAACAGGTCGATGGATCTCGAAAGGTGGATTCTGAGGACTAACATACTGGCCAGGTGTGGTTAAGTTAAAAACCATATTTTAGTCATGTATAAGTATTTCACAAATACAGTACACGTCCATGGCCTGAGTTGCTAGATTTGGGAAGTGAAGCCTGTTGACCGACATGACGGAGGGTCAAGACACTGAAGGCTTCAATGCGTAATTTGAAGCACCGAGTTAACTAGTTACTAGCCGGCCCTAAACCCGGATACAGAGGGAAGATTGGACATAGAGCTAGCAACCCTACCACGTAAAACCAACCCAACTCAAAGCACAGAAATAAATAAACTTAGTCCTCGTTGGAATCGGAAAGGCAGAATAACGCCGGTTGGTGAAAGCCTTTGGGAAGCCAATTGGTCGATGTATCTTCTCTCTCTCGATGAAAGCAAAAGTAAGCATGGGGACATGGAATATCCGCACCATGTTTGAAACCGGTTGGCAAGGCTGCCAAGATTGCAGAAGAGATGAGATGGTATAACATCGAAGTGCTAGGAATCTGCGAAAGCAGATCGAATAGAAGTGGACTCTCCAAACTGTCAACTGCAGAGTCAATAATCTACTCCGATATTGTCACCCTGACGACAATCACCAGCACACTGACTTTCGGAGTGGCTATCATGATGTCCCCAACAGCATCGAAGGCTCTCCCTCATACAGTGGCAACAAATCTCCTCCAGGATCATGACAGCAAGATTCAAATCAAAACGAAGGAAAGTTACAATCGTACAATACCAATACTACACACCTGCAAATAATGCAGATCAAGAGAAGAAGGAGAAACTCTACAGACATCTGCAATCAATCAGTACTGGACAAGACCCCATCTCAGTTGGCGACATCAAAATTCTCACGGGTGGGGTGACATGAATTCCAAACTGCGAGCAGACAACACAAGAATGGAACTCATCATGGGTCAAGAGGCATTCGGTGAAATGAGGAATGAGAATGGAGAACTGTTTGCAGATTTCTCCGCACTCAACGATTTGGTGATTGGAGCCAGTGTGTACAAACACAAGGATATTGACAAGGCAGAGACATGGATTTGATTTCACCAGACACCAGGACACACTAGAAATCAGATCGACTCCATCTCAATGTGAAGAAAGTGCAGACGAAGCCTACTGAACACAAGATCAAGAAAGGGAGTGGATGTAGGTTCAGATCACTCACTATCTGGTGCAAGGAACCTACCCTCAAAATCAAGTTGAAAGCCTTCACAGAAGCTGGTGATGATGGACCACAGTTGAAGTTCAACACCCAGAACAGAAACTGAACTGAAGGACGAGACTACAAAGGACATCTTCACTTCAGCCATCAGGAAAAAATGGGAGACATTAAGCAACATCTCTGAAGGAACCAGCTTGTTAGAAGACTGAAACTCTTTGAAAGCTATGTGGAACGAAACCTGCATAACCGCACTAGGAAGGAAGAAGAAACAATACAAGAGGAGGAATGTAAATCGACAGACACATGGAAGCTGATAGAGCAGGCAGAGAAAGATGGTGAAGCAGAAGATAAAACAGTGCTGTGCAGTGCAGGGATGAACAATGAAAAGAGGAACTGAACACAACCTACAAAACACTACACTGGACAAAGAAGTGAAGAAGAGTGCATAGAAAGACAAAAGACACTTCTACGACACACTGGAAAGTGAAGCAGAACAGGCTGCAGGTAGGAGCGAACTGACAACACTATATCAAATAATCAGGTTATTATCTGGGAGGGAAGAGATCAACACAACACAGATGAAACCAATGAAAGATAGTGAAGGAAAGCTAGTAAGCAAAGAGGAGAAACTAAGGAAACGATGGACTGACCACTTCAAAAAGCTGTTGATACGACCACCACCATCTGCAACTCGTCCAGAAATACCACCAACAGCCCAACCACAGAACTATCAGTGAACACAAACCCTCCGACAAAAGCAGAAATGAAGTCCTGAACACCATAAAGTTACTGAAATGCGGGAAAGCAGCAGGACCAGATGGAATTCCTCCGGAAGCACTGAAAACAGGCACAGAGACATCAGCAGTCGACGTGCTCACACCACTACTTCAGAAGGTTTGGAAGGAAGGCAGGAGAGAAACCTGAGGACTGTAAGAAGGGCTACCTTGTCAAACTTCCAAAGAAGGATGACCTAAGTCTTTGCAGGAAGAAGAACTGGTGCGGAATCATGCTTCTGTCCATGTCCACCTCAAGCAAAATACTAAGCTGCATCATCCTGGAGAGATTAAAAAATGCTCTCAACTCGAAATCACGACCAGAACAGGCTGGCTAGCTTCCAGAAGAACAAGTCATGTGCGGATCAAATCACATTACTACGCTACGCATCATCATAGAACAGAGCATAGAATGGCAGTCAACTCAAATCAATCTCAACTTCATCGATTTTGAAAAGGCCTTCGATAGCGTCGACCGAGAAGTAATTTGGCAGGCAGCTGCTTCAACACTACGGTTTTAGTGCCATAAACCTTTATCAATCTCATTCAACAACTATATGAGAACGTCATATGCCACGGGATTCACAATGCAAATCTCAGTGACCGATGGAAGGACCCAAGAAGATTTGGATTTCGCCACTGATGATGATGATTCATGTCTAAGGTCACACAAGCTTGAAGATCTAAAGGCGAAAAGCAACAAGTTGATAGAAGCGGCAGGGCAGCTAAGACAGGACTTCCTTCAGGTGAGCGTAGAGAAGACAGAGGTGATGAAGATACCCAACCAACAACAGCATCTACAACAAGCACCAATCACCATCAACGGGAGAAATCTAAACGAAGTAATCTCTTTCACCTACCTACCTAGCCTAGGCAGCATCGTTTCAACTACAGTTGGCGGCACATATTTGGACGTCAAAGCAAGGATCGGAAAGACAGCAGGACAGGCCTTCCTTCATTAGTCTGAAATCAGTGTAGAGATCTAATGCACCTCACTGCACTCCACTCAGCATAAAGCGTGAACAACATCCGAATTTTCAACACTAGTTCACTCAAGCAAGTCAGTGCTTCCATGTGATGGTTGAGAGACTTGGCGCGTCACGAAAAGCACTCCCAACAAACTACTGACATTCATCAACAGCTGCTGCCTACACTGAAAATCAGATGGCCAGAATAATGAGAATAAGCAACAAGGAACTCTGGCCTGGCGACGAACCAACCAAGAACCCATAGTCCAACAAATATGCAGAAGAAAGTGGAGATAGATTGGGCATCCACTGAGAAGACTGGTTGGGGATATCACGCACCAGACCAGACCCTCGAGTGGAGGCCGCATGGGAAACGACGAGTTGGGCATCCCAGCTGAGGGTGACATGGAGGAGATTGTGTGAGGAAGAAATGAAAACTTGTGGGCAGTCATGAAGCCAGATTCAAACGACTGCAGAAATAGAGTGAAACGGAGATGTGCTACTGAAGCCCTATGTTCCACCAGGAACCCAAGGGACAAATGATATGGTTGCTGTTCTGTGAACTCAGATCATAATCAAGAGCTGAAGAGCAGGGACAAATTGAAGATGATGTAGGATAATTGACTGAGAGACGTGAAGGAAAATCAGAAAGTAAGGATGTGAGAGATTGATAGTGATGTGATGGAGCTTGAGTACTGACAGTTGTGAGAACGGTTGCTACATCACGACTGCCCATACATTGGAGGGTTATTTCTTCTGAGAGTTCCCGTAAGGCTAACCCTAGTTACACAAGAGCAGATGGGCATAAAAACGCAAAACAAGCCGGATAATTCAAGTGATATCTTGAATCTTTCGGTTTCCTTATACCATGAAAAGCAAAATTAACGAAGTGTGTTTGAAAAAAAAAACACCATGCAGCTTTATCGAGCAGTCAATCATGGTTAACTAAGAAAAAACCCGTAAAAGCACGCAAGAACAAGAAGGGTGCAAGATAAACAGGGATCAATGAATAAGAGACACAATACAAGGAATAAATGAAGAAGAGCAAGGCGAAGTTATGTAAGTTCACTGAAATTATAAACACTTCGCAAATATGTAAAAGTAAACACCCTTTACTACTCAACGAAACATACAAAGTAACAAATACCAGAAAATCGATACTACTTTTTATTAATCAGCAACATATGGAAAACCCAGCTAATATAAACAAAACTGGTTAGTTTGAAGGTATCCTGGCCAACAATGGACTGGATGGTTTGAAAAAACTGGTTAGTCCCCCTAATTCCATGTCAGTTTTAAACGTCACCTATTTTTTTCAATCTTTCATGTTTGAATAATTTTTTTCTGTGCCTTTTTTGACTACGTAACGTTATCTAAACCAAATAATCTTTATAGAATTTCGATCATATTTTGAGTAATCTCCCTCGTTCGTGATAGTTTTCAGTACTGATTTTCTATTTCACTTTTTACTCCATTTAAGAAACTATTGTAACTATTTCGCAGATTATGATGCTGACTAAAAATTATGTACGTGTGCGATTGTACAACTTCATGAATGAAAAATCCAAATGAGTCTTTGCGTAGAACTGCTTACTCTTCTTCTCTTATGTCCTGATTGGCAACGACTGAATGAACATCTGATCTTTGTTCTATTTTGTGTGCTGTGTTGAGTTTATCAGTTGAGAGGGTTAATGTAGACGCAGACATTTCATATCTGGACAGGCGACATACTCACTGGCTGGCGTGATCAGCCAGTTCTATCGATAGTATGTGACTCTGTCACATTTACCCACTTTCATGCAAATGTCAAAAGTGATTGAATTCAGAATACTAAGTGACATACTGAACATATCAAATACTTTATATGATGAAGATACATCTCAACTTTAAGTTTTCAATTTAAACATTTTTTTACATTAAACAGAATTCAATTCTTTCCTCAATAAATATGTTAACAAGCTGTTAGTTATGTGAAGTACAGACTTACTTCTAAGCAACGACTAAGTTTTGAAAGACACACCAAGGTACGCCGTACTGTTGGATACCACATACCATGCAAATCAGCTGGAGCAAGAGACATGTTAGGTCCCGGTTGAACTGCCAAATCAGACATCGTGGGCTGATTGCCTGGACAAGCTACGGAGGATACAGTTGATGTGATTTCTGTTTCCGGTTTCTCGGGGTCGTTACTTTCATCAGGTGAGCTTCTTGGATCTACAGGTTTTGAAACACTTTTTGCAATGTCCTGCAAACGTAAGAAATTACAAGATATATACATAGAAGGGTTGATCTACTAAAAAAGGTAACCACACGGCTTACGACAAGTAGTTAGCGAAAAGCAACAAATTTCACCTAAAAGATATCGATGGGGTCTAAAAATAAACGCCTGATAAAGTATATCATTGTGAAACATGGTCACTAGATGTAGAGGTTTCAGGTGTTCGACCAACATCGCCTTCGTAGCATATGCCACGTGTTGTAGTGTCATCGTGTCAGTAGTGGCATTTGATTGAAACAGAGGTAAATGGACCGATTGACAAAGACTTCACTTTTAACGTGTTTGAAAAGTTATCTTCTCAAAACTAACTAGAAAAACACCAAACAAATCGACAACCAAGTATGATATAAATGACATAGATGAGAATTACTTGTCCACAAGGATTTTTGCAAGTCAGCTTTACACAGTGAAATGTGGTGACTTGGGTAGTTACATCCTAGTATCAGAGATCACGAGTTGATAAAGTTCCCGCAATAAAGTGACATGTTAACAAGCAGCAAAACATTCCCTGATACACAAACAGAAATTAAGGTTGATAAAGTAACTGGCTACACAAAATAAATTCCTTTTAGCTGACGTTTCTCTATTTAGTGCTAATAGCTTTATCAAAATTATATTAAACCGAAATTTACAATTGCCAAGCTTATGTATGATAACTCGACAAGTGTTCTACTGCACGAATGATTCTATTGTCAGAATTGTAGAATAAAGATGATATCCATATATAGTGTGTTGTGTGTGAAGAGTGCATGAATTATAAACTGAGATTTCTATGTACACATGTGTTGATAGTTCTTATCGTATGTATGTTGGCTATGTCAGTATGTGGGGTGGGTTGAGACCAGGTACAACTACGTTTTACTCTCTCATTCCTATTTAAACAATTTTGATTCTTCTTAATGTGAAGAGATTCTGCTATGAGACGTTCTTCATAATTTCTAAAGCCTTTCTGAATAATTTCGATATTGTCAAAGTTGACCTTGTGACTTGAAATAATAGCATGGTTGGTGCATTTTCAAGTCTTTTCAGTTTCAATGGATTTCTAGGGGGTCGGATGGAAACTCTTTGGTGTTCAGTTTCCCTAATTTTGATTTCACGGGAAGTTTGTCCTATGCATATTGCATCTCAGTCTGAGAATTCTACTTTATAACACAATTAGAATGTGAATCTAGAGAGATCTCGTCTTTCAAATGAACTAAGGTGTTCTGCAACGCTTGATGTTCTGTAGAACACTATGATATTGTATTTGTTGAGCACTCTCCTAATTTCATCCGATGTGTGTGATGGATCTGTAAGGGATAACTATTGCTGAAGCGCTTAGTTTGGGAGTAGTTTTACGATCTAATTCAATGTTATTTCTATTTTACGAATGAATTTTAACGGATAATTATTCCCATTAATTATTTTGTTTCCATATTTAAATTCCTTAACTCTTTCATTTTCATCTTTTACCAGAGTGTGCGCTTTCCTTAAAAGACTGGAGGCAACCCACCCCCACATAGTGACGTAAGCTTGGAAATTGTAAATTTCGGTTTAATATAACTTTGATAAAGCTATTAGAATTAAACAGAGAAACGTCAGTTAAAACAAATTTATTTTATCTTAATTTCATTGGGAAATACAAATATCAAAATAACTAACTGCCTACACCATCACGAAGTTTAGAGATACATCATTGCTTTTCGAAGTTATCAAGGACAAAGTCTGAAACAATGTCCTATTTATGGATTTGGACAACGTAATTGGATAATCAGATAAACCACGTCTTCTAAGTATGTTATCCAAAGATTGAGTCACCAATCCCGATGATAAAGGTATCCAGCATCAAATATCTAAGATCAGATAATACCAAACACTTATCATCCTTATGTCGAGTTGTATATCCTGCTTATTTCTGAATTCACTCAATTGTAATTGAATGAGCCCATTAGCTTTTAAAAGACAATCATTGCTTATTCAAAATACTTGAGAAGCTACCCCATTTGGAGAATACAGTAAAACAAGAAATTTAAATATCCCATTACGATAGATACATTCGTAGTAAAGTGATAAAACTCACATCCATCATTTCCAGTTTTTCTGGATAAGAAAGATCTCCAGGGCTTGGAAGAAAGCCAAGGATTTGTGATTTAACATATATATGTGCCCGAAATATCAACCGTTCTTGAATATCAGCCAATAACATTTCACATAGATCATTGAATGCTACCATATCTGATGCTATAAAAAGAAATAGCGTAGCGACAGTTTGAAGAAAAAGAAACGCATTTACTAATTATGGAACATAAATGCATTATTTATGCCATAAAAAGGCGTAGCTGCATGCATTTTCATACACTATGCTATGATACACACTTTTTGTGTAACTACGTGGTTATCTGGACCTCGGTAGGTGATTACAAAACGAAACGCACTCGGTTACCTTGTGCGCGTCCGTGTAGTAATCAAAGAGTCACACCTATTGTGTGACTGATAGTCATACTACCTGGTTGACCAAACTTCGGTTGGTGGGATGGGGTTCGAACTCGTGATCCACTGGTTAAAAGCCACCTCCCTAAACCAATGACCCACGGTAGGTGATAACCAACTGTTGTAAGGTACTTAGTATGAAGATGAAAGCTTTAACAATAAACAGGATCGGATCGGATAGGACTCAAAAAGGTTGTCTTATGACTGAAAATGACTACCCTCAAATCTCAGTTGACCGAACATTAAAAAGATGCCATCAAGATACAAACATTACTAAGTACGTGAACAATATATTCCAGGTTTCCATGGTGTAGTGAAAATAACCTGTGGTACCAAAAAAAACCTGGTACGGGATGGGAATCGTAGTGAGAACATGGATACAAGTACTGACAAGCTGCAAATGACTACCCTTCTCTTAAAATGATTAGAAAATAAAGTGATGCCAAAGTATTCCTCAGAAAAAGATATTTAAACACACAAAAAGTTGTGTAAACAAGATGACAAGCATAAATTTAAGAATTCAGTTTAACTTACAATTGGTTTTAGGATTATCGTGATGAAGTAATTCATATTTTAATATATCACACAGTTCAGATAGTATTTCAATATGATTAATATGAATTATCAGTGGTCTAACAGCATCGTACAGACATCGACACAATTTAAACAACATGTGACTGGAAATGAAGTACAAAGGAAAAACCAAATAGTACTGTGTATTTAGGAAGCAATAAACGAATTACGCTTCATTACACATTGAAGAGAAATGAATAATTCTTCATTATATATTACACAAATAAGCATTAATATCTAATGTATTATAACCTCGGCATACGCTATGGAAGCTAAAGGACCACTTCTGTTGCAATGCTGATTACAGCAGTGGAGTTATTTAATAAATCTATGAACCGACTATCTAAAGCACTATGAACGTTGGGTAATAAAACTGGTATAAACATGGAAAAAACCTACGCTAAAAAGATCAACACAGCCTACAATCTACTATATACGCTGGTTAGTGATGTCTGTTGAGCAATTTGACGCGGGATACAGACACTGATAGCTACGGCGTGTACTTTGGAATGCAGTTATAGGAGACTAAGGATTCTGCTTGTGAACCTGAATCATTTTCAAAAGCTGAAGAGCTGGAGGAAATTCATAATGACACAAATATTCACCGAGATAGGTGAAGAAAGATTAGACGGCAAATATGTTGGAAGTTAACGATAAACTGAAGAAAGTTGAGTTCTGATAAAGCTGTGAGAGCAGTTGACACTTTCGGCTGACCAAACTACTTGAGGTACCTGAGAAAGAAGTTGAATTACTAATAGTGGTGCGTGACCACAGGATCTAAGAGACATCTGGTTAGGGTCGACTACACACGGATCATTTGAAAGTATTGGATTTACTTTTACAGTGCAGCTGGCCACTCGCGAGAAACAACGCTGTCATATCCCAGCCAGCCAGCAGTATGACTTCAT